>CAWUFW010010892.1:0-659021 GCA_963921515.1 Calotriton arnoldi
TTTTCGACATTGCTATGTTAGCTTAGGCCTGGCTGCCATGATCCCTTTCTGCACACGTTACTTATTGACATTGTTGTTGCAGCCTCTGCTTCTATCCTGCTATATTGGGACTGTCTGCGTTCTTTGCCTTTCACCTCTTCTGATGTACTTTCTGGGTTTCGTCTGCACAACATGTACAAGGTCGAAAAACAACGTCCCTTGTTCTTGCTGTTCTGGTCAGCCCTCGCTCTTAGACATAACATAAAGAACCAGCTGCACTGGGGAAATTGGAGTGCTTTTAATATTGTGTTTCTGCTGTATGGGGCACTCGGGAGAAAACCTTTCCAGAGAGAAGAGCTGTGATTGTCTGATGATGTAAACCTTGCATCTAGAGATTGAGGTATGAGGGTCCGCCTGACAAAGTCCAGAGGTCTTCTTTTATTATAATAAACTATCTCTTAGCACGGGGAGGGTGGTAAGGGCATCTAGCCATATATCCACTGCTTTATGAAATGCTCTCCCCGTTTGTATTCTATGGAATTGTAACTATGCTTATTGTTTTATTCTTATGCATTATGCTGATAGTACTGGCACGTGTACTGCACATTAGAGCACGATAGTTGAAATAAACATTTTAAACTATACTGTGTCTCTTCTTACGCGCGTTGTGGACAGGTATGAGTGAGTTATGAAAGGGTGTTCTTGCTCCCGCGAGCCCTGAGAGAGAGAAAGTCTGTGTTCTGGGTTGTCTAAGCATTGGTAGCCTTGCTGCGAATGAGACGCTAAAGCTAGTCGGATTGGGATTGTGGGTACTAAGGTGCATGGTTGGCTCACCACTATAATCCGAGGTCCTATTATCCTGTGCATAGCTCTGTGTATGTGCAGAATCCCTACAACATGGCGCAACCAACGAGTGGGCTTCTTATCTGCGAGACGCTTGAGTAGTACTTGTGCTGGTCCACAACACCCTTCGCATAGGCTTCCGGAAACGTGTGTGACGGGGATACCTCCTATTTTGACGTTTTTATAGGTTCTTTCAAGCTTGAAAATATTAAAAGGTGTTTAAATAAAACCCTATATTGTGCTGCCTCATATTAGGTTGTTGACTATCTCTAGCTTTCAATGGCTGTTCAAATTGCAGCACATAGCCGTGCAGCGCTCCGGGCTCACTTGACAGTGTATGGAGTGCCTGACGCGGGTGTCGATTTGATCTTTGTGGTACAAGCGGATCCCGCTTACCATTTTGAAGTTTTTTATTCTTGGGTTACTTTCCCAGCGGTGGATTGGACAGATAATCTGTTCCATGAGTATACAGCCACCGCTGTTCCTCTTATCTATAGACCATATAGGAATCTTGAAGTACCCCTAACGGCATGGCAACAGCATGTCTGGTTTGATGGCGCCCTACCCCAACCGGTTACTACGGTTCGTTTAGGCCCCTTATCGATTGAAGGGGCCACTTGGCCTGTTTTGGCCAGGTATACCCGACATCCGCGTTATATGACGCTTACAGTAGCTGAGCTGCGTAATTTGCATTCGTCTTTGATACATGTGCATAGAGCTTTAGTACGGTTCGGTTACAGGCAACATACAGGCAGCCCCGCCTGGTGTTGCGGCGCATCCAGCTGGACCGGGCGGTGTAACCATAAGTCCCGTCATGGTTAATTCGGTGATGGGCAAACGCCCACAAAATAAGGATGATATGCCTTATTGGCTTGCAGAAAAATTTGACCAGCTGGAGGCAGTGTTCCTCAATACCTCACCTGTGGAAAAACACAGGATTTTAACTATTAGTTTGCCAAAAGACTTAATTCCCGAGTTGGCAGAATGCAACAACTGGGGCAAGGTATTCGCGGCAGTATATGCGAAATGTTTCGGCACTCCTTCCATGATGGTTCTCCCCTCTGTAATTAAACGCGTACAGGATGAGCATGGCCCTGAGGCGGCTGTGGAATTAGGGATGAGACTGGTGGGAGTGTTTCTACGTAGTGGCTGATCTAATCCTTGCTAATGTCAAGGGTGATGCAGTCAACTTCCAAGTAGCTAATGCTTTGGCTTTAGTCCCAGAACCGGACAGGCCACGCGAATTGCCGAAAATTATTGCACAGGCTTATAAAACCATTGGCCGTAATAGTTTGGGAGTTAAGCCTTTTGCTAAGACGCAAACTCAAACTCAACCACAACAAAAAACTCAGACTGAGAAGGATGAGAAACCAGTCTTTACCAAAAAGAGCTGGAGGTTGAAAAAACAGGGTAAGCAACAGAAAAACCAGGGTCGCGTGGAGCTTCCCCGGTTTCAGAATCTTCTGAACGCACTTATGACTTGCGCGATAGGGCGACAATTAGATCTCCTGATAGATATCAGGTTCCTGAACAGCGTTCTCCTCGTTCTTTACAGGCGACTTCGTCTGCACAAACAGGTGGAGGAGATCGCCAGGACAGAGGGAGGGGTCGTGACGCCCCACCGGGACGAGACCCACCCCGAAACACCGGACAAGGAAAACCAGAAGAGTTTCCACGCCTCGCCCGCAATTTCAGAAGAAAAAGTTGCCGCTTTAACAGCGAAATATGCCTCAGACGGTGAGAACGAGGCTCCTGAATTGGACGTGGGCAGTAACGCTCCTAGACAGCGCCGCAGAAGTTACCATAGTGCGGGAGGCACTACGTCCTCATGTGGAGGCGACAGCAACTGAAACATTCATTACTGTCGAGACAGCTGACACCCGAGTGGCACCCCCTGACAGACTATTTAACATTGTCATTCAAATAGAAGGTGATATTGAGCGTGTAATCAAAGGGATTTTTTTGGAAAATCTGACCTTTCATACGACATTTTGTTGGCGGAGGCGGATTGGCCGCCCCATTCGTTCTTGCTGCTCGTAGAGGGAGGATGTAATCCTTCCGAGCTTTCTCGTCATGTCCCCAGGGACAAAGCGGAGGCTCTTGCAGCTGAGTGGGCTGGGGCCTTGGCTCCAGCGTTATACCGTAATCACGTGGGGTGGGATGAGGAATCACCCCCCCATGATATTCCTCTACGGTCGCTGCCCCAGCCACAACCCCAATATCCCATCAAACGGGAAGCAAAGGTCCCGCTTCCGAGATTCTGACACAGTTAGAATATCAAGGAGTAATTGAAACATGCGTCTCACCAATGAATAATCCGTTATTTGCGATTTCTAAACCCGACGGATCGTACCGCCTAGTTTTGGATTACCGACATTTAAACTCCCATTGTCGGACCTTTGCGGTACAAAATACCCACAGTTCTGCGCTTGTAGACAGTCTTGTTCATAAAAATATAAAACGACACTTGACCTATCCAATGGATTTTACACGCATAACTTGTCCCCGGAGTGTAGCCAATGGAGCGCTTTCACATCCGGTGGTAAACAATTCAAATTCCGGCGTTTTCCCATGGGCTATAAGAGCAGCCCTGGTGTCTTCGCCGCCCGTGTCGTCTCTTTGTTGGAAGGCATAGACCCAGATGTGTATTCGTACGTCGACGATATCTACCTTACAGACGACTGAATTATGGCCGCATCTTACACGGGTACACCGCATTATTCTTGAATTTGCGGTCTTGGGATACAAATTTAATTTTGCCAAATCCCATATAGCTGAATTTACCGTTCTGTTTTTGGGCTATGAGCTCAACAATGAAGGTAAGGGGTTAGCTCCCCATTTCTTGGAGAAGTGTGCACTATTGTGCCCACCAACCACACTGAAGAAGCTTCAGTCTTTACTGGGTTTTCTGAACTTCGGGCGTACTTACATTCCCGAATATGCCCAGCGTATCAAGCCCCTATACGCCTTGATACAACCTAACTTTTCGAAGTCGTGCTGGCTTCCTGAGCATTATTTGATTCTGCACTCGTTGCAGACTGATTTACTGGAATCTAAATTCTTGTTGACACGTGACAACCACACAAACCTGGTCATTAGAATTGTGCCAGGGGCAGTGGGTTTCACGTACTTGACCTTTAACGAAGGAGACACAGTACCGATTGCATACAAGTCACATCTGTACACTGCGACAGAATTGCGGTTTTCCTCTGTGGAAAAAGGTTTGACGCAGTGCAAATGGCGATTCTAAAGGAACGCGCACTGGCACAGGGAAACGCATTCAGGTGGTAACACCATATCCTGCCCTCGAGGCAGTGACGAAGGCAAGTGTACCGAACTCTAAGGCTTTGCACCCCCGTTGGATACAATGGGCTACATCTCTGACATCCCCGGATGTCACTTTCATCTTTGATTCTTCTCTTCAGACACAGGAGTTCTTACAGTATGAATTTGTTCATCCTCCTCCTTTGTCCTTGCTACCGCTTGAGGAGTACGAATGTATTATATATACCGATGGTTCGGTACAGCCGGCCACGGGTTCCAAGCACGCTTATTCAGCAGCATGTGCTATTGTGGCAGGTAAGATGGTGAATGGTGAGTTCAAATCGACTGTGGTGCATACTCAAGCACTGGGAGACAGTACTGCACAATTGGCCGAGCTGCGTGCTTTGGTGCTCGCACTTGAGTTTGTGAATCCTGATGTGACAACTCTTATTGTATGCGATTCTTATTACTGTGTCCAGTCTTTCAATGACAACTTATTCTTTTGGTCGCAAAATGACTATAAAGATGCAAAGGGCAGTACAATTAGGCATAAAATGCTTTGGGTTCGAGTGGCAGATCTTAAACAACGTTTGCCTCTCACACAGGTGATTCACACCCTTGGCCACCAGCGTGTGGGCGCACATGCTGTTGGTAACAGTTTGGCAGATGAAGCTGCCAAATCAGCAGTAGCCACGTGCTCAGTCGCAGCAGTTACAAGATCCATGACTAAAATCGATAATGATATTTTGGCGGCTATTGCTGCTACCAAGGAAGGCGCTAATTACCCACACGGTTTTCCTTCCAAATATTCTTATCAGTTAAGTTCCGAACAAATTCCTTATGTGAGGATTCCCGACGTTAGTGATCGGCTGATTCCCAACGCGGACCGCAGACCTTCATTGATAACGGCGGCACACGAAGTCTTGGCTTCGGCCCATGCTGGAGTGTACGCGACTGTTTCAATCTTGCAGCAGCGTTACTGGTGGTGTGGTTTATATTAACAAACCCGTACTTATGTGCATTCTTGTGACGTTTGTCAACAAATTAAGCCTTCGATGGTTAAACGTCCACCACAAACACAGCTCTGCATTTCTAACAAACCTTTTGGTTGTGTTTACCTGGATCACTGCGGTCCATTTTCTTCTGACACTGCATATAAATACATTTTAGTTGCAGGTGACTCGTGCACTCGTTTCATCTGGGTCTGGCCACAACGAAGTGCTGATGCTCGAAATTTCATCAGGGATTTACGTGTCCTTGTGGGAATATTTGCCTGTGACACCTTTCATTCTGACCACGGTCCAGCGTTCGCCTCTAAGGCTTACAAGGAAGCAATGGGGTCACTGGGGGTACGGGTGAAATTTTCGTCTCCATATTGGCCTGAGGGCAATTCGATTGTTGAACGAATGAACCGTGACTTAAAGCAATCCTTGACAGCTCGAGTTTTAGGTACTGGCAGGAACTGGCTGGCCCACTTGTATAACGTACAACGTGCACTTAATAATCTCCCTAGAAGATCTCTGGGTGGGCGGACCCCATACGAAATGCTCTTTGGCATCCGAATGTTTGTGCCAGACCTTGATGGTCTAGCCATGGCGGCGGGTGCCGCAATCTTTGATGTAGATAACCATTCTACTATGTTACAGGACTTACAAGAAGCTCGTGACAGACTTGCACACGACCATTTGCCTTCAGCCTCAGACGCTGCAGATTCCGGTTGCCGGCTGGCTTCCAAAAGTTGGAGATCTAGTACGAGAGAAAGTGGAGAACAAAAAGAGTTTGGCCCATCTTATCGTGCACCGGTTCCTGTCCTTGGCTTGAAGGGTACACGTACAGTAATCTTACCACTGCTTCCTGGTCGCAAAGACAACAGATTCATCTCAGTGGACAATGTCAAGCTACAACATCTGGCCGATACTGAATAGTGTGACACCAGCGGTCTCTTGTCCGGCGATTTCCAGGACTTATGTTTGTGGTCCTCCATCCCACACAAACGCTGCTGTTGCCATTGAAATGGTGGATGTACATAATCGTCAGATCGAAGTCCCAGTTCCATCCTACAATGAGGAGACGGAGTATACATACCCAGCCACCGAGTCGGTGGCCCATTTGCCTACAACACTGCTGAGCCCAACCCGTTATTCCTTTGATTCGGCTTCCACTTTATCGCTTGTCCCATCCAGGTTCAGTGTTTTTATTTCTTGGTTCCGAGACAATTTTTAGTTCCCCCATGGCCATACATTTTGATACTGTTCTTGATTTTTCTCTTCATGTCCATTGGTTTTGTGACAGTTTTTTTCTTGCTCATAAATGGTCACTATTTACCGAACGCTCCACTGTGAACTGTGTCTCTGGAACTTTGGCTCCGCATTCGTCTTCCCACATCATGAAGCGTGATCACACACTTGTGAACATTTCAGCCTTCCCAGTCACTGATGGCATCGTATGGGATGCGGTAAACTTCCAAATCCATGGTCCCACCGAGATTGTTAATGTACCAAATGTCCTTCGTGTTTCAATGGGTGATGTCGTCAAAAGTAATATTCATTCTGATGATTGGGATGTACATGCCGTTGAATCGTTATTTACTGATTTGAAATATTACGCTGCTTTTAATGCTGAAGATCTGTATTTGAATTCTGCAAATTATGCTGACTTATATTGTTACCAGCATTGGGGAAACCCTTTTCTCCATAAACCAAGTACACTGAGGGGTAACTTTAATTACACACAATGGGAACATTGTCCTGCCCCTTTGCCAGGAGCTCCAACACCCTTAAACGTAAATTTACTTATTTCACTAACTTTGATAGGTCGAACCCTGGGTCCTATTATTTTAAATTAAACAATTCCTCCACTCAGAAAATCATGTTGACCCATACCAAATTGCTGTATTCTGGCTCCATTTTGAGTGCTTTGGCGGTGAGTGGGTATGAACACTGGCGAGATACCATTGACTTAAAATCCATTTGGGGCACCAAATCGTGGCAGGTGCAGGGCAAAGAAGCCTTGCACCGTGCTTGCTTAATCCCGACCCAAATTCTGTTTTTGAATCATACTGTCTATCAAACGACGTGTTGGGGTTTAGCTACTTCCAAACAATTAAATGCACCGTCCATACCCTTATTGTCTTCCTTTCCCAATGGAAGCTTGCATTTTAATCTTTCACTTACCCAAATACAAGCTTTGTTTCAGAATAATACATTTAATGTCTCTACGTTTGATCAGTCTCCCTGGTTGTCTTGGCCCATAGCATCAAATGCATGCCAACTGCGTTTTCACAACTCCGCTCCTGGTTATAAGCAGGATAGGCCAGATCCAAGGTTTTCTGCCTCTCGTACTGTCACCACCTACTCTGTGGGTAAGCTGTGTAAACAATGGGTACAACACTCCTCCTTAGATGCTGTAAAACTGCATTTATCCCTCCTCTCTGGTAATATCGATCTATCCGATTTTGTTCTGGGCCCTCGTGGCCCTCGACCTAAGAGATTGATTTATGAAACATATAATGAACTCTGGAAGCTTTCGCAAATTGAAGCTGCTTCCCGTCTTGGGGAAATAGATCAAGCTAATCTGGAAAAAGTGCTTGCTGTTGTTGACAATAGTATTAATACCCTGTCTTCACGCATCTACACACTAGACAATATTGTTTCATCTGTTGTTGATATTGTACAAGAAGATGTTTCTGTGTTATATCATGGTCAGAATCAATTGCGTTCAGTGATGCAGTTTGCATGGACTATGCCAGGGGTCTCCAACCTTTTCTGTAGTGAGAGCTACTTCTGATCAGTGAAAATCGCCGTGAGCTACTAAAGGCCAAGCAACTCGCGCATTTTTCGGAGACACCTCCCACGCCCTGCTTCATTGTCTTTAAGCCCAATTTCTTTGTGGCCCATACTGTGGTTTGAACAAAATACAACTATAGAGCTGTTCAAAGCTGTCAGCAGACTGAAAATCCTAACATAGTAAACTGTATATCTGTCTCACACCTCATTCACCACACTGCTATGCAATGCGTCCCATAACATGATAACGATAACTGCACCTTGGTGTTTATCAGGCAAGACAAGGAAGCACTTCCAACATAGGATCAAAAACCAAAGAAAACACTTCGAATCACCCACCCTACACATGCCATAGCTTGCTAACCACGTAGGTAAGTGCTTCAGTGCCACACATTAGTAAGCGCTATTAAAATGCTTCAATAGAAGGCTTCCCTTTCTTCATTATCAAAAAGTAAAACAAAGGGAGAAAAGTAATGTTACAAATGAATACATATGATTTTCATTCATGTCTGGGCCTTTGCAGACTATTGGAACAACAAATGGACGATATTTGGAAAGGTGGCAACCTTACTTTCATTATAAAGCACTTCACTCAGTTCTATAACACATGCTTTAACTCTGCAAAGTCAATTTTCAGAAAATGCATAGTTCTGCAATGTTCAGCAACAGACTATCTGCTAAGCCTTGCACTCACTGCACAGTCCTCTTCTACTTCCAGTAATAATATAGTAGCATGAAACATATGGCAATGTCCCTCAGCGCATACCTCAATAAACAGAAAGCTCCATAGTCAGATCAATAACAGGTTCTAGCCAGGAACGACCCTTTGTAATCCATTAAAAAAAGGATTACAGTACATTCATCTAGTCCAGCCTTATCACACTTCTGTTGATTAGGACTCACCTACAAACAATACAAACACATGCAAAAACATATAGTTGGATTCTTTTTATATAAAACATAACTTTCTGAAAATAAGCATGAAAAATAAATAACACACTGGTAGAACGCTTTATTCTCATGGTATTTCAAATGGGCTCTCATCTCCCGCCCAGACCGTGGGGAAAGCTGATATTTCTCAGACATTTGTGACAATGCGTAAAGAGGGCTGCATTATAGCTCCTATTTGCTTTAATTGAAAATGTCGTTATTGAAGCAGAAGGCCCCTCGTGTAACCTTACATATCATTGAAATAATAAATAAAGCGTACTTATACATTAACAAATCTAATATACAGATCAAATTAATTCAAACTCCTACACATCATGAAATACTGAAAACGCTCCGACAATTGATCATGAATTTGTTCCTTAAAAACAAATGTCAAATCAGATCACACCTCGTGCACGTTCACACACTACAGTTGTCTATTGCACTCACCAGCCTGCTTTCCTCCTACATTGGCCATGAGTTTCTAAATCAGTGTAATGGAGTCCTTCATTCAACATTCTTCTAAGTAACACCTCAAGAACCATGCTAAATAAACACAGAACATCAATGGGATCAAAGTGCATGGGGTAAAATCACTTAAGGACTAATGAGCCTTGCTTAGAAAAATCTCACGCAAGAAGAAATTGCATCATCTCAGCCACTAAAATTGTAAACTGCCTCTATTAAACGTATACCTGTAGAAGTACTTAACAAATCAATTTATTTTGCGTAGCTGTGGTGCAGCAAAACACAGCTCTGTGTCACACAAGCAGTGCTGCCCTGGCACAAAGGAAGAGTGTGGGAGACAGAGACTGGGAGTGACAGTACAGAGGTGAAGGGCCTGTTTTGGGAGGATCGGGTCAGTACATGTAAAGCGCTTTGATTTCAACATCAGCTGCCACAGCGCTTTAAAATTGAAAGAAGATATAATAAAGCACATTGGCAGCCGATGTTAAAATCAAAGGGCCTTGCATGCACTGAGCCGCTTTCATTGACTACCACGCAAAGGCAAATTTAAAGCGTGCTGTAGTAGTAAGTGAAAGCAGTTTGTGCAGACAAGAATCTTTAATTATAACATTGCCTGCCACCGCAGTTGCTGCCCAGTGCCTGCAAGGACCTTGGACTTTAACCTCGGCTGCCACTGTGCTTTGTTACTGAAGTCCGATATAAAGCACGGTGGCAGCCGATGTTAAAACCAAAGGGCCTTGCATGCACTAAGCTGCTTTCACTGACTTCTACACGAAGGCAAATTTAAAGCGTGTTGAAGTCAGTGAAAACAGTTCAGGGCAGGCAAGGACTTTTGATTTTTAACATTGGCCTCCACCGTGGTAGCAGCTCAGTGCCTGCAGGATCTTGTATTTTAAGGTTGGCTGCCACCGCACTTTATTTTCGAAGGCAGATGTAAAGATGCGGAGGCAGCCGACGTTAAAATCAAAGGGCCTCGCATTCACTGAGCAGCTTTCACTGCCTACCATGCAAAGGCAAATTTAAAGCGTGCTGTAGTCAGTGAAAGCAGTTCGTGCAGGCAAGGACTTTGGATGGTTAAATCGGCTGCTACCGCTGTAGCTGCTCAGTGCCTGCAGGATCTTGGATTTTAATATCGGCTGCCACCGCGCTTTGTTACTGAAGGCAGATGTAAAGCGCGGTGGCAGCCGATGTTAAACTCAAAGGACTAACAATGCACTTAGCCGGTTTTACCAACTATGCTGCTATTAATCAGGGGGAACACTTACCAGTCCTGCGCAGCTTCCCAGGAGGATGAGATGGCAATTATGAAGTGCAGTGCCTGCCTGGAAAAGGCAGGTGGCGTGTGACTTTCAGGAAGAACGTCACGTTCTTTGGCCCGCCCCGCCCCAGCTAAGCTCACTTCAGCTAATCAGAGCAGCTGGTTTGTGTGAGAGCGGGCAAGGTCTTGGAGCTGGCAAAGACAATGACGGGATAAAAAATAAAATGCTTGAATGACGTTTCTATAATTAGAAAGTAGCGCGAGCTACTCCCAGAGGGTCGGCGAGCTACCGGTAGCTCGCGATCGACCGGTTGGAGACCCCTGGACTATGCAGACTCTTAAAATGGGTAAAGTTCCTTGGCATTTTTTGAACACCTCTGCCTTATTCTTACCATTTAATTTATCTGAAAAGCAGCAATTCATGTCCATGAAAGATGCAACATACACTCTCTTACATATCGAAAAGCTTGAACCTTTGCCTTTCTCTGTGGCGGAACTCGATTCTGCAGTGTGGTTAATTCACGGGGTTATCGCTTTGCCTTTTTCTCTGTTTGAATTTAATTCCTGCATGAAGCATTATCCTGTTGGCCGTTTTCAGCCTTTAGGCAGTGCATTCCTGCATGAACTTTGGTCCCTGCCTTTTATGTTCCGATGCCTCAGAGACGGTAAAGAGGTTTTTCTCATGGGGAATCATGCGATTCCACAGTGGGTCAATCCTTAATTTGTAAACATATTAAATTGCACGGAGCCTGTAACGTTTCCGCTCCTAATCTTGCTTGTGTATTAAAGGGTATTCCCGCTCCTGCTATATCTCCTACTTTCACTGTGCTTGCAAATGGTAGTTATCTCCTTCTTAATAATCAGGACTGCTGTGGGATGTTGGCAGGGATCCCTTATATTGTAACCGTTTCCCATCAGGTGGTATGTTGCACAAATGTGCTATTCCCTCCTCCACATGGCATGGTAGATAGTTCCATTTGGCCTTCTATTCCCACTTTGACGGCAGATTTCAATAAATTGAGCAGAATAAAGGCGCTGTTGTTGAATCAGGAGGTAATGCTCACGTCTGCCCGAGAAACGTTTATTTTGCAGGTGGCTAGTACCCACAGTGAGATACAGGCCCTTTTGAACACTAACCTCCCACAACATTTCGGTGAGCTCATTCACCGGATCTTCAATGCCTCTAATACTGAAGGCCTTGTGCACTTTTTTAAAGTTATGGGCTCTGGCCTTGTTACTTTCTTTCAAACTATCTTTGGTGTAATTCCGGCTTTTCTTCATTCTATTTTTTCCAGCGTCTTTGGCGGCTTCCCACTGATCCTGACGCTAGTTGCGGGCATCTTAATTATATTTTGTTTGCTGCGCAATGGATGCACTTGCCCGGGGTCTCCTCCACCACGCTCGACTTCAGATGCTCCGTGACCGGATGCTTCTCAGTTTCGGCGTTTTGCCACTAGCGACGCTTGGTGTGTCCTATGGACTTTCTTTTCGTTTTGCGTATTTCACTTGCGTGCAACCCGTGATGTTGTGTTTGCGATGTCCGTTCTTTTGACCCTTGGATGTTTGCCTCTCCAATACTACTCTGTTGGACCCGGATTTTGACCAGTTGATGGGCCCCTTAGTGGCCCATGAATAGGACTGTTCCGGAGCAGAATTTATGTCGGTTGCGGCCGCACTTGGAGTTTTGGCACAATGGGATATCTGGGCGGCTGCCCAGGATCTCCTACAACGAAGCTACATGGAATACCACGCAAGTTGTCCCGCAATGCTATTCGAGTCTCCCGTTTGCGAGGAGCATGACTGTTGCTTTGATTTAATGAACTGGATGGCGTCTCTTTTTTCTGACGAATCCAACGATGTCCTCTTGGAAGCTATTGCCCTTTTTTGAGCTTCCACTCTGCTGGATTAGGTGTGCTTCGCCTTCCAAGTCCAGTCTCCGTCCATTTGTGTTTTTGTTTTCATTGTCCCTCACCCCTGCCGTTCTGCTCAGTTTCACGGAAATGTGTCTTCACCTACGGTCTGACCAGGGAGGGTGCCGTGTGGTTTGTGGCCTCTTTTTTGACATTGCTATGTTAGCTTAGGCCTGGCTGCCATGATCCCTTTCTGCACACGTTACTTATTGACATTGTTGTTGCAGCCTCTGCTTCTATCCTGCTATATTGGGACTGTCTGCGTTCTTTGCCTTTCACCTCTTCTGATGTACTTTCTGGGTTTCGTCTGCACAACATGTACAAGGTCGAAAAACAACATCCCTTGTTCTTGCTGTTCTGGTCAGCCCTCGCTCTTAGACATAACATAAAGAACCAGCTGCACTGGAGAAATTGGAGTGCTTTTAATATTGTGTTTCTGCTGTATGGGGCACTCGGGAGAAAACCTTTCCAGAGAGAAGAGCTGTGATTGTCTGATGATGTAAACCTTGCATCTAGAGATTGAGGTATGAGGGTCCGCCTGACAAAGTCCAGAGGTCTTCTTTTATTATAATAAACTATCTCTTAGCACGGGGAGGGTGGTAAGGGCATCTAGCCATATATCCACTGCTTTATGAAATGCTCTCCCCGTTTGTATTCTATGGAATTGTAACTATGCTTATTGTTTTATTCTTATGCATTATGCTGATAGTACTGGCACATGTACTGCACATTAGAGCACGATAGTTGAAATAAACATTTTAAACTATACTGTGTCTCTTATTACGCGCGTTGTGGACAGGTATGAGTGAGTTATGAAAGGGTGTTCTTGCTCCCGCGAGCCCTGAGAGAGAGAAAGTCTGTGTTCTGGGTTGTCTAAGCATTGGTAGCCTTGCTGCGAATGAGACGCTAAAACTAGTCGGATTGGGATTGTGGGTACTAAGGTGCATGGTTGGCTCACCACTATAATCCGAGGTCCTATTATCCTGTGCATAGCTCTGTGTATGTGCAGAATCCCTACAACACTGTCTACTGCGCCCACCCACGTTTTCCATTATCGTGTCTTTGTCCTTAAGTATAGCGTCAGGAAACTGAGTGGGGAGGGAGGTGCTTTTCACACAATGCAGAAGCCTGAAAAGTGCGCTTAGGTGCGCAGCGGTTCTCGCGCGAAGTGACAAATGCACGAGCTCCACCAAAGGCTTACCTTATCGGTGTCTGGACCTCCTTGTAATTATACGAGTCATAATTGAAATGGAACCATTAGCCGCTCCGTAGAGGGGGAATGGAAGCTGCCGTCTACTGCGCCCATCCACGTTTTCCATTATCGTGTCTTTGTCCTTAAGTATAGCGTCAGGGAACTGAGTGGGGAGGGAGGCGCTTTTCACAAAATGCAGAAGCCTGAAAAGCGCGCGTAGGTGTGCAGCGGTTCACGCGCGAAGAGACAAATTGACGAGAGGCAGCAGGGGAAGGGGAGAGAGGAGGGGGCCTGCGCCTGTTTCCCTTGCGTTTCCCTTGCGGGAGCGAGCAGGGGCACCATATGTTTGCAAGTTAATTACAAACATATGGTGTCAAAGCTCGCTCCCGCAAAGCAATCGCCAAACGTGCACGCGTTGCCATTGAAAGCAATGCAACGCGTGCACGTTTTTAAGGCAAAAACTGAATCGATTTCAAAAGGTCTTTTTCTATGCAGCGCATGCGCCCTGCGTAGGCGAGACCTAAAAAAGAAAGAGTATCTTTTGATACCAGCCAAGGTTCCAGGACTGTTCCACTGAGATTCTACTCACCTGAAAGCCAGGGGTCCTGCAGGAGCAAAGAAAGTCCACAATCCCCCTGAGGTAACACCTCACGATGCACCATGAGTGTTACGGTTGACCGCCTGTGTTAGCAGTTGACCTCCAGCGGAAGGACGGTTTGGAGTTGGAAGAGAAGGGTACATTGACTTGTGTCAGTGGAAACTCTGACTCCTCTGTGGGCTAGATACACTCGGTCTCAGGGGACTTGGCCTCTTGCCTGTTAGACTTCTCTGGTAATTCACTGTACAAGTATTAAATATTAGTTTCTTATACTTATTCCCCTTTAGACCTCTCCCGCCCCACAAAGCATTAGTTCCGCCAACAGAATGTCTTACCAATAAATGTATGCAGGTAGATCAGGGTCCCTCTATTTCAGCGTAGAGGGTATGAGCATCAGAGTTTTTGAGGTATAGTCCTGCTCTATTGCAGAATACTGAGCCTTTACAGCTGAACTCAAGGATGTGGCACATAACACCAGTGACCAGGGTTCATTACACCATAAGGTTCTTGAGCCTTGGTCAAATGTTTTTAAATCTATGGGGTATATTCACAAGAACGTGCGATAACTACCGCAAGAGTAGCGTAACGCAACTTTCAATATCGCAGCCTATCGCGGGAAAATAACCCCGTGTCAACGTGGAATTCACAACAAGGCGGTAGGTAGCATGCGATAGTCACCAGATAACGGGTCAAATGTCAGCGTGAAAATCAACGCCACGCCCAAAAATTGCGAAACGCGAGAAATCATGCGATGAGGCCAATCGCGGTACAAAAAGTAGCGAAAAGCAGCCACAGGCCTGCAAATCCCACGCGTCTGGTGGGAAATTGCACCATAAAAACCACGGAAATAACACACCAGAAACAAGCCAAAGCACGTACCAACATCGATGCACCCTGACCCAGCGCAGAGGTCAACGCGAACCCCACAACCCCCACAGACCACCAGCAAGGAACAACGGGGTCGGGGAAGGCCAAGGAGAAAAGGGAGAGGAAGACGGGGTGCAGACCGCAGGAAAACAAGACCAGCTCCACGGAGGCACAGAACACTACCAGCAACTGACCCACAAGCAGACCACCTGGAATGCAGTCGGAGTGCCCAGGAAACCAATCCTGGAGGCCAAGAGGCGCCGCCAGGACGTGACAACCTAAACCAGGCACACACCCGCTGCCAACAGGAAGGCAGCAACGGCGACAGGAGGTGGCAGTCCAGCGCCACAGGAGGAGCTGGAGGAAACCCAGGCCACAGTCATCAGTGTGGAGACGGTGCAAGGAGGTGGGAGTACGGACACAGCTCGACAGGACCCGACACAACAACAACAGGGTGAGGATCCAACAGGGACAAGGGGGACGGGGGTGATGGGCACAATGGCACACATGCACAACTAGGTGTAGCACACTGCACACCCACAATTACCCAGGGACATGTCCCCCATCCCCGTGGCACACTGCAGCACACACACATAGCAATCACAGCACATACCATGACAATGTGGCACAAAGTGCAACACCCACACTGCAGAACAGGGGACACAACTGGGTCCGCCCAGGCGCAGAAACAGAACAATCACATTGGACAGAGCAGGGAACTGTGAGATGCATATCTACGGCTACAACCCCACAGCAGCCATGAAGGCCAAATGTCCACTGTCCCAACTCAAATAGCCACCACCGCCCAAACAGTCACAATGTACATTGTCACACAGTCTGCATGTCGACAAGAACAAGGCGCCAACACAATGCCAACATGCACCTCCCCTTCACAATGCAGAGGGACAAACAACACCTCCAGCAGGTCAGAACAGACAACCCATCAGTGATGCCGGAGACGAACACCACACCTTCGACACTGACGCCCTACAACAGCCCATGGACATCCCACACAACCCACCACCAGGACCAGGGTAGGCAAGCTACTCAGAGGAGAACCCAGCCCCTGCAACAGACCACACAGCATGAAGCACCCGCAATCACGGCTGGCTCACAACACTTCACCGACCCAAACATGGCACCCCAATGCCAGGTGTCAGAACGCCAAAAGGAGGTGGCCCAACAGGTGCGGGTGTTGCCAAACCCATGGAATGCGAACTAGAACACATACGTGGGTGTCCAATACCCTTCAGGGACCACCTACACCCCACAAAGGAGACCCACACTGCCTTAGAGACACATGCAGATGCGCATACCCAGTACAGAACCACGCCCAGGGCACGCACATATCAGTCACACACCCAGTGCATAGTCCACTCCCCTTACGAATTGAGTGGGTGACGACATAGCTACATGTCCAGGTTCTAGCCCGCTGCTTGCGGTGACATGTCTGCGTAGGGCCCAGGGCCCCCATGCATACAACAAGACCACATGGACACATGCACATATCATGTTGAACTGGCTAATGGCACGTGCGCCCGGCACCTTTATTGGCAGGGCCACATGGACAGTGACGCCTGTGCTGGATGTGTGTGGGGTGAGTATAAGCCAGCCCGCACGGAGTGCTTGGTGCTGGCAACAACCTGAACAGTGGACACCAGTGTAATGGAAACAGAAAACACCAGCATAACAGAGTCAACTGCAGAGCAACATGGAGGGATCCGGAGTAAGGACAGAGGTCACCCAATATTCAGTCAGGAGGTTCCGTGAGTTGCAGTGCACTGAGGTAGGGGCACTAGAGAAGAGCGCGCTCATGTGAAGAAATTGCTAGGATTGTGTCCCTTCGGGTCAGTCCTGATGCAGATGCAGTGGGGTGTGTTACACCTGCATCAACTTCCTCATCAACGTCCCAGGTCTCCCACACTGCCTGAGGTGACAGGTGTGTCCGCAGTCCACAGCGCAATACTGTTGTATACTTCATAGGGTGTCCATAAACGGGCTTTCTAGAATCATGTCCTTATATAGGCACAATTCGCCTTGCCCTTATATAGGCATAAAATCCCAGACCTTATTTAGGCATAGACCATGCACTCAAATACAGGCATGGCTTCCGACATCCGTCCACCCTAGCGTCTCAACGAGTCCATGAAAAAAACAGACCCTTAGGCTGCGGGAGTTTCCCTTGCCCAGGACTATTGATTTCTTCAAGGACTCATATATTATGCATGAACCTCTATTCCTTAAGGGATTCATTCATGACGTCTTTCGCTGCCCAACTCACGTCAATGCTAACATTTTCAGGTATAAATATACCTTCCCAAACCCCTGTAAATCAGAGGAGACCTCGACTTCAGAGGAGCCCGATTCCCAGCCGGACGCACTGAGAAGACGCTGTCATTCCTGCTCGCAGAGAGTCCAGCTTCCAGTGATCTAACTTCCCTTGCGGGGTGTTGGAGTTCGAGTTCGGAAAGAGATTCCTACCTCTCTCATTCTTCAGGTATGGAGCAGACTAGAACCTAGAGGGACTCTTGGCATACTAGACTCTTGGCATACTATGCGTAACATACTCTTAGTATACTCTAGTCAGGAATACAGCACCTACTTCTACTTCTCCCTACACCTAGGACAGGTTAGGTACACTGGGGTAGAACTAGGCTAGAAACGCATCGTATGAGTACTCGCATTTTTAGGCTGTGTCATTTTATGTAAATGCATATATGCTGAAAAGATAATGCTAACGCAGTATTATTTATTTCTACTGCTCACTCTGTACATTATTTATCTCGCATACTGTCTTGTGATCGTAACAGCACATCTAACTTACAACAGAAACAAGACTGTTCAATAAACCTTTTTATTGAAACGCCCGTCTGTTATTTCTGTGTAACTTTGAGAATAACTGAAACATGCACGACTGAGCTGAGTGAAATAGTCACTATTGTTTCTACGACTCTGGGACACGTCCTGATTCTGTAAGGGAAACACAGTGGTCATGTTTTGCGGCTGCCAGAAACTACTCCTTCTTGTTGTCAAGAAGTTTCTAGTGACCTCTGAGCTAGCTGGCACAAGTAATTAAGTTTAATATACTCGATAGAGACATACCGACCTTAGTCCTATGTCAAACCTATAGGATATATTATTCCAATGCGCAGAGCCTATTAGGGAAATAGGAGCTACACTACATGGCGCCCAACGGTTTGGTAAGGCAGTAATTCAACGTTAGATACTGAGTAACTCAGCTGTGCACTTTTATTTACTCTCAGAGACCCCTACCCCATATACTCCAAAAGACGTCTGGAGTGGGCAGGGTTAGTATCCGCCACGGCTACATAGGGAAGACCCCTATATATATTAGCTGTTTGGTTTGCTCAACGTTGAAGGATACACTGTTCCACAATATTGTACACCTTATCTTTGTTCCCTTGAAACTTGTCCTACATTTTTCAAAAAACAAAATGAGTGAAGACAACGCCGGAAACGGTGTAGCTGCGGCTGATCCAGCCCAAGCAGCACTTTTTAACTTCACCGGTTTAAACGAAACCGAGGAGGGTGTCATCGACATCGCTCCAAACTTAAGAAGAGCCATTACTCTAAAACTTATAAAACATGGCCTACCACCGAGAGGAGGTAGAGCAGTTTTCGTGATAGAGGCACATGAATCCTTTCAGACAGAGGTATTCTATTCATGGGTAATTCTTCCTGAATCCAATCCAGTAACACACTTGTTTCACTTCTACAAAGAAGATGAACCACCAGAGGAATACATTCTTTTCGAGGATATAGAGATTCCATTAACATACCAGGAGCATCAACTCTGGTTTAAAGGCGCCCTAAAACATCACAGAAATATAACCAGGCTCGGTCCACTAGGTAGACCAGGAGCAACTTGGCCGATTCTAGCCGGCTACACACCTCATCCAGACATCGAAATAATGTCAGATGAGGAATTACTTAATCAACTCACAGAGTTAATAAAAATCTACAGACAATTGGTTCAATATGTCATGCGGACTTTCACAGTCCAACAACCATTAACACTTCCAAATCAAGCTCCTCCACAGGGGAGTACACTAAAAATCACACCACAGACTCTATACGCAGTCATGGGTAAAATGCCCACTAAGCGGGAGCAAATTCCATTTTGGATAGCTCAAAAAATTACTCAAATCGAAGCAGTATTTCCAAATACTAGCCCACATGAGAAACACAGAATCCTAACTATCAGTTTACCGATGGGGATCACACCACAACTGGAAGACTGCACCACTTGGGGCTCAGTCTTTGCTGCCATCTACACTAAAACACACGGCATTCCATCAATAGCGGTAATACCTGATGTCCTAAAACAAATTCAAATCGAATACGGGGCAGAGCCTGCTTTAAATTTAGGTATGAAATTACTGAAAAATTTTGACCAGGTCTCAACAATAATATTATCTAATATTAAAGGAGAGGCAGCAGCAGTGGCGATCCGACAAAAATTAAGGGAATTTGATGTTACAGAACATCAAACAGAGCTACCCAGAATTATAGAACAATCTTATGCAGAATTAGGCAGAGATAGTTTGGGTGGGAGACCAGTTAAACCAAAACTATCTGAAAGTCCTGAGAAGGACTCAATTAAACAAACTCCTACATCTTCTAAAAAGAAGTGGGAGTCTACTAAACAAAATTCAAACGAGAAAGGTTCTCAAGCCCGAGGTAGGTCTCCTCAAAAGGAGCCCTCTGAAAGGAGGTATAACCTCAGGAATAGGGATAATTTGAGAAAACCTGATAGGTATCAAGATAATGATACACGTTCCTCTCGTCCCTTTCAGGTCTCATCACAGACTTCGGAAAGAAGAGGATGAACAGAACATAGAGAAGAACGCGTGAAATCGAAAGACAACAAGCACGCAACAAAAACTAAAACAAAACCTCAATTCTCCAAAAAGAAAGTAGCAGGTCTAAAGATAAGACATGCCGAGAATACTGAGATCACAACTCAAGAACGGAGAATGGGCTCAGACAATGCTGGACAGTGCAGCAGAAGTCACAATAGCTCGCCAGAACCTGATGGAACTTCTGGAGATAGTGGACTTGAATGAGTACATCACAGTAGAGACTGTAGATACCAGGGTTAGTACTCCACAAAAGTTATATGACATAACACTCCGGATGGAGGGAGACAAACCTAGACAGGTTAAAGCACTTTTTTGGGGAAAACTATCAAAGGGTTATGATATACTTCTAGCAGAAAAAGACTGGCCACCACAATTTGTCAGGGAGTGCCCACACGGCGAGGACATGATTATGCCTGCCTTCTCCAATCACATACCAATTCATGTAACATATACATATGCCAGAAAATGGGCAGTAGCCCAGGCTCCAGCATTATATAAAAATCATGTAGGATGGGATGAGGACTCCCCTCACCATAAAATAAATCTGAAACATGAACCTACTGCACAGAGGCAGTATCCTATTAAGCTAGAAGCTAAAAAACAGGTCAGGGAGATCTTAGATCAACTTGAATACCAAGGGGTGATTGAAACTTGCACCTCATCTATGAACAATCCTTTGTTTCCTGTCTCCAAACCAGACAATACATATCGTCTAGTTTTGGACTACAGACATTTAAACACTTGTTCTAAAACTTTTGCAGTGCAAAATGCACATAGCACAGCATTAATAAATAACATTGTGCGTAAAAAATACAAAACAACATTAGACATCTCAAATGGTTTCTTTTGTCAAAACATAGCACCTGAAAGTAGGTACTTAACGGCATTCTCCATAATGGGGACCCAGCGTCACTTTTGTCGACTCCCACAAGGGTTCAAGAACAGCCCAGGTTTATTCTCAGCGAGAGTAACGGAGTTACTACAAATTTATGACAACAAGGCATTGTCCTATGTCGATGATATTTATCTGACAGACGATGACTTGGACAAACACTTGAACAGGGTGAGCACCATTATACTGGGATTCGCCTCTGAGGGCTACAAATTCAACTTTAAAAAGTCCCGAATTGCCCATCTCAATGTCCTATTTTTAGGATATGAGCTTTCAAGTGAAGGCAAGAGCTTGGCAGCTAACTTTCTAGAGAAATGTGCGCTGCTCCAACCTCCTAAGACGCTAAAAAACTTACAATCAATCCTGGGTTTCCTAAATTTTGGCAGAACATACATTCTAAATTATGCAGAAAGGGTTAAACCTCTCTATGCATTAATAAAACCTGATTTTTCAATAAAAAACTGGACACAGGAACACACAGAAATTTTGCGTTCACTCCAAGCTAACATGTTAGCAACAAATCACTTACAAACACGTGTAAGTCAAAGAAATTTGGTGATTCGAATAATTTCGGGTCAATGTGGATTCACTTACTTAACCTTTAATGAGGGTGAGAAAGTACCAATCGCATACAAATCACATTTGTACACACAAGCAGAAATGCGTTTCAGTTCAACTGAAAAAATTCTGACAGCAGTTCAAACAGCTGTAGCAAAAGAAAGAGCCTTAGCCCAAGGGAAACGATTTGTCGTTAATCCAGTACCAGCTTTAGAAGCGGTCACAAAAGCGAGCATTCCAAATGCTAAAGCTTTACATCCGAGATGGATACAATGGGTTAATTCTCTTGCTGCAACTGATGTTGAATACGTTTTTGATCCAGATTTAAAGACACAGGCATTTCTCCAATATGAACAAGAATGTCCTCTGCCCACTGAGATTCTGCCTCTCGATCAGTACGAATTTATAATTTACACTGACGGATCCGCACAGCCCGCAACAGGGAGTAAGCAAGCTTACAGTGCAGCGTGTGCTATCGTTAAAGGTTGCATGCGAAATGGCATCTTCAGACCTATGGTCACAAAAACTCAATCACTAGGTGATTGTACAGCTCAGCGAGCTGAACTACAGGCATTCAAACTGGCACTTGAGAGTACGGATCGAGAATTCCTCACACTGATAGTGTGCGATTCCTATTACTGTGTTCAGTCGTATAATGACTATATACGAACCTGGCTTGAAAATGGTTTTAAAGATGCGAAAGATGGCACAATTAAGCACAAACTGTTTTGGGAACAAGTAGTTCTGTTGAAAAACGAACTACCAAAGGCTCACGTGATTCACACACTGAGTCATCAGCGTGATGGCGTTCACGTTGCAGGGAATTCATTGGCTGACGAAGCCGCAAAGGGGGCTGTTCAGACGGCTTCCGTAGCTGCGATCACTCGTTCAAAAACAAAAATAGACGGTGAGATAATGTTAGCTGTCAATGCTTCAAGCAAAGGCAGCAGTGCAGCGTTACCAAAAAGTTTCCACTCAAGTACTCTTATGTAATTGATGCGAACAACGTTCCTTTTGCTCGAATCCCTGGAGTGGGGGATAGGGTAATTCCAAACAAGGAACGCAGATTAGGACTAATCCTAGCAGCACACGAAGGGATGGCTTCTGCCCATGCAGGTGTTTCTGCGACAGTATCTTTACTCAAGCAAAGATATTGGTGGCCAGGCATTCGGAAACAAACTAAGAACTATGTTTTAGAATGTGATATTTGCCAACAGATGAAAGGCTCAACAGTGAAACGTCCTGCGCAGACACCCCTGTTAATTTCAGACAAACCATTAGCTTGTGTTTACCTGGACCACTACGGTCCCTTGCAAAGGGACGGTAATTATAAATACATCATGGTTGCAGTAGATTCATGCTCTAGGTTCCTATGGTTATGGCCTCAGCGATCAGCTGACGCTCGAACTGTTATAAAAGATTTGCGAGTCTTTATCGGCACATACGCAATAGGCACGTTTCATTCTGACCAGGGTCCTGCGTTTAGCTCTAGGGCTTACAAAGACGCCATGGCCAGTCTGGGTGTTGCATTGCGGTACTCCTCTCCATTTCATCATGAGGGAAATTCTGTTGTGGAAAGGAAAAACCGGGACATAAAGCAGTCTATAACAGCTAGGGTATTAGGCTCGGGTGATGGGTGGGTCAAACACCTAAATAGCGTCCAACGCGCTCTCAATAATCTGCCAAGAAGTTCTCTAGGGGGGGGTCACTCCATATGAGGTCCTATTTGGGACAAGAATGTGGGTTCCAGACTTAGAACACGTAGGCACAGTGGTGGACAAAAAAGACTTTGATATCAAAGATCGTTTGGCTGTTTTACAGGATCTTAACAAATTAAGAACGAAACAAAGCAACGTATCCCTACAGCCAACCACCACTGGGGAAACATCGGCGGTCCCAGCAAGGCCTGTCTGGATTCCAAAAGTTGGGGATCTAGTCAGAGAAAAAATCACGGACAAGAAGGAATTTGGACCTTCTTACAGACAACCGGTACCTGTTCTAGCTGTTCAAGGAACAAGGACAGTACTTCTGCCGCCCCTTGCTGGAAGAAAGGAGAAAAGATTTGTGTCCGTCGACCTCATCAAACCACAACATGTGGCCAATACTAAGCAGTAGGCCTCGTAGACTCCGACCTAGTAGCAGACGCACTCCTCTCGCTACTATCCAAGAGGTTCAGACTGAAAGACTGATCACGATCGGGAATTCAGCTGTAACAAATGAAGGACTAAGCAACCAAGCTATGGAACTCATCCCTCTTGACAACCAAGTAACAGTTCGTCCAAATACACCTGTCTACACCAACGTGACACGTGAAGAACTGGTTCCTGTGATTTCAACGAATCCTGATGCAATTCCAACAATTGACAGAACTGCTTCTGGCTATTTCATTGACTTTGATACGTTCTCAGAGGATCCAAGCGAACCTGAAACGACGCCAGCATCATCAAAACTCAAGCAGCAAGTACAAGACTTTATTCACTTTCTGAAAAAGACTTATCTGGTTTCTCCATGGATTGAACTCTGGATTACATCTGGACTTTTTGTTTTCCTGCTCTGGCTAGCCTTGGTAACAACTGTAAGCATGCTTATAAGTGGCAGATACATCCATGTGAACAGTGAAGGAAAAGACGTGAATGTACTTTTGAAACCACATAAATCTTCCCATCGTGAAGCAAGAGACTTGTCATCAGTGAACATCACAGCTGTTCCTATACAGGATGGTATAGTGTGGGACAAAACAGATTATGAAATCTTCGGCCCGAGTGAACAATTGAACATTCCACATTTGTTTAAAATTTCACTGAGTGATTTAATAACGTCCAGTACCTATTCAGATGATTGGGACTTTGAGACTGTGACCGATATAATGTTTGATCTAGAAAAATCTGCTGCATTTTCTAAAAATGAATATTTAGAGGGTTCAACAGGTTATGCACAACTGTATTGTTATAACCACTATGGTCATCATTATTTGCACAAAACTGCATATCCAAGAAATGTGTTTATGTTTAACCAATGGGAACATTGTCCTACACCACCTAAAGGTAGTTCAAAAACTTTTGCTAGTAAATTTCCATATTTTTCAGGTTATAATACATCTGATCCAGAAACGTTTTACTATAAAAATGTAAACAAAACAGGACTGAAAATTATGTTAACAAATACAAAACAGATTTACTCTGAAGCATTTATTGCCCAACTGTCTACACAGGGTTTCGACTTATGGAAAGACACTATTGAGACAAAAACTGTCTGGGGTAGTAAAGATTGGCAAGTACAGGGTATAGAAGCACTATTTAGAGCCTGTATCATCCCTGAACAAATACTGTTTTTGAATGACACCGTCCAACAAACATCTTGTCATGGATTCGCCAAGATCAAAGAGATGAAAACACCTTCTGTGCCAACACCTGCCAGTGATAATAATACAAAGGCAGTGGTGACAGTTGACAATATACTACAACTCAACAGAACTCATCCAAATTGGAAGAAATGGTTGATCTGGCCCACAGACACAAACAACTGTCAGGAAAGGTTCTTGAACAAAACTCAGGGCTTTACTATTCATAGGCCAGACCCAAGATATGTCCAAAGACAACATCCGGGGTAGTAACAACATACAGTGTAGGAAAATTATGCCTCGATTGGCTGCATAAATCTACACTACAGGATGTGAAGCAACACTTAACCTTACTTGCACATGACGCAGATCTTAGGGAATTCTTGCTTGGACCAAGAAAACCTCGTCAAAAACGTTTCATATATGCCGGCATCTACGCTGCTTATAACGAAGCATGGAAAGTGTCACAGATAGAGGCTGCAGAACGAATACGTGAGCTAGATCGTATTAATTTAGAGAAAACACTCTCTGTGGTCGACAATGGGTTAACAACTTTGTCCTCCAGGATTTATTCATTGGATGGCATTGTATCCTCTGCTATCGACATTCTAGAACAAGATTTGGCTATGTTACAACAAGGTCAGTCTCAATTACGTTCTATTGTGTTATTGACATGGACGCTGCAATCTTTGCGAGCGGGCTATGTGCCTTGGCGTTTCATCAACACGTCGTCTCTGTTTGCAGAATACAATCTCACTGATAAACAGATCGAATTGGCACAAAGAGGAGCAAGGTATACAGTGCTGAGCATTGAAAAAATGGAGAAACTACCATTTACAGTGGCAGAAAAACCAGCTACTGAATGGGTCATTCAGGGCAAAATAACATTACCTGTGACTACTTTTCAGTTTCAGTATTGCCTCAGACAGATGCAAGCAGGCAAATATGAAAGGTTGGGTAAGGAATACATTAAGACATCTTGGGATTTACTGTATACACATAGATGTTGGAGTGGGGATCGTGAAGTGTTTTTTAGCAGTACTAACTGTATACATGCACTGTCCGGTTCACTCATATGTCAGGACATTTCTTTACACGGGGCTTGTAATGGTTCTGTGGCAAACTTGTCTTGCCACCAGCGGGGTTCACCAGCTGCTGTGATTAATCCAACGTTTGGACAACTTTCTAATGGGAGTTACCTCATGTTGAATGATCAGAGCTGCTGTGGAATGTTGCCAGGCATCCCATATCTAGTAACGGTCAACTCCAGGGTCACTTGCTGTATGCAAGTATTGTTTCCCCCAATAGACACAGTCAGGGAGTCGCCTCTATGGCCTTCGCTGAGCGTCTCTTTTATAAGATTTGATACTTTGAGCAGAATGAAAGCCATGCTTTTACAGCAAACAGTGCCTTTGACCTCGGCCAAAGAAACCTATGTACTACAAGTTGCAAGGACTTCGGCTGAGATACAGACTTTAATACGTACAAACTGCCCTATACATTTTGTAGAAATGGTATCACGTATCTTTAACATGTCAGATACAACAGGAATTGTACATGTATTTAAGAGCATTTGCTCTGGTCTCTTAGCACCGTTCCAGGCAATACTTGGAATCATTCCGAACTTTGCACATTCGGTGTTTGGTGGCATACCATTAATTCTAGCACTTGTTGCGGGAATTTTATTCATCTTGCTGCTATTGCGCTATGGCCAGCCTCTTCGCCGACATCACTCCGAGCGAAATGGAGAAAGCTCTCCTTGAAAGAAAGTGCCATGAGCGAATAGTACAGCTATTGGGCATGACTCGTCTACGGGACCTTAATACCACGTGGTTCCTGTCATTCAGACCAATCTGGCAAGATTGCATCTTACCTGTTCTACGCTGCCTGCTATGCGGTGAAGAATGCGTGTTGGACGCATGTCTAACATATCCATCAGCTACGCCAAAGGACGTCGATACTTTGCTGGTCCCGGTAACGGTCCATGCTTTGTGTTGTCCCCAGAGGCTCCCAATTCTGATGTCAGCATTCATTGAGATCTCACAGACGCCTCCTGCTGCTGCTGCTGAGGTACGAGAAACAACTCCAGGCACACAGGTAACAACGGACGCGAA
Source organism: Calotriton arnoldi (assembly GCA_963921515.1). Classification (NCBI taxonomy): domain Eukaryota; kingdom Metazoa; phylum Chordata; class Amphibia; order Caudata; family Salamandridae; genus Calotriton; species Calotriton arnoldi. The sequence continues at coordinate 26,882 of CAWUFW010010892.1, forward strand.
CATTGCTGCGGCGACCCATGCTGAGAGCGATGATTCCCATCTTTGTGCGGTCAATCTCTTACATGAGGTGTTCCAACTTACACCAACGACAGTGGATGATGTTTTGTCTATTGAAATAGATGATCTAATGTTTACACCAGACCCGTAAACTGACTCTGATTCGGCATACTGTGTTCCAGAGCAACAGCAACAATTTGGCCTTCATTTTTCAAAGATTTGGAACATTACCAAATTTGAACTTTTTGTCCCATTTTTCGAACGAAAATGGCACTTCAATCTGCTTAAAGTAGAACTAGCCTTATAATACAGACTTGGCAGTACTTCCAGGGACACTTAGTCATCTTGTGTGTCTAATTCAGTTCATTTAATTTTCATGACAGGAAATGACTTTGATTTTGAACATACTTATCGATCATTTTCGTCATATGTAAATATTGCTTTTATATGTCATTCCAATTGCATTGATTTCATACTTTATGCAGGAAATGAAAAGCATTGCTTAAATGATGTACAGAAAACTTTGCATTTTTAAATATGTCTTTTAATGCTTTTAGGATATGTTTTAATATGCGGTACTCCATTTTAAATGTTTAGCATTTTAAATGTTTAGCATTTTAGTATCATCGTTCATACGAAAGAGGAGTGGGTGTTGTATACTTCATAGGGTGTCCATAAACGGGCTTTCTAGAATCATGTCCTTATATAGGCACAATTCGCCTTGCCCTTATATAGGCATAAAATCCCAGACCTTATTTAGGCATAGACCATGCACTCCAAATACAGGCATGGCTTCCGACATCCGTCCACCCTAGCGTCTCAAGGAGTCCATGAAAAAACAGACCCTTAGGCTGCGGGAGTTTCCCTTGCCCAGGACTATTGATTTCTTCAAGGACTCATATATTATGCATGAACCTCTATTCCTTAAGGGATTCATTCATGACGTCTTTCGCTGCCCAACTCACGTCAATGCTAACATTTTCAGGTATAAATATACCTTCCCAAACCCCTGTAAATCAGAGGAGACCTCGACTTCAGAGGAGCCCGATTCCCGGCCGGACGCACTGAGAAGACGCTGTCATTCCTGCTCGCAGAGAGTCCAGCTTCCAGTGATCTAACTTCCCTTGCGGGGTGTTGGAGTTCGAGTTCGGAAAGAGATTCCTACCTCTCTCATTCTTCAGGTATGGAGCAGACTAGAACCTAGAGGGACTCTTGGCATACTAGACTCTTGGCATACTAGGCGTAACATACTCTTCGTATACTCTAGTCAGGAATACAGCACCTACTTCTACTTCTCCCTACACCTAGGACAGGTTAGGTACACTGGGGTAGAACTAGGCTAGAAATGCATCGTATGAGTACTCGCATTTTTAGGCTGTGTCATTTTATGTAAATGCATATATGCTGAAAAGATAATGCTAACGCAGTATTATTTATTTCTACTGCTCACTCTGTACATTATTTATCTCGCATACTGTCTTGTGATCGTAACAGCACATCTAACTTACAACAGAAACAAGACTGTTCAATAAACCTTTTTATTGAAACGCCCGTCTGTTATTTCTGTGTAACTTTGAGAATAACTGAAACATGCACGACTGAGCTGAGTGAAATAGTTATCTATTGTTTCTACGACTCTGGGACACGTCCTGATTCTGTAAGGGAAACACAGTGGTCATGTTTTGCGGCTGCCAGAAACTACTCCCTTCTTGTTGTCAAGAAGTTTCTAGTGGCCTCTGAGCTAGCTGGCACAAGTAATTAAGTTTAATATACTCGATAGGGACATACCGACCTTAGTCCTATGTCAAACCTATAGGATATATTATTCCAATGCGCAGAGCCTATTAGGGAAATAGGAGCTACACTATAATACCCAGTAATAGATCTGGGTGTGTAGCTTGACTACCACCACCAGTCTGCATTCCTGCCTTGGGGATGTTGCCTCCTGCCCTCCCATGGTCTGTGCCTTCTCCCGTCCACACACATGACACATCTTCCTCATCATTGTCCCAGGTCTTCCCCACTGCATGAGATGACATTGGTGTGCAACCTCACAACAGCACAAAACTCGATCAGTAACGGACAATGGCTTGCGGTGCACTGAGTCACTGGCACCTGGAGTGCTGAGCAGGGTATCAGGCCGATGATGGCATCCACGACAGGTCTGAGCAAACTCCGTAGGTCTGTCAGGACCACCGTTTCGACTCTGGCAGTTGGCGGTTGGAGGTGGTCCTTGCCGTGGTGGCGTGTGCCTCCTGCGGTGATGCGACGTCCGGGCCGGTCAAGACTCGATGCTATGTGTGGGCCCCGGTGGCCCGCAGTTGAGGCCGGAGGATGCGGACAGCGCAGGGCCACAGACGCATGGCGTTGATGACCCCAAGACCATCGCTATAGAGGCCATTCAATGTCTCAGAAGAAGGGGTCCCAGGCCTGAGCAGCACAGAGTTAGTGGCCCCGGATGCACTGCGGCCGGCACAGGCACCCAGCCACGGTGCAGTCAGATGGGCCATGCGACCTGAGCGGGTCCCTGTTAGACTTGGCATCTTTTGGCGTGTTTCCCCTGACTTTTTGCTTTCGGACCTCCCGGTTTTGACTCTGTTTTTGCTGGTGTGATGATTCTGCGCACTTTCCTCACTGCGGTCCAGTGGGAAAGTGCAAGTGCTCCTGTGTAAAATGTGTTATGGATTGGTGTTTCCATGATTGGCCTATTTGGTTTATCTGTCAGTCCCTTGTAAAGTGCACTGCGAGTGCCAGGGCCTATAGACCAAATGCTGTTGGTGGGCTGCAGCACTGGATTGTGCCACCCACGCAAACAGCCCGTAAAGTGTAACTCGGGCCTGCCACCGCAGAGCCTGTGCGCAGCCTGGGGCTGCCATGTCGACTTGGCAAGTGCACACACTTGCAAGTCCCTAAACCTTCCCTTTGCTACATGTTAGTCACCCCTAAGGTAGGCCCAAGGTACCCCTGTGGGCAGGGTGCGTTGTACGCTGAAAGGTAGGACATGCCCGGGTGTGTGCGGCATGTCCTGATAGTGAATTACAGCCTAGTTCGTTTTTCACTATTGCAAGGCTACCTGTTCCCCCTAGGCCAGAACGGGCGGTTTTGATTATTACAGTATATAATCCTAACTGACCCCGGGAACATGGTAGAAATTCGAGTTTAGTATGCCTGGACTCAGAATGATAAAATGCAGCTTTTAGTAAGGTTGGTTTTACCATTCTGGGTTTGAAAATACCACTTTTAGAAAGTGGGTACTTTCTTGCCTAACCATCCAAGCCTGCCTCTGCGAGGTTGTGTATTCCGTGTCTGGAATGTGAGTGACCGGGGCTGGGGGATGCCAGGAGACAGGGTGAGTCAGCGCAGGGCTGAATAGCCAGATCGACCTGTAGATGGGTGGGAGGGGTCGCACCTGGGCCCTGAATAGGACAGTGCCTTCCCTCCACAATGCTGGCTCCACCTCCTGTGGTGCGTCTGATGTCCCTGGCCTACTCACTGAAAGAAGGGACGGAGACTTGTCAACAAAGTGCTCCAGAACTGGTTTGGACTAGGCGAAGGCCTCTCTGCCTTCAGAGAACAAAGGAATTTGGGATATAAATATTGGGGCCCTGACCCCATGAATTTAGATCTCGCTGGAATCAAGGAACCTGCCAAGACGAAGAGCTGGAAGAGCTGCCAGGAGGAGTACTGCCCCTTTGCTGTGTTGTTGCTTTGTTGGGTTGGCCTGCAGTTGCTGCTTCTGTCTTGGGCAGTGAAAGGACTGGACTGAACTTTCTACAAACTTGTGCTGAGTATCTCCAAGGGCCTGAAACCGAGCTAGCCTCCTGTTAAGAAGTCTCAGGGACTACAAAGACTTCACAAGCCTCTGGGTACCGCTTCTGGAACGCTGTTTCAGTCGCCACAGAGGAAGGGAACTGCAACCGACTCCGTCAACCGAATCCATCCCTGGCCGGTGACCTGTTTGCACCGCAGACCGCATCGCCCCGCTTCGCATCGCAACCCTGGTCTCACCGTGGGCGACGTCCGACGCCGCCAACATCGAGCCGCTGCTTGCACCGTGACCTGTGGGCACCGCAGTTCGCATCGCATCGCTTCACTGGGCCAGCCGGACCAGACCGACGCTGTCGCTGCAACTGGCTCAAGAGTCGTGACCGCATCGCATTTGGGGCACCGCTCGCACGTCTGCGACGCACCGCTCCGACTCGCACCGCTGTCCGACGCCAGCTCCCGCACTCCGGCTAGGTCGCCTGCATCGCAACCTGTCAGCACCGCATCGAGCATCGTCTCACCCTGCATCGCACGCCTTGGACTCACCGACTCCGTCTGCACGACGCTCATCGAGCCGCTGCCTGCACCGCATCGAGGGACACCGCACCTTGCATCGCTCCGTCTTGCACCGCAACCGCGACGAACGCCGACCGGCTCGTACACTCCGTACCAGCCACAACGAGAAAGGTACTGTAACCAAGTCTGTTCATGACTCTGCTGGCCCGTATCGACGCGGTCGGCTGGAACTGTTAGACTCTGTGGTTTTCAGCATCACGGTAGGCTCGGACGGAGCTACCGACTCGTACGAACTTTGCTTTTGTGCTATTCCTGCAAAGAAGAAGTTAACGTATCAAGTATTCATTCGTAAAGTATAGTATTGTGGATTTTTGTCGTAATTGGTCTTGTCTTGAGTATATAAAATAATTGGTTATTTTTCTAAACTGGTGTGGTGTCCGTTTGTAGTGCTTACACTGTATTACTGTTGGTTATGTGCAAATGCTTTACACACTGCCTCTGAATTAAGCCTGACTGCTCGTGCCAAGCTACCACGAGGGTGAGCAGGGGTTACTTCACGAGTGTAACAACCCTTACCCTGACTAGGAAGAAGGGTCCCTACTTGGACAAAGGTGCAAGCCCTTGCCAACTAGAGATCCCATTTCTAACATTGGTTGTCAGCGGTGAGGATAGGACTTGTGTTTGCACTTGACTTACAGTGATTGGTGTGCACTACTACCATATCGCAGACCATTACGTACCACATACTGGTTCTTTTTCTTTTGGCCTATTTTTGATCTTGCCAGTTTTCAACTCACGACTTTTGTCATGCCTGAATCAATTGCATCATCCGTTGCATCTCTGGAAGTTATCTTTGAGGAGGACAGGTTGGAATCCTACGCCGTAAAGGAGTTACGGGCGATTTGTAAAAACCTGAAAGTCCAAATTAAAGGCCTCACAAGGAAGGAGGAGCTACAGAAGGCGCTGAGGGCCTGGGTAGCAGCCAGACATGCCAATGGGCAGCCTGGTGATCTCAGTGAGGAGGCGGAGGAGCCTATTTCCAGGGTGGATGTGCTTTTGGGTAGGGGGAACCCGCCAGGTCAGGCAGCAGCAGTCTGTCCCCAGAGGAGCTGGAGGACAGGCGGGAGGCAAGGCAGTTTGAGCTGCAGAAGCTCAGACTGGAGAGTGAGCGGGAGGAGAAGAGATTGGCCATAGAGGAGAGGAAGATGCTCTTAGAGCATGAGAGAGAACTGAAGGAGCTAGAACTTAGGAGTAAGTCAGGCTCAGATGGTGGCAGCAATTCGTCCAGAAAGGCAGACAGGATTGTGCACATTCCCAAGAACGTAGGCAAGGAGTTCAAGAAGGGGGATGACATACAAAGGTGGTTCCAGGGTTATGAGGCAGCCATACACATGAATGGGGTCCCTGAGGAGAATTGGGGAGCAGGATTGTGGCCACTTTTCCCGGAAGAAGCAAGGGATGCTCTGATAGCTTTGGGTAAGGGGTATCACCTCACCTATGCTGACATGAAGGATGCCCTTCTCACGAAGTATGGTCTTACTCCTGAAAAGTACAGGGATCAGTTCAGGTCCAGTAAGAAGTCTGATGTCAACACTTGGTTGGAATGTGTGGATGTATTCTGCAGGTCTCTGGATGGTTGGGTGAAGGGCAGTAGTGTAACAGATTTTCAGGGGCTCTACAACTTGATTGCATGGGAGCACTTGTCTAGTCTATGTTTTGCAGATCTGCGCCAGCACCTAGTTGATAGTAAGCTAACTGACCCCAGGAAGCTTGCTATGGAAGCGGACCGCTGGGTGAGTACCAGGGTCCACAAGAAAGCGTTTGGGGAGACTCAGCCAAAGGTGGGCAGGGTCCCCAGCAGAAAGGAGGGGGGACAAGGGTAAAGCACAGGAGTTCTCTAAAGGGCCCCAAACTAGTACCCAGGGTAAAGGTTCCCAGCCCCCGGTGATAAGAAGAAAGGGGTCTCTACAGGGAAGCCTGTTGAGACCGGCCCCCGCAAGTGTTATGCATGTGACCAGGTAGGTCACTTTAAGGGGGACCCCAAGTGCCCGAAGGGGACACAGCCACCCACCGGTGGACAATCCAAAGTGTTGGCTAGTGTAGCGCTTGGGGAGGAGGGGTGCCCACAGGAGGGTGGGGATCCCGCAGAAATGACCCTTGTCTCACTCGGGGACAGTGAGATGGTCCCAGGAAACCAGGTGCCCCCTAACACAAAGAAATATAGCACCTGGGTGACCATTAATGGGAACAGGGTAGAGGCTCTCAGAGACACTGGAGCCAGTGTGACCTCAGTCCGGTGTCACCTGGTGTCTGAGAAGCAAGTAGTCCCAGGAGCATTCCACCAAGTAGTTGCTGTCGACAACTCTGAGCGCCAGTGTATGGTGGCGCAGGTTCCCTTTGAATGGGGGGGTCTCAGGTCCCTTGAGGGTGGTTGTGAGCCCTACCATGCCTGTAGATTGTCTGCTAGGGAACGACCTGGAGCAGTCCTCATGGAAGGAGGTTGAGCTCAGGTCTCACTTGGAGATGCTTGGGTTGCCAGAGTGGGCATGCGTGTCTACTCGGTCAATGGCGGCCAGAAAGGGTGATCAAGAGGACTTGGAGCCTGAAACAGTGGCCCAAGTCCCTGCCAAGAGAAAGGGCAGGGGGCGCGGGAAACCGGCCCCCGAAGTTCCCACGGACCGGGAGGAGGCGGACCTCGAGGGGACGCCCGGTGCCTACAGGGGAGCAGGTAGCCGAACTGGGAGACATCTCTGAGCTGACCCATTGGCAGCAAGAAGGGGGTCCCACCAGGGAGGAGTTCTGCCGGGAGCAGAACGAGTGCCCTACTCTGGAGGGTCTGCGGCGGCAGGCTGCAGACCAGGCAGCTGGTAATCAGTCCGGGTCACATCTGATCTACTGGGAGAGTGGTCTCCTATACAGTGAGCCTAAGGTTGCTGAGCCTGGGTCAGCCCGTGTGCTGGTGGTACCCCAGCGCTTCAGGACCTTCCTACCGGGTCTGGCTCATGACGTGCCTTTGGCAGGACATTTGGGGCAGGACAAGACCTTTGACAGGCTTGTCACCCACTTCTTTGGCCCCAAATGCGAAGGCAGTCAGATGCACACTGTAGGTCTTGCCAAACTTGCCAGGCAAGTGGTAAGAGTGGGAGGAAGGTCAAAGCTCCTCTCCAACCTTTTCCGGTTGTTGGAACACCCTTTGAAAGGGTAGGGATGGATATTGTGGGGCCACTGGATCCCAAGACAGCCATGGGCAACAGGTACATCCTGGTCTTGGTGGACCATGCCACCCGGTACCCGGAGGCAATCCCTCTCAGGACAACGACGGCGCCAGTGGTGGGCCGGGCGTTAATGGGGATCTTTTCCCGTGTGGGATTCCCCAGAGAGGTGGTTTCCGATAGGGGGACCAATTTCATATCGAAGTATATGACATCCCTGTGGAAGGAGTGTGGGGTAACCTACAAGTTCACCACTCCTTACCACCCACAAGGAAACGGTCTGGTGGAGAGATTCAACCAGACCTTGAAAGGCATGATCAAGGGTCTAACAGAACCCATGAGACGTAAGTGGGACGTCCTCTTGCCATGCCTACTCTTTGCATACAGGGAGGTGCCTCAGAAGTCTCTTGGGTACAGCCCCTTTGAGCTCCTGTATGGCCACCCTGTCAGAGGACCTCTGAGTTTGGTGAAGGAAGGCTGGGAGGCGGCTCCCAGGAAAACTCCCCAGGATGTATTTAGCTACATGCTGGCCTTTAGAAACCAAACTGCCCGCTTCAGGAAACTCGCTCAGGCGAACCTAGAAGCAAGCCAGGAAGAAATGAAGAGATGGTATGACCAGAATGCCACTCTGGTCGAATTTCAACCTGGGCAGAAAGTGTGGGTAATGGCCCCAGTGGCACCTTGTGCCTTGCAGGACAAGTGGACTGGGCCATATGAGGTGAAGGAGCGCAAAAGTGACGTCACCTACCTGGTGGATTTGCAGGCTCCAAGGAACCCGTTGAGGGTCCTTCACGTGAACCGCCTCAAGCCCCACTTCGAGAGGTCCGAAGTGAGTATGCTCTTGGCGACAGATGATGGGGTGGAAGAGGAGAGCGAGCCTCTCCCTGACCTCCTGTCTACCAAGGAGCATGATGGGTCAGTAGAGGGTGTGATCCTCTCCCCTACTCTGACTCAGGAGCAGCAGGGGGACTGTCGCCAGTTGTTGGGACAGTTCGCCCCACTGTTCTCTCTGACTCCCGGTGTTACTCACTGGTGAACCCATGACGTGGACACCGGTGACAGCCATCCTGTGAAGCACAAAATTTACAGGTTGACTGACCGGGTCAGAGCCAGCATCAAGGAGGAGGTCTCTAAGATGTTGGCGTTAGGGGTGATTGAGCCCTCCCACAGTCCTTGGGCCAGCCCAGTGGTCTTGGTCCCAAAGGCTGCGGCGCCCGGTGCCACTCCAGAACTCCGGTTTTGTGTGGACTACCGTGGGCTCAATGCCGTCACCAGGACTGACGCGCACCCCATCCCCAGAGCTGATGAGCTCATTGATCGGTTGGGAGCTGCCCGGTTCCTCAGCACGTTTGATTTAACGTCTGGGTACTGGCAGATTGCCTTAACCGATGGGGCCAAGGAGAGATCAGCATTCTCAACCCCAGAAGGTCATTACCAATTCCGGGTGATGCCCTTTGGGTTGAAGAATGCCCCTGCCACCTTTCAGAGGTTGGTCAATCAGGTGTTGGCTGGGCTGGAGGATTTCAGTGCCGCCTACCTGGATGACATTGCTGTGTTCAGTTCCAGCTGGGAAGAACATTTACAGCACCTTGAGAAAGTGTTGAGGGCTCTGCAAGGTGCAGGCCTCACGATCAAGGCCAGTAAGTGCCAGATCGGGCAGGGTTCGGTGGTATACTTGGGACACCAGGTAGGAAGCGGCCAGGTGGCGCCCCTACAACACAAGATTGACACCATTCTGGCTTGGGAGCCCCCAAGACCCAGACAGAGGTGAGAGCCTTCTTAGGTCTCACCGGCTACTACCGGAGATTTGTTAAGGGCTATGGCACCATCGTTGCCCCCTTAACAGAGCTGACCTCTAAGAGGCAGCCCAGGAAAGTGATCTGGACTGAGTCCTGCCAGAAAGCTTTTGATGCCCTGAAGGCAGCCATGTGCACGGCGCCCGTGCTCAAGGCACCTGACTTCTCCAAAGAATTTGTCGTGCAGACTGACGCTTCAGAGCATGGTGTGGGAGCGGTGCTCTCACAACTGAACGAAGAGGGCCTGGATCAGCCTGTAGTCTTCCTTAGCAGGAGACTACTTCCCAGGGAACAGAGGTGGAGTGCCATAGAAAGGGAAGCTTTTGCTGTGGTCTGGGCACTGAAGAAGTTGAGACCATACCTGTTTGGGACTCACTTCCGGGTTCAGACAGACCACAGGCCCCTCAGATGGTTGATGCAAATGAGGGGTGAGAATCCAAAACTGCTGAGGTGGTCCATCTCCCTACAGGGGATGGACTTTACGGTGGAACACCGTCCTGGTACAGAACACGCCAACGCAGATGGTCTGTCCAGGTTCTTCCGCCTTAGTGAAGAGAACTCCCATGGGGTTGGGTAGTTCTCCCTACTTTCAGCTGGAGGGGACATGTGTTAGACTTGGCATCTTTTGGCGTGTTTCCCCTGACTTTTTGCTTTCGGACCTCCCGGTTTTGACTCTGTTTTTGCTGGTGTGATGATTCTGCGCACTTTCCTCACTGCGGTCCAGTGGGAAAGTGCAAGTGCTCCTGTGTAAAATGTGTTATGGATTGGTGTTTCCATGATTGGCCTATTTGGTTTATCTGTCAGTCCCTTGTAAAGTGCACTGCGAGTGCCAGGGCCTATAGACCAAATGCTGTTGGTGGGCTGCAGCACTGGATTGTGCCACCCACGCAAACAGCCCGTAAAGTGTAACTCGGGCCTGCCACCGCAGAGCCTGTGCGCAGCCTGGGGCTGCCATGTCGACTTGGCAAGTGCACACACTTGCAAGTCCCTAAACCTTCCCTTTGCTACATGTTAGTCACCCCTAAGGTAGGCCCAAGGTACCCCTGTGGGCAGGGTGCGTTGTACGCGAAAGGTAGGACATGCCCGGGTGTGTGCGGCATGTCCTGATAGTGAATTACAGCCTAGTTCGTTTTTCACTATTGCAAGGCTACCTGTTCCCCCTAGGCCAGAACGGGCGGTTTTGATTATTACAGTATATAATCCTAACTGACCCCGGGAACATGGTAGAAATTCGAGTTTAGTATGCCTGGACTCAGAATGATAAAATGCAGCTTTTAGTAAGGTTGGTTTTAGCATTCTGGGTTTGAAAATACCACTTTTAGAAAGTGGGTACTTTCTTGCCTAACCATCCAAGCCTGCCTCTGCGAGGTTGTGTATTCCGTGTCTGGAATGTGAGTGACCGGGGCTGGGGGATGCCAGGAGACAGGGTGAGTCAGCGCAGGGCTGAATAGCCAGATCGACCTGTAGATGGGTGGGAGGGGTCGCACCTGGGCCCTGAATAGGACAGTGCCTTCCCTCCACAATGCTGGCTCCACCTCCTGTGGTGCGTCTGATGTCCCTGGCCTACTCACTGAAAGAAGGGACGGAGACTTGTCAACAAAGTGCTCCAGAACTGGTTTGGACTAGGCGAAGGCCTCTCTGCCTTCAGAGAACAAAGGAATTTGGGATATAAATATTGGGGCCCTGACCCCATGAATTTAGATCTCGCTGGAATCAAGGAACCTGCCAAGACGAAGAGCTGGAAGAGCTGCCAGGAGGAGTACTGCCCCTTTGCTGTGTTGTTGCTTTGTTGGGTTGGCCTGCAGTTGCTGCTTCTGTCTTGGGCAGTGAAAGGACTGGACTGAACTTTCTACAAACTTGTGCTGAGTATCTCCAAGGGCCTGAAACCGAGCTGGCCTCCTGTTAAGAAGTCTCAGGGACTACAAAGACTTCACAAGCCTCTGGGTACCGCTTCTGGAACGCTGTTTCAGTCGCCACAGAGGAAGGGAACTGCAACCGACTCCGTCAACCGAATCCATCCCTGGCCGGTGACCTGTTTGCACCGCAGACCGCATCGCCCCGCTTCGCATCGCAACCCTGGTCTCACCGTGGGCGACGTCCGACGCCGCCAACATCGAGCCGCTGCTTGCACCGTGACCTGTGGGGACCGCAGTTCGCATCGCATCGCTTCACTGGGCCAGCCGGACCAGACCGACGCTGTCGCTGCAACTGGCTCAAGAGTCGTGACCGCATCGCATTTGGGGCACCGCTCGCACGTCTGCGACGCACCGCTCCGACTCGCACCGCTGTCCGACGCCAGCTCCCGCACTCCGGCTAGGTCGCCTGCATCGCAACCTGTCAGCACTGCATCGAGCATCGTCTCACCCTGCATCGCACGCCTTGGACTCACCGACTCCGTCTGCACGACGCTCATCGAGCCGCTGCCTGCACCGCATCGAGGGACACCGCACCTTGCATTGCTCCGTCTTGCACCGCAACCGCGACGAACGCCGACCGGCTCGTACACTCCGTACCAGCCACAACGAGAAAGGTACTGTAACCGAGTCTGTTCATGACTCTGCTGGCCCGTATCGACGCGGTCGGCTGGAACTGTTAGACTCTGTGGTTTTCAGCATCACGGTAGGCTCGGACGGAGCTACCGACTCGTACGAACTTTGCTTTTGTGCTATTCCTGCAAAGAAGAAGTTAACGTATCAAGTATTCATTCGTAAAGTATAGTATTGTGGATTTTTGTCGTAATTGGTCTTGTCTTGAGTATATAAAATAATTGGTTATTTTTCTAAACTGGTGTGGTGTCCGTTTGTAGTGCTTACACTGTATTACTGTTGGTTATGTGCAAATGCTTTACACACTGCCTCTGAATTAAGCCTGACTGCTCGTGCCAAGCTACCACGAGGGTGAGCAGGGGTTACTTCACGAGTGTAACAACCCTTACCCTGGCTAGGAAGAAGGGTCCCTACTTGGACAAAGGTGCAAGCCCTTGCCAACTAGAGATCCCATTTCTAACAGTCCCCATCAATGTCCAAGGTTTATGTTGCGGAGTGTTGCGGGGGACAGTGGAAGGTGTCCTCCAGGGCATGATGCGGAAGGTCTGAAGTTATCTGGAAGCAGCAAATGGAGGAATGGAAAGCGCAACCCTCGTTTTCACCAACAATTCGGTATCAGCTACATGAGGATGAAAACTAGCCCCTATTCAATATACACAAACGCCACCAATGTACGACCAGTGAGTGTCCATGAATGTCGGGGAACACACTTAGTGGCACAGGTGCTGAGAGGGGATGCAGTCTGCGATGATGCCGGTACACAGATGTGAACTCCAACATTGCCAAATCAAGACTCTGTGACCTACTGGACCGCAGTGTAGGCCTGAGGCAGCGGTCAGCATGGCCCATTCACCTAGTGTCGCCGGCATAGGTTGGATGGCCCCACTGGCCTGCGTTGTTCAGGTTCAGTGGCACCACGTGTAGCCGGCTGGCGTTGAACAGGGTTAGTGGCACCACGTGTAGCCGGCTGGCGTTGAACAGGGTTAGTGGCACCACGTGTAGCCGGCTGGCGTTGAACAGGGTCAGTGGCACCACGTGTCGCAAGATGCCCATATGGAACTATGCCTCACTGATCGGGAGGGGTCTGGTGCTGTGGCCGCTGGCCCTGATTTGAGGTCACCGCCATTCATGACTCAGGACACAGTTTCACATATGGGACCTACTGGTCCGAAGGGTAGGCCATAGGCGGCAGTAGAGTACGTCAACGAGAAAGGACTGAAGCGGGCCTGTGTGTTGGAGGCCGTGGTGGTCTGAGCTGACTGCCAAGGTCGCGGGACTCGGGCTTGGAGCTTGCGCCGGCACGTGGTGGGCCCTCCTTTACACACGCCGGTGTCGGCAGGTGATCAGTGTGGCCTGGCTGCGCAGGGGCGGGCCTGACGGGTTTGTGGTCCTGCGTGCCGGGGTCCGGCAGGCGCACTGCATCGCAGGCAACTCTGCTCACGAGGATGGCATCGGCCTCGTGGCCGGGTGGGAGGCGCAGCCCTGGCAGAGACGTGGGGCTTTCCGGGAGAAGACCACGCCCAGGCCTACGTGCTTTTATTCACACCCCTACGCTGGCGTGGCCTACGCCGGGCCATCCCACTCCGGTGACGCTTAGGGGGTGGTGTCACAGGCAACATTTCCGCGAGGTCCCCCACTGACTGGGGTGGCATGGTTGCGTCCACTGTCCACTGCACTCCATACACAAGAGGTGTATGTCGCCATAGATATGGGTGTGTTCTGCATACTGCGGTCTGTCCAGCACATCTCCGCCACTCTTGGCATTGTGTGCTTTCCCGATCATGGTTCTACTGCATCCTTCACACATGCCTGGTTGCCACCTCTCCCCACATTCGGCTATTATGTAGCTGAGGTGCCATGCCGTTGATGGCTCATGTTCAGGGCTTGCACAGGTTACCATTGTAAGTTGTTCTGTCGTGTCTGGTGGGTGGTCATGTTGTTGTGCATGTTGGTTGTGATTTTGTGACGTGTGCATTGCCAGAGTTGTGAGTTGCATGGTTGTGGAGTTGAGGTGTGTGGGGTGTTCATTTCGAACTTGCCAAGGGGGTGTGCATTTCCCTTGTTGCCATCCTGGGAACGCTGGTTGATGATGGACTGTCGGAGGATGTAGGTATCATGCACACTGGCTGTGTATTTGATGGCGACATTGTTGGAGGTTCCACGGTGTTCTGTTGTTGCCTGCACATTGATGTGAGACGTGTGCTTCCTGTTGAGGTGATTGTGTGCTGTGTCACCAGGGGGCATAGGTAGTACATGTGTGCTGTGGATTGCCCCAACACGTGTGTGCATCCTGCTATGGCGTATGGTCCTTGCTTGGCCTCCAGTGGATCCTGCGCATTGTGTTGGACGTATGGGGACTGGGGTACCAGGGTGATGGTGATGTCCAGGACAGGTGTGGGGGACTTGGATGTGGCTGGCTGTGTGACTCCGACTCTGGCGGGTGTTGTTTGGGAGGTACCAGGGGCCAACAGGTGCAGCCAGGCCAGCAGCTTTGTGTGGGGTGGGATGTTGGTTGTCCGCTGTGTTGGTACCGTAGGCCTGTTAGGCGATGATGGTCAGGATGCGTAGGATGGTTGTCCCTTTCAGCCTGTAGTGGACGGTGACATTGTCAGATGTTGGGTCTGTGCGGCTGGTACGTTTCCTGGGAGTCCGCTGTCTTTGTCTGCGCTGCGTCTGTGGTGGTCCGGGGGTGGGGGTGTTCCGAGTGTGGGTTGGGGTCCTGGGGTGGTGGCGGTGGGTGTTGTGGCCCTCTTGGGTGTCCGGGCCGCATGATGAGTGGCTCCATGGCCTCTGTTGCCCTTCGGATGTGGCCCTGGGCTCCCTTTTGTGGTGCTGGCTGCTGTCCGACTTTACACCAGGTCAGAGCAGGTGTAAATTTCCTGGTGCTAACATGCCTTATCGCCTGTTTTGTGTTCTTATCGCCGATGTGGCTGGTCGTTGTGAATGTTGAGGTGTGATGTTGTCTCGGCTTTTGGCATGGGAACGCCTACTCTGCATCTCATTAGCGATATTTGCGGGGGTCCTCTGTGGTGATATTTTTGCGGCTGCTATTGCGGGTAAACTGGTGCTGTGGGCTGTTTACACCAGCTTGTGAATGGGGAGGTATATTTATCACGACTTTGGCTGCGATAAAGTGCTGTTAATTCGGCGATAGCTCCTTGTGAATATGCCCCTTAGTTGTTTAACAAAAGTTTCCCTCAAAAGCTTTGTGAGAAGGGTCAGTGCACTGACCTTCTTCGAAGTTCTGGGCATGGTCGAGTTCTTTTCCAATAATGTCTAATTTCCTTCCTTTTCTTTCCTTGCAGGGAGTTGGTGTCGAGAGGGCAGAATACAGCAGAGCAGTTCATCTGGAGAAGGGTTGCCGATGGAGCCAGAAGGCCGAATTTGGCTAGAGACAGTTCGCTGCTGGAGCCAAAGAAGGTAAGTTCCCAGAGCACAGGGACCGAAGAACTTCCAACCAGGTAAGGTAGAAGCCAAGCAAAGCCTCTAGACATGGGTATGATATTGTTACTAGTACACCCAAGATGGCCACCAGATTTCAAATTTCACAAGATTTTGAGGCAAATGTGAGGCGCACTGGAAAACGACGGAGGACAGAGAGGAGGCCTTAATCTCAAGGGACAGCTGCTACAAACAATTGCACCTTATTATGCAAGAGGCTATGGGGAGTGGAGGGAAGGGCCAGGGGGTCACTTATGTGACTGTACTGCAAATGGGTTGTGGAGGGAAAGGCAAAGGGGATCAATTATGACTACTGCCAAGATGAGGCGCGCTGGGGGGAACTGGGCCAAGGGAACAGAGAGCGCTGGAGACGCAAGCTGTGACAAGGACCTTAAGGACAGTACGTGGGGGTCAAGACTCACTCCAGCAAAGGCCAGCAGTAGGGTCCAGGAAGGTCCCGTTGGAACTGGTCAGCTGGGAAGTTGCAGGAAAGGCCTCTTGTAACTTCTTGCATCCATGTAGCTTGAACAGGATCTCAGACTTATAACCCTTGGAGTCTTCTTCTTTGTCCTGGGTACAAGAGGGAGAGCGGGACCAGTCGCCCAGGCACCAGGTCACAGACAGAAGATCCCGTCCCCTTCTGTTCTTCCACAGGTCCAGAAAATGTTGTGTTATGCTATGTTATGTGCATTTGTATAGCGCACAACTCACTCAGGAGGGTATCCTGGCACTGAAGGAGGAGCTGTATGGGCTAAGCTAGAAGCACAGCTAGGTCATCAGTTTCTTGCAGAATTCAAGAACTGAGGAGAACTTGCTCCGATGTGCTGAGACAGGTTGTTCCAGGCTCTTGGAGCGAAATAGAAACTACCGTATGCGCAGGGTGTGTGTGAGTAGTAGTGCGGCTGAGCAGAGGCATCCGGTAGGTTTGTGGACGTTTTTGCGGTTGTTGCAGTATGTAGGATCAATATTGTGTAAGGCTTAGTATGTCTGTGTGAGGACTTTGAAGAGTGATTGAGCTAGAGGAGCCCTTGGAGGAACGGGGTGCGAGGTTAAGAATGAGCTTGGCTGCTGAGTTTTGTATGGTCTAGAGGCTTCTGGTCAGTTGAGTGTTAACATAACAGAATGTGTATTTGTAAAGAGCACATTCACCGCGATGGGTATCTTAGCGCTGAATAACAGACGTTTATTGTCACCTAACGTATGGGTACTCATTATATCGACCTCAGAAGGATGAAAGGCTGAGTGGACCCGCAGGGATTTGAACCTGTGACCATGTGGTCGAACACAGGCCCCTAGAGTGGACACATTAGTCCACTAATCCACCAGACCTGGTGTTGATTCCATCATAGAGTGAGTGGCTGGTAATGAGGGCTTAGGTGACGATTCTACAAGAGTTGGTGGGAGCCATTTGAAGATTTTCTTGAGCATCTTGAGTGCATGGAAGCAGGAGACGGAGAATGCATACACTTGGCCCGTCATGGTGAGTTGGTTGTCAATTACTTTTCTGAGGTTTTTAGGGTGGGTTGCCAGGAGGGGTGTGGGTCCGAGTTCGGCAGGGTGCCAGGTGGAGTCCCAGAGCGAGGTGTCTTTGCCGAAGATTACTACTTTCAACTTGTCTGTATTGAGCTCGAGGCAGTTGGTTTTCATCCATTTTAAGGAGGGTACTGTGGATCGCATATTCATGCCTGGCACCAGCCTGTGGTTGGAGGTGACTCCTGGCTCCTCCCTAACTAATAGGGTAAAATTTGCCTGGGGCAATTCTACCCACATTTTCAGCACTTCCTCTGTGCTCTACTGCAAACAATCTCTGCCTAAATACAAGATGGTAAAACACCTCCCCCATTGTGCAGTGCCTATGTTCCCACTCGCTAGGGGTGTGGCCAGGAAATGAGCAACCCCTCCTTTGTGGTCACTCTAAACCATATCGGGGGCAGCTCCTCTCCCACTGGGAATGATGCTTGCCTGGCTTGGGGACAAAGAAGGGCCCTGCCCAGGTGTCAGCTAACATTTGCCTGTGTCAAGATAGATCTGTTTGAAGTTAATTAAGTTCTGCATCGTAGGATCTTCATTGATAGTCATAAACCTTGAATAATTCTGTGGTGCCTCCGCAGACCCCGGAACACCTTATTGAATATATGTAGAATATCCAGGAAAAAGATTGATATAGTGTTCATCACTGAAAGACATTTTCCCTTCATTTGTAGTGTAGTCTGTCAGAGTTGTATTTTCCTGGAGTATGCTGGCTGGTAGACACTGCAGGAGGGCAGGAACTGCAAAGTCTACAACAGTTTTCAGAGGGAAAGGGACTGTGGCAGAAAGAATGGAATGCAAAGGATAAAACAACCTGATAGGCTAACTTTAAAAAGTACAAAATGTGACCTGTACCTTTAAGAATTCCAGAGGGACCCCATCCCACAATGCACTGCAGTGGCAATTTGCCTGTGAGAGTCAGTTCTTTTTTCCGGCTCCTTCTGACAGGATCTCAAAACACCTCTGGTGATTTATTTTCTCCTTTATCTCTCTTTAAAAAATACTCTTAGTGCTTTTCAAAGCCTTTTTTCTTGACATTTGACCATCTCTTCTGTCAAGTTAATTACTTTTGCAGTTTTGTCAAAAATGCCAGCTCTATTCACAAAGTGTCCTTCCTGTGGTAAAAAGAAAGCTTCCTCCGATTCCCACAAGGTTTGTGAATTGTGTCTATTAGCTCAACACCTCATAAAAGGCTGTGACATTTGCAGTAAAATATCAAAAAGGACAATTAAGGCTAGAGAAGGCATCAGACTTCGTGGATAGATGGAGGATTTGAAAGCAGACAAAGAAAGGAGAAAAAGGAGAATATTGGAAAGATCTCCCTCTCTTCATCCTTCTGAGAGAATGCACAAAACGATAAAGACTGACTTAAGAGGAGATCTAAACACAAAAAATCTCATTCTCAACACCGCCACTGTCATCGACGTCAAAGCAATCGACGTCAATGCTGAGAAGTCTGCTACTGTCATGCTCGCCTTCGAAGGACGGCTCAACGTCAACAGCACATCACCACCATTTGACGTCTTTATCGACTGAAAGGCTGATCTCAATGCCGAAAACAGGTACGGCACCGCCGTCATGCTCTTTATCAGCATCGGCATCTATGGCAAGACCTCGATCGACGTCGCGATCTCACTGATCGATGTCACTTTCTCATCGTTCACCGTCACGGTCACGTCATTCGACGTCAAGATCACACCACTCTTCGGCGTCGAAACATTCAACTTTGAAAAGACATGTCTCTCCTCCAAGATCTCCGGTTTTGTCTAAGAGACAGTGTACGACGTCGAACACCCCTCTCTTGATGTCAAACATCATTCAGATGGAGATCTTTTCGTCCTCTTTTCTCTGGTCTGGTTCACCCCAGCTTATGGACCCTTCCTCACCGGAGCAGGATGCAGGTATTCCACCAATACGTCCTGCTGTTCCTCCTTCTGATCCTCTTCAGGTTCCTTAAGAACCTCTTAATATTTCTCCTGTGCAACAGCGCTCAAGATCTACATCAATGTCTCCTGTCCGCAAATGGAAAGCTACTTCGCCTATAAAATCTCCCACGAGTCCTAGAGCTCCCAGTCTCCTACTATCACCATCAACTTCATCACAAACAGGATCTCTAGATTCCTCTTCTCCATATACACCAACGTCTCCACCTCGCTTTCTGTCTGGATCTTCTCCTATTGACGATATTGTCACTTTTCAGGACGCTCTAGTCAGAGGAGCTTCTAAGCTCAATATCCAAGTTGGTACCCCCAAACTGTCAGTATCTGTTATACAGTAAACTCTGCAACCTAGAGCTACACCAAGGCTTCCTTTACCTCTTCTTCCAGGCCTCCTAGACATCATGCAGGAAAGGTTTCTCACTCCAGCTACAGTGAAATCTGCAACTCCGAGGCTATTAAAGAAATACAAGCCTCCTCCTCAGGATCCAGACTTCTTCAAAGCTGATCCTAAAGCGGACTCCGTAATTGTCACAGCAGTTTGCAGTAAACATGCTTCTGCTCCTGAGACCACATCTCCACCTGACGAAGAAAGCAAACTAATAGATGGGATTGGAAAGAAGATGTGTGGTACAGCAGCTACACATTTAGGCAATGCCAATTCAGCATCACTACTGGGCAGATATCATAGGGAGATTTGAGAAGGAATGAGGTTGTTCATATCTGATCAACTTGATCACAGACAACAGGATCATATAGAAATGATCAGAGAGGGCTCTCTCATTTCAAACCAATCCATCAGCACTGCAGTTGGCTCTGTTGTTCTGTCCATTACTTCCTTTTGCAATGGCATTTCCCTAAGATGCACGTCCTGGTTGAGACTTTCATCTTTAAAGCCAGACGCCCAACTGAAGATCGCTAATCTGCCCTTTTCCAGATCCTCCCTCTTCAGACAGCACACGGAAGAGGTAATGTTCCGTATGAAAAATGAACTGGAAACCCTTAAGGCAGTGGGTTTAGAAAAACAGAATAAATTCTTCAAACAATTCAAACCTAAGGACAAAAGAAATTTCTACCATAGGGTTCAAACCCCGAGGTGGCCTTACCAATACCAACAGCAACAGAAACAACCTCAATGGTCTTTTCAAAGCTGATACCAAAGACGAAGATCCTCTCCACACAAGCCCTCACAAGGAAAAAGTCATGAGGATCACATACCCACGCCACAGTTACCCAATCCAGTGGGGGGAGTGGTACAGTCACATTGGGAAGAGTGGACAAAAATCACAACAGACAAATAGGTCCTAAATATTACTCGGAACGGCTACACTCTACATTTCACCAGTGCTCCACCACCAACCCCTCCACAAAAAACCATAATGGCCCATTTGCAGAACCTCAAACAAGAAACATCTGTCCTACTGCACAAGAAAGCCACAGAGATAGTCCCATTGCTCTCACCACTATCAATATGCACTCTTTCCCTTCAGTCTCAAATCAGTACCACAAAATGTTTCCAAATACATGGCAGTGGTTGCGGCTCAACTAAGAAAACGGTATTTTCGTATATCCATACCTGGATGACTGGCTCATCAGAGAACAGTGTTTTCTAAAAACAGCAAAGGAGCACTACGCCGCCACAACATCTCTCATGGCAAAACTAGGTCTCCAGGTCAATCCACAGACGTCTATCGCAACACTGGTTCAGTGCCTCACATTTCTAGGAGCTACTCTGGACACTCTAAAAGAAAGCGGTATCCTTCAGGGGAGAGAGTGTTTTCAATTCAAACAAAATGTTCCCAAATTCTACAACAGACCAGGCCCACGGTTCGCAAGGTAGAGTCTCTGGTAGGATAGATGGCATCCGGCATCAATATTGTACTGAACGCATGCCTGTACATGGAAGGTCAATGGTCTCAGAGAATAGGCCTTTGGTAAGATCAGATTCTACTGATATAAATGCACGCCAATCCCTTGCATGGTAGACCAGCTCGGAAAATCTGCTGACGGGGGTTCCATTTATAAAACGAACTCCCATCTCAGACAATCATTGGACCTTTCTGCCGCGTTCGACACGTTCTCACACCAGATCTTGCTCAGGAGATTGGAGGAGATTGGACTTATAGGACTTGCCCTGCAATGGATGACGAGCTTCCTGTCCTCCCGTACCCGGACTGTCAATTTAGGCCCTTTTCGGTCGAAGACGATGGAACTGACCAAGGGTGTTCCTCAGGGCTCATGTTTGAGCACTACCTTGTTTAACATCTACATTGCTCCCTTGGCCAACCTCCTTAGGTCCAGCGGCTTTCTGCCCATTTCATATGCTGATGACACCCAGCTTCTCTTCTCATTTAACAAATATACCACGTCGGCTCAGCCCACATTCTCGGCGAGAATGACAGCTATTGCTCATTGGATGAAAAGTAATTTTCTCCAACTTAATGCAGGGAAGAGGGAGATCATGATCTTCGGAGATGCTCCCCTACTGTGGACCCCAGACTGGTGGCCGGCAGCCCTTGGCACCCCCCCTGGCCCTAAGGCCCTAGTTAAAAACCTGGGCATTCGTCTAGATCGTGCCTTATCCTTGAAGGAGCATGCTGCTCACACGGCCGGCTCCTGCTTCTATGTGTTGGGCCTGCTACGACGACTCTTCCCTTTCCTTCCAGATTACACCCCTAAAACCCTCATTCAGACCATGGTAATGAGCCGTCTCGACTACTGCAACGCTCTCCTGGTCTCTGCCAACGAGTCTTCGCTCAGCAGGTTGCAGGTGGTCCAGAACACCGCTGCGCGCCTCGTCATGAATACCCCGTTGAAAACTGCTTCCCTTCCCCTTTTCCAACAGCTCCACTGGCTTCCAATTTGTAAGCGTGTCAAATTCAAAGTTTTCTGTATCGTCCACAAGGCCTTGCATAACAAAGGCCCTCTTTACATCTCTAGGAAACTTCAGCATTACGCTCCTACCAGGACCCTTAGGTCAGGAAGCAAATCGCTTCTTTTAGTCCCCCGGGTCAGGAAAACAAGGCTAGGTGGGAAATCCTTTTCTTACCTCGCTCCCCTTTACTGGAACCAGCTCCCCATTCACCTGAGACAATGCCCTGACTATTTGCGCTTCAGGAAACTTCTTAAGACCACCCTATTTTAATATTGCCCGTCAGCCCGTTTAGCTGCACAGTCCAAAGTGCAGAGATAGCCCTCAGGGGGTGATTCAGGCGTTATACACAACCCACAAATAAATAAAATAAATCATCACAGATGCATCCCTAACAGGATGGGGTGACTACATGAACGATCTGACCATCCAAGGTCTATGGTCCCAAAAAGAAAAGAAATACCACATCAATCTCCTAGAACTGAAAGCAGTGTTACTGGCCCTTAAAGCGTTTTTTCCATCTCTGCCATTGAAGGACCTCATGATTCAAACAGACAAGCATTTGCAATGCAATAGGTCTCGCATTTACGCGAGTTTAAGCTATTGGCATTGTAAATGACAATGCCTTTTATTTATGTTTTAAAAATGAAAACAAAAATAAAAGGCATTGTTATTTGTTATGTCAATAGCTCAAACTCACGTAAATGCGAGACCTATTGCATTGCAAATGCTTGTTAGATTAGTGAGTAGAAACGCTCCCTTTCGACCTGTGCGGTAAATTAATTAAATAAACAAGCGTGGCCGCTAAAGTGAAAGCAGACCGCGCTGCAAATAAAAAGAAAACAGTGCTTACCAACTTATAAAGGAGACCTTGTAACGCCACAAGTAGAAGATCCAGTCCTCATGGGAGGTAACAAATGGTGACAGGGCAGTAACAAGGAGGGACTAACAAGCCTCATTATCAATTGGAAGCCAGCATTTACCAAGGACAATGACACCAGCCAATCAAAAAAATGGGCGGAGAGAAGGCGAGGCTTCCACAGCATACTTGTCTACTGCATGCCTCGCAGAGCGAGCAGTGCATGCACGCTGCCGCTAGGCTTGACCTAACAACACCACCATGATGTTTTACATCAACAAACAGGGTGGAACAAGGTCCAGACAGTTGTCTTACCAGGTGCAAACACTATGGCATTGGGCTCGGTTGAGAGGACTCGCCATTACAGCCTTTCATATCCCAGGAGTTCTAAACGTGGAATCAGATTTCCTCAGCCACATCAACAAAGAAAACCATGAGGGGGTCCTCAACGACGAGATGCTATCTTCCAAGAATGGGGCACCCCAACTCTGGATCTGTTCACCACCGCCTTAATTTCAAAGTGCAAAGACTTCGCATCCAGAGCTCCCGAATTGAAGTCTCTTGGCAATGCCCTTCTGATAGGCTGGACGAATCTGTTTGTGTATACCTTTTCCCGCCAATTCAACTAACTCCGTGGGTGATCAAAAGGCTTCTGAGATCACGCATCACAATTATCCTCATAGCTCTGGACTGGCCAAGTCAATGGTGGTAGATAGACCTAGTCCACTAATTTATAACCTACCACAAGCGTCTCCCGCTCAGTTCAGACCTTTTCTCTAGACATCAGGGCAGACTTTTCCATCCCTCGATCCAATCATGGAATTTCTAAGCATGGCTCCTGAGGTCATCCAGTAAGGACATTTAATCTTCCAAAAGACTGCATGAACATTCTTAAAGAAGCGAACCGCTCTTCTACAAGGGCGTGCTACTTTTTAAGTGGAAACGTTTCAGAGTATGGGGTAGTTCAAAGACCTATGATCCCATCACAGTACAGGAAGACATCATTCTACCTTATTTACTACACCTAGCCAAGTCTGGCCTACAACATAGTGCTATCCAAATTAATGGATCCGCCCTTTAAGCCGATCCATAAATCATTGCTGCAACACCTATCAAGGAAAACAGCCTTTTTGGTTGCAATTACCTCGGCTCATAGAATCAATGAATTGCAAGCTGTATCTTCTGTAGAACCCTTTACAGTTTTCCACCACAGTAGGGTTGGTTTACGTACACACCTCTCTCTTCTGCCCAAGGTAGTCTCAGATTTCCATCTCAATCAATCTGTCACTCTACCTACATTTTTTCCAAATCCCACTTCTGCAGCGGAGAGAACATTACACTCCCTCGATCTTAAAAGAGTCCTTCGTTTTTACTTAGACTGATCAAAATCTATTAGAAAATCTTCCCAACTGTTCATAAATTATGGGGCCATGAGACAAGGTTTATCAATCTCCAAACAATCCATAGCTAGGTGGATAGTTTCATGTATTACCCTATGTTACCAGATTGCCAAAAAGCCTTTACCAGACAAACCTAGGGCTCACTCAACAAGAGGAAAAGCTGCAGCCATAGCTTGGGTGGGGCAAGTACCTATTCAGAACATTAGCAGGGAAGCAACTTTGAGTTCTCTGCACTCATTCACAAAACATTACTGTTTGGAATCGGATACTCAAGCCAACTCTAAGTTTGGGTAACAGACTTTAAGACACCTCTCCAAATAGGTTTTCTTGTCCTTCTACTCTACTCTACTGATTGTTCATGGCAGCCTGCCTTGCACGATCCTTACGGTATATATATATATATATATATATATATATATATATATATATATTTATATATTCTTCCATTGCGACCCCATTCCTGACACATCAAGGCGCTCTTAGGCGGTGCGAGAACGGTACGGTAGAGTCAAGCCATTTCAAATTGCAACATTGTTTCCATTACGGAAGTTCCTCTCGCACTCACGGATGGTTCAAAGATTTACTCCGATCAATTCTTCTTTAGCAGTTTTATTAAGTAGCGTGCCAGTACACCCAACGCGTTTCAGTCTCAACTGAGACCTTGATCACGGAGTAATATATATATATATATATATATATATATATATATATATATATATATATATATATACCTGACAGCCGCTATACAGAATTTTATTAGCTTGCTTTTCTATTCGAGGTTTAGGACTGACAATGAAGTTCCTGCGATGCAGAAGGAAAAGTTATAAACCTGTAGGTATAGTTCTGCATTGTAGGTAGCTTCATTGAAGTCATAAAAACCCTCCCTCCTCCCCGGCTGTCAGGTTGTATTATTATACTGTTCTTTCCGTAAAAAGAACTGACTCTCACAGGCAAACTGCCACTGCAGTGAATTGTGGGATGGGGTCCCTCTGGGATTCTTAAAGGTACAGGTCACATTTTGTACTTTCTAATGTTAGCCTATCAGGCTGTTTTTTCCTTTGCATTCTATGCTTTCAGGCACAGTCCTCTTTACTATGAAAAGTGTTGCAAGCTTTGCAGTTCCTGCCTTCTGCAGTCTCTACCAACATGCTCCAGGAAAATACAACTTTGACAGTCTACACTACAAATGAATGGAAAATGTCTTTCAGTGATAAACACTATACCGATCTTTTTCCTGGATATTATACATATATTCAATAAGGTGTTCCGGGGTCCACGCAGGCAGCACAAAAATATTCAAGGTTTATGACTTCAATGAAGATATCTATGATGCAGAACTATAACTATAGGTGTGTAACTTTTCCTTCCTGAGCACGGCCAAGATGGTCATTCTGCCATAGGAATAGAACATCTCCTGAAACCAAAGGCCTTTGTCTCTGCTCTGGGAGAAATGTCACACCTCATGAAGGGAGCTGTTTAACTGTCAGATGGCAGTTGACTCTTGCAAATAGGCATACAGAGGCTTTAGGCAGGGAAAGGTAACTTTCCTTTCTAAAAGTACCTTTTCCTTTTATTTACTACAAATCCAACTTCACCAGTGAACTGGACTGGTGATAAATATTTTTTTTCAAATTTGAGAATGAAATTTTAGCTGCTTCCTAGCTGGCAATAACATTACTAAATGTAATATTGCATCCCAATCCTTTCATATGGAGCAGCCAACTCTGCTGCAGTGAAAATAGTTTTAAGGCCTTTTCACTGTAACAACATGTTTAACATTAAACTTTTACATTTCCTACTTTTAAATACCATGCACCCTTCCTTATTGGCGGTATTTAGGGGTGACATTAACATTTAAAAGTAAGGATGAGGCATTTAAAAAAGGAGTTAGCTTCACAGGTCTAATTTGCAAATTAAAACTGCACTGCCAGGCTACAGAGTGTAGGCCTGCAGTCATGTTTACACCATCGCTGTAGTGGGTGGCACAGTGGGGGCTGCAGTCCACTTTAACATTTAACTGGCACACCCTGGTACACTTTAAACCACATGCTAGAGACTTACAATTAAGTTAAATATGCCTATAATGGGTATGCCAAATTCATCATTTTAAAAGGGGGAAGGTGGAGTGCAGGCACTTTACCCCTGGCAGGGGTAAAGTGCAGAGTTCTATAGCTAGCCAAAAAATGAATAGGGTACAGAACAAAATAGGGTTCAGAAAAAAGTGGAAATCCAGGTTGAGCCTGCAGAAAGGGTAAATTTCCAACAGTCTGTAAGAAGTGCGTATTCTGCATGACCCGAAGGATGGATGGTCTCCTCATGGGTGGATGCTGTCTGGAGTGGTGGGACAGCATGGATTGGTGCTGACTTGAACTATGTGGATATATCTGTCCAGGGAGAGTGGTACTGGCTCTTACCCAGAAGCGTGCCACTGGTTTCCCAACTTATTAAAGGAGAACACGAAAGGGGTGGACTTGCATGGGGACCCTGGAAGAGAGTTCCTGTAGAAAGTCTGTGGACTGGTCCTGTGGGGTTGTACTTCATTCAATGGGCTGAGGAGGGAAGGGCCAGGCGGTCAATCATGAGTACTGCCAAGATGAGGTGAGGTGGGGGAACAGGGCTGAGGGAACACAGAGCGCAGTAGGTGCGAGCCATGACAAGGAACTTCAGGACAGTACTTGGGGGTCAACACTCACTTTAGCTGAGGCCAGCAGTAGGGTCCAGGGCAGGTCCAATTGGAACTGGTCAGTAGGAAAGTTGCAGGAAAAGACGTGGATGGCACAATGGGGAAAGCAGTTCACTTGTGACATTTAACTGACATGCCCTGCCATGGTACACTTTGTACGACATGACAGGCACTTACAGTTTTCAAAATGGCCAGGAGGCCATGGGGCCTACGGAGCACAGTGAGAGAGGTAAATTTGCCTTCATGGCTGAGGAAGAATCCGGGCGATGAAAAAGTGCAAGGAGTACAAACAGAGGAACAGGTCATTCTGTGTGTGAGGATCTGAAGGGCAGGAGGGCAAGCCCTGAGCTCTACCCCATCGCAGGGAGAGCAGCTGAAAAACAGCTATCCAGAAAACGTCAAACATTTAAAGAGCAGGAGGAAAAAAAGGACACTCCTATTGGCTGGAGGACACCACCACCACATACATGCCAATAGACCTGATTCAGACAGGAAACTCTCGGTTCTTTAAGCCAAAAATGGTTTTATTTTAGGTGTCTCCTGCCAGAAATTGCCTGTGGTACAATATAAGCCTATGTGGAAAATATATTCTCCTGATCTATTTTTCAAAATCACCACTTACAAGTTTACAAATGTTGACATGTATGCCACCAGGAGCAAAACACACAAAAAACGTGATTTGGCCCAATGGCGCCAGAGAAAGCTGCATTTGTTTCATCTCCAGGGGACCAAGGGGACCATTCAGAGGAGCCAGGCATGGCGTCCTTTGACCTGGACAATATAAAGATCAACTTGGGGAGCTCACGCACGTTCTCTCCTTTTTGGAACTTTATGGCCTCTGAGAAGGTCTGTGCACCGGAGGCAAACCAACGCGTGGGCCTGCAGTGCTTCCATGTACCTGTGGCCCCCGAGAGAGGCCAGCATTCTGAGACTGTATGGATCGCCTCTGCACTCGGTAGTGGAACTCCCAGAGAGGGCCAAGGCACACAATGATTGGTTCAGCACTGCTGGGTGCATGGTGAGTGGCACCGGTGAACTGGGCACAAGATGAATGGCACAGGCGTGCTGGATATAAAATGAGCGGCACATGGCCATGATGGGCTCACAGTGAATGGGAAAGTGCTGCACCAGGCCTAACTCCTGCTCCTTTTCTGGGAACTCCTCTAGTCAGTTTCTTTCTGTGGGGGCAACTCCTGCACCCTTCCTCTCAGCTTCCAGATGGGCCCCTCGGGCAGGCAGTTCTTTCTGGGTTATTCTCTGGGCATAGCTATTTGTAGGGTCACCTCCAAGTCCCTCTCTTTTGCATCAGCAGTCTTCTCTTCCTAGGCAGACCCTCAGCATTGAGTTGCAAACTTCTGGGATGATGTCCATCGCCTCCTGGAGACCTGGCAGACATACCCCATTCCTGGATCATAGAAGTTTCTCCCACTGGCCCTCACTAGTCAAAGAGAAGTTGTGGAATACTGAGTGGAAGTTCCAGCCACTTCTTACACTGTCTTTCCAGATGCAGTTTGTTGATTCCTGGCCCCAGTCCTGGAACTAGCTTTAGGCAGTTACACCATTTGGTGTATTGGTTGTATGTGTCAAAGAAACTGCCTCTCGTTTATGTTGAGTCTGTAAAGAGTTTATTGCAAAAAAAGATAATAGTCTTGTGATTCACAGAGAGCGCGGAGATGGGTATCAACTAACCAGCAAAATGGAGAATAGTTCCCAGAGAAGATGCAAGGTGCAGATTCCTACTTCACTACAGGTGCATAGCTGAGCTCTTGAGAGCTTGTAGAGGCCCTTAACAAGTAAGAAGAATTTGAATAAATCTGACAAAACAAGCTGCTTTGCAAAATCTACACCTTGAGTGCCAAGGTGCGACTCGCCTTAGAGATGGCCATTTCCGGTAAGTAACATTAGCATGAGCAGAACACAAGACATATATGGATTACTATAGCCTAGTAGTAGAGTTCATAAATTTCACATATGCAAATTAGGTGACTTTCCATGGGCAAGCTCACACCTACATAGCATAGGAGAAACAGTGCCTGGGGGCAAAAATAGTTAGGGATTAATGCAAGTCATGAAAGCAAGAGAGGAGGCGGTCTCTTTGTTATGCAAGAACCACTAGGTTAGGATGGTTCCCTCTCCAACCCCATTCCCACGCACCCCCTTGCCTCTGGTAAGAAAGAAACACATCAGTATACTTTTCATTTCAGATGTAATACTATTTCTTTTGTTTGCTGTTCCCTCGGAGGCTGAAGGCACTGTTGCCGTTAAAATATGTCCCTTCTTTGAAGTGCAGTGGAAGTATACAAACCGAGACAGGCCGGACCAGGCCTACCCTTTATTTGCCTTCCCAGCCTCAGCTTGTATTAGAGGTCTAAACCTCATACAGGCCTTCAGGTTCTCTTTGTTTGGATAGAATACATCTAAAGTGTCCACTTTTACCTAACTTAGAAGATTTTTCAACTTTCTTTCCAACAAAAAGTATTTTTTTCGGTAACCGACTTCCTCAAATTCACAGAATACAGGACTTTTTTCCGTTACCAGGTGGGCTTCCAAAATTTCGTGAGACAACAAATTCAGAAAAGCAGCATTTTTCTGTTACATGGGACACCCTCTAAGGAAGTGCGGCAGGAGCTCCGACAATTTATAGAGGAGTGTGGTAACTCGAGTCAGCTCTGGGAGGTGGTGGAATGTGACAGCGTCACATTCCACTAGAACTGAGGGTATGAAGATGCCGATTGTATGTGATGCAGTGACTTGTAAGTGTGCCTTGCACTGGAGAGGATGGCTGGGGTGACTTTCCTGTAGCTTGTATCTAATAAATCCCTTTGAACTTCTCCCTAGGCCTGTGCTCCATTATGGAAGGTCTTTCTTTTTAACAAGGAGCTTAAGCCCTGCTTAACTTGCAATGACCCCCTTGCTTTGTCTTTCATTATTTAGTTTCAGCTGCCTGCCCTGCTGCATATACGCACATGTGAGGTGGCGATATTTCGTTTGGCTCTGGTGTAGGGGTATTCAAAGTTGGGACTTTGCTTCCACCCCTTTGTGAAGTTTTTTTAAAAACACTGTTGGAAAGTGGGTTATTGGTAGGGGCAAACGTAGGTCTGCCACTAGTAATAAGACCACAAACACTTGATAGGACTCAGCATAGGTCTCAGAAAATTATTCCTATGCTCAACCCCTGGTAACGTGGCTGCGAGCAGACAGGCTTAACTTCAAAGACAGGTATGTAAAGCATTTAAAAACACCAATTCAGTAAATAATTAAGACACAACACATAATAAAAATCCAACACCAATTTATAAAAATAGGAAATATTTTTATCTTTAAAATGACACCAAAACGACAAAAATCCAATGTAGGGAACCGGAGATATGAATTTTCAAAGTTTAAATAAAATATAGCACTTAGAAGCATCTAGCACCATATTGGGACATAGCCTCGCGATAGACCGGGCCAAAGTCAAAGTTTAAGGCCGACCGCGATGGAGCCCTGAGCGGATACCCCACGCGGAAGGTCAGGTCAATGTTTTTACCTTCGCACTTAGAAACTTTTCTGGAGCTTTTCTCCTCGAGGCCCCTCGACGCTCTCCGTCAGTCCGGATCCGGTGAGGCTCCGCCGGATAGCCTTTCGACGATCTCCCGGTGAACTTCCCTGGAGCGGACTTAGAAACTTTTTCCATATCGCTTCAGCGGGGCAATCCAACAATCCAGGCCGACACGCGATGGAAGGCAGGCGGATTGGCGCTCGCGGTTGTTCCCGGTCGACTTTCTTACGAGCGGACTTAGAAGCTTTTCTGGAGCTTTTTCTCGTGGGGTCCCTCGATGCTCCTCATGTAGCCGGATCCGGTGAGGGTTCGCCGGCTTCAGATTTTCGCTAGTCCCGGTCAATCTCTGGAAGTCGATGCGATGGAGCTTTTAGCGGGACGAACCTGGTGGGCTTGGCCGGCTCGCGGTTGAAGGCAGGCGGCTTGGCTGACCAGGATGAGTCGGTCCCCCTATGGAGCTTTTTTCAAAGTTCCTCCAAAGTTCCCCAAACTTCCTGAACTTCTTCCTGAAGTTCCTCAAAGGGTCCCAAAGTGTCTCAAACTTACTCCAAGGGTCTGGAAGCTCCAAGATGGTCCTTGAAAGTTGAGGACTTCAATTCCCACAATGCACTGGACGTCACCCTTACAAATCCACTGGTAGCTCCCCAGGTTGGTGATTCTTGGCAGTGAGGGACCAGATGAGCTCTGTTAACCTGTAGCTTGCAGGGAGTCCACTCTTGACTTCTTTTACTCAGCACAGTTAGTCCACAAAGCTGTAGTTTCAGGTGGTGCAGTCTCCAGAGGTCAGGCCTTAGAAGTCTTTGCACAGCAGAAGTTTTCAGCAGGGCCAGTCTTGCTTTCTTCAGTTTCAAGCAGCAGATCTGAGGGGCTGGGCCTCTCTCAGATACTTATTCCACAGTCTCTGGGTCATCCAGGAGGTCAAGCTTCACCAATAGGAGTAGGGTACCCTCCCACTTGAGTGACTCCTTCCTGCAGAGTGTGGCATTATTCTATCCCAGAGTGCAACAAAGCTTCCAAATCCATAATGGCTGATTTTCCAGCAAGGAGGTAAGAGCTGGCTAAACACTCCCACTGAGTTGGCTAATTAACCTAGCCTCTCCTCCCTACATCTGCACATACCTTCCTTAATCCTGCCATCTGGCTGAGGTGGGGGTTCAAAGCTGTTAATGACACTGCTCTGGGCTCTGCCCCTTTGAAGCTCATTGTTTACAACCCCTCCCCCTGGCCTGGCATTCCTGCAGAACAGCTCACTGCCCTCCCAGTCCATCTGGCTGGCCCCAGGGGATCTTTATCACCTCTTCAGGCAGGCTGGCTAATCCCCTTAACTCTGACCAATCAGGGCAGAGCACTGGCAGGCTGGATTTGGAACTACAACTAAGAAAGTGTTATAACTTCTTGTCTGTTCACTTTGGGAAAAATTCAATAACATCATATTGTAGGATTTATCAATACCATTCTAGTGAGTCTTTGGATGGAATCTTTATCCCTCTCCTATCAGGAGTTATTGTTTAATAACTTTCCCCCATGTTAACCTATGGGGCATGGGGTTTGCAATGGGAAAAATGACTTGGGCCATTTTTCCAACACCAGGACCTACAAAAACATATTTTATAAGTACTTGGCTTATTTTCACAGGACCCCCACCCCATAGGTCACCTAGGGCAGACCCTAGGGGTGTTGAATCTGTAAAAATATTGCAGATCCTCCATGCCCAGTGCCCCCAGCATCAAAGTCGAATTTGGGCAGCACTTTACACAATGGGGAGAGTGAAATGTGAATTTCACTTAACCCAGGGCATATATAAACTCATTTTATAAGGGTCTACCTTATAGATACCTGACCCCCACCCCTGGGATACCTAGGGGAGACCCTGGGGGTCATTATTATGCCAAAACATTTTAGGTTGACCAGTTTTAAGTGCCCCAAACCCCAAAGTCGAGTTTGGCCACATTTTACATGTTTAAGAGCAATCCTGGCGCCCAGGGCTGCTTTTAAACTGACCACAGGCTTCAGCAGGGCACACATGCAAGTGCAAAAGGCTGCTGGCCTCTAAACTGCCATGCCCCAGGATACTGGGGACTTCTAGGTAGTTTCAATCCCCTGCCCTATTATATACTAGGGGCTTATGGGGTAGGTCATGCCAATTACAGGGGTACCCCACCATCCCATAGTGTACCCTAGTGTATGTTGGGTGTATTAACTGTATTCTAATCTGTTCCTTTCAGCTTGGCACTGGCCCTGGGCCTAGTTAGACAGAGCCCAGGGTCAGTCAGTGTCAGTTATCACCAGTTCCAGTCAGCAAAAAGTTGGGGGGTGCCCAGGGCACAGGATGACTTTACAACAAACACTAATACATTTTACTAATTTGGCAAAATAGAAAGAATATTACAGTGAAGAATCTTGCAAACAATCATGCAAACAATACATGTTCAAGGGGAAAACCTGGTTATGACTAACTTCGGTGGGAGGAACCTTCAGCAAAAAAGGTTTTAGCACTAAAAGTCTCTCTTGCTGCAATGTGGGATACTTTGCGTGCCGGCACATTGTACAACATTCACAAACTGCACACCATGTGATTTCGTGGAGCTCGGCATGCTGAAAAAATATGTGCACACAGTCCTAATCAGAGGCAGCATTTCAGGGAATACCAGAAAAGCTGAATATTAACAAGTGGCGGCACTTCCGCAATGGCGGAGGAGCGTCGCCCACTGGCTCAGAGCCAGCAGCTGAATAATAAAACTGATATTTTGAACTATTGTTTTGTTTTCAGCTGCTGGCTCTGAGCTAGCGTGTGTAGGGAGGGGCAGGGCTGGGCCATGGGAGGGGAGGAGGAATGTTATGCACTTCTAACATAGCTGCCAAGGTTCCAGACTGCTGTGTGACATTTTCATAATTTCAGAGTAATTATGAGTGACATTTCAACGACTATGAGTGACCCTTTCTCACGAGCAAAATCAACCAATGAAGACGAGGGAAACATATCATTATGTACTGTAGCACATAAACAGGTAAGAGCTGTCAGCCAGACCATCAATCACAGAGAGAGAATAAGAGAGCTGCACTCGAGAGACAGTGAGTTCAGGTTCCTGCAGGTCTGTGGACTGATGCTGGGCTACAGCTGTTGCTTTGGGATAAAATATAATGTGCTCTGTTTTAAATAGTTTCTTGTGCATGTATTTAGCAAGAATTACTTTTCAAATTAAATTGCTCAACGACACTAATGCAGGTTACAATTGTCAGCGCTGCAGTGCTTCAGGATTGTGATGCAAAAAAAAGCTAATAAATGTAATACTGATCTTCCTTTAAACTAACTTAAGAAACAGTCACTGTACTTGGGACCTCTATTCAGGAAAAACACCAACCTTTCCCTCGCAGAGCTTGAGGTTAGCACATCTCACTATCCACATCACAATATCAACTTAAGAACAAGCATTGGCATAGCCAAGAGGGCTCGCCTTTGGGACCGTATATGTGTTTAGCCAGAGGTATTGGTTTTGCCAATGTTTTTAAGAGCATTGTGGCTGCTGTGCAGCATGTTGAAAAGTTATAATAAAAAGACATAAGCATTTTTGTTACTTTATATATAACTAAGACGACATTATGTACAACTGAATGACCCAATTAAAAAAGAATAAACATAGGAAAGGTCTTGTCGTTTTTTTTGTCGTTGCAATGTTGGCAACTTCTTCCTGCCTATTCTAATGTTGAGGTGGTGCTTAGTGATGCTGAGGTGGTGTTGAGTGATGTTGAGGTGGTGCTTAGTGATGCTGTGGTGGTGCTGAGTGGTGTTGAGGTGGTGCTTAGTGATGCTGAGATGGTGTTGAGGTGGTGCTTAGTGATGCTGAGGTGGTGTTGAGTGGTGTTGTGGTGCTTAGTGATGCTGTGGTGGTGGTTAGTGATGCTGTGATGGTGCTTAGTGATGCTGTGATGGTGCTTAGTGATGCTGTGATGGTGCTGAGTGGTGTTGAGGTGGTGCTTAGTGATGCTGAGGTGGTGTTGAGTGATGTTGAGGTGGTGCTTAGTGATGCTGTGGTGTGTGTGTGTGTGCATATGTGTGTGTGTATATGTGTGTGTGTGTGTGTGTGTGTACATGCGTGTGCCATCTGAGGCGTGCTATGCGTGTGTTCACACCAGTGGGTGTCTTGCAGTTACAACACTGCGACACCTTGTTCTGTACCGAGCTAAGTGCATGAATCAATGACGAATCACAAAAGGAAGGCACAGAACCTCGGTGGGGGCGGGAGTGTGGGGGGGGGGCTTCTCGCTGTACTTAATAGCCTATTTAAAGCCTTCCCTGTAAAGGAAGGTAGATTGTTTAATATCAGCTGTCACACAGCTTTAGTGCTGCTTTAAAACACACAAACCTCACATCGAACCGTCACTTCTAATTAAATCAGTCCATGGGGGCTCGAGGCTGGGGGGGGGGTGTTCTTTCCATGTCTCTATAAAGAAAACCTTCTATTCTGTCGCTATAATCAATACATGTTTTCAAACCCCGAGATGCTAGGAAGGCTTGCTCACTACTTACTGCTGTGATCTATTTTTTATTGTCATACCCTGCTGCGTGTATATGTGGTGCCAAAGCCTGCTGAGAGATGTTCGTAAGCTTCTGGTCTGAAGACACTCGCCTTTCTATGGGGGCTCTGGTGTCTGGGGTGGATGGCTAAGAGACAGAGAACCTCCCCTTTTAAAATTAAAATATAATAGCAGAAAGTGACCTTTGACCCCCTCCTCGTGCCCCCATGCACACGCCACCTGACACCTTAAGACCACCGGTGCTAATACAGGCATTTAAATACCTGGAAACAGACTTTAAACATGTTAAACATGTGTAATGTGCGTTGTATAGCCTTTTCAAAGCCTCGAGACACCGCGTCACTTCCCAACTACCTGCGTCATCGCCCCGCTGCACTGTCTGCTTTGTAGAAATTGGGATTTGAGTGATGCCCGGACCTGGCAGGTGTCAGTAGATATATTAAATGAACCTTTGAAGCAAGCCCAACACAGACTGGGGGTAGTGGTGGCCCTTCTGCACACGTGAACCCATGCTGAAAGGCGTGTCCTCCGAAAACACGGAATATTCATGGGGTTCAATGTTTCACCTTTCAACCCCTCGCGGTGCTTTAAACTTCTACCCGCCCATTTCTCCTTTCATCCGCTTCGATGAACGCACCCTTAGTTCACTACCAGTCTCGTTTCGTCAGAGTGGGCTAAACGAAGACACTTTTTTACTTTCTAAATTGTATGAACACCATTTTTTAACCATTACTAGTCTGCAGGAGGTAAAACATAACTGCCAATTACCCGGGCCCTGCTGTGAGGGGCTGGTAATATATTCCTGCACATCAGCGTCTACAAGGCGGCTCGAAGCTGCTTGGCCTCTGTGGTAGCACTCTCTCGTTGCAGAACATATATGCATTTCATTTCCTTGTGTGGGTTGAGTTTAAATATGTACATTTATTGCAACGTGGCCTGGTACACATTTATAGTTTCATATTTCTGTTGCATTCTTTCCAAACAAACCTCAAGTCTAAGGGAACCAGTGTCCTGTCCTCTTGACCGTAAATTGAAGGCTTGGGCTCATTGAATGAAAGGAGGCGCTGGTAGCGCCACAAACCTTTTCAGTTTTAGGCGCTGCTCCTCTCCTGGCTGGAGATTCGGGCATCTTGCAGGAAACAGTTGAGAGGTTATTTAAAGAAAGATTACATCACTATATTTAGCAGTGATATGTCTATTTATATGAAAGCATGGCATGTCAGCACGTACACATATGTCGCATTCCAACTTTAACAACCTGTAAATATTGTGTTGAGGACGAGGCCAGTCACTGGCTTGATGTGCGAGCCCGCCTGCTTGCCCAGCACAGCAGGCCACCCACTCCCCATTCTCGATCTAAAGATCACTATCACACTTTCACGTGTTGGTCCGTGTAAATATTGGTGTAAAATTGCTGCACCAGTGGCAGTATAGGAAAGCTTGTGCAAGGATTTTAAGTTTCACTGAAAGTCAAACGTCGGATTTACCGTCGATCCTCGAGAGACCGCGGTCAGGAAGTTGCTCGCAGTGTGGGTTTGAGGGCGTGATGCCCTCGAGGCCCTTGTGTGCTCATTATAGGCCCGCGGTGTCAGACAGCGGAAAAAACAGCCAAATTAAAGGGGGCGTGTCTGTCTCTCCTCACCCCACATGTCTCTGAGTCCGGCTGTCTCATGCGAGAGCTCCCTCTAGGAGACAGCTGACACCGACTCGTCCCCTGAGACAGTACGGGCAATTTACATTTGTGCCACTTCTAGTAAAGAAGGGTGGTGCAGCCCTCGGTGCGGTGGGGGAGGGGGTGCGCCGCTGGGTTCCAGCACTGTGTGTTTACTGTAACACAGACTCAAACAAGCGCACGCAAAAAGCATTGGCCGCGCGGGCGCCGAAAGTTAAAGTGATCGCGATCGCGATGCACTTAATTACCCGTGACGGAGAAAAGACAGATGGCGGCTGCGCGCGTTCACGCTCGCGTGAACGCAAGCTGGTCGCCAGCAAAAGCCTCTGGTAGCACTTTGAAAACCCCTTACTAAAAGTCGAGCAAGCAGCGCATGCGCTGCTCTAGGCTCGACCTAAAAAATGGTCTTACCATCATCCAGGTATTCATGTCAAATGCCTGCTCACTAGGCCCTGGACACCTTCAGAAGCAGCAGATTGGTTCCGCGCACCTACAACCTTCTTAACCAATTCTGGCCTTGTGCCTTTAGCGCTCTATAATTGCAGGTAGACTCTGGTCTACAAGACTGGCTGCAGGCAGGCTCAGGCGCGAGCCACCCTGGGCCGTGGCAATTCAAGTTTGCCCCCAGGCCCGCTCCCAGTGATAGCCATCCAGGCCGCTGACCTGTCCTGACTCCTGTGAGTCCCAGGCAGGTCTGTCCAGTCTCCGTCTCTCTGCCGTAAAATATTGAATTCAAGGGGGTAATAACAGCTGATAGCACACGGCGGCCCGGAACGGGTCGAGCTGCTACAGGCAGCGCTGCGAGCGTCGCGGCCGGCACCATGATTATTTGCAGCGCTCCCTCTGGCCACGGTTATTTGCAGCGCTCCCTCCGGCCATGATTTGCCGCGCTGCCTGCAAACTAACCAGCCGCTCTTTAGCTCTCAAAACAAACACCCCATGCTCTGGCAGCAGGATGTGACATCGCCCGCGATGATGTCAGGGTAACAGTGAGAGCCAAGCCTGCCGGAGCAGGCGCACGAGCCACGGGCGGCGCACTGCCACAGACTAAGTTTTACTCAATGCTTTCAGTGACAGTGGACACACAGGATAGGCGTGACAATGCATTTCAGTGCGGTAATGCGGAGTGCCACACTGAAATGCGTTAGTCTAACGCCTGATGCGTGGTACTTGGCAGGACTGTTCTAAGTGCACTTGTCTGTTTGGTCGGCCGTCATAGGCTGGCCAAAAGACATGCGCACTTAGGTTTCTCTAATCCGGCTGTATTCTACAGCCGGTTAGAGAAAGGCACCTCTGTGCCTGAGCGGAGCATAAAACCAGCCCACCCAGGCCAATCCCCACGCTGCTCTCATAGCATGAGAGCAGCGTCTGGATTGGATGGGGAGTCTGTTGCCCCAGGGACTACTGGGAGCAGCAGACCGGTGGATCACTGAAGCGCGAGGCGGCCACAGGAATAGATACTTTTTTTTACATTTTTTTAATTCAACCCCCCACCCCACTCCTCGTCCGACGATCCTGCTGCCATGCCGCCCCACCAATCCATAGTGGCAGTAGCTGCGACTGAATATTGCATTAAAAGAATGTGATAAAATAGAAAGTGGAAGACCTGAGGAAAGATATAAGGCCTGATTTAGGGCTTGACAGGCCATACTCCATCTGGACATTACCTCCACCATCCTGACTGACTACCGTCTGTCAAATTTAGAAATGACTGCCAGTTGAGTAGTTATCCCTGTACATTGAAAGAAACTGCTGTCACAGTGGTTCCTTTCAATGTACAAAAGTTTGATGCAGACTCTCACACCCTGGGAGCTTTCTTCAAGGGTGTGTGGGTCATTATTGTTTCTTTCTGTCCCTCACCGCCAGGTTTTTCCTGCTGTGACAGACAGAAAAAAGACACTTCATAAAGGACATTGGGCTGTCAGAGGAAGCTTTCTGTTGACGGAGCCAAGGGGGCGCCATTGATTAAAAACGTAAGTTCTGCCAGCCTCTAAATGAGGCTAGCGGACCTAGGGTTAGGTGGACAGGGCTGATGGAGCGCGATGGTGCTCTAAAAATTGTAGGGGTGCATCATAATCATGGATGGTCCGCACCCGCATATATTTCTGTGTTGTATTAACATTTGGTCATTAGGAATGTGTTGTAATAATGATTTGTAAGTGAAACAATAGAAAATATTTCGTGCCATGCAAAAGAAACGAAATGACATTTATGCTTGGAAAAGAGTAACCTTTAGCGAATTGCAATTGCCTAACGAAAAGCCGAAGGGGCATATTTTCAAGAATGTGTGATAACCATCGCAAAAGTTACGCAACCTCCAACATCGCAGTATATCGCGGGAAATTTACGCCGTGTTAACCAAGTATTCACAACACGGCGGTACCATGCGATAGTCACCAGATAACGCGTCAAATGGGCGTGTTAAAATCAACGCCACGCCGCAAAAATGCGAAACACGAAAGCAAAGAAAGCTGCGATGAGGCCAATCGCGATACAAAAAACAACGAAAACCAGCGGCAGGCCTGCAAATCCCACGCGTCTGGTGTGAAAATGCACTATAAAAGCAACAAAAACAACACACCAGAAACAATCCAAAGTGCGTAGCAACATGGATGCACCCTGACCCAGCGCAGAGGCCAACGCAAACCCCACAAGCCCCACAGACCACCAGCAAGGACCAACGGGGTCGGGGAAGGCCAAGGAGAAGAGGGAGAGGAAGACGGGGTGCAGTCTGTAGGAAAACAAGACCAGCGTCACGGATGTAACAGAACACTACCAGCAACTGACCCACAATCAGACTACCTTGAATGCAGCCCGAGTGTCGAGGAGGCCAATGGAGAAGGCCAAGAGGCACTGGCATGACGTGAAAACCTAAACCAGGCCCAAAGCCGCTGCCAACAGGAAGGCAGCAATGGCGACAGGAGGTGGGAGTCCTGCGCCACAGGAGGAGCTGGAGGAAATGGAGGCCAGTCATCAGTGTGGAGACGGTGCAAGGAGGTGGGAGTACGGACACAGCTCGAGAGGACCTGACACAACAACAACAGGGTGAGTAACGAACAGGGACTGAGGGGATGGGGGAGATGGGCACAATGGCACACATGCACAAGGATGTGTAGCACACTGCACACCCACAATTACCCAGGGTCATGTCCCCCATCCCCGTGGCACACTGCAGCACACACATATGGCAATCACAGCACATCCCATGATAATGTGGCACAAAGTGCAACACCGACACTGCAGAACAGGGGACACAACTGGGTCCGCCCATGCGCAGAAACAGGCCAATCACATTTGACAGAGCAGGGAACTGAGAGATGCATATATACGGGTACAACCTCACATCAGTCATGTAGTCCAAATGTCCACTGTCCCCCTCAAATTGCCAGCACCGCCCAAACAGTCACAATGTACATTGTCACACAGTCTGCATGTCTACAAGACCAATGCGCCAACATAAATGTCAACACAATGTCAACATGCATCTCCCCTTCACATTGCAGAGGGACAAACAACACCTCCAGCAGGTCAGACCAGACAACCCATCAGTGATGCCCGAGACGACCACCACACCTTCGACACCGACGCCCTACAACAGCCCATGGACATCCCACGCAACCCACCACCAGGACCAGGGCAGACAAGCTACTCAGAGGAGAACCCAGCCCCTGCAACAGACCACACAGCATGAAGCACCCACAAGCACGGCTGGCTCACAACACTTCACCGACCCACACATGGCACCCCAATGCCAGGTGTCAGAACGTCAAAAGGAGGTGGCCGAACAGGTGCGGGTGTGGTCCGAACCCATGGAAGGCGAACTAGATCACATACGTGGGTGTCAATTACCCTTCAGGGACCACCTACACCCCACAAAGGAGACCCACACTGCCATAGAGACACATGCAGATGCACATTCCCAGTACAGAACCATGCCCAGGGGCACGCACATATCAGTCACACACCCACGTTGGCTCTGCGTACGATGGCCCAGTCCACTCCCCTTACGAATTGAGTGGGTGACGACAAAGCCACATGTCCAAGCTCTAACCCGCTGCCTGCAGTGACATGGTTGCGTCCACTGTCCACTACACTCCAAACACCAGCGGTGTGTGTCGACATGGATATGTGTGTGGTCTGCATACTGCAGTCTGGCCAGCACATCCACGCCACACTTGGCATTGTGTACATTCTCATTCATCGGTCCCTTGCCTCCTTCGAACATGCCTGGTCCCCACCTCTTCCGACATTCTGCTATTGTGTGTCCGAGGTGCCATGCCGTTGATGGCTCATGTACATGGCTGGCCCAGGTTCCCACAGTGAGTTGTGCTGTCGTGTCTGGTGGGTGTGCATGTTGTATGTGAGCTTGTGACATGTGCATTTCCTGTGTTGTGTGTTGCATGATTGTGGAGTTGAGGTGTGTGGTGTGTGCATTTGGTATTGGCCAACGAGCAGTGCATTTCCGTGGGTGCCATCCTTGTGGCGCAGGCTGATGATGGACTGTCGGGAGGTGCAGGTATCATGCACACTGCCTAGATGGTTGGCGGCGGCGTTGGCGGGGATTCCACGGTGGGCCACTATTGCCTGCACATTGGTGGGATACGTGCGCTTTCTGTTGCGCTTATTGTGTGCAGTGTCGCCAGGGGCCACTAGTAGAACATGTGTGCAGTCAATTGCCCCCTGACACGTGCGGGAAGCCAGCTGTGGCGTACACGCCTTGCTTGGCCTCCGGCTGTTCCTGCGCAGTGTGTGTGAAGTATAGATAGTGGGGTACCAAGCTGATGGTGTCATCCATGACCGTTGTGGGGGACTTGGATTGGCCTGGCTGTGTGACTCCTCCGTCTCAGGCGGATGTTGGTTGGAGGGTACCAGAGGCCAACACGTGCAGCACGGCCAGCAGCTTTGTCTGCGGTGGGATGTTGGTTGTCCGCTGTGTTGGTACCGTCAGCCTGTGGGCAATGGTGGTCAGGATGCGGAGGAGGGTTGTCCCTTTGGGCATATAGTGGGCAATTACATTCTCTGGTGTTGGGTCTATGAGGTTGGTGCATTTTCGGAGGGTTGCTGTCTTTGTCTGCGCTGCCTCAGTGTTGGTCCGGGGGGGTGGGTGTCCGGGGGTGGGGGTGGTCCTGGGGGTGCTGGCGGTGGGTGTTGGTGCCCTCTTGGGTGTCCGGCCCGCATATTCAGAGGCTCCATGGCATCTGTTGGTCTTCAGGTGTGGCTGTGGGCTGGGCTCCCTTTTGTGGTGCAGGCTGCCGTCCGACTTTATACCAGGTCAGTGCAGGTGTTAATTTCCTGCTGCTAACGTGCATTATCGCATGTTTCGTGATCTTTTCGCAGATCTGGCTGGTGGTTGAGAATGTTGCGGAGTGGTGTTTTTGCGGCTTTTTGCACGGGTACGCATACTCTGCCTCTCATTAGCGATAGTTACCGGGGTCATCTGTGGCGATGTTTTTGCGGCTGCTATCGCGGGTAAACTGGTGTTATGGGCTGTTAACACCAGCTTGTGAATGGGCGATGAATTTATCGCAACTTTGGCTGCGATAAAGTGCCGTTAACTTGGCGATAGCTCCTTGAGAATATGCCCCTATGTGTATTGTAATGCATTTTGATTTAAACGTGCATTATGTTAGAGTCTGCACGTGGAGATGATTAATTTTGTTTAACGTGTAATAATTGTAGATGCTTGCAAAGCAAAGTTCTATTAATCTGTGTGTATAATTTGATGTTTAAAGGCCTAAATGAAATGTTCACGTTGTGTAATTGAAGGCCTATTCGTTTATTCTTATGTTGGCCGATTTGTGTAGGCCTGAAAATGTAATTTCCTTGGTAAGCTCTCGCATTTGGAGGTAGTCAGCTAATTTCATGTACATGCAAGGTTGTTCTGTTCTCACGTTTTCCGTTGCAGGTGGAAGAAGCTGCCTTTGTTAAGTTAAACTAACGCCTTTGTTTTAGGAGTTAGGCATGGGGGAGAAGTGATACTTTGTAAACGGAATGTAGATAATTGGGAGCCGGTGTTCTTTCTCACTGAGGAGGCCTAGGAATCAAGGTCATCGAGCCGAACTTGGATGGAGTGAGGAAGACGGTGGAAATTTACCTATGAGAAATGCCTAGTGAGATGAGGTGATCTGTGGGCGTGTTTTACATCTGTGCATTTTGTATTAGGGACAGTGTCCCGAGGGTAGAGTCAGGAGAAGGGGGTCGAGAGTCAGGAGAAGAGGAGTAGAAGGGAGTTAGCGGAAAGGGTAAAGAGATCGACCCATGCAACGTGAATGTACTTCTTAGGAAGTCTTCACGAGCTGACACCTTTAATTGATCTTGCCTGGGAAATGTTAAGTAGGGATGTCACTTTAGAGATAGAGTAGGGATAATCTAATGCTCTTTACTTTTCAGCCGCAGATGAAGTCTGACTTAGACGTTGGGGCAGTCCTTGCCAGTGTTCTGTTTTTGGAACTTTTCATTCTCTTCAAAAATGTAAGTCTGTTTTTATATAGCGCAGCTACTCACCCTTACGGGTCTCAAGGTGCTGGGGGCCGTTGTGGAAATTAAGTGAGCTATTGCCCAGAGTCACATGGTGCTGAGCTAAGCTGCCACAGCCAGGGATCGAACCGTGAACCCTGTGCGCCGAAGTCAGCTGCCCTGGCCGCTGTACCACACCTCTCCACTATAAGATCTATAAGATTAGACTCACTCGTAGGTATGGCTTTGTATTAGTTCCCATGTACTTTTACAACCTCGTCCTGAGGTGCTTGTATGTTCAGTTGTTTTTGGCATTGTAATAAACCCACTAAACTGGAATTCGGAGTCTGTAGTCTTTTGAGTCGTAGTCATCAGTATAAGTTGGATTGCCTTAATTGAATGATTTCTCCCCTTTACACTTCTCAACAGGTAACAAAAGATCCATTGACCTAGGGTTCCTAGTTAAATTCTGGTAGCGGAACCCGGCCTTATCAGTTGGTAGCGAGAGGACGGTTACCTCTGCAGTAAGGGGAGAAGGTAGGGAAAAGATAGTTATATGATTCAAAGAGCCCAAGAGATGGTCGTCCAGAGGATCAAGAGCGGAGGACGACGGCGCCTGGTGGAAGCTGACGACGAGTGACGGTGCGGCGGGAACAACAGTTCGCGGTGGAGTGAGTATGAATAGGGATGTATGTCTGTTAGATTGTGGTGATGAATTGATTGTGTGATGTCTTGCGGAGTTGGGATGAAAGTCGAGTGACTGAGGTTTTGGACTGAGCGCGCGGTCCATGTGATTTGTGTTGTTTGATGTCAGGCTCAAGGAGCAGCCTAAGATCCCGGGATAGATAGATTGTGGTGTGAAGGACACCCAGAGTTGTAATTGTCTGACCATTGATTGTGGGAGTCGTGAGACGTCATCGACAGAGAGCCC
The DNA here is from genome assembly GCA_963921515.1 of Calotriton arnoldi. NCBI lineage: Eukaryota > Metazoa > Chordata > Amphibia > Caudata > Salamandridae > Calotriton > Calotriton arnoldi. The sequence continues at coordinate 70,572 of CAWUFW010010892.1, forward strand.
ACTTGTGATAGGGAACGAGAGAGTGAGTGTTTGAGTGACCAACGCGGGTCGTAGGTTACTGTGCGTGGAAGATCGAGTGATTGGATCCTATCGATTAGTTATACGACTGTCCGGCCGTTCGTGGGCAGATAGTCTGAGGCAGTTGTCCGGTCGTTTCGCAGACAGATAGTTGCCAGATTGAGGTAGACAATTACTTGTGACTGTTTGGTCGTTTGGTGGACCAACAGTTACTTGATTTGATGAGTGAAAAGTGTGCGTGTGGTAGATACGGATTGTGAACTGCTGAGTGAGAAGGAGGAGTGACGTCGAGGTGTGCCGCGCTGCGATAGGTCGGTTACTGTAAAGCCGCGCTGGGATTGGTTGATCACCATCAGGAAGCAGAGCAAAAAACATTTGGTGGGTAAAACAGTTGATTTCATCATGAAATGTTTTAAGGTATTGCGGGATCTTTGCAGGGGAGATAGAGGAGTGGTAACTCGAGTGGGGGAAGAAGCACCACCCGAGGATAACCCAGCTCATTACATGGCCACGAATGTAGGGCTCCATACTATAATTTGGCTTCAAAATTGGCAAAAGATTACTGAGAAGGAGGGAGATTTGACTTTCCCAAGGTATGGTTCGTTCAGATTCGATGTACTGTACCAATTGAGAGCAGTGATGACTGCGTTGCGACCTCCACCCAGACCAACACAGTTTGAGGCGCTAGACGCATGAATAAGAGCAGCACATGCGAGGAAAAGAGAACAAAGTCAGGAAAGGGTGAAAAAGTCAATCAGGGCGTTTCAAGATGCGCGATGGGACGCATTGGCAAAAAGATGGAGGATCGAGACCATAGAGGGGGACAGACTGTTTCCTTTATTAGTAAAGGTGGGAGATGCTCAGAAGAGGAGAGAAGAGGAAGATGATAGTGATACAGATGACAGTTTACTGGAGAGGTTACTAGCAGAGCGTCCACCTCCATACAATCCAAGTTCAGAGGAGGGAAGGAGAGCACTCACAGAGGAAACTGGAGAGCCGCAGACAAACCCAAGTGCAGGGATAAAGGGAAGGATGGCAGCAAGAACAGAGAGAATAGGGACACTATCATCGAAGAATACAGAAGCAAGTGGAGTTAATATTGTCAAGAGATTACCGGAAGCTCTTACAGTGCCGGTCACCATTGGTCCCATAGTGTCAGTGTACGATCCAGATCAGGCAGAGAACGGGAGCTTAATACGATCAGCAATGGGAGAGAGCACTGGTTCTGGAGGAAATGGTACAGTGAGTGGAACAGGTCACATTTCGAGACCCACAGAATCAAGTACACCTTTGCCAGCCACTGCAGATGCTTCTAGAGGTCAGGTGGAATCAAGAGTAGCGAGATCAGGGTCTTTGGCAGATTCACGTTCTGATTTGAGGATGTGGGAACCTCCAGTGAGAGGTCCTAGTGGAAGGAAGACGGGAGGAGACATGGCTCACGGAGTTTCGGGGAGTAAATCTGTCCCACGAAACATAATGGAAGGGAATCAATGTAGAGACCGGAGTAGTGAGAATGGAGAATTAAGTATTGCATCAAGTCAAGGAACGATTAGAACCGCTAAAAGGCCTAAAGGGGTGGACGTGATGAGGTTGAAGGCAGAAGTAGTTGAGATAAACAGTGGAAGCTTGCCTTTAGAAAGGATAGAACTTTATGAGCCAGATGAATTGCTGTTTGTGGTGAAGGATGTAACTCGTAGGGCAAGGAAAGCGCATGAAAAATTGACGGAATTGGCACAGAGGTATGATGTAGATATGTCTAAAACAAAAATGTTGCAGGGAAACCACAGGCTAAATTACAGTGATCAGGAACTGGAAGAGAAAAGGGTCATAGGATTGAAGACACATATTCGAGAATTGATTGTAGGGATGCGTGCATGGAGCATGCTTGGGAGGAAAGATGGTCAAAGAAGAAGAGCGTCAAGAAGGGTATAGGGGAAACACCGCCTCCAGGAGGGCGGGCAGTAGGAGTAGAGGCTTACCCTTTGCGAGAAGTACCGAGTGGAGGGTATGTGCATGTACCGTGGAGAAGAGGTGATTTGGCGGCGTTTACCAATGATTTTCCTCGGCTGAGGGAAAAACCTGTTAAGTTGTACAAGCAAGTTGACCGATTTGTCAAAATTTCGAAGGTACTGTGGATTGATTTGAATACGCTGTTTGATATTGTAGTATGAAGTGATTTGTGGTCAGCATGTAAAATTGCTGTTGATTGGCCGTCTTTGGAACCAGAACGAGATCCTATTACACATGGTCCTTCACCTGTGGTCATGAAAAAGTTCAAGCAGGTAATCACATGGTTGCAGTCGAAAATTTCACCACAAGACTTTGATTGGGATAAGATAGACCGAACATTTCAGGAGCCAAAGGAAACAGTACATGCTTATTACGAGAGGCTTTTGCAAGCCTTCAAGCAGTACAGCGGGTTAGACACCCTTGACCCAAAGGATATGGGACAGTTCGTTTCCAAATTTGTCTTAGGATTAAGATCGGAAGTTAGCTTTATGATCCAACAGCATCTGATCTGCTGGCAGAATAAATCCATGGATGAGATCCTACGGTATGCCAGGTACTGTAGTGACGAAGTGGACTCAAAACATAAAAAGCTCAAAGATAAGTTAATGCTGGTCCAAATGCATAATGCGGAAAAAGGGATCAAAAACAGTCTAGTGGAGGAACGTTAGGAAGAAGAAAGGGAAACAATCAAGGAGGGACCCAGAATACGTCGGGTCAGGGAAAGGGGAAACCCATAGACCCTAAGACAGGGGTGGATGTTGCCACACTGAAGAAGACTACTGCATGTCATTATTGTCACAAGATCGGGCATTGGAAGCGCGAGTGTAGATCAAATCCAGCTAATCAGGTCCAAGAAGAGGAAGTGGTGCAGGCACCTGAGGTCGTTAATACTGTGACAAGACCCAGGTCCATGCAGGGGGGACTTTAAGCCCGCAGATGCAAATTCCCCAACCGCCGAGAATTCCACAGGGAAATCGAACATATCAGCAGATGCCCTTTATTGAGACCTTTGATGAGTTCGATTCAGACACGTTGCAATGACGGTGCATGAGGGGGGAGGAAGGCTGTACTCTTGGAGCAGTCTTGGAGGTAGACCAGAGGGGACTGTATGTAGAGGCGGATGTTGACGGTCATCCTACCACCTTTTTGATTGATACTGGTGCTACCCGTTCTACTGTGAGATCTGCAGTAGTTCCCAACCTACCCCTCTCGGGACAATCAATCCAAGTTGTAGGAGTGGCAAATAAGAAAATGACTAATCCATTGACTGAGGCAATACCCATGAGAATAGGAACGTTTCACGACCGACACCAATTTGTGGTATGTGACTCAAGTCCAGTTTGTTTGTTGGGTCGTGATCTCTTGTGTAAATTGAATTGCACCATCTACTGTACACCCAAGGGAGTGGAATTGCAGACAAATGATGACGATGTGGCATTTAAATTGGCAAATCAGAATCTGAGCACAGGGATGTTTCCTATGTTGACAGTTGATGAACTCCCACTCGACCTGAGGGACTCTGTCTCTCTGGATGTATGGGATTTCACCGGAGAGGAGATAGGGTTGATCAAAGGGCTTGAGCCAGTTAAAATCCAGGTTAAACCAAATGCTGAGTTCCCGAGAACACCCCAGTACAATCTGTCGCCGGAAACGATAGCAGGAATCAAGCCTGTGATTGAGTCTATGATCAAACAGGGAATCCTGAAAGAAATAATGGGAAGTCCATGTAACTCACCCATTATGGGATTGCAGAAACCAAGTGGAAAGTACAGAATCGTACAGGACCTGCGAAAGGTCAACACGATTGTAGTTCCATGTTGTCCTGTGGTACTGAATCCATCAGTGATATTGTTCCAGATTCCATGCGAAGCTGAATGGTTCACTGTGATTGATTTAAGTCAGGCATTCTTTTCGATACCGTTACATGAGGAGAGCCCATTTTTATTTGCTTTCCGTCTGGAATATCGTGTGTTAACATGGTGTTGTATCCCACAAGGGTATACAGAGAGTCCATCGATCTTTAACCAGCTTTTGAAGAAGAATCTTGAGAGTCTCGTACTGCCACAGAACTCAGTTCTAGTGCAGTATATTGATGTCCTCTTGATTGCGTCCGAAACGGAGGATGCTTGCAGGATCGATACTGTTGCTTTACTGAATCATCTAGCAGAGAATGGAAACAAGGTGTCCCCAAGCAAGTTACAGTACTGTCTGACTGAGGTTCAGTATTTGGGTCATCGAATCGAGAAAGGCAAGAGAAAGGTGTCACCAGATCGGATTGAGGCGATCATGAATATGACTGTGCCTACCACTCAGAAGGAAGTCAGGATGTTTCTGGGGATGGTCGGTTACTGTCGCCAATGGATCCCAAACTTTTCTTTGAAGGCGAAGCCCTTGCAGAGGCTGACGCACAAGGATGTGAGCGATCCGGTACCATGGGATCACGACTGTCTGATTGCGTTCTTGGAGTTGAGAGAGGGCCTGTGTCGTGCTCCAGCTCTAGGGATGCCAGATTACAACAAGTCCTTTTCATTGTTCTACCACTAGTGAGAAGGTTGCGCATTGTCAGTCCTTACTCAAAGTCATGAGGGCGTCCATAGACCAGTTGCCTATTTCTCAGCTACTTTAGATCCAGTAGCTTCAGCGTTGCCCGGATGTCTCAAATCCGTTGCTGCAACAGGTGTCAGCATTGAGAGATGTGAGAGCATTGTTATGGGTCATCCACTTACAGTTTTTGTTCCACATTCAGTTGAGCTCCTGATGACGAGGACTAAGACACAGCACCTAACGAACAACAGACTCACACGCTATGAGCAGGTTATACTTGCCTCGGAGAATGTGACTCTGAAAAGGTGTTCTGTGCTAAATCCTGCTACTTTGATGCCTTTGTCAAATGCTGATGATGGAGATTGTGAGGACCATGACTGTCTTGATGTGACTGAACTTTGCACCAAACCAAGACCCAACATTGTCGATGAACCTCTGCCTGAGTCTGATGAAATCTTTTTTGTAGACGGTTCATGCTTAAGAGACAATGTGGGTCATTTGAGAGCAGCCTTTGCTGTATGTACTATCTCTGGAGTATACTCCGCACAAGTGGCTGAAATCATTGCCTTGACTCGTGCCTGTTTGATTGCTGATCAAATCCAAATCACCATCTACACCGACAGCCAGTATGGGCGGTGTGGTTCATGATTTCGGACAGCTATGGCCACAGAGAGGATTTTTAATGTCATCAGGATCTCCTATCAGAAACGGGGAATATGTGAGACAACTGTTGGAAGCTTTGCAGAGACCACGAGAAATAGCTGTGGTAAAATGTGTAGCCCACGGGAGGGTGAATGATTTTGTGTCTTTGGGAAACCGATATGCAGATGAAGTTGCACGTTTTTGCTCTGAACAAGGGTGCATTTTCAGAGGAGATTATACTGGAGAGAGCCCAGAAAGAACTGAGCTCAGCATGATGTTAGCCATGGCAGACACCTGGGATGAGCTCAAGCGTCTGCAGGGAGAAGTTCCAGAACAGGAAGAGGCTGCTTGGACTAGAGCAGGATGTGAGAGAAGAAATTATGGCATTTGGGTTTCTAATGATGGTCGAGCAGTGTTACCCGATGACTTACTGAGCCCTATGGCAAGACAGATTCATTGAGCAGTGCACATTGGAAGGGATGCTATGGTGCGTGTGTTCAGACAAACGTGGTATAATCCGCGGTTCCGTGCGTTTGCTGAAGCCGTGTGTCACAGGTGTGTTACGTGTCAGCAGATGAATGCTGGAAAGAAAACTGTGGTTGCATTGAGTCACATTGGGAGGTCTGGAGGGCCTTTCAATAGAATTCAGCTTGATTTCATAGAAATGCCTAGGTGCAATGGCTTGAGGTACATTTTGGTTGTGGTGTATGTTTTCTCATGGTGGGTGGAAGCGTATCCAACCAGGAGATGTGATAGCCTCACAGTAGCAAAACTGTTGCTTAGGGAGCTGATACCATGGTTCGGTTTTCCAACTTCATTGGAGTCAGATAGAGGAACACACTTCCACTGTGAAATTATGAAGCTTGCTTTGTGCCGCTTTACATGTTGATCAAAGACTGCATTGTAGCTATCGACCAGAGGCTTCTGGTATTGTGGAACAGATTAACGGGACTCTGAAAATGAGGATGGCAAAAGTGTGTTCGTCCACGTCTCTGAAATGGCATGATGCATTGCCGCTGGTGTTGATGAGTGTTCGTAGTACTCCTGATAGGAGAACTGGCCTTTCACCTCATGAGATCCTGATGGGGAGGGCGATGCGGTTACCAGCAGTGCCATCTACAGCCTTGATAAACATCACAGATGATTTGATCCTTGATTATTGCAAAGGACTGGCTGACGTGGTCCGTTCTGAGTCTCACCAGGTTGAAGCCGCAACTGCCCTGACCTCGAGGGACCTCTGCCACAACCTGTGTCCGGGTGATTGGGTGCTAGTTCGCAAGCACGTGAGGAAGAGTTGCCTTGACGCCCGTTGGAGAGGCCCTTACCAGGTGATTCTGGTAACGAATACAGCAGTGAAGTGCGGAGGCTTGCCAAACTGGATTCATACCTCCCATACTCGCAGAATTTCAGAACCCTTGGAAGAAACAGCTCCTCTCGTAGAAGAAAGTCCAGCTGTGGCAGCAAGGCCACTCGAGAGGACAAGCCAAGCTGTGAGGGTTGCTGACAAAGCTGGTTGCCCAACAGAGCAAGCTGAGGGGGGGTCACGCTACACAAGACCTAGGTATTGACTCTGAGGGAGAAGGTAACGTTGCGAGTGGTATAGAGTCAAACTCAGCTGAAGGAATTGGTGTGCAAGGTGGTCGTGGGAAAAGAAGAGATGCTGAACTTGCAGAAGAATCGTGGCCTGGGAGACAAAGGAGGCTGAATCTGAGACTAATTCCTGAGAGAGATCTTGCTCCTGTGTCGGAGACATCTGAATCGGAGCTGAGTGACTCAGAACAAGCTCAAGAAGGCCCGAGAAGGTCAAGGAGAGTAAGGGTGCCTTGCCAGAGATACGCTGCCCCGGAGTGGACTTATATGGTCACTGATGCCGGGAGTAGTGGGGACCGGGAGACTGAGGTCTTCACAAGTGGTCAGCAGAACACCCAAGTTGAAGATTGATGTGGGACTGATAGTTCCTGGATTGGAAATAGAAGGAATGCTAACAGTGACTGTTCCGAGACCTCCGATATTGAGCAGAGTGCGGGTTCTGATCCTTCAGGAACTGTCCTTTCCAACCTTTGGATATCAGCCACCGGCTCAGGAGATTGCAGCTGTTCGTCTTGAAATTTTACAGCGTGTACTCATTGAAATTGGTTCTGAGCTTATAAGAGTCTGTGATTGAACTGTAAATAAGAGTTTAGGAAGATAACCTAGGCCCGAGTGGAAGAAGAATAAATTTAGGGTTTCATATAGAAGAAGAAAGAGGGCTAAGGAAGTCTTTTTGAACTGTGTAAATAAACCAAAGCAACGAACTGTGAAAGAATTTCCAGAATTTCCATGAACTGTGTTTGAACTGTTTGAACGGAAATTTCAGGTGAAGAAAAGAGACTTTTAGTGTATCCTCTTGCAGTCGCGGCTCCTGGAGGGAGTGCTGCGGGGCGGTGGGGCGGGGCGGGGGAGGGGTAGGGTGGGGGGTAGTAAACTCCGGCATACGGCCGAACGGAGTTAAGTACATAAATAAATAAATAAAACGAATTACATTGCACGCGCTGCAACTCCAAATGGCCTGCACCTTCATGCCTGGAGATTGAACAGGGCAACCTGAGTTTTTTCTGTCTCCCACCGTATGTGGTGGATGTTATTTTATCGGCCAGGAGACACTCCACCAAATCTGTCTATTCTGGTAGGTGGGCCAAGTTTGTTAAGTGGTGTGGAGGGAGATCTATTGATCCTTTGCAGGCCCATTTGTCTGATCTTCTGAGTTTCTCTCTTTCCCTTGCTCAACAGGGTTGGGCAGTAGCTACTGTTAAAGGCTACTTGTCTGCCTTGTCGGTTTTTATCTGTTTACCAGTTTAACCCTCGTTGTTCAAATCTCCCATAGTCATGAGTTTCATTAAAAGTCTCACTAATAGGTTTCCTCCCACTCCCTTTATCATGCCTCAGTGGGATTTAAATGTAGTTCTCACTTTCTTGATGGGTTCTCCATTTGAACCTTTAGATAGTTGTCCCTTCAGGTTCTTGGCGTTTAAGACAATATTTCTGGTTGCAATAACTTCCGCTAGGAGGGTGAGTGACTGTCAAGCTCTTAGCTCCAAGCCTCCATTTACTTCATTCCATGTGAATAAGATGGTTCTTAGGACCAGAGCTGCTTTCCTGCCTAAGGTGGTCACTCCTTTCCACCTAGGGCAATCCATCACTTTGCCTACTTTCTATCCTCCCCCTCACCCTTCTAAGGAGGGGGAGATACTTCAATGCCTGGACCGTAAGAGGGCGGTCAGCTTCTACCTGGACAGGACTAAGGACTTCAGGTTGGACGACCAACTCTTCATCAGATATGTGGGCAAGATGAAGGGCTAGGCTGTCTACAAAAGAACGTTGTCCAGGTTGATTACCCTCTGTATCAAGATCTGCTATGCCTTGGCGAAGAAGGAGCATTCTGAAGTTATTCAAACTCATTCTACTAGAGCTAAGTCTTCTTCTTCGGCTTTGCCTAGAGGTGTCCCTGTTGTAGACATCTGCAAGGTGGCAACTTGGGCCTCTTCCACACTTTTGCGAAGCACTTTTGCTTGGACTCGGAGATGAGGAGGGACGGCCATTTTGCACGTTCTGTACTGCAGGATTTTTTGGTATAGGTAGGCAGGCACCCTCCACCAGGAGCCGGACTGCTTGGGGATTCAAATCGAAAGGTGAGGAATCCACAGGCACATGTATCCATCAGAAGAACAAGTTACTTACCTTCGGTAATGCTTTTTCTGGTGGATACAGTATCTGCCTGTGGATTCCTCACTGACCCACCCGCCTCCCCAATGCCTGCCTGTTTATACTGAAAAATAATTGATATGCATTTTATGTATTTTATTGTTGAAATAATGTGATACTTAACACTAGGAAATGTCTATAATTTAGAATTTCCAGTTTCAGTTATGCTTTGTATACTATGTATACTTGTGAAAATGTTGTTGGTTCGCCCATTCGCCTTGAAGGCATGGAAAAAATAGGTGGAACTGACGTCAGCACACCAACAAGGTCTTCTTATGGCTCGAATGACGTCACGCGGAGTCACGTGCGGAGCTGTTCCATTGTGACGTCCTCATCGACGTGGGAGAGCTAAGGAGAAAGGTTTCTGTGGAATACTGCGCATGGGGTAATTCAAAAGGTGAGGAATCCACAGGCAGATAATGTATCCACCAGAAAAAGCATTACCGAAGGTAAGTAACTTGTTCATTGGGATGCATGAGTAATTACCAGTGGCTGCGATTGATTAGAGCATTCCATCCATCACTTTTTTGTATACTTCAGTGTCTCGCCTGAAGTAGGATGGGGATGCTCAGGCATGGGTCCTGTGCACACTGTGTCACTGGAACCAAGCTGTACCCAGTTGATGAGCCCATAACTATGGTGAATATGGTCCTTGGTTGCTTGTGTTCTGGTTCAGGGAGGACCTGGCTTGGCAGTTTGGGCTGGACTGTTCTGACTGGAGCAGGATCACGACTGATTTGCATATAGCTGGGTCCGAACGGAGGTGACATGGTGTGCAAAATAACGATGGATTGGGATGCATCCCAGAGCTATTACTAGTGGCTGAGATTAATTTGAGCATTCCATCCATCAATTTTTTGTGTACTTTAGTGTGTCTCCTTAAGTGGGTCGGGTATGCCCAGGTGTGGGTCCTGTGCACACTGTGTCACTTGAACCAAGCTGTACCTGGCTGATGAGCCCATTTCTAGGGCAAAACCAGTCCTGGGTTGCATGTGTTACGGTCAGGGAGGACTTGACTTGGCAGTTCGGGCTGTAATGTTTCTATTGGAGCAGGGTCAGGGCTCATTTGCATATAGCTGGGTTCAAACTAAGGTGACATGGTGTGCAAAATAATGATGGATTGGGATGCGGCCCGAGTAATTACTAGTGGCTGAGATTAATTCAAGTATTCCATCCGTCACTTTTTTGTATATTTTAGTGTGTCACCCTAAGTGGGACGGGTATGCTCAGACATGGGTCCCGTGCACAATGTGTCACTCTAATCAAGCTGTACCCGGCTGATGAGCCCATAACTAGGGCAAAACCAGTCCTGGGTTGCTTGTGTTCCGGTTCAAGGAGAACCTGGCTTGGCAGTTTGGGCTGGACTGTTCCGATTGCAGCAGGATCCAAACTGATTTACATATAGCTGGGTCCAAACTGAGGTGACATGGTGTGCAAAATAATAATGGATAGGGATGTGGCCAGAGTAATTACCAGTGGCCGTGATTGATTCAAGCATTCCATCCATCACTTTTTTGTATACTTAATGTATCTGTACCCCAGCAAGAGCCAGATAATATTTGGATTTTTTCTTGGGCCCTGAAAAAAATCCAAGCAGCAACTCTCTTTTTGTTGAGGAATATAATTTTGGGAAAAAGCAATGGGTCAAAAGCGTTTGATCCTTAAATGTTTGCGCAGAAGGCAGATTCAGAAAAAGAATATACCATTACTTCCAACAGACTCGTCAGGTAGCAGGTGTGCATAGTTTTTATTTTTTCAGCTGCTCATGATACCCAGAGCCAGCAATCAAGCTGTGCTTTACAAGATTTTTTTCACTGTGTACTAAAGATGCATCACAAAAATGTATAGAAATTGAGGTTGAATTGCTTACATAGTTTTTTTTAATATGCTCTGACTTTAGGACTAGGGTGCATTTATACAATTACACATTCTGGATCACACACCATGCCAGGTTAATCTATGGAAGTTTTTGAAATACGTTTTTTTGCTGATACAGTCATAATAGGATTCCAAAATCTATAGAGAAATTCAACAGATAATAGCAAATGTCCTATCATCTTGTGTTCCACACTTCTGATGAGTAAAAAGGTATTACCTGGGACAGGAAAGGCTGAAGAATGTGACCATGGGATATGCAAGAAAGAAGCTTGGAATTACGTTCATATTTTGGGATGTGGCTATCTGAAGGCATCTGGCACCCAGGGAAACTTACCACCCCCAGACTTTTCTGTACAGTAGGTGCCTGGAGGAGTCCTCGGTGGTGTGGCTTGCATGAGTGCAACCATTTTTTCTTTCCCAGAATACCTTGCACAAGTCAAACTTTGGTTGTAAAATGACCTCACATTTCTGTGATGGAAATTTGTGGGGAACAGCAATACTCCCACCACCCACTGTTCTCACACTTTTACAAATAAAAACAGTACCTCACTTGTGTTGGTGGGCGTTTCGTAACTGACAGGAACAGCTACGTTTTGGCCTATTCTTGTTCCACGTTATAGTACCTTCCACACATGTGGACTGCCATTTTTAACAGGAGAAATTTGGGTATATTGGAAGGTTGGACTTTAGTCAATTGGTCTGAAGTTCTCGAGTTTTCCCTTAAGTAAAGTGAAAAAATTGTGATTTTTTTTTGCCAATACTTTGAAATTCCTAGTGGATTCTTGGTAATAAAACTTGGTGAGATTCATGTAAGTCTCATCAGTGTGTATTTTTGGTTTTCAGTATTGTCTGATGTTGGTAGTTTCCCTTGGGTGCTGGCCGACTGCAGATATTCCCACAACAAAAACATTTCGAGGTATCCCATATGTTTGATATCCCCTCACTCAGAAGACCCAGGGAAACATAGATTTGGGATCAGGTTTGGCAGGAAAATGTTTCTGTGTGTGGAATACTGTAGGAAACTACCATATGTTGGGGAAACGATGCTAAAAATTAGACAAAAGTCACAGCTAGGGCAGTCTGCTACCCACCCAGTGATAGTGACCTTAGAATGTGCAAATGTTAAAAATATATGATTGCGGCATGTTTCCATACAGCCCATGGGTTACCAGACATCGAAGGGCAGGTACCTAAACCAGCATTTCACTTTAATTTGCTTTTGAAATTTCGTGAAAGCACTGTACTTAATTTATTGCTTGTGGGCACCCTGAAGTAATGGAAAACCCATAAATGTCTGATATCCCCATGCTCAGGAGAGACAGATGAGCATTGCTGGGGTGAATCCTTGGCAGGCACACGTTTCTCTACAGGGAGACTGGATTGAATTGCTATGTTTCGGAAAACAAATCTGATGGACACCATGTTTAGCACGATCAACCGGCCAGCCATTCAGGGTGAGGGAGGCCTGTTACCAAGCAATAGAAACCTTAACATGTGTAGATGTTAGACATATATGGTTGTGGTATAGTTTCATAAAGCCCACAGATGATACCTATAACCAAAGGACAGGTAGCTTTAACAGGCATTTTGCTTACAGTTGCTTTCAAATTTCCAGTTGCTTTCAGATTTTTTATCTCCAAAACGTACTGTAACAGTTCATCACTTGTGCGGAGCATGAACCTTTAGAAAAGCCATCCATGACTGGCACCCCTAGGCACAAGGGACCTGGAGGAACAAAGTGAGGGGCCAATCCTAGGCAGGTATATTTGCAAGGGATGCAGGAAAAAATGTAAAAAATCTTTCAAATGTCACGTTCAGCACGGCTTACAGCCAGCCAATCGGTTTTAGGAAGGTCTGATACCCAGCAATAGAAATTTAGAGTGAATTCATGGTACAAATATATTGTAATTGTAATTGCATTTATATAGCGCTTACTACCCCTGATCAGGCGTTGAAGCGCTTTGCACCAGGCAGCACCCTGCTCCGGGACCCAAGGTAGGTGGTTAGATCAGTGTTGTTGGTTACTGTTAGTTATTGGGATTAATCTTGTGAGCTCAAAGTAAACCAATCCATGCAGCCATTTCAGTTTCATTATGGTGGACTAAATGAATAGTGGTTGGTTGCGATCATTAGTGGGGGGAGTATGAGCTCATGCACATGGTTGAGGGGATTAATAGAGGAGTTAGAGGAGATAAAGTATTGCTTGGTTTCATGGGTATGACTTTCAGAGGAAGGAGGAGAGATTGTGATCTTGTAAATGAGTTGTGGGAAATTTGCAGAAACACAATAATAGAGAATAAGCAAACATGCATGTGTCAGAGTAGGTTGTGCTCAGAGAGAAGAAGCATGCAGCGGGTAGAAGGGAAGTAAAGGGATATTTGTAATAGAGAAGAAAAAAGGAGAGGTGACAAACAGAAGTTTTAATGAAAGGATAGTTTTTAAATGCTGAAGTTAAGGAATGTAGAGAATATTTTTGAGACTGCACACAGTTTGAGGAAACGAATGTAGAAAGAAACAGCATTAATTACTTGTGAAGATTGTGCTATATTAGGAATTTTTGATTGGTACTAGAATCAGGTAAACCTCTCTCGCAGCTAGCTTACTGATAAACGACCGATTCAGTCAGGTCAGTTGATCAGCTCAAGGGTTGATAGCGAAAAATAATGGCTGGATGTAGGAAGCTGGCTCTGTATATACTATACCAAAGTGAGGTATAGTGTGCACAGAGTCCAGTGGAACCCCAAAGGTAGGCAGAGGTAAAAGTAGATAGCACCTCACTCTCTATTTGTGGTAGTGTGGTCGAGCAGTAAGGCTGTATCAGAGGGTAGTGTTAAGCATTTGTTGTACACACTCAATCAGCAAATGATATCACACACTCAAAGACTGAACTTCAGACCAATTGGTTTTGTATAAAAATATTTTTTAGTTATTTTATTTTCTAGAACCAAGCAAGCCTGGCACAGGTAAGCAATCAGTACTTTACAGTAGTAATGCAGTTTGTAAACAGTTTGAATTGCAATTGTATATGCACCTTGATTTGGTTACAGTAGAGATACTTGTAATGCAATGCTTTTGAAATACTGTACATATACTTTGTATTAGCTTTTTAGTAGAATGTCAAGTAGATTACTTTACAGATTACTTTTCTTACACAGTGTAGTATACCTGGATACCACACTGGGACATTTCCTGTAAACAGGTAAGTAAAAACATTTTTGTTATTTAGTTACAGTTTTAAAGGTTTTCATAGATTTTCCAACTCCACACTTAGAAACTTTTCATAGAAAAACAGTCAATGTTATCCTATGGAGGAAAATAGTGTTATCGGTTAACAGGTAAGTACTTTGTTGTGGGAGTTGGTATTCTGGGGTTAGACTCAGGGGTCCCCCAGGGTCAAGGATGCACTCTTGTTACACCCACAGCGGCACTAGGGAGGCCGGGTGCAGAGTGCTGAGGCCCAATGATATCCAATGGGGGATAGGGGCCTCCGGTTGGTGGCTGCTTACGAGCAGGCCACAGGGTTGTGGGAGCGAAGCTCCTGGACTTAAACTCAGGGCAAATGGGGCGCCCTCAGCGGCACTGGGGCGGCCGGGTGCAGAGTGCTGTTTTGGCGTCGGGTGCCCTGTAGCTTTCAATGGGGAGTCTCCGGTTTGCAAACACACTGCAGGCTGAGGACGAAAGTCTTCTGGGTGCCACCACCACTTGGAGAGGTAAGTTGGGATGTTGGGAGGTGGTTAGGCACTGTTGGTTGGGCCACCCAAGGCCCTGGGGCGTCGGGTGCAGGGGTGCCTTTTGGGGTCAGATCTTCTTACCAGCTCCTAGTCGCGGTTGGGTGGACCTTCCGGTTTGAGGCTGCAGGCGTCGGCTGGAGGCTTGAGGCAGGTCAGGGGTCACTAGATCTCGGGTCAGGATCACCGGGGAGATCTCCTCTTGGTGTTGGGCCACTCGAACTCGGGCCGTGGGCATCGGGTGCAGAGTGGTGCAGACTCGCGGATCCTGCCGGAGCTGGAGTCTGTTGGTGAGCAAATCCGGTGTTCATGGGAGACAGAGTCTTTTCTTTTGAAGGCAGGGCAGGTCCTCGGGGTTCTTGAGGCTGCTGGCTGCAGGACACACCGGGGTTTCACTTCTGCAGGTTCGAGGTGGGGACAGGCCGGTAGGGCTGGGGCCAAGTCAGTGGGCGTCCTCCTCTTGTTAGCTTCGGCACGGCTGTTGGGTCCTTCTTCTTCTTTTCTTCTGGTTTCTTGTCTGTGGAAGCAAGGTTCAGGGGTGCCCCTAAATACTAGATTTAGGGTTGTTACTGGTAGGTAAAGGGTTGGGATCAATGGGTCCCTTCCCTGGGGTGGGTACACCCCCTATTATGCCACCCTCCAGTGGGATGGGGGCATAAGCCTCACCCTGGTTGGCTGGGTCCCCCATCTGCAAGAAGGCGGGGACTGGGAGTTGTGCTTCACCTCACCTCCCCCACCTGAGGGGTGGAGTTGGCAGAGGTGGGCACACCTCTCTTGCTCACTTGTTTTTCCCGCCGGTTCTCCTGCCCAAAGTGGGCTCAGAACCAGTGTGGACCAGTTGCTGAAAGCAGAAAGTGGCCCGGGGAAGCTTACAAAGGCGGCAAGCCTTTGAAGCTTCCCCTTTGTGGACCCTGCCCATCCTGGGGGAGGAGGCTTGGCACCTCGTCCCAGGATGTGCATTGTTTCAGGCCCCGAGAGCTGCAGGCTCTCGACCCAGTGGTCTAGAAACATATCTGGTGGTGGCAGCTGAAAGCAGCCACTCAGCCTGGACACTAGTGGTAGGTCGTTTTTTAAGGGGCATCTCTAAGATGCCCCCTGTGTGCATTTTTCATTAAATCCCCCCACACTGGCATCAGTGTGGGTTTAATGTGCTGAGAAGGTTGATACCAAACTTCTCAGTTTTCAGTGTAGCCATTACGGTGCAGTGAGTTCGTAATGCCAAACTCCCAGCACCATATACTCCTAATGGCAGCACTGCACTTACAATGTCTAAGAATGGACTTAGACTCTGTAGGGGTACAGGGCTCATGCACCTGTACCCTTACCACTGGTATAGGGCACCCAGCTAGAGGGGTGACTGATCTATGCCAGGGCAGCGGGTTGTAGGCATGGCACACAGGGATGTGTTCTATGTCGACTCTTCGATTTGTTCTGCACCAAAACATGCAGCCTGCAAAGGCAGTGTGTGAGTGTAAAGGTACAGGACCCCTAAGTGTGGCACAATAAGTGCTGCAGCCTTTAGAGGTCTTCCCTGGTCACAGTGCCCTGGGTACCTGTGGTACCATTTACCAGGGGCTTACCTGTGGCCAGAGATGCCAATTGGGTTTTGTTTTCAATGCAGTTTTAAGGAAAGAACATGGGCCCTGGGTACCTGACTGGCAGGAGCCCAGGGCACACTCAGTCAAAGCACATCAGCAGTTCAGCAAAAAATGGGGGCAACCATGCAGAAAGAGGGCACTTTCTCACACTGGACACATATGTCGAGAAAATACATGGGAAATAATGTACACATTGAAAAATAGATTCTGGTGTTTATGTATTCACACTTAAGGTTTGTGTTTTTAATACCAAGCTGCATAGGAGGGGATTGGCCCACTATCATGTATGCCACCCCTAATACTCTCAGGCAACTCACTAAGCCAACTTCCAAGACTATGAGCCTTTCCTCAAGAATCTCAAGGAGTTGCTGTATGTCACTCAGAGAAAGAATTGTGTGTGTTTTGCGGACAGCAGACCCATTTATTTGACTGAGAAAATGAACATAAGGAAGTATTAGAGCCGAGATCACGCTCTCCCTTTGTCATCAAGCAACAGCGAGTTAGAAGGAAATAAAACTGAGCATCACATGACCCGGAATAAGTATTTACAATTTCAGCGCCCTAGAAATTAACAAAGCAGTTTAGTTTGCAGACTCAATCTTAATCTTACAGTGCAATAGCATTAAGCTTGACAACTCAACATATCCACTGCTAAACAAATTAGGTGCCAATACGCCAATTAAATTTGCACATGTGAAAAAAATTAATGACAGGTTTGGCACACACAAGCTGTATGCCATACAAAATAGACTGTATTTTTATATGAATTTAGACACTACAATGAAAAAGATCCACCAGATGGTTACGGAGGTATGGGATTTACAAGGAATAATAAATTAAAGCATTTCGCTCAACCACAACCAAGCACTGGAAAATTCAACAAATTTGACACTTAGAAACTTTTTAAAAAAAAACTTGGGCAACTGTCAATGCGGTGGGGTAGAATTACTTGGGGTGACCAACTCTGGCAGGGAGCTTGTCAGGAGAACCAGCAAGATCCTCAGAAAGAGTTACCGCTACAGAAGAAGCAGTCTTCAAGCAGTTCCAAGCACTCTATCTGCATTGCAATGTATTCCTATAGAGTGGTCCTGATATATAAGGGATGAAGGTTGCCAAAGATGCTCCAAGGATGCTGTGGATGTGATGCTGTCGACAGAGGTCTTGCTGCAACTACTACTCGGTCCCTGAGCTGGGTGAGGCAGTCCTGATCACAGGGTCAACGTCTCATGAGATGCTCTTTAGGTTGGCAGAAGCCCAGTCGCCACTGGCCTGCCAGTCATCTGGAGTCGCAGTCACAGCCCAATGCAATGGTTGTTGTATGTTTCCATACAGCCTATGCGTGATACCTAAGATCACAAGATAACTAGCGTAAACCAGCATTTCGCTTACAGCTGCTTTCCATATTTTTGAAATGCACTGTGTTCAGCTTATCAGCTTTGAGCACATTGAACCCATTGAAACCCCTTATTTGTCTGACACGCCCACATTTGGGAGACCTAGAGGAACAAACCTGGGGGTCAAGTCTTGGCAGGGATACGTTCACGTGCAAGGGAGACTGAAGGGAACCATGTTTTGGAAAAAAAATGATAATAGTCTGGAAAACATCATGTTTATTGGGCAGGTGATGAAGTTCTGGCACTTAACGAGAGAAACCTTAGGATGTGTAGATATTAAACATATAGAGCTGTGGTAAGATTCCATACATCCCAGGGGTGAAACCTGTGACCGAAAGACAGGTAGATTAAACCAGCATTTTGCTCTCAGCTGCTTTCGAAATTTCCTGAATGCACTGCACCCAGTTCATCTCATCTGGGTATTCTGAACTCATTTAAAAAAAATTCATGAGAACTCAGACATGCTCATACGAATCAGATGAACAAAGTTGGGGAGTGTCAAGCCTTGGCAGGGATATTTCCTGAGCGAACGAGACTGGAGAATATTATCATGCTTTGGGAAATAAATATTAGCAATCTGATAAATGTCATGTTCAGCATGTTCTACCAGCCAGCCAGTCATTGCAAGGGTGGGCTCACTTGCATTAATAGATTCCTGAGGTTGTCCTGAATTAGAAAATATGTTGTTTTTATATGTTCCATATATTTTTTTGCAATGCTTTTCTGAAGTAAATAGAAGTATACATACATTTTAATAACCAGAGAAAACCCATTATATCTATTCAAGAGGACGTATGGCTATCATAAAGAACAAAACATAGAAGCAAACTATTACTTGCACTTAGTTTAGTGAATATAGAATGGATGATGAAGAAAATAACATTTTGTAAGAGTGTTTTTCTCTGAGGAGAAAGATAGAAAAAAAGGAGGAAAGAGAAAAAAAGAAGAAACTTAAAAAAGATATAAAACAAATTACAATTGACTAATTTAAAAGTGATAAGGAACAACTTGCAAGAAAGAGATAAATCTTCAGAGTGAGAGTCTAGGACCTTAACCACTAGGCCACACACAACTCGTAAGAAAAGATATAAATAAGTCATTGTAGTTTAAATATGGTGTTGGAATAAGGAGTGCTCGGTTGTCTAGACAGAAAGGGTGTGAAAGACAACCATAACAAGTCTCTCTTTAAAAGAAGCTTTTGCGGAATCTATGTATGCTCTGTACAATCCATGGGTATGGCATAGCATATTCCACCATCTGATAAAAGTTATATTTTTGGTATCCTTCCTGCTAGAGGTGATCATTTGTAAAGCGATGGCAAGAAGTAAGTCAACAAACTTTCTAATCATAACCTTATTGTGCTAAACATGGGATGAGCCACCTAAGAATATATACATTTTATCAAACTGTATATTTGTTGAACAAGTATCATTAACCGCGTCCCAAACTTGTGTCCAAAATAAACTAACTTTTGGAAATTTAAAACACATATGCATAGTATTACTAATTTCAGCATTACAAGACCAACATTTATTATCTAATGACAGTTTAAATGTAAACAATGAAAGTGGGATAGAAATAATCTTTCTTTGTGTCGTGATCGCTGAGCGAGAAGTAGAATGTATCTTAAATCAAACCTAGCTCCATGTTTGAACAGCGAAAGCCTGTTGGATGTCGTTTACCCATTGTAATTCCATTGTTGTTTTTGGTCTGTCTTTAAGAACTATGGGGCATATTACCAAGGGCAGTATCGCCACTTTAGCGGCACTTTTTGCCGATAAAGCGGCGATATTTTTATCGCCCTATTAGCAAGCTGTCGCTAACAGCTGTTAGCGACAGCTTAATGGCGATAGCGGCCGTTGTGGGTGCCGCTTTGCATGTCAGCGATAATTATCGGTAATGACATGCAAAGTAGGTGTTCCCAACTAAAAGCAACTGCAAACAGTCGCAAACACAACTTCCCCCTATTATCAATGCCCGCGAAGCGATAAAAAAAGTCACGCTAACCGCGATTATCGCTGGAATTTAACACCTGATAAAAACTTGACTTAACCATCTTGTCAATGGGAGGTGGATTGTAAGGTTAAGTCCTCACCTGCCTATTAGCGAGCTTTCCATTAGCGCAGTGAATTTATCGCTGGATTTCTCGCGCTATTGCTGGGTTTCGCCGCTATCGCTGGATTTTTTATCGTCTTGGAGATAAGCGTTGATAATAACGCGTTATCTCCGCGATGAAATCCAGCGATAGCCAGCGATAAAAAAAACAGCAAATCCTTGGTAATATGCCCCTATATCTAAAGCCTTATCGATGTAGGAAGCACTCACTTCAAAGGAAAGATTAAAAACATTTATTGGCAGGTGCAATGCACGATCGCCCTGCTCCAGGAATCTAGACTTCCTCACACAATACCCTACAACAGAGAGCCTTGTTCAGTAAAGTTCAGCCAAATTCTTTACCGAATACTGACAGGGGATCCAAAAGAATAGAGACCATTGGGAAACAGGTCCTTTCCTCTGTGAGTTTAGCTGTCTGTGCTGTCAATACCAGCTGTCTTCTAGGCCACTATTCTTACACAGCAGCGGCTGCTACCGGATGGGGGTGTTGGGGCGGATGGGGGTGTTGGGGCGGGTGGGGGAAGTGATGAAAAAGATTTTTTTTTCAAACACACTCACCTGGCTACGGCTGGCTGGCTGGCCGCCGCCTCTCCTCCGTCCTCTTCATCTTCCTCGAGTCCGGCAGCAGGAAGCAACCGGGGTCCCCATAGCCTATGACAACGCTGCAATGCAGCATTGTGATTGGTCTGAGCGCCGTAGTTTGGAGCTCAGACAGGCAGTGGGAGCTTGGGCATGTTCTCCACCCAGGCTGTAATGCAGCCTGTGTGGAGAACATGCAAAGTGCGCATGATGGGCTGGCCGAATGAAGACGGCCGACCAAAACGTCATGCGCACTTTACTGCATTGTTGAGGCAAGCGTGGTATACCCGTGCGTGCTTCTGTCATACAACCCTCTTAGTGTATTGATACACCTCTTAGGGAAGAATACAGCTCCGAGGCCACTGATTAGAGGTGGAGAAGCCAGCAAATTCAAAGAGGCCAGCTAGGTTCTGACTTGACTCTAGGGCAAAGCAAGAGCTGAGCCATCAAAAGATTCAGCATAAAAATAGTACAACGAATGGAGTGAAAAATATGATGGAAACTCATCAATGTAAAAAAAAGGTATTTTTTCAGAATTTCTAAGTGTCTCAATTAAGTACAGATGATTATGAAATTGAAAGTGATAAAGTTTAAACATTATGTCCTGATGACTGCCTAAAGGATGTTTATCTGTCACGCTCACTTTTTCAATTGCCAATAGTGTTATTAAATATACAGTAAGATTGTTTTCCATTAAACCATGTATAAGTGAGGTTTTTGTATAGTCAAGATCTTCAACTCATTACTTCAATCTGCTCTAAAACTGATCGGTCAAGGAAAAGGAGACACAGACATGATTCGGTTCAATGGGGAAGTGGGCTTTTACGCTCAGGTTTCCTGGATACACACTGTGCAATGTGCCCACTGAAGGGTTATGTCCTTCTCTCTTACATTTAACATCAAAGAATAATACTTTGTGTAAGGGCCGGCTCCTCCACTATGGCGGAGAAACGTCGCCCCACTGCTTTCTCGCAGTGCGAGAAGCAGAAACATAAAATGGTAATAACTTTAAGTTATTACCATTTTATGTTTGCGTTGCTGGCATGTGCTCTGCTCTCCGAGCAGGGCAGGGCAGGGCAGGAGTGGTGTGCCCACTCCTGAGTGCACAAAGACTGTTTGGTCAGCCCTCTCGGGCCGCCCAAACCAGTCATGCGCACTCTGCCCTTCTCTATGCAGGCTGTCAGTCATGCACACTCTGCCCTTCTCCCTGCAGGCTGCATTGCAGCCTGCATGGAGAACATGCCCACCCATAAGCCCCTGGCTGGGCGCCGTCCTGACCAATCACAACGCTGCTTGCACCGTTGTGATAGGCTTAGGGGAGGAAATGTGGCTGCCTGCTTCCTGTTCCTGTCGGAGGCAGGAGAGCAGGAGCCCAGAAGACACGGACCTGGCCTCAAGGTAAGTTTACCTTTTTATTAAACCTCTCCCCCGTGCGACCTCCCCCACGACCCACCCTCCCTGCGCGACCCCCCCGCACTCGCCCCCCCCCCACCTGTGAGCAATGCCGGCCGCAACTGCTTTGTGTCCAGTCCTTTCATGAATTAGTGTCAGCACACTGAGTTCAATAACCACACTTATCCAGACTCACATCAGTCTGACACTAAATATTTACAAAGTTAAGTGTAAGGGAAGTGACGAAATCCTTATTTTAGGTCTGGCCTCAAGATAGATTTAGTTGTTTATCTGCTAAAAAACAATAATACAAAATACATAAATATATACATACATAGAGGGGCTTTGGGTGAACTCTTTTCATTCATTGGTCTGCTCAGCTATCATTCAAATTGTGCTTTCATACAAAAAGAGCAAAAATGTCCAGTACTGGTCTCATAACAGTTATATGACATTACAACACTGCCAATTACCATGCATGCCTTTACCATGCATTTTTTACAACGCACATTTTTACCACGTATATGCCTTTTATATATATATTTTAAACATATATATATATATATATATTTATATTGAAATCACCAAAATCCTTCGTCTGCTCGCAGCGCCAGTCCACACCACTTCAGCAACAAAGGATTCATGAACCACCAAAACTGCAGGCAAGTCAAAGCTTTATTTCCTGTTTCCTGAACCTTACGCGTTTCGGGCACCACTTGCCCTTGTTCACACATATATATTTCATATTTTTGGGTGGAGACTCCCCAAACTCCCCTTTTTTTGCGTTACCACACAATACCATTACCCACCCCTAAACCCTAATAATACCCTTACCACCCAATACCTTTACCCACCCCTATACCCTAAAAATACCTCTCCCGCCCAATACCCCTACCCACCCACCCCTGAACGCTAAAACGCTCTTACCACCCAAAGCCTTAATCCACCCTAAACAAATCCTTACCACCGAATAACCTTACCCACCCCTAAACTTGGGTAGAGGATGTAGCCTTACGGCTAGAGCGGTCGACCTCGAAGCTGGGGAACCGGGTTCGAGTCTCGGCAACGACGCTCAACATCCTGCGATTCCGGGCAAATCACTTAATCTCCCCGTGCCGAACAAAAAATGAATGTGTCCTTTTGTAACGAAACTGGTGCTCATGTAAAGTGCTCTGATACCTGATATCTTCGGGTCTAGTTCGCGCTATATAAAACTCTAAAAAATAAATAAATAATTAAACCCTAAAAACACCCTTACCACCCGATACCCTTAACCACCCTAAACCCTAAAAATACCCTTACCACTCAAAACCCCTACTCACCCCAAGCCCTAAAAACACCCTTACCACCCAAAACCCCTGTTCCGCCTAAAAATACCCTTACCACCCAATAAACCTTCCCGCCCCTAAACCCTAAAAAAAACCTTACCACACAATACCCTTACCCACCCCTAAAATCTCAAACACCCTTACAACCCCATACCCCTACCCACACTAAATCCTAAAAATACCCTTACCACCCAATTTACTTACCCTGTCTTAAACCCTAAAAACACCCTTACCACCCAATGCCCTTACCCAACCCTAAACCCTAAAAACACCCTTACCACCTAATACCCTTACCCACCCCTAAATCCTAAAAAAATACCCTTACCACCCTATACCGCTAATACATCCCTAAGCCCTAAAATACCTTTACCACCCTATACCCCTACTCATCCTAGAACTAGGGGGCATATTACTAAGGGCCTTATCGCCGCTTTAGCGGCACTTTTTGCCGCAAAAGCGGCGATTTTTTTTCCGCCCTATTAGCAAGCTGTCGCTAACAGCTGTTAGCGACAGCTTTTAGGCGATAGCGACCGGGTTGGGTGCCACTTTGCATGCCAGCGATATTTATCGCTAATGACATGCAAAGTAGGCGTTCCCAACCTGGCAGCGACTGGAAATAGTCGCTAACATCGCTATCGCCTATTAGGGAGGTCAGCAAGGCGATAAAGAAACCAGCGCTAAACACTATTAGCGCTTGGTTTTTTACACCTGGTCCAAACCTGACTTAGCCATGTAATCCAATGGGAGGTGGATTACATGGCTAAATCCCCCTTGCCCTATCAGCAAGCTATCGCCGGTCACAGTGCGATTATCGCTGGATTTCCAGCGATAATCGCACTGTTTTCCAGCGACAGCGACAGCAGGGGTTTCTATCGCATTGGAGATAAGCGTTGCTGATAGCACGCTATCTCCGCGATAGAAACCGGCGATAGCCGGCGATAATTATCCTAGCGCTAAGTGCGCTTAGCGATACTTATCGCCGGTTATTGCTAATAGGCCACTAGATTCTTAAAAGTGTGTGTGTGTGAATGTATGTATATATATATACATATATATATATATACATATATATATATATATATATACAAACACATACACACAGATCAACATTTATACTTACCTTAAATCGACTTTTCATGCGAGGTGAAGTCATTTGTAGAAAGGAAAGGCAGTTTCCCCTCAGAACTAACTGTTTGAATGCTTAGGTATGCCATTTTATTATAAAATTGTGCCAGAAACTTCTAGAAAGTGTGCCAAGATTTTATACCAGAATCTGGGGTCACCACACCAGAGGCAACCAAGAAACTATTTTGTGCTCCATGGTTGGATTATTCACCCAAAATTTCTCCTGCCAGGTTGGGGACCAGAGCCTAGGAAAGTTTGACAAGACTGCTAGGAGTATCTGCCTAGACCAAGTATACTCAAAGTACGGCCCGGGGGCCGCATGTGGCCCTCCTGACCTTTAATTGTGGCCCCCTGGTGAACAGCAGCACTGGGTTGTTGTTCAATTGACAGAGCAGGCACATTCAGAAAGCTGTGAAATGGACATACTTTATTTGCAGGTTAACTAAACTAAAGGTAGAGAAGCAAAGAATGTTTTCTAGACAACTTATCTCTAGCATGCATCTGCTTTGCGTCCCCCTACGTCCACCTTTCAACACCCCGACCATCCCCTGCTGGCATCGGTGTGGCCCTCAGGAAGCCACAGACATTACTTTGTGGCCCCCGGGGAAATGTTTGCGAGCCTAGACCCTTCTGTGCAGGAGAAAGCTGACCACACGCTCGGGTGGGCGGGGCATTGAGATGCTGTCACATGAGGAAGTCACAGCTCAGAAGGAGATGGCCATGAAGGAACTGAGGCTGGACAAGTCGGAGAAACTCACTGCCAATGAGGGAAACCCCTGCACCACTGTGCGAGGGTGAGGCCCAGCCCAACGATTCCGATGTGATCCCCAAGTGAGACGAGAACTATTCGCCCTGTGGACAGGGGGCACTGAGGAACTCGTATTCAGTTCTTATCTGTTGCTTACCAAAACACTGAGGGGCAGATTTACAAGCCACTTGCGACACTTTTGTGCCGCCGTTGCATCACTTTTGTGGGTTTTGTGTTTGGGCCCGAAGAAGAATCCAGGCCACAGCGTCCATTGAGGTGTGAGCACTGCACTTCGCAGCCTCCTCAACGGGGCTGCCACTGCCTCCGCTCACCTTATACCAGCACCACAGATGCTGCTGGCACACCAGTTGTCAGAGCCGGTGCAGGGCCCTTCCTCTTCGTGCTCAGTGAGCCATTTGATTATGTATTTATTTGTTTGCAGTTTTATATAGCACAAACTCGACCCGAAGGTTTTGGAGCGCTTTATATGAGCACCAGTTGTATTACAGATGCATGCACACATTCATTTTTGGTAGGCACGGGGAGATTAAGTGATTTTCCCAGAATCACAGGATGTTGAGCCTACGCCGAGACTCGAACCTGGTTTCCCAGCAACAAAGCCGGCAGCTCTCTTCATCCTCGCAGTGCACACCATGTTTTGCAGCACGCCATTCTACATAATACAGTGGCAGTAGCCTCTGATTGATACCACTGAGTCCAGTAACCCCCTACTGCCCTGGGACCCTGAAAAAGGGTCCAGAGAAAGCAGAGGCAGCACCAGCACCAGCCGAGGACACTGCAGTTATGGGGTTTACAGCGCAATGGATCTTGCAGCCTCGGGTCTTCCTTGGGCCCAAACCCAAAATCCACCACCCAAAACAAGATAGGTGCCACCCCGCGTGGTCTTGATCAGTTCTGGGTGCAATCCTTTCGGTGGATATGGTTCTCCTCCCTTACTCTTCTTCTTCACAAGGACTGTGGACTGCGGTCCGGTCTTCAGGCCGCGTAGATGCCTGGCTCTTAGTTCTGCAGTTCTCTCCAGTTTGCCAGGCCTATTGACTTTGCCAGTGCTTGTCATATTAATGTGATTGGCTCGCTTGACTTGACAAACACACCAATCTAGGTGTGGCTCAGCACCTCAAGGACTGTAGTTAAATGACCGGCTGGAAGTAGAGCTTGGCACCCCACAGCTGGAAGTAGAGCTTGGAGCCCCCACAGCTGGAAGTAGAGCTTGGGGCCCCCACAGCTGGAAGTAGAGCTTGGAGCCCCCACAGCTGGAAGTAGAGCTTGGGACCCCCACAGCTGGAAGTAGAAGTAGAGCTTGGAGCCCCCACAGCTGGAAGTAGAGCTTGGGACCCCCACAGCTGGAAGTAGAGCTTGGAGCCCCCACAGCTGGAAGTAGAGCTTGGAGCCCCCACAGCTGGAAGTAGAGCTTGGAGCCCCCACACTGGTCCCTCTGCAGGTGAGAGGTCCCCAGAAAGTACCTGGGAAGTGCAGCTGGGCGTGAACCTCCGTTTCTGCGGAAACATTTCAAACAGAGACGCATGCTCTAGAATTGTAACCCTGCACTTAGCTCTCTTGTGTTTTAGCAGTTTTGTCTTCAAAAAATGCAAACAGGAGCAAAAGGGACAGCGTAGAGCAGCTCTGAGGGTCAGGGTTTAAGTCGTGGGCAGGATGCATTTTGGGTATTACTATTTTTACGCAGCACCTGAACACGGCTCCGCCAGCCTAGGCACAGTTCTGATGGCCGCCCTAGATGTGTCTCTGGGGGGTTTTACACGGTGCCTATTCCCAGCTCTGAGGGCCTCTATGCTGCACTTAGGTTACGGCTGTGAAGATCTAGAGGCATCTGTGTATACACGGCTGAGCTCTGAACCTGGACACCGCTGCTAGGACCTGGATGCTACTCAGAGTGCTCGGTGAGCTCCATCTGAGGACCCCTGTGCAGCTCAGAAGGTCGAGATACAGCTCGAATGACCGAAACGCAGCTCTGAGGCCTGGATGAAGCTCCGGTGCCCGCCCTGTGTGCAGCTCTGGTGGGTTTTAATGCTGAGCCTGGATGGGGTCTGAGGTTCCTGACACAGCACACACAGCTCTGGCAGCATTTAGCTGATTGAATTCAAAGAAACCTTCCATTGTGTCCCTCTGAACAAATATTACTTAACCACTAATACCTTCCGGCTGCCGTAGCAGGAGAGCTGCAAACCGGGCAGCGGATAAGCCCTGCCCTCCTGGCGCTTGGTATGGTTCTCATGATAATACTTGCTTTGTTCTGTTCTGAGAAGTGACAGGTTCACCAACAGGTGTGTATAGGCGCAGAGCCAGCACCTGTGGCTTCCGAGATCAACTGCCTGTAAAAATACCAGAAACGCCATTGCCTGCACGCCAGTCAATCACAGCACATCACTGCCTTTGCTGCCATCTAACTAGTGGGCCTCAGGGTGTAAAACCCTCCCATGGACTTTGTTTTTGTTCCAGATACGTCTGTAGCAAAGCACTGTAAACTTGAAACAAAAACATAACAAAGAAAGTGGCTATAGAGTCATAGATCTTTCCGCTCTCTTTACTCTTTCTCCTCTACCTGGCTCTTTTACCCTCTCCTACAAGCACGCTGTCATTTTGTCTCTGCTCAAAAAACCCTCTCTTGAACACTCAGTGCTCTCTAGTTTATGGCGTACCTCTTTTCTCCTTTCTTTCCAAAGTCTGGAGCACACTATGCATCAGCAGCTTTCAGTTTTACTGGGTTCCTATTCTCTGCTTCCTCCTCTGCAGTCTTGTTTCCGGCCGGTCCATTCAACCAAGATGGCGCATCTTACCATATGAATTCACCTTCAGTCTGCTCGCCTTCCTAAAACTCTCTTCTCCTCTTTTCCTCCTAGACCGGTCCATTGCTTTTGGTGCAGTGAACCACTCTGTTCTGGAGGGTACCCCCCACATACCTAAACAACGCAGTCTGTATAATGACTGCGTCTTAACCACGCATTGCTTTACCACGCATGCCTTTACCACAAATTTTTGTGGTAAAGGCATGCAAGGTAAAGGGGTATGCGTGGCTAAGGTTACCACCCCCTCCCCACCGCCCTAAGGTACAAACTCCCTCCCCGCCCCCTCCTGCCCTGATGTGCAAATACCCCTACCCCCTCCCTGAGCCCTAAAAACAACCCCTAAAAAGTTCCCCGAATCCCCCCTGAAAACTACTCCGAACCCCCTCCACCCCTTAAAACTACCCCGAACCCCCTCCACCCCTGAAAACTACCCCAAGCCCCCACCACCCCTTAAGACTACCCCAAACCCCCACCACCCCTGAACAGTACCCCAAACCCTCACCACCCCTGAAACTACCCTGAACCCCCACCACCCCAGAAACTACCCCAAACCCCCACCACCCCTTAAAACTACTCCGAACCCCCACCATCCCTTAAAACTACCCCGAACCCCCACCACCCCATAAAACTACCCCGAACCCCCACCACCTCTGAAAACTACCACAAACCCCCCCACCCCATACCCTGCCCCAGCCCAACTTACCTGTCCTTGTCCACTTCCCGACGCTCCTCTTTCCCCGCCCATTCCAAACACTAGAGCACATTTGCTTTAACCACGCATGGCCGTGGTTAAGGCAAATTCGTTGTTCGGGCAAGCGTGGTTACGCTTACGGGCTTCCGGAACTCGTGGCTCTGGCCTCGTTGTTCCAGATGTTTCCTGTTCTGGATACCATGCTTTTTTTTTTTAACTTTTCTTTTTATTAAAGACAAGGTCGCACAGGTAAAACAGTGTACAAACATGATTGCCAAGGATTCGTCCGCTGGTACAGTTCCCCCCAAAGACATAAGTAAATATCCAATTACAAACATTACACAGTCAATCAAAGTGGGACTAATCTACCCCGACTCCTGCCTTCGTCTACACATCGGCGGTTCACAGATCTCTCCCCTATAACCATTCCATTTGTTCCAAATTTGTGTCCATTTGTTGGGTCAACCTCTAGATTCATACACTGAATTCTCAGTGAACATGCAATGGTCCATATAGTTTTCCCATATTCTCAATGACGGCGGTTCCTGCGCCCCCCACAACCTTGCGATATTCCTTTTGGCAATCATCATTCCCAGTGTCACCCATATTCTCTCTTTGGTATTTAAGTCAGTAGGACCCCATATATTCAAGAGGCATAGCTTTATGTTACAATCAATCTTAACGCCCATTACTTCCTCCATGCTTTTCGCCAATCCAGCCCAATACCCTTGGATAACCTGACATTCCCAGAGCATATGTACGAAAGTGCCCTCTTGCCCACATCTCCTCGTGCAGTCTGTGTTAGTCCTATAGCCCATTTTCACCAGCGTCGGCCCTGCAAGATATATTCTGTGGAGTATCTTAGGCTGTACGAGCCTGAGCCTGTAGGAAATGGCTGTTTCCCTAGGAGAGGCGAGGGCTTCAAGCTGTTCCTTGTCATCCAATCCCGCTATGTCATGATCCCATTTAGCTCTGAGTCGGAGTAGGGGATCAGGCATATTGTTGATAAGCTTTTTGTATATCAACGAAATGGACTTCTCAGGGAGATTCCCATCCAGTATCCTATCCTCTAGCGGAGAGGACTCTGGTGGCGTCTCCCCCTTTGGTATTACCGCTTGCAGTGCATGTCTAATCTGTAGGTACCTGAATTGTTCTGTGTCGACCAGGTCGTATTCCTCCTGCAGTTGGGTGAAAGAAACTGTCCCCCCCGCCCTCCATAGGTCACCAACCATGGAGATGCCTATTAAATCCCACCAGTCGAAGCCTGTAGTGCATCGTAGATTACCTAGCAATTCAGCATCCCAAAGTGGGGTAGCCAGTGTAATCCTATCCTTCCAGCCCAAACTCATCGTGGCAGTCCGCCACACCTGGACCGCGTGTCCAGTTGGTCCCGACAATTTCAATTTAGAGGGGTTAGCATAAAGCGCACCCATAAAGCCTCCCCCTGGGATCAGCCATCTATCCATATTAAATCCCGGATCTCCCTGCGGCCTATACATACATTGATTTATGGCAGTGAGTTGTGCTGCCCAGTAATATCTTTTTATATCCGGGAGGGCTATTCCCCCATCATACCATCCTCTCGTCAGCTTTTGAATCGATATCCGTGGTGGTTTCCCCTCCCATAAGAGTTCTCTTAGGGCACTGTCAATAGATTTAACATATTATGCTCCCACTGGGTATGGCGTGTTCTGCAAGGCATATAAGAAACGTGGAAGGGACATCATTTTAAATAGGGCTGCACGCCCTAACAAAGACAGTGGGAGTGACTTCCAGGGCAAGACATCACTCCGGAGTCTTTGCAACGGGGGGAGGAGGTTGCGGTCGTGGAAGAGAGTCGGATTTTTAGACACCTGGATCCCCAGGTATTTAAATCCTGTTTTAGCTTCGGTAATGGTAAATCCCTTGGGTAAGATTGGCGATTTACCACTGAGAACGTAAATGACAGACTTGGACCAGTTAATCGTATATCCTGAAAACCTACCAAAGACTATAAAAACATGTAGCACTCTGTTCAGGGAGGCTGCCGGCGATGTCATATATAGTAGGATATCGTCAGCATACAACGAAATACGGTCCTCCCATTCTTCAGCCCATCTGAGCCCTCTAATAACCGGGTCTTTCCGTATCCACATTACCAAGGGCTCTAACAGGAGGGCGAAGAGTAGTGGAGAGAGGGGGCAGCCCTGCCTGGTACCCTGTCCAAGTGTGAATGTTGAGGATGTTCGGTTGTTGACCACTATGTGGGCCAGCGGTTCCGCATACAGGAGGTGCACCCATCGCAAGAAGCCCGGACCACACCCCAGTTTCCTCAATACTGCAAACATATAGGGCCATTCGATCGTGTCGAACTCCATGGCTGCGTCAAGCGATACCACCACCGCGTCTTCCTGTATCGTGTTAGACCAGTCTAACACCCTGTGTAGTCTCCCAAATTAAGAGAGGTATTTCTAGCTGGCATAAAGCCAGACTGGTCAGGGTGTACCAGTTTAGCGATGACGCGTAGTAGGCGAGTAGCAAGTATTTTAGCTAGGATATTGGCTTCTGCGTTGAGCCCTGATATTGGCCTATAGGAGGAACATAAATGTTTGGGTTTCCCACTCTTGTGGATGACCACTATAGTTGCTAATCGCTGATCTGCTGGGAGCGATCCTACCTCGCAGCTCTCATGGAACATGTTAGTCAGGTGTGGTGCGATTTTACTTGGGGCGAGCTTATATAATTCAACGGGCAAGCCATTTGGACCTGATGCCTTGCCCACTCGTAGGTCCTGTATGGCTTTTTCTACCTCTGTGCTTTCTAGGTCTTTTTCTTGGTCCAGCCGTTCGTCATCGGAGAGTTTCGGCAAGGGAATGTCTTGTAGTAAAGAGAGTGCATCTGTTTCTGTGTAAGATGTCTGTGACGTGTACACACTGCGGTAATGATCCCCAAACGCATTTGCAATTTCTTGCGGATCTGAGATTGTGTTACCGGACTCATTTGTGAGTTCTACTACCACTCTGTTGGCCTGTTCTCTACGATCGAGCAATGCGAGCAACTTCCCTGCCTTATCACCCACTGTGTGGGTGTTCATTTTCGAGAAAGTAGTGCTCTGTGTCACGGACAAGCGTGTCGTGTATCTGAGGGATCTTAAGATACCAGGGGTTTATCAGGGCTGTCCTTCCTCTTTGTGGCTCCCCCACCTCCATCCGGACCCAGATGGGCGAGTGGTCTGATATACCCCTTGCAAGGTGGTTCACCTCTCTAACATTTTCTAGTTGGCCCGCCAGTGTTATAATATAATCTATCCTTGACATACTGCGGTGGGCCCCAGAGTAAAACGTGTATTGCTGTTCTGTGGGATGGAGCGCCCTCCATCCCACAATGGGTATCTACGAGACCCATTGCTTCCAGAAAGTTGTGGATTAGTGTGCGAGCCGGCGGCAGGTCTCTGAGGGCCAGCGATCTAGCCTGTCAGAGATGATTGACTTGAAGTCTCCCCCTATCATGAGTCTCCCCTCAGGCAGGGAGAGTAAGAGGTCACCCAGATCTTTGAAGGCCGGGGCTTGAAGGCCAGGTGGTACGTAGACAGAGACTAGATTTAATGTACGCCCCTCCCAACACCCTGAGATGGCCACAAATCTGCCCAGGTTGTCTGTCCATATGCGATCAGTCGTCATCTGAAAATTTTTCCGGGTCATTATCCCCACTCCCCGAGATCCAGATCCAAATGCAGAGTGTGCCACTAGTTTGAACCCCCAGCGCGTCAGAGCCTGGCATGCGTTACCCAGTAAGTGTGTTTCTTGAAGTAAAATCACATCAGGTGAGTGTCTTTTAACATATTGAAGCATTATACCCCTTTTCAACTTATCCCCAACCCATTGATGTTCCAGGACAGTAATTTAAGTCCGTGTGTTGATGGTAGACCCATATCTTTGCAGTGTGCTAATCTGGTCCTGCAGGGGAGTTCCCACGGACGTACCACTTTCTTGGCTAGCTGCCTTCGTGCAGACAGTTTTGTCTAGTGCGGGCATAGTTACGTCGAGTGCAGGCAGTGCAGCGGCATTATAACAACTTGTCTTAGCGACCTTGTCAGAACTTTGAACAAACCTAACAAAAGAAACCCACCCCCCCCCCATAATGTCTTCGTGGGGGACAAACTGTGCCCCAATGCAATCATACGTAAATTTGCTGTAGTTTCTCAGTGACCGGAGTCCCAACCACCCATCAAACAATAACTGTTCCCCCCCCTCCCTGCCTCCCTGCATGGTGGTATCAGAACCTCCCGCCACCCCAACATTGCAGAGCGCCTATCGTCCACCCCTGAAACTTGTAGGTCGTGTGCCAACCCCGCACCCGTTCTGCCATAATCGCGGTGAGATATTGTAACATTAGTTCGAGTGTCCGGACAGCCCAGTTCGCTTATTTATTATGCGGTGGAAAATGTCTGGTGAGAGATAGTCTATAGCATCTTGCCTTACAAGAAGCTTGTGACCTTTGTGGAAATTAAGACCTGCAGTGTCCCACAGAAAAAGTCATGGTGGACTTTGTATTGTCACAATAAAGGATATAGACCAGTTATTTTCTTTCGCCGTCGGTCATCAGACTTTCACCTGGTCTGGATACCATCCTTGATATCTCTGACACAGCTTTCTCTTGGTTTTCTTCCTATCTTCGTGATTGTACCTATTCTTTCTTGTGGGCTAATTCTTTTACTCCGGAGTGCCCTGGGGCTCACTCCTCATCCCCCTCTTGTTCCCTGTATCTACTTGAACTCTCTAGGATCATTACCTCTTTTAACCTCTCCAACCACCTCTTTGCTAATGATTCCCAGCTCTTATTATACTTCTCCTCTTTTTCCTAATGTGTTCATATCTTTCAGTTTTCAGTTCATGCATTTAATGCCAACTAAAAACATCATGCTCCTTGTAAGGTCTCCAGAAAAAGCACCTCACAAGGGAGTTAGGAAACATACGTTGAGGAGGTGGAGGACAGGGCAATGGAAACTGCAATCATGGAGCACAGACACTTCTTGGGTTGGGTTCAAAACACTGTTACAGCCAGATTAGGGCTGGAATTTTACTTCCTGGACCCTATATTGGGTCAGCTGACCAGAGACTATTGTCTGGCAACATGAGTTGTTTTGACTTCCTCATCTTTGGTACCAGTGCGCAGCCATATTTCGCTGCCTCACCTTTGTAATTTTTCTCTTGTCGGCTGCCTCAGTCTCCTTGTGTTTGACCATGCCGATTTCCTGAGTTCTCCTTGTTTTAACAATGTATTGCACTCTTTCTTTGGCCTCCCTTCTGTGTATCTGGCAGAACATGGAGACCTTCACAATTTCTGTTTTTGGCCACTGTTTTAGCAGACTACTTACAGTGCGGTTCCTCGGAAAAGTCTCCCCCGTCTTTTCTTCTAAATCTCTGTTACTTGTGAGATCCTTGCTTATCACCAAGTATTTACTGGGTTCTTTCTCTCTATCTCAAAAGATATATTGTGCTCCATACCTCGTTCTTGGTACTCTCTGCCATCTCGTAACTCAGGAAGAAGGCGGGATTGACCTTGCTGTCCGACAACTCAAGATCCAACGTTTGTGACACTTTTCCTCCTTGTCACCTTCATCTATTTTTTCCCTCTCTCATCTATCTCTATCCTCTTCAGCCCATAGTCTGGATATATATATATATATATATATATATATATATATATATATATATATATATATATATATATATATATATATATATATGTGTGTGTGTATATATATATCATCTACTGGCGGTCGCCAGTAGATAGTTATAGTTAGGACCTATTTTCCATAGGAAATCCGCGACATTCTATTTGAAATAACTCTTGCGTCGGTTGACGAATCTTCGCGAAATTTTCAAACTTTATGGCCCGCTCCGGTCCGAACCTACCCTGAAAGTCTCAGGGTGATTCGTCAAGCGGGGGCCGAGAAAAAAGGGGGGTCCCAAAACGTGTTTTCCCCATTCATTTTCCCATAGGAAAATTTAGACACGGCTACAGCCCGAACTGCTGAACGGAATTACACCAAATTTGGCAAAGAGGTAGTTCTTGGTTCAGAAAGAACCCTTTTTGTTAAATGGTGTAAATCCGTTCAGTAGTTGCGGAGAAATTAAAAAAATAAGAGTCAAAAAATCAATTTCCCATAGGAAACTTTAGACACGGCTACAGCCCGAACTGCTGAACGGAATTACACCAAATTTGGCAAAGAGGTAGTTCTTGGTTCAGAAAGAACCCTTTTTGTTGTAAATCCGTTCAGTAGTTGCTGAGAAAATCAAAAGTAAAAGTACATATATATCTATGGCCGCGTCGGATTCGCGCACCCTCCCGATCACGAGCTGTCTGCTAATTGGCTGTCAACACTCCAAACCAGGAAGTGTTGGCAGCCATCTTGTTCCTCGGTAGAACCGAGGAACAAGAAAGCAGTAAAAAAAGTGCGCAAAACGCACAAAGGGGGCAGGGTAGAAACACCCTGACCCCCTAGGTCTGCTCAGGGGGTCCCACAAAGACCCCCTGGGCAGAAAAAAGCATTTTTTTTTTTTTAATCGGCAGGATGCGCTCAGGGAGCGCGAATCCTGCCGAAAAAAAAAAAAATCGAAGGGCGGTCTCCCGCGCTTCGATTGTATTTTGCCCCCGGGTGGCCCAAGTCCCGGGGGCATGGTGGGGGGTTAAATTTATGTATGGGGGCCTCAAGGGCCCCCAAGCCCCGGGACCGCCTCCCCCGGGGCTTTCTTTTAAAATGGTGCGGGAGGGCTCTGAGCCCTCCCGCAGCCCCGAGGACCACCACCTCCCGGGGCTTCTTTTTTTTTAGTTTTTCCTGTGTGGGGGGGGCTCGAGGCCCCCACACGCCCGAGACCGCCACCTCCCCGGGGCACTAACAAATTAAAATGGGGGTCCGTTTTGGACCCCGAAGCCCCGGGGACCACCACCTCCCGGGGCTTTGCTGATGTGGGGAGGGGGCCGCGCGGCCCCCTCCTGGAGCCTGTGGTGGTCCTGGGGACCGCCACCCCCAGGGCCGGCTCCTGCAGTGTCCCGGGGTGCCTACCCCCGGGACACTGCTGTTTGCAATGACAGGACGGGAGCCTCGCGCCTCCCGTCCTGTCATTGCAAACTGCTTTGGATATTGGAAGAGAGAGCAGGAAACCTGCTCTCGCTCCAATATCCAAAGACAATTGCTTTCCACACGGGGAGCAGCATGTTAGCTGCTCCCCATGTGTAAAAGCAATGCTGGCTCCCGTAGGACACGGGGAGCCGGCGGGACTGTGGGGGGTTTGGGGACCCCCCCACAGTCCCCAACCAGAGGCCAGGCCCCGGGGGATGGGGTCCCCGGGGCAAGTAGTGGCCCGGGAGGGGGGCCACGCGGCCCCCCTCCCCAGAAATAATTAAAAAAAAAAAAAAAAAGGGGGTAAGGCCCTGGGGGATGGGGTCCCCAGGGCCCAAAAATAAGAAAAAGGAAGGGGGGCCACACAGCCCCCCTTCAGGGAAAAAAAAAAAAAAACGATCGGCCCGCAGGCCCCGCCCCCTTCCTTCACCACTCTGCAAACGCGCCCCCTGGCGCGTTTGCAGATGGGGAAGTAATTCCCTTTGAATACTGGGGGTCCCTGGGGGCCAACTAGCCCACCAGGAACCTCCAGTATGCGCCAGGGGGCTGCGTTGCAGAGAGGTGTACAGAGGCCACGCCCCTTTATACACCTCTCTGCAACGCAGCTCTGTGGCGCTTTTTGGAGGTACATGGTGGGCTAGTTGGCCCCCAGGAACCCTCAGGATTCAAGGGGACTTAATCCCCCAACTTAAAACGCGCCACGGGGCGCGTTTGCACAGTGGTGAATGGAGGGGGCGGGGCTTCAGGTGACATGTGTGCAAACAGGCCCTGTGGCGCGTTTTAAGATGGGGAATTAAATCCCCTTCAATCCTGAGGGTCCCTGGGGGCAACTAGCCCAACAGGTACATCCAGAAAGCGCCACAGAGCTGCGTTGCAGAGAGGTGTAAAAAGGGGTGTGGCCTCTCTACACGTCTCTGCAACGCAGCCTCCTGGCGCATACTGGAGGTTCCTGGTGGGCTAGTTGGCCCCTAGGGACCCTCATGATTCAAGAGGACTTAATCCCCCAACTTAAAACGCGCCACGGGGCGCGTTTGCACAGATGTCACCTCAGGCCCCGCCCCCTACCTTCACCATTGTGCAAATATTCCTCTAAAATCTGCCGAACTACGAATTCGGATTTACTCACCTGTTATCAGGAGAGACCTCAGTGCTGCATCTTTCAGCCCAGTACTGATCCTCAAAAGTAATTTTAACCGTACTTACCAGTAACTTGAATTTCCTTCCATAGGATATCATTGTCTGCTTTTTGCTGAAAAAGTTTCTAAGTGTTGGTTTTTGAAACATACAAATATTCCTCTAAAATCAGCCGAAATACAAATTCCGATTTACTCACCTGTTATCAGGAGAGACCTCAGTGCTGTATCTTTCAGCCCAGTACTGGTCCTGAAAAGTAATTTTAACCGTACTTACCAGTAACTTGAATTTCCTTCCATAGGCTAACATTGACTGGTTTCACTTGGAAATTCTTCTAAGTGTGGAGTTTTGGAACTTTAAAATATTCCTCTAAAATCAGCCGAAATACGAATTCCGATTTACTCACCTGTTATCAGGAGAGACCTCAGTGCTGCATCTTTTAGCCCAGCACTGACCCTGAAAAGTAATTTTAACCGTACTTACCAGTAACTTATATTTTCTTCCATAGGAATCCATTGTCTGGTTTTCAGCTGAAAAGTTTCAAAGTGTCGATTTTCACAAACTACAAATATTCCTTAAAAATCGCCTGTATGACTTAAACGCATTCTTTCAACTGTTTACAGGAGATGCACCAGTGCTGGATCCAGGATCCAACACTGAGTAAGAAAAAGTAACGATAACAGTTTTTACCTGCTAAGTGAATTTCCTTCCATAGGATAACATTGGTGATTCTATGAGAAAAAGTTTCATGTCAACTTTTAAAATACAATAATATTCCTTAAAAATCACTACTGTAACCAAAACGCTTTTACTCAACTGTTTACAGGAGATGGCCCAGGACTGAATCTAGGATCCAGTCCTGTGGTTAGAAAAAGTAATCCATAAAGTAACTAATTGCATTTAACTAGAAATTCACATTGAGCTGAATGTTGCATTGTGTTTGAAAATGTGTTGCCCATTGCAACAACTGTAACTACTGTACTTAAAAGTCTATTGCCTATGTGCAAAGTATTTAAACTAAAGTAATTCATTCTGAGAAAGT
The DNA here is from genome assembly GCA_963921515.1 of Calotriton arnoldi. Classification (NCBI taxonomy): domain Eukaryota; kingdom Metazoa; phylum Chordata; class Amphibia; order Caudata; family Salamandridae; genus Calotriton; species Calotriton arnoldi. The sequence continues at coordinate 108,209 of CAWUFW010010892.1, forward strand.
ATTTTTTGTAATGTATAATGTAATTACAATGTAATTTAAAAAATACAATATGTAAAAAAAAATGTTTCTAAAAATGAAGTAAATCAGTATGAAAAAAATAAATATAACAATTAATACATTTAAAAATTGTCATTTACAAAACCTTTGAAATTCACTGAAAAAACCGTAGGTTTCAGACATGTTATAGTTAGGAATTAGCATTTAAAAAACCTTTGAAATTCACTGAAAAAACCATAGGTTTCAGACACGTTATAGTTAGAAATTAGCATTTAAAAAACCTTTGAAATTCACTGAAAAAACCATAGGTTTCAGGCACGTTATAGTTAGAAATTTGCATTTAAAAAACCTTAGAAATTCACTGAAAAAACCATAAGGTTTTAGGGACAGTTATAGTTAGTTGGACATTGCACTCGTACAAAACCCGTGAAATTCCCCCGTTATAGTTAGTTCAGGTAACTATAACTCGCGCCCCGCAATGCACTGCTGATGACGTCACATATTACATCACTCATGACATGGTCAGTGACATCACTGATGACATCACTGATGACATCTCAAATGACATCACTGATGACATCACTGATGACATCATCCATGTGAGAATTTAATGCATCTTCTCATACCCTAATATAAGTTTTGAAACACCCACTATAAATTACAGACTGCCATTCTCAAAACCATACACACTCCAATACCAATAAGTACATACCCACTCACTGATTCTTAGGTCTACACACACACATCTACTCACTCACCCGTACAGTCACTCATACTTACAGTCACTCAGTACAGGACTATCATATGCACTCATACACCTATATAAACACTCACACAACGCAACTCATCCATAGAGGTACTCACACACCTAGTCAGTCATGCAAATAATTAATCACACTCCAATTTACTCACCTATACAGTTATACACACCAGCTCACTTACTCATAAAAATACTAGCACATTCTTACGCTCCTATGCAATCACTGATGCAAGCACACACTCATCCATATAGCCACTCTCACAATCACACACTCTCACTTATAGCCATTTATATACTCCAACACACATATATACTGCCTTTCACATATGTAGTTACTCATCCATGTACCACTGAGATATACATTCAATCACTAACACACCCATACACACACTCACCCACCCATACAGTCCATCACAGACGCACTCTTGAAACCATGCACCCAGTGAATCACCCACTCACACATCTATGCACAGAGTCACACTCACCCCACCCACACAAACACTGAGGCACCCATACAGATACTCAGAGAACCAATCCATAACCCATATAGACACTCATTTAGCTAGTCAGAAACCCATGCAGCTGCTTACACAACAACAGACAGACGGATACAGACATTCACACAGTTTAGTCACTCACCCATGCATCCAGTAAGATACGTTTAATCACTCACTTATAGACTCAGTCACGCACCTACTAAATCATCCATTCAGACACTTATACACCCACTCATTCTTCAATACGCCTTTCCCTATATATATTAAACATATTTAAACTTTACACAAACACACAGTCACTGGATGATGTCATCAGTGATGTCATCAGTGATGTCATTTGAGATGTCATCAGTGATGTCACTGACCATGTCATGAGTGATGTAATATGTGACGTCATCAGCAGTGCATTGCGGGGCGCGAGTTATAGTTACCTGAACTAACTATAACGGGGGAATTTCACGGGTTTTGTACGAGTGCAATGTCCAACTAACTATAACTGTCCCTAAAACCTTATGGTTTTTTCAGTGAATTTCTAAGGTTTTTTAAATGCAAATTTCTAACTGTAACGTGCCTGAAACCTATAGTTTTTTCAGTGAATTTCAAAGGTTTTTTAAATGCTAATTTCTAACTATAACGTGTCTGAAACCTATGGTTTTTTCAGTGAATTTCAAAGGTTTTTTAAATGCTAATTCCTAACTATAACATGTCTGAAACCTACGGTTTTTTCAGTGAATATATATATATATATCTCTTGATTCTCTGCTCTGTTTTACTTCAATCTGTCGCCGAAAGCAGACGCGGACCACAAACTCTGTGCGAAGAATATAGCTTGTTTATTGATCGGGCATTACGCGTTTTGGTCCGGACCTTGATCACATGACAAACACTGCCTCAATTTTTTTGTTTTTAAAGTGATACGTGCATAGCATCAGCAGTGATTAAGCATAGACAGAAAAAACATACTCAAAAGATTTTTGTATTACATGTACAAAAGACTCCTTAGTTTCCAACATTTAAAAAAAATATTTTCAATAAAAATTATTAAAAGTTGGATGACATTAATGACTGGTATTTAAAATGCATTTTATCGATATAAATATCACCATAAATACAATGATTCTAATAAATACCTTAAATGTAGGAATTTGTGCATTTCATAAATTGCTGCATAATACATTTGAATTTCCTCAGATCCACCTCATTAGTTATGAGCGCATGTATATGCATACCGCTGTTTAGTCATTATAAATGAGCTGTGATTGTTGATCCTGCCAAAATTTTAGTAAACGAAACAAAGTGCAAGTGCAAAATAAAGTTAGTGCATCAATACATCTAATAAGTGTGTGTTACCCGAATTACTAATAAAGTGCTTGAGTGCTAATATTTTAAAAAGACACTATTTCTATGGTTCAGGTAGGTATGGCAGCCAACGGATCCATTGTAACTTTGATTAGTTCAGTTTAATCCTCGTTTAAATACGTTAAGACTTCAGTCATATCTGTGTATATCTCCTCAAATTACACAAATATATAAAAAAAAAAATGTTTACATATATAAACACATGTGAACCTGAATTTGTCAAGAAACTCTACATAGGACAATATAATATCTGTTGTTTATAATAAGGACAATCTAGGACATTTAATGCAGACAGGTGAATAGATCCTCCATTGTGTTGAGACCCACCGGAGATTTACAATCTAGATCTAGAATGTATCTTGTTTCAGGTTTCCTGAGGGTTCCCTCTCTGTCACCGCCCCTTCTGTTGACTGCCACTGCATCTATATATATATATAAAACCTACTGGCGCACGCCAGCAAGTAGTTATAGTTAAGACCTAGTTTCCATAGAAAAAGCGTTTTTTATTTTACTAATAACTTTGGCGCCGTTTGGCGAATCTTCCCATTTTCAAAACTATTATGCACCTGAGTTCAGCTGCTGTGTAGAAAGTTTGGGGTGATTCGTAAAGCGGGCGCCAATAAAAAGGGGGCTCACAAAACACGTTTTCCCAGTGCAATTTCATATAGGGATTTTGAACATGACTACAGCCCGAACCCCTTGGACAGAATTACACCTCATTTGGCAGAAATCTAGCTGTTGATCTAGAAAGAGCCCTTTTCAGGTGGAACCTGAGCCAGCACCCAAGCGCTGCTCTGGCGATCTGCTGTAGTAGAGTATGAAAGAGAAGCCCTGCCTACTCCCCGGCCCATATTTTTCATTGGCTTGTATCTTTTTCCTTCGTAAATGCTGGCTTCTGATTCTGTAATTAGCTTGTTAGTCCCTCCTTAGTATGGCCATGTCTTCATTTGTAACCTCCCCTGGCTACTGGCCCCTTTACTTGGTTGTTACACGGTACGTGTGCTATTTTCTTTATTGAGTTTCTCCTACGTTAGGCACGACGATGTGCTTTGCTTACATTCAGCGCGTTGCGCGCACTTTCACTTTCAAAGCAGCCCTGACAGTGGCGCCAGTTTGTTTGCAATGCCATAGGTCTCGCATTAAAATACGAGACCTATACCATTGCAAATATTTGTTTTTCTCAGAGAACTAGAGGAAGGACTTGCAACTGGGGACCACCAGGTGCCGGTTTGAAAACCTGGCGACCATCTTGGAAAGTACCTTTTCTACTTATTTGTCCTTTGAGATAACTGAATAAAATATAGAACTTGTTTGGAGACGCAATTGTATAAATTTAGATTTCGTTTGGGCGCTTTGTAATTTACAATAGTCAATGCATACTGTTGCATTTTTTTTTTACCGGCGCGGCAAGCCGTATGCTGAAAGCCGCCGTCCTGCAAAGTCTTTTCTATTTCTTTTGTTACAATCTCGGCACCTGCGTAGGTGCCGCGATTGCATCAAAATTATAGAAATAGATACAAGTGGTGCAGCGATTGCATCAGCTGGAAGGGGTGACGAGGTGCTGCCATGAGCCCTGGAGAATGACTGTATCCGGGCGCCAAAGCTTTCCCCCAGAGCTTTCATTTATTTTTTAACCGGCTTAGCAAACTGAATGATGAAAGCGGCCGTCCTGCCAAGTCTTTGGCTGCACTGTAATAAGGACTTTACTTGCTGCTTGAGTTCTACCATCCAGCAGGATTACCATGGGCGCCATATTCAAACGTGACTGTATGTTTTCACGTCTGCAGGGACATAATCACTTGCCGCTCTCTGGGCAGTGCTTTTGTCAACTTTCAGAAGCCGGCCGACGGTAAGCGCCACATGACTCTTACTTAGTATTTTATCACAAATGTCTTGTACTTGTTCTGATGCACTGTTTCATAGTGCCTATATAGGCAACACTCCCCACCCAATGCCAAATAGCAAAGAGGGCGCCAGAAAGGCAGGGGGAGGTATAAGTACCTTTCCCCAACCCTCTGTGCGCCGGAAATGACGCGGCCCGTGCGCCGGGCTGAGGGACTCCTCCCCCGGGTCCCCAGACTCCATGAGCCGCGGGGGAGCCGCAAAACCCTCGTACGATACACGTGTTTACTGCAACAGGAATGGGCTCGTGTTTTTGCAGACATGAGATACTTTTATATATGTGATGTTGTTCATTGGGCTGATCAACTCTTTGCCTTTGCCTTAAGCTGCGTGTTGTACAAGTAATTAGATTAATGGCAGCTGAGCAGTTGCTACACGGAGAACCCAATGTTAGACAGTTTTGCCACGGTAGCGACTCTCGTGTAGTGTGACTGATAATTCTTTCACGTACAGCCCTCAACGCCAAACTAATTCCTGTTTTTCTTTACGCATCACCAGCGCTGAAACCAAACTCTGTTAGCAACTTCATTAAAATATGCATTCAGAGCAGGGCCGGCTGGCCGTAGCGGGCACCGGGCTTTTCCCCGGTGGGCCGCAAGGGTGGGGGCCGCTTTTGGGCCCCTGGGGGCCGTTTTTGTTACCGGGGGCCGGCAATATCGGCCCCCTGTAACAAAATCGCCCTAACCCGGCACTAACTAACAGCTCGGCCGCACCTCCCTCTCCCCCCTCCTGGGGGCCGGCCGAGCAGTTTGCAAGGTCCGGTTTCGCTTCCCAGTCCGGCCCTGATTCAGAGTATCCAATCTTAGTTAAAATTGCGGCCAGCAACCCCACTTTGTTTAATAACATTGGATTTCAGTCTAGTGTTGCTGTCTTGACGGCACACATGTGTTGTCTTTAATTGTTTTTGAGCCTATATTAGTGCTCTGATTAAGTCCTTGAAAGGCTTAATCTTTGCCAAACTGAAGGGGAAAAAAAATGGTAACTTGGATTTAAATGCGAAAAATATTACCAACCTCAAAAGAACACAGCCTCCCATCTTTAGGTCTGTTGTCACATAAACTACTTATAAGGAACACCTTGAAAAACAATAACCATCTCAGCAACTAGTGATTCTCTTTAAAATCCAGCTGTCAAGGTTATTTAACTTCTGCTTTAAAACCGCATAAAACAAGTATTTGCAATGCAATAGGTCTTGCATTACTGAAAGTTGGACCTATTGACGTTGCAAATAATAATGCAACGCCAATAGCTCAAACTTTCAGTAATGCGAGACCTATTGCATTGCAAATGCTTGTTATTATTTGGTGTAAATCCCTTCCTTCAGCTGCTCACCGGTGCACCGTACGTCCGTCCCAGAACCAGGCCTCAGGAACCTCCACCCCGGCCAGTTCTGTCCCAGTCACCGAACGCGAAAGATGAAGGGTCCCACTAATAGCGCAGGTTTAGCTGCATGCAGGCACCGATCGTCGAGCTCGGATGTCACCGCACAGGTCGGATAAATGCAGGATATTGCCTAGGGCCGACAGAGCCTCACAGAGTGTTGGCCATCTTGCTGCCGGGCTCTCTGGTGCCCCCTAACCTATGTTCCTATTTAGTGAGTTCTGTTAGGACTTTGAGTCCAGTGTTGTAAATATTGGTGTCCTTTTGTGGGTCCATTGTTGTTAATATTGCTGTCCTTTTGGGGTCCTTCTCTTCCCATTATACTATCTTTCTGTTGTACCCGCTTATATTTGTCAAGTGCCCGCTTCCCACTGTTTCCTGCCACCCGCTTCCTGATGTTTCTTCTGCCCTGCTCCCGCCTCTTGCCACACAGAGCCCTGCCCACCTCTCTGCACCCTCTTAATGGAGGCCGCAGTGTGACCTCACTGAGCAGGTCCTGTGCCAGTTCCCCTACTCAGTCCAGCAGATCCCTGTCTCTGCCCATCTGCCACTGTGAGCACTCGCTATATCCCCCTGCTCTCCGCTGCCTGCCGCGATCCAACACGGCTTCAAGCCAGTGTCTAGTCAGCCTCTGTTCCTGTTTAGTGAGTTCTGTTAGGACTGTGAATCCAGCGTTGTTAATATTGGTGTCCTATTTTGGGTCCGTTTTTAATATCGGGGTCCTTTTGAAGTCCTTTCGTTCCCATTATACTGTCTTTCTGTTGCGCCCGCTTATTTTTCTCTTGTGCCCGCTTCCTGCTGTCTCCAGCTGCCCACTTCCTGCTGTTTTTAGTGCCCTGCTCCCGCTTCCCGCCACTCAGTGTCCTGCCCCCCTCTGAGGACCTACTTAAAGGAAGCCACAGCGCGACCCCATTGAGCAGGTTCTGTGCCAGCCCCGATCAGTCCATCAGATCCCTGCCTTGGCCCTTCTATTGCTGTGAGCACTCACTCTCTCCCCCTGCATGCTGCTGCCTGCCGCGATCCCCCCAGGCTTATTGCTAGTGTCTAGTTAGCCTCTGTTCCTGTTTAGTGAGTTCTGATAGGACTGTGAGTCCAGTGTTGTTAATATTGGTGTCCTTTTGTGGGTCCATTCTTATTAATATTGGTGTCCTTTTGTGGGTCCATTCTTATTAATATTGGTGTCCTTTTGGGGTCCTTTGTGCCCATTTTACTGTCTTTCTGTTGTGCCGGCTTATTTTTGTCAAGCACCCGCTTCCTGCTGTCTCCCGCCCTCTTGAAGGCTGAAGCGAGGTTGCACAGTGGACGCACGCAGCATCCGTGCCAAAGACAAGCCCGTCTGTGCCCATCCGCTCCTGGACCGTGCCCAGCGCCAGGAACCCTGGCCGTCCAACCACCCACAGGTACTCCGCCGCCAAACTCCAAGCCCTGGACACTGCAACAACTGCTACCTTGCTTCTCAGCAGGGCCGGTCACCGGCCACTGCTGTCTCTTCTCCTGCAACTCAGGACCTCCCGCCTTCACAGAAGCCCGCACCACCCCCACTTTGCTGACCACCACCACCCAGAACACCTCTGATGCTTCCTGCTCAACGCTGATCTCACTGCAAACAAGCCACCAAATTCTGGGACACCATCACAACCCTCCCCCCGGACACGATTTTTATCACTGAAACCTGGCTCAACCGCTCCTCTGCCCCAACATCACCACTGCAATGCCCAACAACTACAAGATGACGCACCGAGATGGCACCAACAAACACAGTGGAGGTGTTGCCATCATCCACAAAGAAATAATCCACTGCACCACCACCAATGACGACACTACACCGATAATGGAACACCTAAACTACCAACTCCACACTGACGACAGAATGACCATCAGAGGCACCCTGACCTACAGACCCCCAGGACCTCACACCGGCTTCTGCGACGCAATCACCAACTTCATTGCCCCACTAGCCATCAAGTCCAAACACTACATCTTCCTTGGAGACTTTAACTTCAGCCTGGACGACCCCATAGACACTAACTCTGCTAACCTCCTGGAACTCATGGGCAACATTGGCGTGACCGAGGTGGTCACTGACCCCACACACAGAGCAGGACACACATTGGACCTGATTTTCACGGCCAGCAACATAGTCAAATGATGCCATGCCACAGGACTTACCTGGACGGACCCCTCCATTGTCCACTTCACCATCCCAGGATCACTATGCACCGCCACCAGCCCCCCCAACACCCGCTTCAGCAACTGGAACAAAGTGACACATGACCCAATGGACGGACGCCCTCAACACCACCCAGCCCAAACCCACAATTAACCTTGAACAAGCCGTCCAAAACTTCACTACCCGGATCACCAACGCCACCAACCAAGTTGCCCCCATTAAACAAGCCAAGACCCACAGAGCCACCATACTAGCCAGGTGGTACACGCCTGAACTCTGGACAATAATACACAGCTGCAAACAACTGGAGAGAGGATGGCGCACCAGCAGAGACACCACAGACTGATCCACCTTCAAGTCAGCCCTCAACAAATACCACTAAAGACTCAAAGACGTGAAAAAAAGACGCCCTTGCAAACCGCATCGAGGCAAGCACCAACCACACCATGGAACACTTCAGCATTGTCAGAGAGTTCTCCTGCCCCATGGCCTACCCAGAACACAATCCCCTCCTCACAGGAACTCTGCGACGCTCTAGCAGACCACATCCACAACAAGATATCCTCCAGCTACAAGAACTTTGAGCACCAACCCTCTGACTTCCACATCCTTCTCACTCCAACAGAAGTCTCTCCTGATTAGCCACTCACCGCTTGGGAACAGCTCACCACACAGAGCACCATAGCCCTCATAATCTCCATTCACTCAGAGCACCCACGGACCCCTGCCCCCACCACCTCTTCAACCTCAGAGGCAAGAATGTCAGCCACTAACTCACCACCATCCTCAATGCATCTATCAAAACAGCCACCATTCCCAACGCATGGAAGCACGCAAAAGTCAGACCTCTCCTCAAGAAACCCTTTGTCAAATCCCAGCGAACTACAAAGCGACCACCCCATCTCGCTGCTCCCTTTCCCCACCAAAGTCCTCAAGAAGGCCATCAATCAGCAGCTCACTAAATTCCTGGAGAGAAACAACCTGCTCAACGCCTCCCAATCCGGTTTCTTCACCGGCCAAAGCACCGAAACTGCCCTTATCGCCACCACTGATGACACCCGCACCCTCCTTGACGAAGATGATTTGGCGGCCCCGATCCTCCAAAACCTCTCTGCCACATTCAACACTGTATCCTACCACACACTCATCAAGAGACTGCACCACATCAGGATCTAGGGAGATGCCCTCAGATGGATCGCATCATCCCACAGCCTCATCCGCTTCAACACCTATATGACACCTCTAGCCGACATCGTCAGAACTCACGACCTCAACATTATATTCTACACCGACGACACCCAGCAGACCTCACCACCACAAAGACCAACTTTCACAACTGCATGAAGAACACATATAAATTACAAACTGTAACAAATAAATTGGAACAAATTTTAAAAAAACATACCAATTTAATTGCACACAAAAAAGTAAACAAAATAACATTTTACAAAAAATATATTACATATTACAAATATTAATAAACAAAAATAATATAGTGTTAAATACACAAAAACATCATAATAATATACATTTCAACAATATAAAATATTACATTGTAGGAATAATACATATATTATTCCCACTCCAATCTCTGCAACAGTATTGAAATTGTTGGACTCAGGGGGGTACAATTTACTATTCCCACTGCAGTTGGTGCAACAGTAGTGAAAGCATTCGACTGAGGAGGGGTACAAGTTACTAGTCCCACTCCAGTCACTGCAACAGTAGGGAAAGTGTTTGATTGCAGGGGGGTAGAATTTACTATTCTCACTCCAGTCAGTGCAACGGTAGGGAAAGCGCTGGACTCTGGAGGGGTAACATTTGCTATTCCCACTCAAGTCTGTGCAACAGTAGGGAAATATTGGATTGCAAAGGGGTAACATTTACTCACTAGGGAAAGGGTTGGACTCAGGAGGGGTAACAATTTACTATGTCCACTCCAGTCTGTGCAACAGTAGGGAAAGTGTTGGATTGCGGAGGGGTAACAATTTACTATTCATATATCCGGTCTGTGTAACAGTAGAGAGAGAGTAGTTCACCTCCAACAAATAAACTATTTAGACAACTAAATTAAATAACAACAAATATAAATATTTAAATTTAAAAATGTATAATTTTTTAATGAAAACAATTACATATTTATTGTAATGTTTAATGTATATTTTAAATTAAAACAAATAATAATAATATAATTAAAATACCACACTATGGGGCCCATTAGGATGCCGGGCGGTAGCACCACCGCCGTGCTGTCGGATGTAAAAACCACCAGTTACCGTCTGCCCGCCGCGGCCCACACGCCCGCCCAATTAGGATGTGAAAAGTCAGCCAAACACCGCCCGTAAGCCAGCGACGCCGTCCGCCATCAAAGTGCGCCCGTTCACGTAGCGGCGCGGCCCAATGGACACACATCGTCCGACGAAATCACGTCCCGCCCGGCGTACAAATTACGATGCCGCAAACAAACAGCTCCCACGGCTAAGAGACACCGCACGAGAAACCAAGGCGGAAACTCGATCGCTGAGTACGGACACCAAAGAGGCGGACCCCCGAGCATGAATCCAGCACTGCAGGCCCTCCCCATGCTCTACTTGATGCAGAACCTAGGAGTCAACGCACCGCGGAGACGCAGGTAGGCAGACACACAACAAGGGCATGCAAACACCGCACACAGTGCAAGGGCGGAAGAACTGTACATGGCCCCCCCAGACACCCCTGCGTGTACACGACACATCCACCACTGCACCCACAAATGTCACACCGGGCAAATTGAAACAACTCGTAACAACCGGGCACACACTACCTGGGACCAGGAACTAACGTCCCCGTCACGGCCCCGCAGCGCAGCGGCGAAGACGCAGCCACACATGCGCACAACGCAGAGCCCAACGACAGCGCCATGTATGCGCCGCACACAAACAACACAGGGCACAACAAACACCACACACCAGCCCCACCCTGAACGCACATGTCACGTGACAGACCTGCCACAGTCATGTCCCCAACCGGTAATTCACTGTTGCCAACCTGACGTCACACAACTGACCCGAACATGTCAGTGATGTCACGCCAAATTAGGACACACCCCTGTGTGCAAAACATGGCGAAGCACACAGCGGCGGAAATATCACCCAGCAGAATATGGACCCCGTCGGCAAAAGGTATGCCAGTACCACACAGAAACACCGATACCACCCTGCACCCAATACCAAGACATGCAATACGTAACATCAAAGATCCCGGGGACCGACAACAGGTGGCTCCAATTATAACACCCACACACAAGGCCCAACGTATAGCGGAAACGCAGCGTGCCGCCCACACACGGGAGAGGAGATAGCACTGAATGGCCTTCCATACCTACACCGAAACCACAGCTCAACCATTCAAGCAGGACAATACAGTCATTATCCCCCAAAAAAGCCCAACACAGGCATGCAGAGGGAACCGTCCACTGGGCAGATAGCGCATAACACGAAAGAACATTTCGAACGGAAAAAAGACATAATAACACTCCCCCATGTGGTTCACATGCAAGTTATCTGGAAGGAGTCAGACACCACTGACCTTGACCATTCATAGAAGCATGTGGGATGAGGGCCCGTGTCCTCCGCACAAGCTACTATAACCCAAGTCCTGCCTCCCTACGACCATTACAGAATTCCCAGCAACGTCGGAGGTTGCACTCTGCAGACTGCACAGACAGCCGGAGCACGCCATCACATCGCCCTGCAGCAAAATGGCACTTGCACCACACCTACCCAACTACGCCGGACAGATGAAGGTGTACAAACATAACCTGATACAGATATTGGGATGTGAAAATCTGGCTCTGCTGAACGTAACTTACCGACTAACTTACCTCATCGCATTGTTCAGCTGCGCCATCCCCGTCTTCTACTGTCGGAGGTGTCCCTTCCACTGTCCTGTGGATTTATGTCTCTCCAACCCGGCATGTCCAATGGCGGACCTGGTACAACTGTTCAACCCCCTGGACGTCCACGACAGGATCTGTTCAGCCTATGGGGGCATGGCGTATGTGGCTGCAATCGGACCCACACTGCAATGGGACCACTGTGCCTCCACACGACGTATTCTGGATCACAGTTTCATCGAATGTCACCCAACATGTCCCATCAGGCTCCTACAAGGGACAACTTACGACCAACACCTTGACAGCCACCATCCGCTTCATTGGATGGCGTCCATGTATACCACCAATGCCATGGAAGCCCTGCTGGAAGGTATCGCATACCTGACAACCTGTCAATTCGTCGGACCCCGACGCAATACCCCCAATTGAACAATGATGTCCTACACCGTACCTATGCTTGGCTCCGCACGGACTTAGCAGTTACCAGTACAACAACTATACCATACAACCTGCAACTAACACCACACCATTAACAACACTGCCATGATATCGGATAATTTCGGGACATGCACTCTGTTCCTCATCACATCCAGTAACTCTGCATGAACAGGGGGAGGCAGAGGCATGGGATTTGTGAATGGCAACCACATGGACAACACTGCACGTACAACTATGCCATAATATGTATCCTGCGCCCATGAACATATGCACCGGTCAGTGGACAGTAATCGGTCGGCTGTAGTATGTGAGAGCTGTCACCTCACCTCCCTCTGAACTTCCGTGCCAGGACTTTTGCATGGACAACAAGTGCATCCCCCTACAACATGACCCCAGTGACTGTGTCATGTCCAGTAGCCACCACATTGCAACAACAAGTGGGACGCCGTTGCATGCACGTAGGCCCATGCCCTGATGACACCCCTCACGCACGTGTGTATGAGTAACTATAGCAGCAAACCTGTAACATGGAACTGAGATGTACTGTGCCCATGATGTCAAGCGGTCTGGTAGGCAAAATGTATACTGTCTGTGTCAAAGTCAGCAGCCCCACAGTAATTAGCAAATGCACATTAGCACAGCAACGGCTAAGCAGTTGTAACTCTGAAGCCCACATCCCACAGTCAACAACTAATCACATGTACCCCTACACCCTATGCTATGTGTAATCATGCTGAGTATATCCTCCACATGCATTTCGCTGCCAGTAGTGTCCACTATACTGCATCACAGAGGACATAAGTCCTAATACATGGCTTGAAGTAAATATGTGTCTCTGCTTATTCATTCCACGAGTACGAATGAGAGAGGATGAGAGTGTGTGAAGTACACGGCAGTCGTGAGATGACCATGTAGTCCACTGTCATTGGAAGTCAACGCTAATGAGTAGCACAACTGTGGAAGACACGCATGTGTCATGTGAAGCGGGAGTTATGCTTGGCTCAGGTGGGTGGGTGTGATGGGTAGGTGCGCACATGCAATGTTGAAACACGCTGTGTTGGGAGGATTCCGGAGCAGTACATCACCGCTCTCCTGGGAATTTGTAAAGACCACCTGTCTGGGGATGAATGTGAACTCGTGTGTGCACAACAGGCGGGCACACGATCAATGCTGCATCAGGTGTAGACGTCAGCCCACCCTCTGTGGACATGCTGGATACTGCTGTGCGTCCGCCAGGCCCTTGCCAAGGCACTCACATCCCCTGTCGACCAGGTGTATCCCCAACATTGTCCACCTGCACAGGCAATCCAGGGCACGGGATGGCAGTGGAGCATGGTGGGTGAGAGGTCATGGCGCGCTCCTCCTGGTCACATCACGCAGGCAACACATCCTCAATATGTAGTATGGCACAAGTCAAATGGAAGTAGTGGGGTGACGCACACATCACGAGCAGGAGTGACGTCACGGAAGGTGGCTCGCACCATCTCACTCATTGCCTATATTCCCACACACGTTACATGCCATTGCAACAGAGAAGCCAGCGCGTGCACAAGCAGCTCCAAGCTCGCCCCAGAGAGGCCAAAGAGTGAATGTGTGGGTCCATGAGCTCCAGTTGGACGCGGCCTGGGCCGCTAGGGCAGCTACAGCCTCTGTGTGTTGCAGGTGGTGTATCCGGACTGCGGAGCCTGTCATGCATTGTCAATGTTGCCCGGGTCTCGACTCGGGGCACCACGCAGGTGTACGGCGTCCCGCCACTTATTATACCACGAGACAGACCACTTGTTCAACTGGCCCCACACATACACTCCTTGGCCTCTCTGGGGTGAGCTTGGAGCTGCTTGTGCATGCGCTGGCTTCTCAGGTGCAAACGCATATTTGGGTGAGCAAGGGGAGGCCATGAGTACAGGGTAACATATGACTGTCTGACTTCCAGTTAGTTTAAGGAATGACCCTGATGTGGTCATAACAAGACGTGTCTCGTGTGTATTGCAACTAGTAGATAAGCCGATGAACTTCCCATGTCTTGCATGTAGCCCCGTACCTAGACCCGCACACTCGACACATATAAATGAGTACCAGCACCACATCCTTCCCATTCGTAGCACTGACTGGGTGTGACAACCATCGGACAGTCTTGTGTAGTCCACCCACGCGTACATGTGGGCCCTCCATGATACATGTCACCTGCGGCAAAGTGATGTCATGGGCAATGACGGAAGTGAGGAGAGCTGTCTGCCCCACGCACAGATGGCGCATCAGCTCAACAGACCCAGCACTGAGGGCAGCAGGGGTCACATGTGCAGGGGCAGCTGTGCCTGGTGTGAAGGCACATGCATATAGACAGCACATCGAGCAATGTGTAGTCTGCCCACATCTACTGTCCATTGTCAGGCGGACCTAGCAAAAGATCACAAGACAACACATCTGCTGTGTGGGTGTACCCACTGTGACCAACACTGCGCAACAATCAACGTACTCGCCCTGTGCAAGCCCCACCCCGCAACGGAGGTCACATTCAGTGCCACTAACTCACACACATCCCTATCACGAGGCATGGTGTGTCCAATCGACAGGGCTGAATTTGCGCTTATCCGGAGGGTCCTGAACAGGAGACACATGTAACCCACTAGGCAGTCTGTGATGTCACCTACTGGCATTGTGCAGTCAATGTGCAGGCCAGGCCTGCTGGGACTGAGAAGGGCAGCATGGCCCCAGCCTGACATTCACACGAGCAAAAAGTGCACTGAGACCTGCATTGCCAATTGTCTGTGTCACTGGATGTCTGACATGAAGTTGCCATGTACCACCACTCGGGAGGGACAGACATGTCAAAGCGCCAGAGAGCTCACATACCCCTGCCACCTGCAGTCAGCATGGTGAGCAGTGCATGTTTGAACCCCACAGGCTCTGACTCATAGTGCTGCGGATCAACAACATGTGTGTCCCCCACATGCACTCCCACACACACTGCAGTTGTCTCTCACACACAACTTTCGCAAGGAATAGCCATGTGCAGTGTGCGTGGAGCTCGGAATCCAGGATCTCCAGCTCCTCGCTGGTGAGTGGACCTGGACATATCCTCAGCGTCATCGACGTGAAGGTGGACAGGTGGCAGCAGCAGGTGTTGTTGAGGGATGCCAGGCTGCAATCCCAGGTAGCTGTGGTAATGCCGGTCACACTACCACTATCATATAGCCACTGGGGCAGGTTCAGTGGGTCCAAGCTGCTGCAATTTGTGTACCATGTCTGCCAGCTTCAATTGCAGACGATGGCCTGCTCCCAGCTGGCCCGGGACGCTTACCTCCATAGTGGAACACGCAAGGTGCAACCGCGAGGGTCATTGGAGTTGGCCGCAAGGGCCTGGCCCATGGCGGGTACAGTCCGCTGATGCCATGTGCACCACACAGTATAATGTGCGCAATGCATCTGCAGGTGTGGCCATGATTTGTGTGTGGGAGCAGGTCCACAATGGACAGGGCCACAACATGCTGTGTGCATAGGCAGTGACGGCCAGTGCCCAGCCTCCACATGTCTGTTAGCATATCATCATGTACACATTGGCATGGGAGCATGGGATATGCATATGCACACACATGCCATCTTTCACTATGTACATCTGCCACCTGGCACGTGCAACGTTACGTGTCACTTGTGATGTGTATTGGCAATCACACAGCCGTGTTGGCATGGAGCTGTCAATGTGTACACCTGTCAATGTTTCTGGAGGTGTGATCCGTACAGTGCTGTACATAGGGTGCAGTAGGGACATCAATGACTGTCTCATATCCCCTCGTGCTACAGGTCCCACTTGTTTTGGCCACTCAGCCTGTGTCCATAGCGTTGTTGGTGTGTGCCATACTCACCCAGCCTCGGAAGCAGTGTCATGCACAGCAGCCAGTTATGTTGCCGTGGTATTGCCGCTTGCCAAATATGCAGTCTGATACCATAAGCATGCCTTACAAGTTATTAAGGCCTAAATCCCCATGTGCATGCTCATAGCAATGGTGTGTGTCACTGCCCATTGCAATTGGCAGGGGACCTGTGCAAGTGTATTGTGGCTGTGCTGTCCCTACTTGTCAGCTGTTCTGTGATTCTATTGCTTGGTCAGTCATTTGTGTTTTGTGTATGTGGAAATGCCCTGTGGCGTGTTGCTTTCACATGTGTCCACTTCCATCTTTCCTAGGAGGATACCAAACATACATCGCCCCTACCAATTGCTGTCAGACATGGAGGATGTGGAGGTAATCCGGAAATTCCGTCTGGACCGACCCACCCTGCATCGCCTATGTGCCTTGTTGGAACCCCACCTCCGTCCTCGCAGGGTGTATCCAACTGCATTTACCCCCACGGCTAAGGTGATGGCTGCACTGCATTTCTTCGCCACTGGGTCATTCCAACACACAGTGGGCAGTGGAAGTGGGATGTCCCAGCCCATGTTCAGCATGGTGCTTCGTGATGTACTGTCAGCTATGATGCTGTACAGGAACAGGTACATCAGATTCCCCAGGGCACGTGAATTGGCGGCAGTGAAGGGTGATTTCTATGCCCTTGGACGGATCCCCCACGTTGTTGGTGCAATCGATTGCACCCATATTGGCCTTGTAGCACCACAGGCCATGGAGCACATTTATCGGAATAGGAAGCACACCCACTCCCTGAATGTGCAAGTGGTGTGCCTTGCGGACATGGTCATTTCACACGTGTGTGCGAAGTTTCCAGGATCGGCCCATGACTCGCACATCATGCGCAACAGCATCCTACCACGTCTGATGACCAATCTGCAACCGGACCGTGCTTGGATTGTTGGTGAGTATGTGTACTCGTGTAGCGTGGCTGTTGTGCGATGCTGTCTTGGGGACAGTTGGAATTGCAACTAATCTCGGTATTCCTCACACCCAGGGGACTCTGCTTATCCGAATGGGCCTTGGCTGCTCAGCCCATTACGTAATCCTCGGACCCCAGCTGATGACCGCTACAATGAGGCACATGGGAGGACCAGACGTGTGGTGGAGCGGACCTTTGGCCTCCTCAAGTCCAGGTTCAGATGCCTGGACCGCACCGGGGGCGCACTGGCGTACTCCCCACAGAAGGTGTGCCAGATAGTAGTGGCTTGCTGCATGCTGCACAATCTGGCTATTCGCAAGCAGATCCCCCTAATAGTGGATGACGGTGATCATCCAGGGCCCCAGCCTGCAGACCAGGACGGGTCCAGTGACGAGGACAGTGGAGAGGAGGAAGCTGTGAATGTGCGTCAGCAGCTCATCGCCCGCTACTTCACTTGACGGTGAGTGTCCATTTACGACGGCTGAAGTAGCTGTAGTTGTGCAGGTGTATGTGTGCTCTGTCACGGAGGCCTTTTGTTCACTGAGTGCTGTGTGTCAATGGTCCATGTCCAGGTTTAGTATGCCACTGATAGTGGCTGTTGCATTGTGCCCTGTTGCTCTGTGAGATGTGTGTACATTGCTTGTAGTTGGTGACAAGTACTGTGTGATGAGTGTGTGACACACTCATTGAATGTACTCTTGTTCTGTTTTTCACCCCTAGGTCCCTACAGCCTCTCCTGTCCCATCGACATACCACGCAGCAGATGCATTTCTGCTCATGGTGGCGGTTGCACATCGTTGAATAAACACAGGGCACAAACAGCAGATTGTGATCAAGGTGTATTTATTTTCAGCTGTGACATGTTATTGTGTGCAAGGTGTTGACAAAAGTGGTGCGTGCAGTGACTATGAGTTGACGGTCATGGCTGCGTGATGCTCAAGGTGTACCCATTTAGTCCTATGTCCACAGTCCAACAGACACATGCCATTCACATGGCAGTGTGGGGTAGGATCGTATTACAAGTCAATGCAGTAGGTGGTCAAGGTGGCTGGCTGACTCACTGGCGTTTGGTGCGGGCGAAGTCCTCTCTGGACACCTGTTTCCTCTTCGGACGGCCCCTTCCACGTTTGGAAGGGGGGTGTGTTGGTGGGCTGCTGGTGGTGGCTGAGGAGTGCTCACTCGCTGTGGACGCAGGGGAACGCGATGCTGCACGACCCTGCGCCACAGCAGGTGGTGGCGGAGGTGGTGTTGCTGGCCTTGCTTGTGCCCTCGACACCACCACCAGCTTTCTTTCTTTTTTTAGATTTCTAAAGCGCGCGATTACTCGGAGGTGTCCTGGCGCTAGTTACTACTCCAATTGCTGAGACCGGAAGGACAGGAGTTATTCATCAAAAAGCCAGGTCTTCAGCCCCTTCCTAAAAGCCAGAAGATTATCGGCATTTCTCAGATGAAAAGGCAGACCATTCCAGGCCTTAGCTGCACATAGGAGAAACTTCTGCCACCCCACTGGGCTTTTTTACGGGTGGAACTGCAACCAGTTTGGCTCCCAGTGATCTCAGTGTTGTTGCCGGTCTATACCATTGAAACTGGCGTTGCAAATGTTCTGGTCCCGAACCCTGCAATGCCTTAAAGACCATACAAAGAGATTTAAAGCGCACGCGGCTCTTCACCCGGAGCCAATGCAATTTTCTTATCTCATTAGAGATTGGGGAGAATTTAGATGAGCCCGTGAGAACTCTGGCCGCAGCATTCTGGAGCAACTGAAGTTTGTTCAAAAACGTTTGCTGCATGTTAAGATATAAGCTATTACAGTAGTCCAGCCTTGACAGAACCAAGGCTGTGACCACTGTTTTCCGGCTCCCCAAAGGGAGAAGCCGCACAATTTTCTTGATAGTTCTCAGGACATATACTGTTGTTGACACTACTGCATTAACCTGGGCACCCAGAGACAATTTCTCATCCAACATAACTCCCAAATTTTTCACCTTTTTGGAGGGAGATGGAAGAGTTCCCAGAGAAGCGGGCCACCAATTGGGGGTCCAAAAGTTAGTGTCATTCCTGAACAACATCACTTCGGTTTTACCCGAGTTTAGCTTAAGGCAGTTATCTGCCATCCAGCTCCCTACTGCTTCCATACAGATCTGAAATTTATTATCTATCCCTAGCTCTTGGCCGGGTAGAAGAGACACCACAATCTGTGTGTCATCCGCATAAGACGTAATCCCAAATCCAAAGGCACTGATAACAGGAGCTAGCGATGAAACATAAACATTAAAAAGTGTTGGGCTCAGAGAGGACCCCTGCGGTACTCCGCATGGCAATGTGAAGAGTGTAGACTGAAATTTCCCCAGGGATACAATCTGTCCTCTGTCTGATAAAAAGGACCTGAGCAAATCCCAAGCTTTACCCTGTACCCCACATTCCCTGAGACGGTCCATCAAAATATCGTGATGGACCGTATCAAATGCGGCGGATAAGTCCAGTAGGATCAAAGCAGTCCTACCTCCTCGATCCACTGCTACACTAATCTCCTCTGTAGCCTTAATGAGGGCCGACTCAGTGCTGTGTCCCTCTCTGAAACCATGTTGGGAGGGATCCAATGCTTGGACCTCCCTCAGAAAGGCACTGAGTTGATGATTCATAACTTTCTCCACCATTTTTGCAGGGAGAGGCAAACGAGAGATCGGGCGGAAATTATTGGGATCCAAGCTTGGCTTCTTCAAGAGAGGGAGTATTGAAGCCAGCCTCCACAGTTTGGGAAATTGTCCAGTTTCGAACATACCATTAAAGATGGCTACGAGATATAAGGCAATTGGACTGGGGGCCAATTTTGCGATCATTACTGGGCAGGGGTCAAAAGGCGAGCCCGATTTGGCTCCCTTAAGAAGCTCCAGAATATCCTGTACAATCAGTGGACTGAATTTGTCCAAGGCACGGGGGGGGGACCCTCTTAAATTCGAAGGTCTCCTTAATCATACTTGATCCAGCCTCCCTCGATCCACTGAACACTGAAAATATACTAACCACTTTATTGAGGAAGAATTTAGCAATCTCCTCACATAACTCTTGACTAGATTGGACAGTAGCTGGACTCAGGGAGGCTAAATTGGAGACTGTTCTAAAGAGCTCTTTGGTAGAGTTCTTAGATAATTCAATTTGGGTAGAATAAAATTTTTGTTTTGCGACAAAGATGGCCTGTTTATATATTTGCAGGCTGGATTTATACACTTTCTTCTCTCCTTCCAAATAGCTTTTCCTCCAAGAGCGTTCTAAGCGTTTACAATTGGATTTAAGATTTTTTAACTCCTCTGTAAACCATGGAGCAGAGGGATGTAATCTTTTCGGCAGAACAGTCTTTAGTGGCCCTAATTTCTCACACGCCTGTGCAAGCCAGTTTGTATAGGAGGTGGTTGCCTCCTCTACCCCCTCCGTTAACTGATCTGCCGTGGAGGTTAGGAGCTCCTGAAGAACGGTCCCATCGACTCTGTTCCAAGCCCTAGTCTCAATCCGACCTTTATGGAAACTGCTCCCTATACGCTGATCTGTCATACTTATACTAAAACGGACCGCAGCGTGGTCAGACCACACCAGAGGTAATACGCCTGTAAAAGACAAGCCTGGATGGTTTGAAAATATTCCATCCAGGGTATGTCCTGCCACATGGGTTGGTCCTCTCACAAGTTGTTTAAGATCAGCACTGTCCATCATATCCATCAACATTGCTGTGTCAGGGTCATTTGGGAGTTCTAAATAAAAATTTAAATCACCCAGAATGGTATATGTGCTACAGCAAAGACCTTCTTCCAGCAAATTCCCCAAGGGAACATCAAACGAATTTCTGGCCCCTGGTGGTCTATACAATAGTATGCCTTTAAAGGAATGATGATCAGTAAGGCTGAAGTTAAAAGACAGGGCTTCACAGGTTATTAGAGAAAGAGGCAAAAAATGGCTTGGATGGAGTTATGGTAGATTATTACCAACCCACCCCCTTCCTGCCTGGCCTGTTTAATACATGACATAGAAAACCTGGTGGAGTTGCATTCACTAAATCGGGTCCAGAAGCCTCGTCTGTCCATGCTTCAGTGATAAACGCCATCTTTATGCCATAATCCTCTATTAGCCTAGCGCACTCCAGGCTATGTTTAACCAAGGACCTGGCGTTCACCAAAATACATTTTAAAAATTCATTATTATATCCGGCTGCAACTGGTCTATTCTCTTCCCTAGACCCAATTGGCTGATAGCTGATAACTGGCAACACCATCTTACAATTTGGACAAGCCTCTGGAAGGACTGCCAGCTGTACATCAAGATGGATACATATGCACTCCGCCACCCTATCTACCCTATTCAAATCTAACAGGGTGGTTCTAGAGTATACATGAACCGGGGACTCATCTGACACCAAACGGACAGGGGTTTGGGCGCTGTGCGCGGCCAGAGCGAGGATTGGCGCAGACGGGCTTGCCTTAGGTGCGCCTTTGGCGCGCCAGCGGCGCGCTCGCGCCAGCGTCTACCTATGTAGGCAGCGCCAGAGAAAGTCTAGCCTGCTACCCTTCGTCCACCCAAGATGGCTGCCCCCGCCCAGTCCAACCGAAATCAGCAGTGTCTCCCCCCACAGATTTAGGGAAGTTCAGGAGCACAAGGTAGGCATAACACACACAGTTTAAAAGTGCTAAAAAACGAAGATTAAAAACAGACAAACTCCACTGGTCAAATGTGCAAAAAAGCACTGTGCAAATACTGCATATCACTGAGAAATAGGTTGTTGTTTGTACAACAATTCAACAAAGAGCAAGGTTACCTCTAGCCCAAGCTAATTCTATCTGTCTCCCGGCTCAAGCCTCAGGAGAGTAACTGTGCGCGCTCGCGCCAGCGTCTACCTATGTAGGCAGCGCCAGAGAAAGTCTAGCCTGCTACCCTTCGTCCACCCAAGATGGCTGCCCCCGCCCAGTTCAATCGAAATCAGCAGTGTCTCCCCCCACAGATTTAGGGAAGTTCAGGAGCACAAGGTAGGCATAACACACACAGTTTAAAAGTGCTAAAAAACGAAGATTAAAAACAGACAAACTCCACTGGTCAAATGTGCAAAAAAGCGCTGTGCAAATACTGCATATCACTGAGAAATAGGTTGTTTTTTGTACAACAATTCAACAAAGAGCAAGGTTACCTCTAGCCCCAGCTAATTCTATCTGTCTCCCGGCTCAAGCCTCAGGAGAGTAACTCCTGAGGCTTGAGGGCCACCATTTGGCCCATATGGGCGTTCATGGCCCTCAACACCCCAAGGACCTCCCGCGTGTCGCTAGCCGACCTGGCCCATTCTCCTTGGGCCTCTTCATAGGCCCCAAGGACTCTGTATATTTGCGGCTGGCCTTGGCTCCCAGGCACAGATGGCGTTGGCCTGACCCTGCTCCTCCTATCAGTACTGCTGCCACCGACCTGCCCACTAGCCACATTGCTCACCACGGTCCTCGTTCTGGCTCCCAGGGTGGACCCCGACGGCCGGGCCACCCCTTGCTCTGGGGCTGTGGCCAGGGATGACGTGGTCGTGGTGGTTGCGACGGTGGTGGTGGTTGCGGCGGTGGTGGTGGTTGCGGCGGTGGTGGTGGCCGCAACGACCGTGGCAGCAGGGGTCTGTGACTGGTCAGCAGCCCTGGGCGATGGGTTGGTGGGTAGGAGGGGCCCTGGGGAGCGGTTGTGCCCTGCCACACCAGATGGGCCTGCTGGGTGGTCCACGTCCGAGAGGTGTCCAGCTCCTCTACATCCGTGAGTCCGGGTCGGGGGCTTGCGGACTGGCTGTGCTGGCTGCTGTCTCCCTCTCCAGCGTCCAGCAGTTCGGCACCTGTGGGGAGAATGAGATAGGTTAATGTGTTGCACCTAGCAAAGTATGTATTGGTTGTCTGACATTCACAGTTCGTGCACTGTCGTGCACAGGTTTCTCAGAGGCGTGTGTGTGGATGTACGATGTGTGTATGCGTGGGCAAGGCGATGGAACTGTGGGATGTGAACATGTGGCATGGGACGGATTAGCAATGCCGATGGGTGTGTGTTGCTATACTCCTACATTTTGTGGTTCGGGTGTATGCGGGCTCCAGACCCATCGACGATGTTGAGGTGAAATATGCTTTTGTGGTTCAAATGGAACGCTTAGTAACGCAGATGGGAAAAGGGGTACAGCCCCTCAACGCTTTTGAGGTGAAATATGGTTTTGGGGTTCAAATGGAACACTTAGAAACGCAGATGGGAAAAGGGGTACAGCCCCTCAACGCTTTTGAGGTGAAATATGGTTTTGGGGTTCAAATGGAACGCTTAGAAACGCAGATGGGAAAAGGGGTACAGCCCCTCAACGCTTTTGAGGTGAAATATGGTTGTGGGGTTCAAATGGAACGCTTAGAAACGCAGATGGGAAAAGGGGGTACAGCCCCCTCAACGCTTTTGAGGTGAAATATGGTTTTGGGGTACATACTGTGACATATGGGTGCAGAACGGGACATGTGTTTTAGCTACATGACAGTGCAGAGACAAAGGTGTGTGTATGTCTGACATCCCCAGCATATCTGCTCACTGTTATCATTTATGGACATTACACTGCAAGCATTGTAGTGAGTGAGTGATGGTTGTGTGCCACACGACGTATTGCAGATGGGCCAATTCCTTGGTGTGCGTGCTACCCTCGGCCATGTGCAGCAATGCAGTGCTCTTGGGGTGTTGACTATATTATGTATGTTGTTGATCACAGTGTGACGTGCGCTTCAGTCACTGCAGGCACATTATTTGTCATGGGTAGGTATCTTTGCATAACTACTGTATGAGGGCCAGCTGTTCGGATGACATACCTTTCATGACACAGGGGCTGACAGATGAGAATGATGATATGTTGAATGTGCATTGTGTGCCTGTGTGTTTCATGGGTCCAGTGGTGTGTATGTGCATTATTGTGGTCCCACGCTGTTACTTCTAGGCAGGTTGGACTTACATGGGCGTTGTTGTACGATGTGTGGGTAACAGGCAGTAAGGACTACATGGTCAAGACTTCGATGGTGTTGCTGATGTGTGTGATGAGTGGCACGGTGCCCGCCGTGTGGGTCTGTGCTCCAGTGGGACTTGTGCATGCAGACGTGGCTCCTTAGGTGTTGCTGTGTTTGTGATGGGTCATGTGGGGTATGACTCTGTATTACATGTCCGTGTGCACATTGGTGACATGATTGTGACAGGGAGCAGTGCTGCGTGTTCCCCTGCTACGTGACATGTCCCATGTGTTAGTCGTAATACAGTCCTCATGCCTACAGACACCCCGCCCTGTACAGTTTTCCACCTACAGGTTGTTTTTGAGTGCGCAATGCTATGGATGCCACATGGTTATGGGAGGGAGGGGTGCTCCATGTTGCTGGTCTGTGGGAGTGGGGGCGGTGTTGTGAGTTGTGGTGCTGGCTTACCACCCACAGAAACCCCTCCATGTAGGGTGAGATATCTACCTGTCGGCTGAAGGTGTGCACTGCAGTGGCTGACACATGGGTGTGGGGTGTGCTCCACCTTGCTGCGCTGTCGGACTGGGGCCTGGTGTGTGTTGTACTTCAGCTGTCCCCCCTCCCACCCACTGACTTTGTGTTCCGGCTACTTACCTGTTACTTGTCGGTTACTGCAGCTATGGCTGACACATGGGTGTGGGTGTGGTGAGTGCTCCTTCTGGCACTTTTGGAGTACAAGGGGACCTGGTGGGAGTTGCGGTGCTGGCTGACTGTACACATGCCTCCATGGCTTTGTTAGTTGGTCGGTTTGGGCTGAGTGTGTGGTAGTGTCTGTTGCATGTGTGAGTGATGTCTTGTGTATTGTGTACTGGACATGGGGGTGTTTGTCCCTCGGAGCTATGGCATAGTGGTAGTGCATGTGAGTACATAGCGGTGTGCTGGTATACATTTGTTTGTACTTACCAGCCTCCACTCCCCCTGGTATTCCGGTGAGACTCTCCGGATGTATGATGCCTCGCACTTTCTCCTCCCACGCCTTGAATGTCTTGAAAAGCGCGGGATTACCTCCACCAGTTCTGTCAGCCAGCTGCCGATTCTTGGCCTCCTTCTTCTTGACCTCCCTTTTCATATCGTGCCACCTCTTGGTGATTTCGCCTCGGTTGCGTGGCACGTTCCCTACTGCATTGACCTGGTCTACGATCCTGCTCCACATCCGATTTCTGGTGGCTACTGTTGTCTGTTGGACCTGGTTGCCAAAGATTTGTGGGTGCACCTTGATGATCTCGTCGACCATGACCGTCAGCTCAGTTGAAGTGAACTTTGGCATTCTGTGTGCTGCCATGGTGTGTGGTTTGGTGTTTGTGGTGCTGGTGCGGTGTGTGTGTGTGGTGTGTGATGTGCAGGTCGTTTGTGGTGCTGGTGTTTGGTGGTGCTGGTGCTGGTGCTGGTGGTGGTGGGTGTGATGGGTGCGTATCTGTGGTGTGCTGCTGTCCTTGCTGTGTCGCTGTGTTCTCTCCTCTCTTCTTGGCTTTGTAGTGTTGCAAGGGATTGTGGTCTGTGAAGGGGCTGCTTTTGTGCTTACCTATGTGGGTGTGTCATGATGGTCTGTTGTTTTCAGGTGTGTTGTGGCTGGTGTTCTGGGATTAGTAGTTTATTTGTTTGTCCGGGGGGGTGTTTTCGGGATGTGTACTGTGTTTGTGCGTGGCTTGCTGTGTGGACTTGTTGGCCATGTTGTGTGTGTTTGTTTGGGTCCGCGGATGGTTTCTGTGCAGGGACGTGGCCGCCAGGGCTTCCGCCGTGTCCATTTCCATCTCTGTTGTTTACGATGGCGGGCGGTGTATTTATGTAATTACCGCGCTCATGTCGGAGCGATCCTAATTTCACGGGCGGTGTCTAGATCGTCAGGGCGGGCGGTTTTTGGTTGTCGTGCGTATTTGCGTCCGTGGCGGACGGGTGGACTTAGTATCGGACATGGTCGGGCGGTATTTTTGGGTTTTTTCCCGCCGCGGGCGGTGTTCGCTTCGCGGCATCGTAATTGCTTGGTCGGTATTCAGACGGTGTAGGCAGGTGTATTTTTACCGCTATGGTGGATGGCGGATTTTTTACCGCCCGGTATCGTAATGGACACCTATATTTTCACAATTATAACAACCAACAAATATAATGTTAATTACAATTAAAAAGCATAACACAATTAACACATAACATAATAAATACCACATTTTTAAAACAATAAATAACTATCTTCACATGTATTAATTAAATAACGTCCTACCCCATACCTCTACAAAGTAAACAACACACACCTAAAATATATTTTGAAATTATAATCTTTGCAAATTTTACATAATTAATTATCAATTAAACAAATAATAGTAATTAACTAATAATAAAATAATTATATTTAATTAACTTCCCACCCTTTATCCCTAGAAACCCAACAATGTGCACCTAATATATATTAAAAAAAATCCTAATTACATAATGAATTATCAACTAAACAATTAATAACTATTAGCTAATAATAAATTAATTATATTTAATAAACTTTTCACCCTTTACCCCTACAAACACAACAACCAGTACCTCATATATCACTTTAAACATTTCTTAATTAACCAATTTTCATAATTAAACATCAATTATAAATAGTATACTTAATATCCTTCACACCCTTTACCCCTACAAAAACTACAACCCACACCAAAAATATTAATAACAAATTAAATTAATTACACAATTAATTATCAATTAAATAACTAATACTAATTAAAAGTGAATTCTTAAATAATTATAATAAAATTAATTCCCACCCTATACCCCTACAAACTCAACAACCCGCACCTGAAACTTAACATAATTTAAAAAAAAAATTACGCAATTAACAGAATTAATTAGCAATTAAATATTTAATATTAATTAATAATTAATTATAATTAATTTACTTCCCACCCTATACCCCTTTAAACCCCACAACCCACTACTACACTAAAAATACAAATGAACTGATAACTTAAATTTAAAAACAACTACAAATATACAAACTATATTAAAAAACATTAGCAATAATTATACAAACAATTGGTAACATATACAATTAAGATATATACTAAAATACATAAAAATAATTAAACAACAATATTATTAACAACAATATTTTTGTAAACGATATTAATAACATAGATATTTTTAACATCGATATTCACATCGACATTACTTACCTTAAAATCGATATTCTTGTACAACAACATTTTTGCACACGATATTTTGCATCACATTATTTCAAACTCAATATTTATGCTCCTCGATATTTTTTGCCGATATTTTGTCTGAATACCACGTAGAGCCACCTCATAACCAGAGTTGTGCCATATTACAGTTCATGCCATATTCAGATCCTTGTCATGATTCAGCTACGTTATCCCGTCTGTAGACACCATAGCTGCTTATCCCTTCATTACCCCTGTTAAAACCCACCCCTGTCCCGTGCATCCTGCACTCCAAAAATGTATTGAAATATGAAAGTGTATAGACTTTATTATTAATGCGTTCTGTGCTTCTGTGCTTTTTTGTACCTTTCTATTTGTCGTATCATGTATGAAGTAACACATGGTGTGATTGCACATGCTGTATCATGAGTACTGTATCATAGGGACCACATGCTACTGAAATAGACTTAGAACGTAGTGGCAGTCGCTGGGATCCCTCAAGGATACTGTGCATCTTTGAACGCTGTCGTTTACTCGCAACTTGTCTGCATTTGGGAAAGGCTTCGGTTTCACAGTGGTGAAGCTCCGGTTTCTCAGTAAAGACTTTGACGCTGCACGTAGAAGACGTGCAACGTGTGCCTAGCTGTTCGGGTGTGACCAGACTATAAATAGCCACACCCGTGTTCTGGAACTCGCTTAGCCTTCCATCGGAGTAGCGGAGTAGCAAGGAAATACCGGCTTACCTGATCTTTGTTGCCTCTTCACGCTGGAATCTTCTTGGCTTCGTTGCATGGAAACGAAGATCACAAAGGCATCTTCTGGTCTCCTCGCTGATCCTCGATCCTGAAAGACAAAGACAACATGAAAGCTAAGTGAACAGTTGTTTGTTTTAAGGCGCCCATCGCAAGACAGCGTTATTAAGACATTAAGAAACCTAATTTTTGGAGCGTTTTTTCTATAAGGAAAAGCATAACAGAACCAAGAACATTTACAGAAAGTTCAAGGATTATGTTAACTGTAATTTTGAATATGGATGTAGTTTTCTTTTAAGGCATCAAGTGACGGAGCATAACTACTGGAACACTCAGCCGTAAGTTTTGGGGTGGACTAAATTGTAGTAAGAGAAGTGCCGAAAGCAATAGAAAAGAAAGGAACGTCTGTAATTAATACGTTATTCTCTTTCATAACATCAGGACTTATTTCAGCACGAGATACCAGACAGAACTGTTAGCCAGGCGACAACCACCTCGCAACACAACTCCCAAACTCCGTCACCAGACTCCACAGACGCTACGCAAGACTCCTGACTATCGCAGGTAGGATACGTGTTTAGTGTTTTATCAAAAAAGACGTAAAGACAGAGAAGTGACTGTGTAAATCAATACTTGAGGTTGGAGTCTAACTCTACCCTGTTGCCTCGCAGGTCGACAACAGGAAGAAGCCAGCGTCCATATCCGGCCCTCCTCCCTACACCTTATCCCTTAGCCTTAGTGTCAGTAACCGTAACACAGGTTAAAAGGTAGGGTTTTTGGGAAGTTGGCTCATAGCGTCTCTGCGAAACATCTATCAAGTACTCTCAGGTAAGAGTGCTTGTCTGACCCTGACAGAAGGCTAAGCCCACGAAAACTTGTTTCACTCAGACGCTATGAATCAAACTTCGGAAGTATCCTTGCAGGATATAGCTGCGATTCTAACAAACATGCAGGCTGAAAATGCGGCGCTTCGAAGGGACGTATCGGCTCTTCAAGCTGCCATGCAAGTTACAAATGCGCAAACTACCAATGTCCCGCAGACTGCTACCTGGAGTTTTGCTGCCTCTCAGAAACCCATTCTTAAACCCTCTTCATTTCAGCCCGCTATGCAAACACTGCACAGTACTTCTTCTTCTACCCCTACTCAGATTCAAGTAGTTACTCCAGTAACTATCCCCCTAGCAGCTCCTGAACGCTTCTACGGTGACAGTAATAAGTTTACGATTTTCTTAAATCAATGCCATTTACACTTCATTGCAAAACCGGCCGCCTTTCCAGATGATTCATCCAAAATAGCCTTTATCCTTTCCTATTTAGGAGGAGACGCAGCCTTATGGTCAGTACCTATAGTAGAAAGAGACGATCCAATCCTTTATGATTTAAGAAGGTTCAAACACACAATGAAGAAACTCTTTGCTAAACCTGTTTTTGTACAATCTGCAGATCACGAGTTATTGCATTTAAAGCAGGGATCTGCTGATCTGTTGCATTATATTTCGCAATTCAATAGACTAGTTATTGAAGCAGCTTGTCCTGAAGAAAAAAGAGTTTCCCTTTTTTATAAAGGTCTTAGAGACGAGCTAAAGGATATGGTTACCCAAATCTTGGACCCCCCAGAGGAAATAGAAGACTTCATAGATCTTGTGGTCAAGCTAAATCACAGATTATCTGAGCGAAAGAATGAGAGAGGACGAAATGACCATAAAATGTTCATGTTTCGAGAAAGAACTAGTGCTAAGGCAGAATCAGCTCCCAAGACTGATTTGGGGGAACCTATGCAAATTGGGACTATCAGAGGCCCCCTCTCTAAGGAAGAAAAAGAGAAGAGACGAAAACTAAATCAGTGTCTCTATTGTGGGAAGGCCGGACATTTCGTAAAAGAATGTCCTAATCGACCTAACAAACCAAGGGTAAAATCTATAGAGGTAGCTGCGACGCAGCATCCGGAAAACGAAGAAGCTCGGTGAATGATGAGGTCAGTTTATCGAGTGAGCGAGTTAGTTTGGCCTCCACAGCCCCTGAAGCCACTTACCATCACCTAAGCATTAGAGTAATGCTTCAATCTAAGAATGATAAAAAAGATCTTGGTCTGTGGATGCTCTTATTGATTCTGGAGCCACAGGAAATTTTATTGACACTCAATTTTTACAAACTCTAGGGTTAAACACTGAACGAAAACCCAGACCAGAGATAGTGAGAGCAGTAGACGGTAAGGAATTAACTTCTGGTTTAATACAGTATCATACAGAAACTCTTATCATGATTGGTTCCACTCATCATAGTGAACATATTACTTTTGATGTCATAGACGCACCTCAGTTCCGCCTCATCCTTGGGGTTCCCTGGTTGATTCAGCATAACCCAAAGATAGATTGGGTACAAAAATCCATCCTATTTGACTCCGACTATTGTCACACCAACTGCCTTCCACAACACATGACAAAACATCACATACAAGGTTATGACTTTCCTAAAGAATCCAAGAACATTTTACTGTTAGACGGAGTACCTGCTGAATACTCAGATTTAGTGGACGTGTTTGATAAAAAAAAGGCTAACACTTTACCACCACACAGAGACTTTGATTGCCGCATTGATTTGGTACCAGGGGCAACCTTACCGTGCAGCCGAATCTATGCTCTTACTGAAAAGGAGAACGAGCATCTACGAGAATACCTAGATGAATACTTAGCAAATGGCTTTATACGACATTCCAAGTCTCCAGTCTCCTCGTCTCTCTTTTTTATACCGAAGAAGGGGGGAGAGTTGCGCACGTGTATAGACTATCGCGCACTTAATAACGTAACTGTTAAGAATAGGTACCCACTTCCTCTTATACCTACCTTGTTAGACCAAATGAAGGATGCCACCATCTATACAAAGCTGGATTTGCGCGGAGCATATCATCTAGTAAGAGTCCGAGAGGGTGACGAATGGAAGACGGCCTTCCGTACCAAATTCGGCCTTTATGAATATCAGGTTATGCCTTTCGGACTCTGCAACGCTCCAGCAGCATTCCAGTTTTTTATTAATGAAGTGCTCAGAGAGTTTTTAGATATATGCTGTGTAGTATATATTGATGACATCCTAATTTATTCAACGACTGTATCAGAACATGTACAACAAGTGAGAGCCATTCTTCACCAGCTTTTAAAAAATTCCTTATATGTAAAACTAGAAAAAAGCATGTTTCATACCACCAAGGTGGACTTTCTAGGTTATATCATCAGTCCTGCAGGCATTGAGATGGATCCAAAAAAGATCCAAGCAGTCCTTACTTGGCCCAGTCCCTCTTCAGTAAAACAAATTCAAAGTTTTTGGGGATTCGCCAATTTTTATAGGCGGTTTATCCAAAACTTTTCTCAAATCATAACCCCATCACAAAATTATTACGTAAAAACACAAAATTTGAATGGAATGATTCAGCTGAACAAGCTTTCCAAGTATTAAAGAACCAATTCACGACGGCCCCTATTCTCATGCATCCAGATCCTTCCTCCCCATTCATAGTGGAAGCTGATGCCTCACAATTTGCTATTGGAGGAATCTTGTCACAAAGACATCGAGATACAGGTCAAATGCATCCCATAGCTTACTATTCCAGGAAATTGTCCTCTGCGGAACAGAATTACGCCATAGCCGACAGAGAACTTTTGGCCATCAAAGCTGTGTTTGAAGAATGGCGCCACTACTTGTTAGGTGCTCGTCACCCTATAACTATTTATACAGATCATCGTAATTTACAAGCTTTACGTTCTGTAAAAGCTCTTTCAGCTCGACAACTGAGATGGACACTCTTTTTTAATGATTATACTTTCATAATTACGTATCGTCCTGGAAAAGACAATAATAAAGCAGATGCTTTATCAAGAATAGGACTCAACGAAGAAACGGATAATTCCCACGAGTCTCCACAAACAATTTTACCATCACAATGTTTTCAAGTTGGTATTACGTATAAAGATGTTGAAGTAGATGTTCAAAAAGAATTGCAAAACAAAACAAAAGAATATTGGCAAAAGCAATACCCCTTACTTCAATGGAAAGACAGTATGTTATTCATGAATGACCAACTGTTTATTCCAACTTCTACTTTACACAATCAAGTAATTCAATTACACCATGATACTCTTATGTCAGCTCACCCTGGAGTTACTAAAACCTATCAGTTAGTTAAGAGACGATTTTGGTGGCCTTCTATGTTTAAAGATATACAAGCGTATGTGGAAACCTGTGCAGTTTGTATTCAAAACAAGTCTTTACACCAAGCCCCTAGTGGTTTACTACTTCCTTTGCCAATACCTCCTCAACCGTGGCATACTGTGTCACTTGATTTTATTGTAGAATTACCTCATACCAAGGAAGGGTTTACCACAATACTTACGGTTATAGATCACTTTACCCGAATGGCACATTTTATACCTTTAAAGAAATTGCCGTCGGCAAAAGAAATGATTCAGATTTTTGCTAAAGAAATCATACGACTACATGGAATTCCGTCAGTGGTGATTTCAGATAGGGGTTCTCAGTTCATATCCCATTTTTGGCAACATTTGGGCAAACTTTTACACATGGAAGTCCGCACCTCATCTAGTTATCACCCACAGACGGATGGTTTAACTGAACGCACAAATCAAACTATAGAACAATATTTGCGTTGCACATTAGCAAATACTAATCTGGAATGGGCAGAGATTTTATGGATGTTGGAGTTCGCTTATAATAACATAGAACATTCATCCATAGATATGTCTCCCTTCTTTTGTACATATGGTTATCACCCCAAGAGTATTCCAGGTCAAGTTAGCGCTTCTTGGTTATCGCCTTCAGCATGTGATTATGTAAAAGATTTGGTGTCTATTCAAGAACAAGCACACTTTCATTTGGCTGAAGTAAAAGAAAGACAGAAAATTGCAACTGATACACATAGGTCACTTCAACCCACTTACGCCGAGGGAGATAAGGTATCGTTATCTACCAAACACATTCGCATCAAAGGTAACAGAAAATTCTGTCCCAGGTTTATTGGTCCATTTACCATAGAGAAGGTAGTTAATCCTGTGAGCGTTAAGTTAACTTTACCTCCAAAGTACCGATTCCATCCAGTGTTCCATGTATCTCTGGTGAAACCATTCCATCCTGACACTTGTATTACCTTAGCTCCGCCCGCCATTGATATTGATGGCACCCCAGAATTTGAAGTAAAAGCTATTCTGGATTCAAAACGGATTCGGGGCAAATTACACTATTTAGTAGACTGGAAGGGTTACGGCCCAGAAGAACGAACGTGGGAACCTTTAGCTAATGTACAAAATGCACCACGAATGGTGAAATCATTTCATGCTCGCTATCCTGATAAACCCAAACCTATTCCTTTGGTGTTAGGGGGGATTTTGAGAGGGGGGTACTGTCATGATTCAGCTACGTTATCCCGTCTGTAGACACCATAGCTGCTTATCCCTTCATTACCCCTGTTAAAACCCACCCCTGTCCCGTGCATCCTGCACTCCAAAAATGTATTGAAATATGAAAGTGTATAGACTTTATTATTAATGCGTTCTGTGCTTCTGTGCTTTTTTGTACCTTTCTATTTGTCGTATCATGTATGAAGTAATACATGGTGTGATTGCACATGCTGTATCATGAGTACTGTATCATAGGGACCACATGCCACTGAAATAGACTTAGAACGTAGTGGCAGTCGCTGGGATCCCTCAAGGATACTGTGCATCTTTGAACATTGTCGTTTACTCGCAACTTGTCTGCATTTGGGAAAGGCTTCGGTTTCACAGTGGTGAAGCTCCGGTTTCTCAGTAAAGACTTTGACGCTGCACGTAGAAGACGTGCAACGTGTGCCTAGCTGTTCGGGTGTGACCAGACTATAAATAGCCACACCCGTGTTCTGGAACTCGCTTAGCCTTCCATCGGAGTAGCGGAGTAGCAAGGAAATACCGGCTTACCTGATCTTTGTTGCCTCTTCACGCTGGAATCTTCTTGGCTTCGTTGCATGGAAACGAAGATCACAAAGGCATCTTCTGGTCTCCTCGCTGATCCTCGATCCTGAAAGACAAAGACAACATGAAAGCTAAGTGAACAGTTGTTTGTTTTAAGGCGCCCATCGCAAGACAGCGTTATTAAGACATTAAGAAACCTAATTTTTGGAGCGTTTTTTCTATAAGGAAAAGCATAACAGAACCAAGAACATTTACAGAAAGTTCAAGGATTATGTTAACTGTAATTTTGAATATGGTATTGTAGTTTTCTTTTAAGGCATCAAGTGACGGAGCATAACTACTGGAACACTCAGCAGTAAGTTTTGGGGTGGACTAAATTGTAGTAAGAGAAGTGCCGAAAGCAATAGAAAAAAAAGGAACGTCTGTAATTAATACGTTATTCTCTTTCATAACATCAGGACTTATTTCAGCACGAGATACCAGACAGAACTGTTAGCCAGGCGACAACCACCTCACAACACAACTCCCAAACTCCGTCACCAGACTCCACGGACGCTACGCAAGACTCCTGACTATCGCAGGTAGGATACGTGTTTAGTGTTTTATCAAAAAAGACGTAAAGTCAGAGAAGTGACTGTGTAAATCAATACTTGAGGTTGGAGTCTAACTCTACCCTGTTGCCTCGCAGGTCGACAACAGGAAGAAGCCAGCGTCCATATCCGGCCCTCCTCCCTACACCTTATCCCTTAGCCTTAGTGTCAGTAACCGTAACACAGGTTAAAAGGTAGGGTTTTCGGGAAGTTGGCTCATAGCGTCTCTGCGAAACATCTATCAAGTACTCTCAGGTAAGAGTGCTTGTCCGACCCTGACAATCCTTGCCATATTCAAGGGCCCGATATATTAAGAGTCTTGCAGATGTCTGCAATATATTAGATCTTTACTGAAGCTGTGGCGTGAACAGAACATAGCTGCAATAGGAAGATTATTATAATCAGAGCTTTGCTAGAGTTGTACATTTTCAACTATCTGATAGAGACATCTAGCTGCAGATTCTTTACCTTTGAATTTCCAAGGCATCAGACTGGATCCAGAAGATTTTTCTTAGAGCAATATCCCTGCGTACAGGTTGGTGGCATTGGTCAGCTCCGCGTGATGCCTTCGGGTCCCAGAGGCACAGAGGGGGCTACATCGGGTTCCGCGCTGGTGGCTTCGGCCCCAATGACCCCCCATGGATTCAGCTATGGATTCGGAAAGACGCTGGTCGGTCGTGCCATTGCAACCTTCCCCGACCCAACACTGAGACTCCCAATGCTGCTACGTATGTTGAGGAAGTTTCTTCCTCTTCTCTCATTGGACACCAGGAAAACCGAGGTCCAGGCTCTGGTTACTTCTAGACTGCACTATGCCAACTTTCTGGACTTTGGGCCTTCACGGTTATCTCATCCAGTGCCTCCAAGTGGTTCAAAATGCTGCAACTAGACTGGTCCTCAGGCTCAAGCCCAGGACTCACATGCCCCCTCACCTAAAGGCATTACACTTGCTCCCTATGAGTAAAAGGATCAAGTTTAAGGCCCGGTACTGTTCTTCAAAGCCCTTCATGCAAGGGGCGCCTGTTACCTCAGGACAAGAGTTAGCCACTACTTGCCTGCCAGAACTCTGAGGTCATCCTCCATGGGCCTGGCCTGCGTCTCCAGAATACGCCTAGCCCGGTCTGGGGGAAGATCTTTCAGGCTCTTGGGAGCTCAAGCTTGGAACCAACTCCCGGCCTCTCACAAATCTACGGCTGACCTGGCGGTTTTTAAGAAACTTATTAAAACTTGGTCTTTCCAGGGCTAGGAGTGGCTGTCTGGTCTGTTAGTCTGAGACTATTAGCGCCGGGACACTCTTGCTGAGTAGCCGTGCGCTCTACAAATGTGCATCATTCATTCATTCAGTCCAGTGGGCACTTGTTGCTATGGCTGTTATTTCATTAGTCATGTGGAGGCTTTTTATATTGCTAATGCCTTATGCTCTGGGGTGGTCGGTGTACTGTCTTAATATATCCAGGTATTCGGAATATTGACAACCACAACATTGTGAAAAAGTATGTTTAGGTAAGTAACGTTTAATTTGTGATATACACCTGGGTGGCCGCTACTATGATCCTGCAAAGTGCGGTCACTCTTGTGGTCGTATTTGATGTGGTCACTACTATAAAAATGATCAAAGACATTAGTAGCTCTGGACTTTTTTCCTTGATTAAAAACACTTCTCATTATAGAAATGTTAGAGAGCCCTGCCTTAGGTCCTAGGTCAGTTCTTTAGCCTTATTCTGAAGGGCTAGGAATGGAGGAAGATTGGGAGGGGTCACAGGACCATTTACAAGACCAGCTTCATCAAGACATGGACTGGTATGAGGAATTTGGTGAGGCCAGCGGACTGGATACATCTCAAGATTCTGGCCTGTTTTCTCCCCCTACCGTGGCTACAGAGGAAGGAGCTTCATACGCTATGGTGGCGCCGAGATCAGCTGAGGTCCTGGACCTTCAGCTCCCTTCTGCGGCAGTCAAGACGAATATCTTGACAGAGATCCTGCAGCCAGGCGTCCCCTCCTTGGAAGCCTTGCTGCCCTCCAACGAGGCCTTAACTGATGTACTACTGAGAACCTGGTCCAAGCCCAGCACATGGGCTCCTGTAAATAGGACAATCACCCTCCGCTATCGTCCTGCACCAGGTGAGCCAAATTTTCTCACCAACCATCCTACCCAGAGAGGTTGGTGGTCCAAGCCTCTACCTTACATGGTGCGTTCCACCAGTCTTGCATTGTGGTCGGTGAACACTGCATGCCTATTGGGCCTCCCACTCCCTTTGGTAAACAGTTGCGCAAGTGCTGCCACAGGTCCCAGAGGAGGCCCGGGCCATCCTCTCCCAAGCAGTATCAGATGGGAGAGATGCAGCAAAGTTTGCCATTCGTTGTGGTCTCGACACGACCGACTCGCTGGGTAGAGCGATTTCATGGACGGTGGCTGTTCAGGGGATGTCCAGGCCTCTCTCATAGACATGCCCTTTGATGGCACCTGTCTCTTTGGATACAAGGTAGACATGGCGCTGGAGCGCTTCAAGGACTCACAGGCTAAGGCCAAGTCCTTGGGCCTCTCAGTGGCCACACATCCCAGGTCTGCCTTTTGCCCTTTTCGTGGCTACAGAAGGGGCTTTTGGCAGCGCCAGCCATACCCCAGGCACAAGGCTGTGCAAGTTCAGAAACCTCTGCGAGGCCGTGGGCTTGGCTCATTCCAACCCCGTATGTTGGGCAGCCAAAGGTCAGGTAAGACTCCTACCCTGCTGCAACCTCAGCCTCCAAATATTCCTAGTCCGGCCCTTCCAGATCATGGGCCGCCAGTTGGTGGCAGGGTCAGCCATCACCACTGGCAGAACATCACTTCGGACAGGTGGGTACTCCAGATAGTCTGAAGGGGCTACTCCCTCCCCTTTGAGACAACCCCTCCCTGCATGCCTCCAACTTACGACAGGCTGACGGAGGATCACCTGACTTTGCTTCTGGAGGAAGGCATGGCTATCTTGGTCAAGGGAGCCATAGAGAGGGTTCAGGCGCCAGAAGTGGGCTGTGGTTGTTATTCCCTCTACTTTCTGGTCCTGAAAAAGGACAAGGGTCTTGGTCCTAACCTAGATCTGCGAGCCCTCAACTGCTTCCTCAAAAAGGAAAACTTCAAGATGCTCACTCTGGCTCAGGTATTCTCTGCCCTTGACCCAGGAGACTGGATGGTAGCGTTGGACTTGTAGGACACCTATTTTCACATTCCTGTTCTGCCTGCTCATCAGCGCTACCTGTGGTTTATGTTAGGCCATGAGCACTTTCAGTTCACTGTGCTCTCCTTTGCTTACCAGCGCCCCTCAAGTGTTCACTAAGGTAATGGCGGTGGTCGTAGCTCATCTGCACTGATCAGAGTTGCCAGTCTTCCCCAATCTCGATGACTGGCTGTTGTAGGCAGGCTCGCCCCAGGCTATCGTCTCCCACCTCTAGAATACGGCGAAACTCCTGCATTCGCTGGGGTTCTCTATAAACGTGCCAAAGTCACACCTGACTCCCTCTCAGATGCTCCCTTTCATCAGGGCTGTTCTGGACACAGTGCAGTTGCAGGCTTATCCACCTGAGCAGCGAGTTCAGGATATTCAGGCTATGATACCGATGTTTCAGCCTCTTTCCTGGATTTCGGTGAGAATGGCGCTGAAGCTGCTGGGCCTCATGGCCTCCTGCATCCTGCTAGTGACACATGCCAAATGGCATATGCAGGCTGTGCAGTAGTACCTGAAGTTCCAGTGGGCGCATCATCAGGGGAATCTCTCTGATATAGTCCAGATCTCAAAGGGAATTGCAGAGGACATGCAGTGGACCCTCCCTCCCTTCCCCCACCAGACCACAGTAGTGACAGATGCGTCACTCCTGGGATTGGGCGACCATCTGGGAGAGGTGGAGATCCAAGGACTCCGGTCTTCAGCGGAATCAGGACTCCACATCAACTTGCTGGAGCTCTGAGCGATTCGTATGGCATTGAAAGCTGATTTAAGCGTTCACGGATCAGTGCCATGCGGTACTGCAACAAACAGGGCGGGTGGGGTTGTGGACCCTTTGTCAAAAGACCCTGCATCTGTAGACATGGCTGGAACAGCAGGGCATATACCTGTGGTTCAACACCTTGCAGGATCTCCGAACATCAGGGCGGACAAACTCAGCCATCGATGCCTAGCAGATCACAAATGGAATCTCCATCCAGAGGTGGAGCATGGTCTCTTTCAACAGTGGGGAGAGCCTTTGTTAGATCTGTCCTCCTCTGCCGAGAATGTGCAGTGTCAGCAGTTTTGCATGCTGGAGTGTCCAAGGTGTCTCTCGCTCGGAGACGATTTTCGTCTCAAGTGGAGCTCAGGGCCTACTATACGCCTTTCCGCCCATACCACTCCTGTCCAGAGTGCTGAAGAATATCAGGAGCGATCAGGCCCAAGTCATTCTTGTGGCTCCGGATTGGGCACGGAGAGTCTGGTATCCTGAGCTTCTCCGATTGAGCATCGATCCTCTGATCAGCCTGCCTCTTCTGGAGGATCTCCTGTCGTAGCAGCAGGGGAGGGTCCTCCAACCAAACTTATCAACTCTACATCTTCTTGCGTGGAAATTGAGTGGTGACAGGTGATAGCTTTCGGCCTTCTTCCCAAAGTTTGCAATGTGATTTTGGTAGTCAGGCGGCCCTCCACCAAGACCGTGTACGCCTGCTGGTGGAACAAATTTGTAAGATATTGAAGAGAAAGTTCTATTGATCCTCTTTCTGCTTCGATCTCTGAAGTTTTGCTTTATATTTTGACCCTTGCTGTAGGAAGCTGGCTCGCTATATAGTGTACTAAAACGAAGTACACTGTGCACAGAGTCCAGTGGGTCCCCAATTGGTTTACAGAGGCAAAAGTAGATAATACTAATGCTCTCTTTTGTGGTAGTGTGGGCGAGCAGTTATGCTTATCAAAGGGTACCGCTAAGCATTTGTTGTACTTACAGAGGCAATAATTGAAACACACACTCAAAGAATAAATCCGAGAGCAAATTAGAAAAATAACACTTCTTTTTACCCATGTTTTAAACTGAAGAACTTCATTAAAGATAAGTACAGTTTTCGATAGAAATATTCACAGGTAAGTAAAACGTTCAAATTTGTGCGCTTTTACGCACAATGCAATCCTATGGAAGGAAAAGTCAAAGATGCATAAAGGTAGGTACAGTCGGTTTCAGGGGTTCACCTTCT
Source organism: Calotriton arnoldi (assembly GCA_963921515.1). Classification (NCBI taxonomy): domain Eukaryota; kingdom Metazoa; phylum Chordata; class Amphibia; order Caudata; family Salamandridae; genus Calotriton; species Calotriton arnoldi. The sequence continues at coordinate 148,076 of CAWUFW010010892.1, forward strand.
GGGATTGAAATAGTAGCGGGCCAAGGTTCAAAGTACTACCAGCAGTTCTTTGGGAACCGCCTGGGTTCCACCGGGAGCAGGGTGCTGGTGAGGCTGGTAGCTAATGTGCTACGGAGAAGGGGGGGGGCATCTGAAAATAGGCAGCACAGGGGGACTCTTGAGCAAGTCCGAGGGCTCCCAAACAGGGGCTCAGGTCGCAAAGGGTCTTGGAGCATGGGGGCACAGCTGGTTTGTTGGGACTCAGGTCGGGCGACTCGGATGCAGAGTGGTTAGGTCGGCTGGGTATGCAAAGATGCACCTCGTGGTCAGGGACAAACACCTGGCCGGGGCAAAATTAAAGCAGTTGGGCCACTCTCGAAGTGGATCTCAGTGATGCTAACATCACTTGACGGCTGCTTCGTCCTGGTGCAGTGAGAATCTGGACTGGACTTTCACTGTTGGTACCCCGGGGGTTGGTGCTGCACGTCTCCAGTTGGTCCTGGTGTCTTCACACTTGGTGGGGGGACAGATTTAATGTTCCAGAGCATGAGTACCTTCTCCTGGTTATCTGCGGTATCGGTCGGACTGGGGAGCTTCACAGTGATGGACCGAACTTTGCTTGTCGGTGCCTGCGGACTGCAGGGGAGTAGCTCCTGCACTTCAAGAAAGACTGTCGGTGGTTTTTGAAGTGCTGGCAGGCTACCCAAGGCTTTGGTAGTTCTCCAGCTCCCAAGACGAGTCACTCTCACGATTGTCGAGAGAGGTCTGAGGACGGCAGGGTTCCGTGCCAAAGTCCAAAGTTCTGCTGCAGTTCTCGCCAGGCAGTGACTCTTCTTCGACCTTCTTCTGTTGATTTGTCGAATTTGACTTTTAGGGTTCAGGGGTGCCACCTAAATACTCAATTTATGAGTGTCACGGGGAGTGACCGGTAGTAACCAATGGGTTACCTACCTTTAGGGTGTCTACACCCTCTACATGACCGCTTCCTGTTAGAAGTGGGCATAACCCTGATCCTAGAATGCTAATTCCATCCAAAACTGCATGGATGAATCTGAAAAGTGGGGTCCATATCAGTTGGCCTGCACTAAGGGTGGTGCTGGCTGAATGTGGGCACACCTCCTAATCTTGCTAATTTTCTCTCCTGTCTTGCCACTAAACAATGGAGTCAGGACAGGGGGGTGGGCACCTCCACTATCTGGAGAGGCACGGGGTCACATAACAAAGGCAGCAGGGCCTTTGAAGCTTCCAGTTCTAGAATGCCCATACTACTTAGAGGAGGTGTGTACACCTCCGCCCTGAGCTGGCCTTGTTCCTGACCTCTGAGAGCAAAGGCTCTGCCTCAGGAGGTCAGAAACCATTCTTCAATGGCTGGCTGATCGAGACCAGTCAGTCAACACACCAGTAGTCGGTAGGTTTTCAGAAGGCACCTTTACGGTGCCCTCTGGGTGCAATTATTAATAAATACCGTACTGGCATCAGTGTAGGTTTAGTAAGATGAGGTGTTTGGTGCCAAACACCTTGAGGTACAGTGAAGCCATCATGTAGCGGGGTAACTTGTTATGATGAGTGTCCAGCCCATGTACTCTGTATGGCTTCCCTGGGCACTAGTAATATCGAAGGGTGAACTTAGATATCACCGGGACATATCCACTCCTGCAGATATGCCCACACAAGGGTATAGTGCACCCTGCCTTAGGGCTGTAAGGCCTGCCTTAGAGGTGACTTACCTATACCACATGTAGTGCTGGCAGGCATAGACAACAAGGATGGTGCCATGACAACTCTTTGGTTTTCTCTGCAGCAAGACATGCAGGCTGCAATGGAAGTTTGCATGAGCTTGGTGAAGGGTCCCCTAGGGTGGCGCAATTTGTGCTGCAGTCCATAGGGACCCTCTTTAGTTCCAAGGCCCTATGTACCAGGGGCACCACTAACTAGGGACTTACAGGGATCGAAAAGGGGTGCCAATTGTGGAACAATAGTGCAGTTTAGGGAAAGACCACTGGTACTGGGGACCTGGTTGGCAGGAACCCAGTACACTCTCAGTCAAAGTTGCACCAGATACCAGCAAACAGTGGGCTGTAACCATGTCAAAATGGGTGCATTCCTACACAAGCCCCCTCCAGGTGAAAGAAGATGAGACTAACCTTACCCAAGAGAGTCTTCATTGTCTAAGTGGAAGAACCTGGAGAGGCCATCTGCATTGGCATGGTCAGTCTCAGGTCTATGTTCCACTGTAAAGTCCATTCCCTGTAGGGAGATGGACTACCTCAAAACTTTTGGGTTTTCACCTTTCATCTGCATAAGCCATCTGAGAGGTCTGTGGTCGGTTTGAACAAGGAAGTGAGTACCAAACAGGTATGGTCTCAGCTTCTTCTGGGGCCAAACCACAGCAAAGGCTTCTCTCTCATTGGCACTCCAACGCTGTTCCCTGGGGAGTAACCCCTGCTTATAAAACCAACAGGCTAGTCATGGCTATTATCATTGGTTTGAGTAAGGACCGCTCCTATCCCTTGCTCAGAGGCATCAGTCTGTACAATGAACTGTCTAAAGCAATCTGGAGCTTTGAGAATGGGTGCTGAGCACATTGCCTCTTTCAGGGTGTCAAAAGCCTTTTGACAACTAACTGCTCAGTTTACCTTTTTAGCCATTTTTTATAGGTGAGTTCTGTGAGGGGTGCCACAATGGAACCATACCCCTCACAAACCTCCTGTAAAACCCAGTCAGGCCAAGGAATGTCCTGACTTGAGTCTGAGTGGTTGGAGCTTCCCAATCCAGAATGGTCTGGATGTTGGGTTGTAAGGGTTGAACTTGGCCTCCACCTACCAGGTGGCCCAAGTATACAACTGGGATCACTGACAGAATATCGACGACCACAATATCGAGGTCCCAAAATATCGGGACCTAAATATCGATGTCAAGAATATCGACATCCTATCTACATCATGGTAAGTACAAAAATATCGAAACAAAAATATAGTTGTTAAAAATATCGATATTAAAAATATCGGTTTTTTTATGTATAAAAAAAACGTAAAATAAATTAAATAATACATATAACAAAAATAAATATTTATAATTATTAGAAAATGTTAACAATTATAAGTAATAAATGTAAGGTAAAAATAAATTAAACATACATATAAAAAATAATATATATATTAACTTAATCATTATTAATAAATAATTAATTTAATAAATTATAAAATGTTAGAAATTTATTACAAATTATAAATACATATATATACATACACCTCTAACATAAAAAGAAAAAAATATATATATTATAAATTAAAATATTAAAATATTTATTAATTTTTAAAACTACATTTTATACTACATTAATTACAACAGTAAGGATAGTGTTAGATAGCGGAGGTGAATAAATTACTATTCCCACTCCATCAAGTGCAACAGTAGTGAAAGTGTTGGATAGCGGAGGGGAATAATTTACTATTCCCACTCCAATGAATGCAACAGTAGGGAAAGTGTTGGATAGCAAAGAGGAAAAAAATAATATTCCCACTTCAGCGAGTGCAACAGTAGGGAAAATGTTGGATAGCGCAGGGGTAAAAATTACTATTACCACTCCAATGAAAACAACAGTAGGGAAAGTGTTGGATAGCGGAGGGGATAAAATTAGTATTCCCACTCCAGCAAGTGCAACAGTAGGGAAAGTGTTGGATAGGGCAGGGTTAAAAATTACTATTCCCTCTCCAGAGAGTACAACAGTAGGGAAAGTGTTGGATAGCAGAGGGGAATAAATTACTATTCCCACTCCAATGAGTGCAACAGTAGGGAAAGTGTTGGACAGCGGAGAGGAATAATTTACTATTCCCACTCCAGCAAGTGCAACAGTAGGGAAAGTGTTGGATAGCGAAGAGGGAAAAATTACTATTCCCACTCCAGCGACTGCAACAGTAGGGAAAATGTTGGATAGCGCAGGGGTAAAAATTACTATTCCCACTCCAGAGAGTGCAACAGTAGGGAAGGGAAAGTGTTGGATAGCGGAGGGGAATAATTTACTATTCCCACTCCAGTCAGTGCAACAGTAGGGAAAGTGTTGGATAGCGGAAGGATAAAAATTACTATTCCCACTCCAACGAGTGCAACAGTAGGGAACGTGTTGGATAGCGCATGGATAAAAATTACTATTCCCACTCCAGGGAGTGCAACAGTAGGGAAAGTGTTGGATAGCGCAGGGGAATAATTTACTATTCCCACTCCAGCAAGTGCAAAAGTAGGGAAAGTGTTGGATAGCGTAGGTGTAAAAAATAATATTCCCACTCCAGTGAGTGCAACAGTAGGGAAAGTGTCGGATAGCGGAGGGGATTAATTTACTAATCCCACTTCAGCAAGTGCAAAATTAGTGAAAGTATAGGATAGAGTAGGGGTAAAAATTACTATTTCCACTCCAGTGAGTGCAACAGTAGAGAAAGTATAGGATAGCGTAGGGGTAACAATTACTATTCCCACTCCAGCGAGTGCAACAGTAGAGAAAGTGTTGGATAGCGTAGGGGTAACAATTACTATTCCCACTCCAGTGAGTGCAACAGTAGGGAAAGTGTTGGATAGCGGAGGGGTAAAAATTTCAAAATTAACATAATTAATTAACAATTAATTAATTAATTAATAACTATTAACAATGAAAATATAATTATATATTAATAAATTAATTCAAACAATTAACACAATAAAATCATAAATAAAAAATATGACATATTAAATAGTAATAAATATATTAAAATTAAATTACTTCCCACCCTATTCCCCTATCAACCTACAACCCACTCCTAAAAAATGACACAATTAACATATTTACCAATTAATTAATAATAATTAATAACAAATTACTAAATATTTACTTATAAGTTATTTCCCACAATTAACACTATAAAAGATTAATTAATTGAATATGAATTATGAAAAATATTAATAATTTAATTATAATTAAATTACTTCCCACCCTATTCCCCTATAAACCCACAAACCACTCCTAAAAAAATTACACAATTAACATATTTACCAATTAATTAATCAATAAAAATTAGCAGCCAATTATTAATTAATTAATAATGAATTAATTACCATAATTAACACTATAAAATAAAATGTAAATAAATACTAATAAATAAAAATTATTATTCAATTAATTATTTTTAAATTACTTCCCACCCTATTCCCTATAAACCCACAACCCGCTACGGAACTAAAACGCAAAATGTAATTCAAATAAAATTAATATTCAATTAATTATATTCAAATTACTTCCCACCCTATTCCCCTATAAACCCACAACTCGCTACGGAACTAAAACGCAAAATGTAATTCAAATAAAAATAAAAATAAATTAATTATATTTAAATTACTTTCCACCCTATTCCCCTATAAACCCACAACCCGCTACAGAACTAAAAAGCAAAATGTAAATAAAAAAATATTAGTAACTTCTAAAAATTTAACACAAACATGAAAAATAAATGCAATACTTAGACAAAAAAATATAGCACATACATTTAAAATACACACTAAAATACATAACACTAACTAAAACAACGATATTTTTAACAACTATATTTTTGCAAACGATATTAACAACTTCGATATTTTTAAAAACGATATTACTTACCTTAGACTCGATATTCTTGTCCACGATATTCTGACTGTCGATATTTTTGACAAACGATATTCTGAACTCGATATTTGTGCTAGTCGATATTTAAAACTCGATATTTAGACTGTGTACCATACAACTGTGCCCTGCCCTATCTGGCATTAGGATGCCATGATAGTGAGGACTGCAGTCTTCAGGGCCTGCAAAACCTTGCCAAGATGGATCCGGTGATCCTGCCAGGTGTAACTATAGAAAGCAATATCATCAAGATAGTCTGCACTAAAAGCTTCCACCCCAGTACGGACTTGATTCACCAACCTTTAGATGGTATCAGGATCATTCTTTCAGCCAAAGGGCATAACAGTGAACTGATAATGCCCATCTGGAGTGGAGAATGCTGTCTTTTCTTTTGCTCCTGGGGCCATGCCAATTTGCCAGTACCCTGATGTTAAGTCAAAGGTGCTGAGAGGTGTGGCTGCTCCTAATTTGTCTATCAACACATCAGCTCTGGGTAAGGGGTGAGCACATGTCTCTTAGTGACAGCAATAAGACCTCTGTAGTCCACACAAAACCTAATTTCTGGTTTCCCACCCTTGGAGTGGGGCATGGGGACTAAACCCACAGGGCTAACCCAGACGCTGTCAAAGGGTTCAATAGCCCCTAACTTCAACATCCTGATGACTTCAGCTTTGATGTTCTCCTTAATGTGCTCATACTGCCCATAGACCTTGTTTTTGACTTGGAAGCTGTCTTCAGTGTCTACATCATGGGTACACCAGGATGTCTGTCCAGGGGTTAAGGAGAAGAGTCCAGCATACTGCTCCAGGACTTGCCTGCAGTCAGCTTGCTGTTGGGCAGGGAGGGTGTCGAACAGACCACTCCATCCACTGATCCATCTTTGGGGCTGCTGGATAGGAAATCAGGGAGAAGTTCACTCTCTGCTTCCTGATCCTCATCAGTGACCATGAGCATAGTCACTTCAGCCCTGTCATGGCAAGGGTTAAGGTGGTTAACATGGATGACTCTCCTGGGGCTCCTGCTAGTGCCAATGTCAACCAAATAGGTGACCTCGCCTTTCCTTTTAAGGATAGGGTAGAGACCAATCGATTTGTCCTGGAGGGTCCTAGCTGCCACAGGCTCCAATACCCATACCTTCTGCCCTGGTTGGAACTCCACTATGGCAGCCTTTTGGTCATACCAGAGTTTTCGAAGCTCTTGGCTGGCCACAAGGTTTTTGCTTGCCTTATCCATGTACCCTGCCATTCTGGAATTTAGGCCTAGTACATAGTCCACAATATCTTGTTTAGGCTCTTTGAGAGGTCTCTCCCAGCCTTCCTTAACCAGACAAAGTGGTCCGTTCACAGGATGGCCAAAGGGAAGTACAAAGGGGGAGAAACCTACTCCCTTCTGTGGCACTTCTCTGTAAGCGAAAAGCAGGCATGGCAAAAGGCCATCTCATCTCCTTCTGAGTTTTTCAGGGAGTCCCGTGATCATGCCTTTAATGGTCTTGCAGAATCTCTCAACCAGGCCATTAGTTTGTGGATGATATGGGGTAGTGAACTTGTAAGTCACTCCACATTCAGTCCACTTGTGTTTCAGGTAGCCAGACATGAAGTTTGTACCTCTGTCTGACACCAGCTCCTTAGGAAAACCCACCCTGGTAAATATACAAATGAGGGCCATAGCCACTGCAGGAACAGAGGTAGTCTTAAGGGGAATTGCCTCAGGATACCTGGTAGCATGATCCACTACTACCAGCATGAATCTGTTTCCTGATGCAGTTGGAGGGTCAAAGGGACAGACAATGTAATTCCCTACCCTTTCAAAGGGTACCCCAACCACTGGAAGTGGAATTAAGGGGGCCTTTGGAGAGACACCTGCCTTGCCACTGGCTTGGCAGGTGGCACAGGAGTTGAAAAACTCCTTCACCTTCTGGGACATGTTGGCCAGAAGAAGTGGCTGACAAACCTGCTCCAAGTCTTTCTCTGTTCAAGATGCCCAGCTAGGCTGATGTCATGTGCCAATGTGAGGAGAAACTCTCTGAACTGCTTAGGCACTACCACTCACCTGGTGGCACCAGGTTTGAGGTCTCTGGCCTCAATGTATAGGAGCCCTTCCTCTTGTGGGAGCCACTAACATCTCCCTGTTCCTGTGCAGCAGCTTGCTGTCTCAGACTTCCAAGAGTAGGACAGGTCCTCTGCTCTTGTCACTGCTCTTCCCTAGAGGGTCCCTCTGAGCCTAGTAGCTCTGCTGTGTAAGGCCCAAGTTCCGAGGCTAAGTTCCCTCTGGGGCTCACAGGTCTTCTCCCTGGGGAGAGGGGACCTGAGCTTGTGGCTATTCAGAAGCTGGATTCCCTGACTTCTTACCTTTTCTCTTGGTGGGTTAGTCCATCATTTCAGACTACAACACCTCTTTTTTACCCTGGACGCTGCTCTGTGCTCAGGTTTCTATGCACACCCATTCAGCAATTCCCAGCATGGCTGCATGGAACCTAAGCTCAACCTCAGTCCAAGCTGAGGACTTCAAATCATTCCCTAGCAGACATTTGACTGGGATTGCAGAAAAGACCTGTTTTAGGACAGTAACCCCCTCCTCCCCACCCCCCTCCCCATTCTAAGGTCACCGTCGCCATGGGATGGACCTTAGTGACATTGTCAGCATTGGTAACAAGTACTGTCCGAGTAGAAACCAGTTTTCTGTCACCATGGTGAAACTGTCACATATATCTCTCAGGGCTTCTACTCTAATCCCACTAATCAAGGGCTGCTGTTTGTATTTTTCCATAATAGTAGGCCAAGCAGCTAAGGTTGCAAGGCCCACCCTCAGAGACTGTAGCTTCTGTGTGCACTCTGATTTGCTCAGGGCACACTAGGAATCCCACCTGGAGACTTGCTATTCCAGTTCTAACTGGAGCAGTACTAGGGGAACCTTTTGGGGACAGGCAGAGTCTTCAGTTTGGTGTCCAGTCTTCTGACAGTTGTGACACCATGCCTTTTTGGGATCCCAATTCTTACCTTGGTACCCAGTTTTTGGTTGTGAAGCTTTGGAGCCCATCCTCTTTAGCAGGTTGTTGGGTGCCTTTAGAAGACTTCTTACTTTTATCATTAGGATATTCACCCTCTTTCCCCTGGGGAGGCTTAGCAACCCCTTTTTTGTGGTCACCCCCATCAGTGGTAGTTTTGGTCACCCTAGTTTTAACCCAGTGGTCTGTCATCTTTCTCAATTCTTGAGGAGAAATTGGATCTAGATCTACCGGGTACCGGTGCCACTTTTCTTGATGATAATTAGTTAATAGATGTTCTTTCATAATTAAACTGTACAGCCAATCATAGTCATGCACATTGTTGCTTTTCAACCAGCCACCTAGTGTTTTCACTGAAAAGTCTACAAAATCTACCCAGGACTGACTCTGGGTTTTTTGAGTCTCCCTGAACCTGATCCTGTATTTTTCAGTGGTGAGTCCAAAGCCCTCAATCAAGGTACCCTTCATGTGGACTCAGCTATCCCTGCACTTACTAGAGATCAGTTCCCAAAGTAGAGAGCCCCAATATTTATGGCTGACCTTCCTTGTACTACAGGTTCTCGTCACGCTGTGAAACACGCTGTGAAACACGCTGTGATGTCATCACCTTTGAACAACCCCTTTGGGAATTTTAGGGTCAAAGGTTTCCTCTCTGTCCCTAGGTATCCCATCGCTGCCACCAATGTAGGAAGCTGGCTCTCCATATAGTGTACTAAAATGAAGTACACTGTGCAGAGTCCAGTGGGTCCCCAATTGGTTTACAGAGGCAAAAGTAGATAATACTAATGCTCTTTTTTGTGATAGTGTGGGCGGGCACTTAGGCTTATCAGAGGGTAGTGCTAAGCATTTGTTGTACTCACAGAGGCAATAACTGAGACACACACTCAAAGAATAAATCCAAGACCAAATTAGAAAAATCACACTTCTTTTTATATATGTTTTAAACTCAAGACCTTTATTCAAAGGTAAGTACAGTTTTCACAGGTAAGTAAAACTTTCAAACCTATGCGCTTTTACGCACAATGCAATCCTATGGAAGGAAAAGTCAAAGATGCATAAAGGTAGGTGCAGTCAGTTTCAGAGGTTCACCTTCTGGGATTGGAATAGTAGTGGGCCAAGGTTTAAAGAACTACCAGCAGTTCTTCGGCAACCGCCCAGGTTCTGCCTGGAGCAGGGTGCTGGTGAGGCCGGTAGCTGGCACACTACGGAGAAGGGGGCCACCTGAAAAGAGGCTGCACAGGGGGGCTTACAGGCAAGTCTGAGGGCTCCCAAACGGGGGCTCAGGTTGCAAGGGGTCTTGGAGCACAGGGGCACAGCCGGTTCATCGGAACCTGGGTTGAGTGACTCAGGTGCAGAGTGATTAGGTCGGCAGGGCTGGGTGCGCAAAGATGCACCTCGTAGTCAGAGACAAACAACTGGCACAGGCAAAATTGAAGCAGTTGGGCCACACTCAAAGTGGGTCTCAGTGATGCTGACGTCCCTTGATGGCTGCTTGGTCCTGGTGCAGTCCGAATCTGGACTGGACTGTCACTGTTGGTGTTTGGTGCAGGGTGTCCAGTACCCTGGGGGTTGGTGCTGCACAACTCCGGTTGGTCCTGGTGTCTGCACCCTTGGTGGGGAGACAGATCTGACCTTCCAGAGCAGGAGAACCTTCTACTGGTCATCTGCGGCATAATTTGGGCCGGAGAGCTACACTGCGGTGGACCAGACTCTGCTTGTCAGTGCCTGTGGACTTGCAGGAGAGTAGCTCCCCTACTCCAAGGGAGAATGTCAGAGGTTTTTGATGTGCTTGTGACTACCTAAGGCTTTGGTAGTTCTTCAGCTTGAAGGATGAGTCACTCTGTTGTGATTGTCAAGAGAGGGCTGACGACGGCAGGGTTTCTCACCAAAGTCCAAAGTTCTGCTGCAATTCTCGCCAGGCAGTGACTCATTTTTGTCCTTCTTCTATTGATCTGTCGAATTTATGTTCTTGGGTTCAGGGGTGCCATGCAAATACTCAATTTAGGGACGTTCATGGGGAGTGACAGGTTGTAGCCAATGGACTACCTACCTTTAGGGTGTCAACACTCTCTATATGACCACTTCCTGTGGGAAGTGGGCATAACCCTGACCCTAGAATGCTAATTCCATCTAAAACAACATGGAGGAATCTGAAAAGTTCCTCAGCTGGCCCCCCCTAGGGGTGGTGCTGGGTGAATGTGGGCTCACCTCCTAATTGTGCTCATTTTCCAGCCTGTTTTGCCACCAAACAGTGGGGTCAGGAAAGGGGGTGGGCACCTCCACTATCTGGAGAGGCCCGAGGTCACATAACAAAGGCGGCAGGGCCTTGAAGCTTCCCGCTCTGGAATGCCAATCCTGCTTGAAGGAGGTTCGAACACCTCTGCCCAGAGCAGGCTTTGTTCCTGACCTCCGAGAGCGAATGCTCTCATCTCAGGAGGTCAGAAACCTGTGTATGTTGGCTGGCTGGTCGAGACCAGTCAGTCAACACACTAGTAGTCAGTAGGTTTTCAGGGGGCACCTCTAAGGTGCCCTCTGGGTGCATTTGTTAAAAAATACAGCCCTGGCATCAGTGAAGGTTTATTAATATGAGGTGTTTGGTACCAAACACCTTGAGGTACAGTGAGGCCGTCATATAGCTGGGGAACTGCCAATGGCGATTGTCCAGCCCATGTACTTGGTATTGCTTCCCTGTGCACTGATAATATCTAAGGGTGAACTTAGATATCACCAGGACATATCCACTCCCGCAGATATGCCCACACATATGTATAGTGCACCCTGCTTAGGGCTGTAAGCCTGCTGTAGGGGTAACTTACCTATACCACATGTAGTGCTGGCAGGCATGCACACGGGGATGTGTGCCATGTGGACACTTCGGTTTTCTCTCCACTAAGACAAGCAGGCTGCGATTGCATATTCAGATCTGTGCAGTCTTCTGCACTAGAGCCCTGCAGGAATCATGATCGATCCAACGGGATTAGAGTTTTTTCACAATTCAAGAGCTGGCACAATCAGGGCCACAACCTGAGCTGGGCAGTAAGCAAAGCACTGGTCTAATCAGAGCTGTGCTTTACTCAGAGATCTGCATATTCAGATCTGTGCAGTCTTCTGCATTAGAGCCCTGCAGGAATCGTGCGCGATCCAACAGGATTAGAGTTCTGGCACAACACAAGAGCTGGCACAATCAGGGCCACAACCTGAGCTGGGCAGTAAGCAAAGCGGATGTCTAATCAGAGCTGTGCCTTACTCAGAGATCTGCATATTCAGATCTGTGCAGTCTTCTGCATTAGAGCCCTGCAGGAATCATGAGCGATCCAACAGGATTAGAGTTTTGGCACAACACAAGAGCTGGCACAATCAGGGCCACAACCTGAGCTGGGCAGTAAGCAAAGCGGATGTCTAATCAGAGATGTGCCATAGTGAGGGCACTGCCAGAACCCCAGGCCTACAAAAATCAAAATTGGTTAGTGCATTCTCATATAGAGCAAGAGGACTCACACCCCTATATGAACCCTGACATACAGTGATAAAAGTTTAACAATTTTATACACAGTTAAATCTGCTCCTGCCATATTTTTAAAATATGTGATACCTATTGTAGGTAGTAGGAGCGCAGGCACAATTGAGCACATGATGTGTATAATATACACTTGAAAAAATCAAAATGCACAGTGGGGTTTTGGGATGAAATAATTATGCAAGTGAGGTGACTTTGTTTCCACCTTCCATGTCACCCCGGAGTCCACATTCCAAGCGTGCAGTTGCGGCACGTGCCATGCAGTTATACATGAAATTGTGAGGATGTTATGAAAATAGAACGTAGTTGAAAGGCTGTCTTCTATCTGCTCGGTTCACGAGGAGTATTTTGGCTGAATGCCTTGAATGTCTTGTCTCACACAATCTAAACTATCATTTCCTTGTATACCAGGGGTCTTTGAAGTTTCATGGGAATGGGGCAGATGGTCCTCTCGAAGGAAACTATGTGTATGACTTTGAATGCTTGTAGTTACTATCTAGCTGTAGACAGCCTTCCTTTTGTTTTATCAGAACATCGCTTTGGTTCTAATGTTCAAGAAAAACCAGTATCCTGTCCAGTTACAGGTACATTTGTGAGGGCAGACCCTGTGGGGCTAGTAGTAAGAGAAAGGGGAAGGTAAGAAGGGAAGTGCTGAACACTGACCATTGAAATGTGGAGAGATCCATTGAAGACAGTCAGATGGCTCAGGCCCCATAATGGCTGCATAAGCCTCCTGCTCCAACATTCCAAGGTCGGAGGTTCTATTTCTCCTTTTTAGGTCTCACTGAGCCAGCGCATGCGCTGCTCTGGCTTTTAGAAAGTGCTACCAGAGGCTTTTCCTGGCCTCAAGCTTGCGTTCACGCGAGCGTGCACGCGCGTAGCCGCCATGTGGGTTTCTGTCAAGGCTCATTAAGCCTTGCGTGCCTCTCTCCGCCTTGCTTGTTTTCTTTCGCATCAAGCCTCGTTTTTTAAATTTACATACTAAATAATGAAACCACCCCTCCCACTTCCCAAACCGTATCCAGCAGCGATGCCGTGGCCTTTTATTTATTTATTTAGTACGGCGCCCTTGTGCTTGCTGCAAAGAACACCCCTCCCCCCAAACATCATCCAGCAGCGATGCCGTGGCCTTTTATTTATTTATTTAGTACGGCGCCCTTGTGCTTGCTGCAAAGAACACCCCTCCCTCCTCCCAAACATCATCCAGCAGCGATGCCGTGGCCTTTTATTTATTTATTTAGTACGGCGCCCTTGTGCTTGCTGCAAAGAACACCCCTCCCTCCTCCCAAACATCATCCAGCAGCGATTCCGTGGCCTTTTATTTATTTATTTAATAAGGCACTCGTATGCTTTTTTTCTTGTTTGTTTAATATTGCATCCCATGAAGATGCCTGTGCCTTTTTCAATGCGACAGTTTGATTTGTTGTGTGGGCCTATTATAACGGCTGCATTTTCCTTTTAAATCTTGTGAATAATATGGCCCAATTTTGTCAGCAAGCTGTTTGTCCCTCTCACATGCTAATCGTCACTGCCAGAGTCCCACCACAGGCTGGGAAGGGTAACCGGAAGCCCCCCTCCGAGCTTGTGGAGAGATGTGGTGCAGCGGCCAGGGCAGCTGACTTCGGAGCACAGGGTTCACGGTTCGATCCCCAGCTCCGGCGGCAGCTTAGATCAGCACCATGTGACTCTGGGCAATAGCTCACTTAATTTCCACGACGGCCCCCAGCGCCTTGAGACCCGTAAGGGTGAGTAGCTGCGCTATATAAAAACGGACTTACATTTTTTTTTTTTTTACATTTTGTCAGCTACACTCCATGCGCTGCTGGCAGGGGTGCTTCAAGGTCAATTTGGGGGGCATCCATGTTGAGCAGAGAAAATGCATCAATCACTCTCTTGACACGCCCAACTCCAATAACATTGCGACTCCGAGAAACTGCTGCAACCACAACTTAATCCCCTATAAAGATTAACTTTCTCACCCAGCTTCATGTATATCATGTCGTCCTCTGCGGGTAACCGGCATGCCATCTTTAACAAGTCAAAACGTGAACATGCGAGACTTTTCAAACCGAATGGCGTTTCAGGTGTTATACTGGACAGTTTCCCAAAACAACTGTTTTTCAACAAGATAATGCAATTGAAAATTCCCTCGCAGAAATCACTGCTAGTGCCTGGATAAGTGTAATTTCCTTAAAAACAAGACAGAAAAATCTGAAAAAAAACTGAGATGACTTGATGTTGAGATGTTTTCAAATCAGATTTCATGTAATGAATCTATTCAAACCGAGAAGCCTAATAAATTCATTTGCTAATTGCCAGTCATTTTACACAAAATGAACAACCATTCAAGACTAATTTACAAACCCTAGTTTAACACCACTCTGCTTTACTCCATGCCACTCCACTCAACACAACTCTGCTTTACTCCACTCCACTCTGCATTACTCCACACCACTCAACACCACTCTGCTTTATTCTACTCCACTCAACGCCACTCTGCTTTACTCCACTCTGTTTTACTCCACTCCATTCTGATTTACTCCACTCCACTCTACTCCGCTCCGCTCAACACCACTCTGCTTTACTCCATGCCACTCTGCTTTACTCCACGCCACTCCTCTTTACTCCACTCTGTTTTACTCCACACCATTCTGCTTTACTCTACTCCACTTTACTCCACTCCACTCAACGCCACTCTGCTTTGCTCCACGCCACTCTCCTTTACTCCACTCCACACCATTCTGCTTTACTCCACGACACTCTGCTTTGCTACATGTCACTGTGTTTTACTCCGCTCAACGCCCCTCTGCTTTACTCCATGCCACTCTGCTTTGCTTCACGCCACTCTGTTTTACACCGCTCAACGCCACTCTGCTTTGCTCCACGCCACTCTGCTTTACTCCACTCCTACCTATTTCTTCTTTTTCGTCAGCAAACAGTTCCAAGCCACACAATTCAACTCCACACATTTGCAATCCACACCACATAATTTAACACCAAAACACATAATACAACTCAACACAATTACACAACACACCACATACATCTAATCAACACCACACAATTCCACATCATGCCACAAAATTCAACAGCATGCCATATAGTTAAACTCCACTACATACCACTCCACAACACAAAATACAATTCCACATAATTACACTCCATATCACACAATCCCACTCCACATAATTCCAGAACACTCAATATACCACATATTTACTATCCATATAACTCCACAGCACACCATGCCACATAATTCCACTACACAAATCCAATCCACGACACACCACACAATTCAATGCCACACAATTACACAACAAACTAATCCAATCCCACACACATAACTTTCACTACACACCACATACATACATTCCATAAACCATAGGCAAAAGACATTGCCATTTACAATGCCAATAGCTCTAACTCAAACAAATGCGAGACCGGTTGCATTTTCAATGCAAGCAATGTTTGCAATGTTCCACGTACAGATAGCACATCTGAGCAGCTAGAAGGGGGTGTTGGGAAGGCCGGCACCGGATCCACAAGACCTGACTAAGGATCTAAGCTTGTGGTGTAGCATGGAAGAAAGTGCTGTTGTGAGCTCGGTAATATCCAGGTATATAGCATAACTGTGCTGCGCTTGATGTAAAAGGTTTCTTCTGTAATGGATTATATTGGAGGTGTTAGTGGCTTGTTGTTAGTGGCTAGTGCTGTTCTGAGCCCCGTGACAGCCAGCGGTGGCAAAGATTGGTTTAATTAGATGTAAAAACAAGCATTGGCATAGCCAATAGGTCTCGCCTTTGGGACCTTATAAGTGTTTAGTTAACCAGCACAATATCCTTGGTGCAACAACATCAACTGTTGCATAGCTAAACACTTATAAGGTCCCAAAGGCGAGACCTATTGGCTATGCCAATGCTTGTTTAAGTTACAGCATCTACAACCGGTGGTTGACAATATTCTATTAGCCCGATAGCCCTTCTCCTTAGACTGTAACATCTATTAAAGGCCTTAACCCTCTGGGTTATTGCCCTTGGCAGTGGCTATAACTCTTAATACAGGGTCACACCTTCACTTTGCCCACAAACCACTTAAAACCTTGATGCGTATATAGCTCTTTCATATGAAAGCGTGAACAGGTTTGCAAACATGAAGAATAAAAATAAAACCTCTAGTGCAAAATTAAGTACATCAAAAACCTGTTAGATATTTGTTGTAAACATATATTTGAAACAGTCCAATACAAGTCAGTTAAAAAAAAAAGCTGCAGTAGCTTGGAATGTGTAGTGCAGAAAGATTCTAGCTTTCGCTATCAAAGGAGTGCAAAAAGTAAACACATTCTCTCTGCTTGTCATTGTAAGCTATTACAATAGAGCAGAAGAAGGAAAAACAACATTCCTTTTGATGCTTTAAACAGCTGCTTCAATTATGCTCGGTGACCTGACCTGCCTGTAGCCTTTGCTGCTGGCTATGGCAGCAAGCATTGTGACGTCAGAACTCGACTGTAATAACTTATAGTGGTCGAGTTCTGATGTCTTTTCTTTATAATCCGTGACTGGGTACGTCACAAGTTGTGACTGCTGTTTATAAAGGGACTACAGAATCCCATGTATTATAACTGTATAAAAACTTAGGACCAGATTTACAAAAGTGTCACACAATGCAGCACCCCTCCCAAAGTTGCTGTGCTGCGTTGCGCAGCAGGGAGAGAGCAGGAGAGCGCCATATCAACAGAGATATAGCACTCTCCTCCCCTCACTGTAGCACGGCATAGAATTTTGCTGCTGAGCGCCATGCACACATCTTTGCGCCATAGTGCAAGGGTGTGTGCGTGAGGCTAGCATAGGTTTTGTACTGGAATGGTACCTTTCCAGTACAAATTACTATGACTAGACAAGTTTTAAAACGTTTCCTACTTTTTATGTGTGTTGCACAGTGCAGCACACATGCAAAGCCGGAAAAGAAAGGAGAAATTCAAACATTTCTCCTTTTAATGCCGGCTTTCCAGCAGCATTATTTTTAGGCGCAAAGCCCTGTCTACTAATGTTAGTAGATTAGGTTTTGCGTCAAAAAGAATGGGTTGTTGCATGCATCGCCCAAGGAAAGCCCCCTTGACGCTAAGTAACACAAAGCAGAGCTTCACGCTGCTTTGCTTTACTTTTTCTTACAAACCAATGCAAATGCCAATTTGCGTTGGTTTGTAAATCTCAAAAGGTTTTGCGTCAGTTTGCGTTAAAAAAATAACGCAAACTGTACACAAAACCTTTGTAAACCTTGGCCCTAGCTTTAAATCCAGTCCAGCTGAAACACCACTAGACACCTGGAATGAGAAAGTGACATCTACTCTCCTGTAATAAGCTAAAACAGGTAAAATGAGATATCCCGGTGCTTCCCACCAGAGAAAGCACAAAAACATGAAAGGCAGGAGAAGAACAACTACTGTTCAAGCAATGAAAGGACAACTAATGATTATGCTCTTTCTTCTGAGCTACTTTTTCCTGAAACTGTTCAGTTCTTAACAGATAAAGTGCTGTATCCTTTTTTAAAGTTAAATTAAACAGTGCCAATCAGGCAGCATTTGTATTGGTTGCACTGTTGGAGTTCTTTTCTAGGAAACAAGATTCTATTTGCATGTTAGCACTTATTCTGTACAATAGCCGCTTTTAAAATGACACCTTAAACTGTTTAAAAATACATTTTACAACCAAGTGTATGCTGCATATGTGCTTACTCACCACACAGAAGCTAGTTTTGACTTATAAATATGACAATTGAGTGATTGAATTTCTTTCATAAAAGGAGCAGTTGAGCATAGATTTAAAAATTACTTGGTGGGATGTGAAATGGTGTGACCAATTATTATATTGAATAAAATATGTTCCAACGTACTTTGTAAGTCGCTTTCGAGCCCTTCAACGTTATTAAAGGATCTCAGCCTTCAGCCTCATTCTTCTATATGGTCATGTAATTCCTCTGTGACTTGCTACATCCTTGTGATGTACAGTACTTGGTATATTTCTGCAAAAAGGAAAACACAGACACCTGCAGTTCTAATAATTCATTGAATTTACAAAAGCGTTTCACATTCTCATATGGACTTGTATTTATATCAGGTCAAATGTGTCCCGTCCTCCTTTGGCCCAGTGGTAGCCTGTACTTTAGCAGGGCAGTTGGGGTTCAAATGCACACATAAACACTCACACTCATCCATTCACACAAGCACACACACACACGCACACATCCATTCACAACACTCACTCCCAAATATTCATGCATGCACGCACCACACATTTAAGTTAAAATCATACTTCTCTTGTAGGGGATTTCCATGTATAGTCATAAGCATTGAATATTCCTGCACGCCTGCGCACCGGAGCACTTTAACGAATATATCTTCTTAAGTGCTGAAGTTCGGCTTTCTTCAGGAAGGCCTTGAATAGCCACTTAAAAAAGTTATTATGCAGCCTATAGAATTAGGCTACAGTGGACAAAATTCTTCATCTTGTTGTAACAAAAAGGGAATATCCAGGGAAACATGCAACTAATGCATAAAAAACTTTGTAAGGTGACACAAAAAATCCTTCACAAACACTTTTGTTATGGGATAGAAGGATAAAGAAGTGCATGGCAGTGTAGCCCATTGGCTGCCATTATCAGGGAAGATAAAGGAGGTTGTGCCTTTAAGAACTGTGTGACCTCCACTATCCCATCATGATCAGCCAGAGGCAGTTACCTCAGTTCTTTTTTCCGGCTCCTATTGACAGGACCCTTGAAGCATTGAACTTGACTTTTTTTGTTTTTTTCTTCAAAATCTAGCTTTAAATATCAGTGACTACTGTTTCCCTCAATGACTTTTCTCTTCCTCTATTGATTTTTGTCTTTTTCTGACAGAAAAAGAGGTATTTTTCTGTATTAAAAATGCCTTCTTTATTTGACAAATGTCCTTGCTGTGCAGGAAAAAGGCCAAAACAGACCCCATGAAGTCTTTATCATTTGTCTGCTGTCTTCACAGCTGCCTGCCTCTTGTGACATCTCAAGACTTTCTCCAGGTGAACCCTGCGTGACAGGGAGAACATTCACCTTCAAGGTAATGAAGAAAGTAGATGCCAACAAGCCAGTGGGACCTCTGACCAAGGGAAGGTAATTCTCCCACCAGAGCTCTTCTCTCGGGTCCAATGGTCGTGAAAGGTCTGAGAGGCGTTTTTCAGGAAGAAAACGCTTCCAGTCCCAGTTGATGTCAAGAAGAGGTACGTTGCCGACATGCTCACCGTCAAGGACTGGCTCGATGTCATACAAACTTCTTTGCTCAATGTCAAGACACTCACCTGTGACGTCGAGACTGTCTACACACTGTCATCCGACGTCAAGAATTGTTTCAACGTCAAGGGACTCTGACTCGCCATCACCCAGTAGGAGACATCCAGAGTCAAACGTCGACAGGAGTGGTCGATGTCAAGAAGCGGATCAACGCCGAGATCAAGACGACGGCGGAGGTCGACGTCGAAAAGTCCCTTAACGTCGAGAAGATCTCAGAAACCTTCTAAAAGAAGGGGACTCTCCTCGTCATCTGACTCACAACATTTCAGATCTCCTTCTCTGATAGAGGTGCCATCTTCTCCTGTACACATCTCTTCTCCTCCACCAACTTCAATGGTGCCTTTACAGCCTACGCCTCCTAGAGAGTTGCCGGCTCCACCAGCTCTGCCGCCTCCTGTGTTGCTGGTAATATCAGCCTCATTACCTCCTGTGGCCCTTCTGCATCCAGTGTTGCTGACACCACTAGCTCTACCGGCACCTGGCATTCCACCTCCTCCAGTGCGGCATGTGTATAGCACTCCAGCCCCCAGGCGCTCACGGTCATGGTTGCGCCATTGCTCGAGCCATGGCCATCATCCATCTGGGTGTTCTTCTACTAGATTACGGCACTCTTGTTCACATCGCAGATCACGCCATACATCATGGTTGCGATCTCGCCGCCATCTCCACGTCCTTTTCCACCAGGGACTATTCACCCATCTTATCGGATTCTCCTCAGCCTCGTTCCTCACCGATTGACGAAATAAACATCTTTCAAGAAGTTCTTGTGAGAAGTACAGCTAAACTGAACATACCAATGGCTGCTCCAGCGCCATCTACCTCAGTGATCTTTGAGACACTCCACCAACACACGGACTTGAGACTTTTGCTCCTGCTAGTGCTGGGTCTACTTGAGCCAGCCATGGACTTGTTTCTTACTCCAGCTGAGGCAAAGTCGGCACCCTCCAGGCTCCAGAAAAGATTTCGGCCTCCGGATCAAGATCCATTATTTTTGCATTCCGACCCGCCACCTGACTCTGTGGTAATTCTGGCTGCCCACAAGACTCACGCCTCATCTCCTTCTGCCACTTCTCCTCCAGATAAAGAGAGTAGAAGATTGGATTCCTCAGGTCGCAAAGTCTGCAACAATGCGGCTACTTTAATGGAGGTGGCCAGCGCAACAGCCCTCTTGGGCAGATACAACAACATTGTGGGATTCCATTCTACATTTTGCAGAACATCTCCAAAAAGAAAACCGGGAGGATTTTCTGGAAATCTCCAAGACGGTGCCATGGTTTCTAACCAGATCATTAGTGCGGAGGCGGATTCCCCTCTTCTAGTGGCTCACGGTTACTACCATTGAGTGTCCTTGCACAGACATGCATGGTTCTGACTGACATCATTAAAACCTGATGCTTGGCTGCGTATCCAGAACTTGCCATTTTTGAGTTCAACACAATTCAGCTCTCACGCTGATGATGAAATGGCAAGGATGAAAACGGAGATAGACACTTTAAAAGCTGTAGGGCATAAGAAATCTAAGGACCAGCACCGATCCTACCACCGTAGTTTCTCATCACAGAGGGTTCAAACCCCTCAATGGAAGATTGGGAGATTGCAGCAGCAGTACCAAAGGCCCTACCAGCCTAAGCGCAAGCAGCAGAGGGGACGTGCGGCCCAACAACCTAACCAGGGGGGCCGACAGCCAACTTCAAAGCCCTGAATACTCTTTTCCCCCTCTTCCCTTACCCACTCCAATACGGGGAAGCATCTCAAATTGCCTGGCAGGGTGGCAGTGCATAACGACATACGCCTGGGTCTTAAATATTGTAAAAAATGGATAATGTCTCAGATTTACTGTCCCACCACCGTCCATTCCACCAAAGTGATCCACCTCCCACCTCGACCTTCTAAAGAAGGAGGTCAACACTCAGGGAAAGGGCATTTACTCCAGGTACATCCTCGTACCAAAAAAGTACAAACAAGAGTACAGGCCCATTCTTGATCTCAGGATTGCCAACAAATGGACTCGAAAGGAGAAGTTCATAATGGTGGCTTTACACCAAATATACCCTCAGCTTCACCTGGGAGACTGGTTTTGCTCCATTGACCTGCATGATGCATATTTTCATATTCCCATCGCAAAGAATCATCAGAAGTTCATAAGATTCGTTGTGGGGCAAGACCACTATCAATATGCCGTCCTACCATTTGGTCTCAAGTGAGCGCCCAGGACGTGTGGTGGCAGCACATCTTTGAAAGCATTGAATCTTTGTCTACCCATACCTGGACGACTGGTTAATCAAGACATCCACCTTTCCAGAAGCTCAACTACATTTCATATTGACTTGTGATCTTCTCCATCGGCTGGGTCTTCTGGTCAACTTTCTCAAGTCCACATCAGCACCAGTCCACAAGTTGCACTACTCAGGCACTACCATCGACACACTTCATGCAGGGGTGTGTCCTTTTGAACAACAACGCTTATTAATTCTTCAGAAATGTCACACTCTCCAGCGAATATGTTGTCCAACAGTACACATGATCTCCTCACTTCTCGGTTCGATGGCCTCTTGCATCTTTTTAACTCCCAACACTCGCCACCACATGTGCCCTCTCCAGGAGTGTCTGGAGGACCAGTGGGACCAGTTGTCAGGAAACTGGGAAGACAGGATCACTCTTATCCCTTCATGCCATCAGGTCGTTCAAATGGTAGTGCTCTCCGAGCATCCTGCAGGGGATGTCATTCCACCAACAGGCTCCAACACAGACCATTGTGATGGATGCCTCTCTGCTCGGATGGGGAGCCCACATGGGTTACCTGCAAATACAAGGCTCATGGTATGTGAAGGAGAGGACATACCACATCAGTCTCCTTGAACTCCATCTGGTGCTCAAGGCGTTTCACCCGTCGTTCACAACCGACAACCTGCTTCGTCAGACGGCCAATACAACCACCATATACTACCTGAACAAGCAGGGGAGAACAAGGACCAGAGCCCTGTCAAGAGAGGCCCAGATGATCTGGCACTGGCTCCTCGCCAGGAATCTGAAGGTAACAGCCTCTCACCTTTCAGGCATTCAGAATGTCCAAGCAGATTCGCTTAGCAGGGCTATCGATGAAAACCACGAGTGGGTGTTAAGCAAAGATGTCATACAAGATATCTTCCACTTGTGGGGCACACCTTCTAATAACCTTTTCGCCACAGTGGAAAACAAAAAAAGCTGTGGCTTCGCCACCAGGTTTTACCACCCAGAATCATTGGGGGATGCCCTATGGATCAACTGGTTTAACAAATTTCTCTACGCTTTTCCACCAATTCCCCTGATTCCGGCAGTCCTGCTCAAGCTTTCATCCATGACAGCCAAGATGATCCTCAGCGCACCAGAGTGTCCGGTCGCTCCGTCCACATCTCAGGCAACCATGCAGACCAGACCTCTCGACAAAATTTGGAGAACAAATGCTACATCCCCACCTCTGCTCCTTGAATTTAGCAGCATGGCTCCTGATATAGTACAATATGGCCATTTGAACCTACCTCAGGACTGTATGGAGATTCTGAAGGAGGCAAAGCGTCCATCCACATAGTCTGCATATGCCTTCAAGTGGAGGAGATTTTGCATCTGGTGTTCATCCAGACAGATGGACCCTACATCTTGCCAGGAGGATGTTATTCTCCCATATCTTTTGCACCTTCCTAAATCTGGCCTGCAATTCTCTTCCATCCAAGCCCACCTGGCTGCTCTCATGGCATAAAGGAGAAGTCCTTCACAAACCTCTTTCTTTAAGATTCCTGTCATCAAAGATTTCCTGGAAGGGTTAAAGAAGGTCTTTTCTCCTGTTAGGCGCCCCTCTCCTCCATGGGAACTCAACGTGGTTCTTTCACGTCTGATGCTACTTTCTTTTGAGACCATACATAAAGCATCTCTCCAAAATCTCACTTGGAAAACTGCTTTCCTTGTTGCAATAACATCTGCACGTAGAGTTAGTGAGATACAGGCCCTTTGTGCTCATGAGACATACACAGTCTTCCACTCTTCCAAAGTAGTGATGAGGACCCATTCCAAATTCCTCCCTAAAGTTATCTCTGATTTTCACGTAAACCAAACTATATCTTTACCCACTTTCTTTCAAAATCCATCTACTCCTGCAGAGAGAGCCCTTCACTCTCTGGATGTAAGAGTATTTTAAAGTTTTATCTAGATAAAACCAAATCTATTCGCAAATCAAAACAATTGTTTATTAATTATGGCCCAGTTGGCACAGGTCGGGCTACTTCCAAACAGTCAGTTTCCAGGTGGATTGCCTCTTGCATCCTATTCTGCTATCAGCTAGCTAATAAGAATCTTGCTGGCGAACCCAAAGCACACTCCACTAGGGGCAAGGCAGCCGCTACTGCCTTGATGAGAAATATTACCTTGGCATATATTTGAAAGCTGCTACACGGAGATCAGTCCACACATTCACTAGGCAATACTGACTGGACTCTGATGCTAGAGCAGATGCTCAAGTGGGAAAGGCACCCCTCAGAAATCTCTTTGCTTAGCTATCTATTGTTTCTGTCTACTCCACCACTTCAGGGGAGATGGGTTTGCTACTGTATTCAATGCTTATGACTATACATAGAAATCCCCTACGAGAGAAGGTATTGTTTCTTATCTGTAACTCCTGTTCTCTCATAGGGGTATTTCCATGATAGTCAGAAGCAACCCTCCCTCCTCCCCGGTGGATTAAACAGACACTTTCATGCTCTGCTAATTTTCAGCTAATACAACCTATAACAAGAACTGAGGTAACTGCCTCTGGATGAGCATGATGGGATATTGGAGGTCACACAGTTCTTAAAGGCGCAGCCTTATTTTTCTTCCCTACTAATGGCAGTCTATGGGCTACAATGCCCCACATTTCTTCATCCTTCTCTCACATAACAAAAGGGTTTGTGAAGGATTTTTCCTGTTACCTTACAATGTTTGTCATGCATTAGTTGCATGTTTCCTTGGATATACCCCTTTTGTTACAACAAGATGAAGAATTGTGTCCTCTGTAGCCCAATTCTATAGGCTGCATAGTGACTTTCTTAAGTGACTATTCAAGGCCTTCCTGAAAAAAAAGGCGAACTTAAGCACTTAAGAAGATATATTGGAAAAAGTGCTATGGGGTCTCCGCAGGCGGGTGAGACTATTCAACGCCTATGACTATCATGGAAATACCCCTACGAGAGAAAAGGAGTTACAGGTAAGAAACTATACCTTACCTGCGCAGCTCTGCCTCGGAGATACCTGGAGGGTTGGGACTGCTGCCTTCCCTTATTGGCTGACCTAAGATCAGCCAATGAGAGAAGGCAGCAGCCCCTCACTCATCACAGAGTGGGATGGGGTCAGTGAGACTGCTGACCCCATCCCACTTTGTGACGTGGTGTCAGCGACTGACACTCGGCCCTGGGCACTTCAGGTCTTAGAACTGAAGCACCCAGGTCCAAGGCAATCAGTGATGCTCCCCCTCATCACGAGGGGAAGGACCTTGAGGTGCTATGCCAGGCTGAAAAGGTCACGCCCATAGGAGCTGTGACTTCTTCAGCCAGGTAAAATTCAGCTCAGGCAGCCAGGAGCCCACACATTCAGTGCATGTCTAGCTCCTGGCTGCCTGACCTGAAAATAAAGAGTGTCTGTCAGGCTGACCTTTGCTCAGACTGACAGACACTCTTTGTGGTGGCCAAAAGATGAGGGAGCATAGCTCCTCATGTCCATTAGAATGGACCGTGGCTGCTTTGGCCTCTTTGTGATCCTCCGTGTAACAGCACTGATGATGAAGTGGTATCAGTGGGCAAATGTGAACGAGAATAAGAACTGAAACTTTGAAATTGTAAAAAAGAAATCCTGCATTTCTTTCCACTAAATCCCTTTCATCCCCCACCCTTAGAAGTGAGATTCATTCATTGGGCATACCTAGCTGACCCATTTACATAAAATGCACATCTGAAGCCTTCGCTTCCATCACGTCTTGCACTACAAGCAGGAGTTGAGGAAAGAGCATCTTACAATGCAGCAAACCTTTACAGATGCCATTCTTGGGTCTACATGATGCGGCTTCAAATGCCAAGAGAGCAAAATGAGGAATACCTGCTGCTTCCGTCCATCATATGCATGTATAGCCTCTTGCAACAGACGTTGTCACTGACATTTAAACATATTAAAGGATATTTTTTGTTGCTAACTTCACCCTTAATAATCTGTGCTAGGCACCAACGAGGTTCTTATAAAATAAATTTCATTGGTACAGTGGGCGTCTCCTTACCAATTCTGTAGATGCATCTGCTTAGCACAGTTTTAGGTCTAGCTGACAGCGCAGCTGGCAGACAAAGCTTTTGTCACTACACAAAAAGAAACAGACATACAGTGGGCTTCAGAGACGTAAACATCTCTCACTTCAGGGTTTATTGGTTGTTTGGTGTATCACTCCATGTCCTAGGAAGTGCTTCAACTGGAATGCATGAGGTACTACTTTACATCTCAAAACTACCATTAATCATCACACTTTTTGCCGTAATAAATCGTTTATGTCAAATCTGGATTCTTAACATAAACAATTTTTCATTTTACATTGCACCAAATGGAATTAAGCCATTTGTAGGACTGGTCTACATACAGCTTTAGCTTTCTCACCAGCTAAATGTATTCACTAAATGAATACATTATATTGACAATATTAATGCATAGAAAAATATGCTTTAGGACAGCCCCCTTAAGCACTAGGGGCCTCATTACGATGGCGGAGGGACCGCCACCGACATGCTGTCGGGGGCGCTCCCTCCTCCATCGCAATGCAGTTTTCCCCCATCATATTATGATGGCGGGGGGAAGCATGGTGGTCGGAAAGACCGACCGCCGCGGTACAGACGGGCGGATCGAATCCGACCGCCCATCGGACCAACTGCTAATCCCTGCATTGCGGCGGTGCCTGCCAGGCACCGCTGTAGGGAATATGATATCCCTTTCCCCCGGTCGTTCTGCGGCGGTCAACCAGCCGCAAATTTGCTGGCGGAAACGGATTTGGGGGCCCATAGTGGGCCCCCCTTAATCCCTGGTGCAGGGACATGTGCCCTGGGGGGCACCTATGGTGCCTCCCTACATATCCCTGCACCATTTGGGAGGCACCGCATGGTGCCTGCCACGTAGTGCAGGGTTATGTCTGCACCCTATTTTTTGTATTGTGACGGGGGCTGCTGACCGCATCCCCGCCACAATACAAAATATAGGTAATGCGACCGCCACTGTGGCGGTCGCATCATAATTCGGATGGTGGGTAAGCCGCCTCGTAGGCGGCCGGTCCCAAATCCGATACGATGGCGGACTGACTGAAGTCCGTCCGCCATCGTAATGACACCCTTGGTTTGTTAAAGTGTTGTTCATAATCTGGATCAGCCCACAATTATCATATAGACAATAGAGCAATGTATCATCCCTCTTCAGCCATTGGTTAGTCATTAACTTTTGGAGCTGGTCACAGGACAGCCATTAACTTTTCAAAGTCGAGCAGTGTAAGTGACACCATTCTGCCTGTTTACTCTTGCCTCCAATAGAAGGAGGATTCTGCTATTTGGGTCTAGTGTTCTTTAGACGCTGCATTCTTCAGAACTTTAACCAAAAACATTTCCTTACCCCCCTGCCTTTTGTAGGGCACACAACCAGCCGCAAAAGCTTCTTAAATCTTTGTTTATTTATTGAATAGGTGAGCATAGAGCTTTCAGTGCATGCGCAAAACAGCGATCCTTCTGGGACTGAAAACAGTGGCTCACAAGAACATCACTATGACAAAATGCAGACTCAACTTGAAGACCAACTCCACACATGCACGTTAATTGCAGATCAAGATACTCAGGATCGAGCTGTGGAAGTTAAATGTATGACGTTGCATTGGTATCAGCATTTTGGTATCAAAGTTGGTAGACAATGTGAATGGGACACACTTATGTCTCATTTTTTCTTCAACCAAAATTGCAGATGAGAACCCCAAATCACTAAGATGTGGTTACCTGTTAAATAGGTTGTGTAAGAGGGATACAAATATGAACACAGTACACTAGGGTTGAAAAAAATGTATGGTGATAGAATATATTGGTCTTACTATTGTTTTTATGTGTTATGTCTTTTTTATATAGACAAATAAACTTTGTAGTGGTGGGAGACATCTATTTATCCTGAAGAAGGTGGTTGTGAACCATAGGAATCCACCGAAATGCGTCGAAGCAAAACATTTTAAGTACTAAATCGATCAGGCATTGAGTGACATGGTAGATATTAATGATTTGATGATACTTTGCACCTTGACCAATGACCAAAATCGATTAATGACTATATAAGACAAATGATTGTCTAATGTATTCTCCCTGTTTATGTTCTTATTCATGTGTCTATTTTTATGTATTTTTTATGAAATGTCTGTGTCTGCTGTTTGAACTGTTGTTTCTAATTGTGTGAAAAAAAGAAACTAATGGAAATGTGATCTTCCCCTCATGGTACAGAACGAGGTTTTTGGCTATTGTGCTGATGAAAAGAATTCCCTGCTCTGGAAGGAGGGTTGTTTGACCACACAATTATTTCACATATTGATTTATTTGTATTATAGATGATAGGTTTTTTACAAATAAAGTACAATAGTAGTTTTTTATACATATGCTTCTGATGTACTATTTTAGTGATATTGGGGGTGCATTTGAATGAATGATGAATTTGTGATGAGTATGACATAGGTGGCTGATTGACCAATAAACCCAAAGGGAAAATTCCTTTTTGACTAGATAGTCGCTTTTGGTGCCCTGTCCCTTTGGTGAGGGGGGCCCCTCTGTTTATGATTTTCGTGTTTATTGTGAACAGCTTTTCACAGATGGGAGTTGGGCTGTCTACAGGGCACTTGTGGTGGCAGTACCCGAGAGCCGGGGAGGTGCGTGGTGGAGGGAGTGAAGCGAGAGGCATGCCCTCTCACTCCAATGACACTTCCAGCATTGATTTAACATAACATGTGTATATGTAAAGCGCACGTTCACCCATAGGTCTCTTGGCGCTGAATAACAGATGTTTATTGTTACCCAACTCAATGGTACTCATTTTATCGACCTCACATGGATGAAAGGCTGAGTGGACCCGTCAGGATTTGAACCTGTGACCATGAGGTCGAACACAGGCCCCTGCAGTGGATGCATTAGTCCACTGAGCCACCATACCCTTGATTTACTGAATGCAGTTGCCACGACGACCACTGATTGAAGTAAAGAGTTCCTGCCTCACATTCAGTGACAGGCAAAGTCAAACGCCCTACAAGAAAACCAAAACAAACACCTGTGCCCTGCTCAGAGCACATAGAAAATGAGTGTCCAACAGTGTGGAACAGCGGCTGTGTAGTCAGTTACACTGCGCGTGCGCTAGCCTAATTTCGCATCATGTAGCTCTTGTGGCGTCACAGAGCTGCTTCCTGGGTTGGGAAGTGATCACTGCGGACCTGTTGCGCTGCATCAGTTGACTGGACAGATGAGGTTGCGATCCCTGTCCAGGGGCTGTCCTGTGCCCCTGCTGCGCTTCTTCATACACGTGTATTGTTTTCTGTATCTCCCACTCCCCTGCAGCACGGAAGCACCCGCACAACTTGCATCATGGTAAGGGCAAGCACCCACTCTGTGCCAGCTTCCTGTTTGTGGCATTTCTGTGGTGTCCTCAGATGAAGCACTGAAATGTTCAGTGTCATCACAATAGGCACCTCTCCACAGTGCCTGGTCACTTGTTAGGGTTTTATGTCTGATATTGGTTACTTGTTGTAGGTTGTTTGGTTTTGCTGCCAGTGTTGTGCTTCATTGTTTTTTCCACGTACTGTGACAATTCCATTGTAAGCCTTCTGATTCAGAAATTGTGGAATATATACAAGACAAGCTTTGATTGTGCACCTGTTGGAGACGGTGGCCTCAACAAGTTATTCTTATTAAAACATCTGCATTTTTAAATAGAGGTTCCCCCTTTCCAGTATAAAAAACAATTCACCTTAAAAAAGTCAGTATGTCCTAGAAATAAAAGTCTTTTTAAGACTGTTTTCTTTGAATACTTATTAAAATGTCCATTCTAGAACTGCTTATAAAGAATCCAGCAAACAACACTTGTTTCATTTCAGGTTGCACACTCTTTACTGCCTGTTGAAATTACCCTTAAAATGCTCTTTACAAATCTTTGCTGCACACACTCTTTTGAATGAAGCGAGTGCGTCTAAAAGCCCAATTTGCTCGTAGACCGGACCAAAACCTTTAAATATTTCCTCTCATTAATTCCTTTAAAGTCCACTATGCGGACAGCTCTCTGATCGCTGCCTTCAATTGCCATTTTAAAACAATTCATGCTCATATCTTTAGCAATCTGGAATTCAGTAGAAATGAATTTTTATGCTAGATTTTCCTTTTTTTTTATAATGAACATTTTATTTAGTTTTACCATCTCATACAGTAACATAACAGTCAACAGACCGGCATCAGGGTTTACATCAAACATGCAGATAGAGCATTTCATACAGCTTTTCAATCCAAGCCAGGGTGAGCCATCCATTTCTCCCAACACCCTCTCATCATTTTTGAGACAACCTCTTGACTTGCAAATCAACTCCTCAAGTCTCACACACCGGTCCAATGCCGCTCGCCCGTGTTGGGGGGGAGGCTCTGGGAGCGCCAGCATTTAGCAATGTCACGTTTGGCCATTACTGTTCCAATACCAAGGAGAGTTCAATCACCCCTCAGACCAGCAAATTCCTCCACAATACTAAGCTGTGCTATCCTCTGGGACGGCTTGATGGCTTCTCCCAGTACCCCAAATCTCCGTGAGCACCCTTCTCCAATATCCCTTGATGACGGGACTTTCCCATGTCAAATGATACAAGCATTGGTATATGCATTAGGTTTCGCCTATGTGATTACTAATAAGCTGTCTGTGCAGGCGAACTTGATATCAGAGTTGACTACCGGTACTCGGTTCAGTACCCGAGCAACATTGAAAACAAGCATTTGCTATGCAATAGGTCTCGCATTTGTGAAACTTTGAGCTATTGTCGTTGCAAATTCTTATGTTTGTAAAAACATTTTTTGGGGTTAAAAAATATCCTAGCAGTAGCATAAGTAATAAAAGATATTCCATGAAGCAAGGAAATGGTGCAGTACCTTATGTGGCTAATAGAGGTCACTTTACAACTCCACAGGGACACCTAGTAACAGCCTGTGGTACTGCACCCTTTCTTTGCTTAGTGGATTTTTATTACATATGCTACTGCTGGGAAATAAAAATAAAAAGGAAGCACACATTAGCATTTGAATGCTAATAGCTCAAAGCTTCACTAATGCGAGACCTGTTGCATTGCAAATGCTTATTATTGTAAAGAGATCCAGCCTTCAGAGATGGCTGTCTGAACTACACTGTATACAAACAGGGGTTGCCCACACAGTTAAAGGCCTCCTGGAAACGGGCAAGCTACGTGTTAAAATTAAAGAAATTGCCACAAGAGTTGAGATGAAGGTTTATTCAGGTTAGGCGTGGATTCAGCACCGACAGTCCGGCACGATGTCCAACTCTGGAATGCGGTGATTCACGAAGCCTCGTGCATCACTGCATTCCATGACACAGTGACATTCCAATTCCCCTGCCCTGATACCACCCTAGATTACAACACATCCCCTTCTCAACAAAGTACAAATAATGATAAAGAGAATTGTACAACAGAGTAACGACGCAGTAAAGAAATTGAAACAGATAAGTAGAACCCAGGGAGGGAACATAATGCACAAGAACATGTTCTAAGTAGAATACTTGTCTAAGGACTCCTGGAGCTACAACAAGGAACATGGCGTATGATACAGGCCGTATCTATATAAAACAAAAATCTCTAAGTTTCACACAATACAAGCAGTATCAATATAAAACATAGTCTCGAAGCTTCACAGGCAGGTTCCTACTCCTACCAGAGGAGGCGTTCATTTCTCTGCCATGAATATTCTCATTCAAATGGTCATTACCATTATTCAGATCTTTTCACAGGGTAATGTAAATTTCCCAGAGCATTTCACCAGCCTAGACATGCTCCACATGCACCCCGTGTCCACCCTCACCACATTTTTCCTGATGGCAACAATGGTGAAAGGACCAATGAAACTGCTTTTGCCTTTCAGCGTATGTCTGGGATTTTTGACCATCACCTTGTCACCAACATTCCACTTCTTGTTCTTCACACACATCTTAGAGTCATAACTGATTTTATATTTATGTTGGTACTCCGAAACCCTAGAACGTCTTGTTTCGTCAGAAACACCTCCTTCGTACATGCAGGCAGCCAAGATGGGTTTAACTTTGAAACGGCTTTCCTTCCCCTCAAACTCTCAAAAGGAGACTTCTGCGTGACCATATTTGGAGTAGTGCGGTGTGCCCACCAGGTGTCTCTCAGGATATCATTGAAAGACAATCTAGACTCGAGAGCGCGTTGAGCACAATCCTTAACAACCCGGTTCATCCTTTCACTCAAACCATTGGCTTGAGGCGTATATAAGGCTTTTTTCTGATGGATTATGTTGTGATCATTAAGAAATTTGCACATCTCATGAGACACAAATTGCACTCCATTGTCAGTAATCAGAAACTTGGGCACACCCTCCGAAGCAAAAACATCCCTAAGGAAATCAATGACAGTCTTTGTGCTCACACTAGGCACACACTTAGTAACCACCCATTTGGAGGTATAATCCACCATCAAAATAACAAACCGCTCACAGGAGGGCAAAAGTTCAAAAGGGCCTACAATATCCAATCCTAACTTTGTCCATACAGCATCAACTGGTGATAGCGGTGCATGATTGGGAACGTGAGACTTATCATTAGAAGCACACGACACACACTCCTTAACAACATTTTCTATCATGTGATCCATACCAGGCCACCAGTATCTTTCTCTCACCCGAGCCTTGGTGAGACTCCTTCCTAAGTGGCCCTCGTGAGCTATGTTAACTATCCTGTCCCTAAATTCAACAGGAGGAACAACTCTGTCTCCCCTCATGAGATTTCCTGAAATAAACGACAACTCGTCCCTCACAGACCAGTACGCTTTCATTTCTTGGTCCAAAGTTTTATAATCCGGCCACCCTTGGTTTGTCCACACTCTGAGAGAAACAAGAACTTTATCTTTCTTCACACCATTCAACCACTCTTCACTGGACAACGTTGGTTCAGCAATCCAACACACACTCTCCGTTTCAATCTCACCATGTTCATCATCTATAGGTAACCGAGAAAGACAGTCAGCAGATTTGTTGGTTGAGCCAGGTATGTACTGTACCCGGAAATTGTATTCCTGAAGACCCTCACCCCAACGCTTAAGTCTGGGTGTGATATGCTCACTGTGGCGACACGAGAAAATTTGAACCAAGGGGCGATGATCCGTCTTAACTAAAAATGGAATACCCCAAAGATAAAATTTAAAGTGCTGTATAGCCCAAAACACACTCAGTGCTTCTCTCTCAACACACGAGTAATTCACTTCTGCATCCCTAAGTGCCCTAGAGGCAAATGCAACTGCTCTCTCATCTCCTTCCACTACTTGGGATAGTACTGCCCCTAGCCCCTTGAGACTGGCATCTGTAGTCAACACAGTCTTTCGGTTGACATCAAAATGCCCCAATGTAGGCATTTTTCCAATTTCAGACTTAATTTTGTCAAATGCTTCCTGGCAGTCATTGGACCACAAAAAATGCGCACCCTTTTTAAGGAGAGTCCTGATAGGTTCAGTCACACAGGCAAAACTTTGCACAAATTTAGAATAGAACTCAGCAAGTCCCAAAAATGACCTCACTTGATCCTTATCCCTGGGTGTAGGAGCTTTCATAATACTCTCTGCAAGTTCTAACTTAGGTTGAATCCCCTCCCCAGAGATCACATGTCCTAAATATGTAACCGATCCCAACCCAATACGACATTTTTCCTTCTTTACTGTCAGCCCTTTTTCCCTCAGTTTCTCTAAGACACACGTTAGTGTCTTAGCATGTTCTGTTTCACTTTTACCATACACCAAAATGTCGTCCTGGAAGAACATGATGTTGGGCACGCTCTTCAAGACCATCTTCATGACCCTCTGGAAGCACGCCGCTGCCGATGCTAACCCAAAGGGCATTCTCAGAAAGCGGTAGGCCCCCAGAGGTGTCACGAACGATGTAAGATGCCTCGAGTCTTTGTGTAAGAGAATTTGGTGATATGCAGATGACAAATCTAAAACGCTAAAGACTCGAGCTCCCTTAAGTGTGCTGAGGGACTCAGATATGTTGGGCAGAGGTTGTCGGTCCACCCAAATCCATTCGTTCAGACCCCTCAAATCAACACACATCCTAACGCTAGCACCACCATCCTTTGGGGCTAAAACGATGGGGGCCAACCATTCTGAGGCCTCTATTTCTTCAATGACCCCCAAACTTAACAGTCTCTTAAGTTCGACTTCTAATGGTTCCATCATCATATTGGGCACCTTCCTGACTTTATGTACACAAGGTATAGCTCTCTCCTTGAGAACAATACGGTGCTCGAAACCTTTGAGGCAGCCCAAACTATCCGTGAAGACCTCTGGAAATCTTTTGAAGTACTCGCAACCTTGGTCTTCATAGTCTACCAGCATAACTTGATCCTTGGGGTCTCTTGCACTGGGGTTGAGCATGATACCCAAATCACGTTGATGTCTTCATCCCAACAAATTGTCTCCTCTCTCCGCTACATAGACCTTGCCAATAGTGTGTCTGTTTTTAAATTGAATACAAGCCTCCACGTAACCAAGAACCTTAATCCTTGCACCACCGTAGCTAACAGGATTTATGTCAGGTGGTGATAATGTCATACTGTCTAAACCTACAACCTCATCCCATTGCTTGTTGCCGATCATGGTGAACGGGGAACCAGAGTCAGCAAGAACAATAAAGTCATGGTCATCTACTGAGATGTTGCACTCAGGCATCGCTATCTTCCCTCCATCAACCTTACCATCACTATCATTGATGCTCAGAACTACAGTACGCACAACCTCAGTACTTTTCTCTGGGTTGCGAGTTTTGGCAGGTGACTTACAAACTCGGGCATAATGCCCCTTGACACCACATTTGTTGCATACCGAATCCCTGGCGTAACAATGAGGATAATTTGAGAAGTGTGAGAAGCTTCCACATCTGAAACACTTAGGTTTAGGAAACTCCCCAAATGCTTTGTCGCTGGAATTACCACTAGTAGCAGTAGTGGTATTTGGGCGTCGTTCAAAATCTGTTCTTGCCGACAAACTTTTGAGAGGACCA
This sequence comes from Calotriton arnoldi, assembly GCA_963921515.1. Lineage (NCBI taxonomy): Eukaryota > Metazoa > Chordata > Amphibia > Caudata > Salamandridae > Calotriton > Calotriton arnoldi. Next base: position 182,836 of record CAWUFW010010892.1, read on the forward strand.
CGCATGCGAGTATCCCTTTCAGGAGTTCTGTACTTCTCCACCGGAGAAACTTTGGCCACATTGTCGCAATTTTCCGGAAAATCACCATCCGCCAGAGTATGGACATCCCCTTGCCCCTCCTTCTTATCCTCACGGTTCCTCCTCATCTCCTTCACCCAAGTAGAAGTGTTTTCCACACCTTCTACTATGGCAACCGCTTCAACCAACGTTGGGTTCTTCGATAAGAGCTTTTCTTGTACTCTAATGCTATTGGTGCACCTCACTAATTGGTCTCTGACTAAAGAGTCAGACAGTTCGCCAAACTCACAAGTCCTCGCCAAAGTCTTCAGGGAAGCGACATAACTCCCTACACGTTCAGTTGGGTCCTGAACTCTGGTAAAGAATTTGTGCCTCTCCAAAACAACGTTAATGCGGGGACCAAAGTACTTCTCTAGCATAGTCATGGACATCTCATACACGTCAGCCGGTTCTCCTTCACCACTACCAACTGTAATGAGGTCCATACTATCGTACATATTTCTTCCCTCCACACCTAAGTTGTGTAGGAGTTGCTTGTTTTCTGAATGCTGAGAATTTCTCTCCACCAATTGCTACAATATAGGAATCAAATAAATTCTTCCATCTTTTCCAGGGAAGAATGGGTTCGCCTTTTTCTGATAAGAAGGGTGGGGGCTGAGACATATTTGGTGCAGTAGCCATGGTGTAGTTAGGATGTAGTGTCAATCACTTAAAAGGGTTACAAGAAAAACTTTGTAACATGAAAAGCACTCTCGCTGTGTATTTAAAAAAAAAAAAAAAAAAAAATCTCTTTCACTATTAGAAATGGTGAAATTAGCACACAGAAGTCGAGGTGGTAGGATACAGTCAGAAACGCTTGTTTCCTCCTTGATGCAATAAAGTTTTCCGTTTTTTTTTTTACATCAAAGAAAATGGCCGCACATCGCACGCTGCGTAATCACGCTGCGTGTAGATCGTCGTGCGTTCCAGGGTGCGTTGCAGGAATGCAGGCTGAGCGCGAGAGAACACCGCTCGCGCCGTGGCAGTTAAACCGGTGAGTAGGGATGCTGAAGCTAGCTTTGCTCGTGGAAGCCAGGAAGACAAATGAAAGTCACTCACAGTTTTCTCTATGCGAAGACTGCCCAAGTCCTTTAAGATTCAAATTCTTCGAAGTCGAAGGCATGTGGCCACATTTTCCAACGGTGAAAGTCCAATTCTTAGGGGAGTCGGTGCTGAGGGTTGCCTGTCCCCAATCAGGCAAAAGCTCCTCGTCGCCAGTGTTAAAATTAAAGAAATTGCCACAAGAGTTGAGATGAAGGTTTATTCAGGTTAGGCGTGGATTCAGCACCGACAGTCCGGCACGATGTCCAACTCTGGAATGCGGTGATTCACGAAGCCTCGTGCATCACTGCATTCCATGACACAGTGACATTCCAATTCCCCTGCCCTGATACCACCCTAGATTACAACACTACGCATCGCGAACAAGGCTTCCACGTGGAAGTACACAAACCGGGATTTCAGATAAAATCAATGGTGACACTCAATTAATGAAGAAAGACACAACATTTAAGAGTATACTTATGCTGTACATCAAAAAGAAGAGTGTTCACACAGTGATAAAAAGTAAATGAAAAGTATACAGTGTGTTTAAAACAATGTGGCAGAGGAACCAGACAATAAGACAAATGGTGACACTGTTAATACATCAAGTTGTAAATCAGCGGGTGAATAAATTCACATATGTTCCTTTTGCCAACGGAGTTTCAACCCCAACTAAGTAAATATTGTATACTCGCAAAGGTTGTGTCTTTCTTCATTGTCTGCGCACAGCTGCCAAGTTTGCAGCTTACCTATGTGTGACATTTCCATGCTATCCCTGCGCTTATGTATGACATTTCAATGCCTTATGTGTGACACTTCCAGTGATCCTTTACTGCAAAGAAAAAAGAGGTTATGTACACAAATTGAGATAAATATCAAACGTTCTGCACTTTGTGCAATAGAATACTTTAAAAGAGTAGCAGTAATCATGGATAAAAGTCAAGACAGACCAAAGAAGTCAGTGACCCAAAACAAGGGAGAGCTTGCCAGCTACGTCATGGGCTTACCACTTCTCCATCAGACCCCTACACGTGCGCATGCACACACACACTGACACACCCACTCACTGAATTTAAAACAATAGATTCAAGATTCATAGTTTATTGTATATGATTAATTAAAATCTTTACAAATTTCCCAAAAATAAAAATATGTCTTTAAATACACAATTAAAACCAGGCAACAATAAAGGGATCCCTTTGGTTATTAGCTAAAGTGCAAGTGCTAAACCATCGACATATAATATTATGGATGCATTATGAAAATATTTACTGAATACCTCATTTTCATTGCTAATACCGTGAAGGTGCTTTCGACCTTACGATTAGTGTTTTAAAACAACAAGCTGGATAAATAGAAAGCCCTGATTAAAATAGCAGGTACCTGAAAAAAAAGTGCAATTATACAGATGTAAAATATGTTTTAAAAACAAACTTCTGAGGTCCTGCTAATTAAATTGTCTCTTAATGAGTTTTACATTCAGTCCGTTTATTACATAGATAAATCAGCTGGGCCCCTGCCGTCATTGATCATACTTCTTTGATTTCCTCCAAATTAACTTGCCGTAAAAGTTTCCTTACTTCTGTCAGATATTTTACTCCCCGGCAGGCCAAGATTATAGAGGAACCTTCCAACCAGCGTATCACAGCTTGCCTGCCCGTGCGAATATTCAATTAGTTAAAAATGGGTTTTAAATACTGTCTCCTCAGATCAATAACTACTGGGCATACACATAGCAGATGAGTTAAAGATTCCTTGTAAAAGCCACATAATCGACAATGAGCTGCTTGTTGCGTGTTTTTCCAAGATGGCTGTAGGTCTTTTGAATCATGCAAGCCCATCCGATAGTCTGTGAAGCTCTTTTTTAACTGCAGGCTAAAGTGGGCTGTTAAATAAGCTTGTGGCTTTAAAGATTTGTAAGAATTAATCACAGTCCACCCATGCCGCCATTTGGAAATTACTTTTTTATCTTCCAGAAAAGATTTCTTTTTTGCTGCGTCATTGACAGCTTTACAAATACTTGCTCTGTCTGCCATGTTATCCCATGCTGTTTGTATTTCCAGCTCAGCCAGTGATGTTCTCAAGTAACTTCCCCATGAGTTTGGTGTTTCTTGATCCATCTGATATTTAATTTCATCCCAGCATAAACTGTTCATTGTCTCTGGATCGGAGGAGCGGAATTTATGACATAGCTTAACAAAGCCGCTCATACCCCGGAATTTCTGATTCTGGAGGCCAAATTCCAGCCGGACCTGAGCTGGAGAGGCAGACTCTGGCAGATTGAAAACGGCCTTATAAACCTTCGTCTGAAGTTCGTTTAACAGATCAGCCTCCTTGCCGCACCAGGTGACTAGACCGTATGACAGTGTAGGCAGGATTTGCGCACTCATCACTTTTAAGAGGTGGTTGTGATTCGGGCAGTCTAGTTTTTTATGCAGTAATCTGTATGCGAAGATTAACGATTGCGCTTTGGCTTTTTCGGCCAATTTGTGTTCCTTATGTGTTGTGCCCCGCCCTATTATTATGCCAAGATATTTATAGGACACTTGCTCTTCCACTGTTGCCCCTTTTACGACCCATTTAAACTTAATTTTTTTGGTGTCCACTAAACGAACAACTTTGGTTTTCTCTTTGTTTAATTCCAAATTTTCCTGGTCCAAATAGGTTACTAGGTTATTTATCGCTCTTTGTAATCCAATGGGACTTTGGCTCAACACCACGATGTCATCGGCGTACTGTAAAAAGGCAATTGGCTCATTGGCCAGATTCGGCGGATGACAATCGGCTGCTTGCATGTATTTGCTGATATCTTAGAGAAATAAGTTAAATAGGCTTGGCGCTAAGACGCAGCCTTGTTTGAGACCTTGCTGCGTATGGATGCTCGAGGTTGCACTGCACCCATCGCCCAATTTCACTCTTGCCCAGGTATCACTGTATAAGGCAATTATTGCATTCAGTAGTTTACTCCGCAATCCCCATGCATTTAGTTTTTCCCAGAGGCGGTTTCTACTCACTCGGTCGAAAGCTGATTTTAAATCGACAAAACATGCGTATAGCCGTGTTTTCTTTTTACCGCTTTTTCAGTTAAAAGCGCCAAGATGGCCAAATTTGTTATTGTGCCCATCCCTTGCCTAAAACCCGTTTGAAATTTGGGAATTATGTTATTTTCATCCATCCAATCTTGCAGCTGAGCTAGGAGACAAGAAGCGTAAAGCTTGGCCTCTACATCAATCAGAGATATCAATCTATAATTTCCAGGCTTACAGTGATCTCCATGTTTGAATATTGGGTGGATTATGTTCCCTTTCCAGGAATTGGGGACCTTGTTCCGAGTATAAATCTGATTAAAGAGCGGCGTAAGGTAGTCCGACCAGAAATCTGGGTCATTTTTAAAAGCGCATTGGGAAGCCCATTTGGACCTGCCGCCCCCTCGGTCTTTAGTTTTTGTATTATGCCTCTTAATTGTTTAATGTCTGTCAAATTGTTTCGTTCATTACTACATATCTCTAGTCCTGATTCTTTACGTTCTGCCCGATCCTGAATCGGTGTTGTTTGTGTTTTTTCTGGTTCGAGGTAGGGCTCTCGGGATCCTTCTACGGCCCCAGATACAGTGCTGCTATACATGTTTCGCACATGTTGAATCCACATTTCCTCACCGATTCCTGCTTCTTGTTGCAGTCTTAACCCTTTGGTCAAATTATTTATAATGCCCCAAAAGTCCCTACTGTTTGGCAATTTGCTTGCACACAGTAGTTTTGTCCATACGGTTTCTTTATACGCTGCTTTCGCATCCCTCAACCTCTTCCTATAGTTGTTCCGTATTTCCTTCAGTTTACTTTTATCGATTTTACTGCCCATTCTTGCCACCCGTGTTTGTACTCGCACCTCTTGTGCGATCCTTCTCTTTGATCTCGTAATTCAGTATTAAACCATGGTTCCCTCCTGGTGTCTGGTCTTTTTGGCTTCCATGAATGGCTGGAAATTTTCGGATGAGGACAGAGGCCAACTGTTCCCAGTTTTTACGCGCTCCTCCTCTATCGGCGGCCCCAATTTGCTCAAGTGTTCCTTGATTGTGTCCTGTGTGATTTTCAAGTCCACTCCCCTCCATTTTAATTTTCGCAGATTAAACTTTTCTGCATGTCGTGCGAGGGAATTAATTTTTTGGCTTGCGCGAGAGTAATGTTAATTCTCGTAATGTGAGGAAGGTGATCACTTTCTATACGCGGGTCGATTTGGAATGTGTCGATACATGGGACTAAATTACTGCTGGTAATGGTGAAGTCTATTATTGAACGAGCTTTTCCACTCAAGTGTGTTATTGCCGCTGGTATATCTCCTTTTGTATTACCGTTCAAAATTGTCAGACCAAGGCTTTCTGATTCATTCGTTATTATTCGTGCTCCCCAATTCTCCAGCCTCTTTCTTTCATTCCGATTATTGGTTATGAGATTACAGTTGAAATCTCCTGAGATGAACATGGGGCATCGCTCGTGAGATCTTTGCATTGCTTTTATCAAATTCATTAAAGTAGTGAATTTTTCTTTCTGATTCTTTCTCTCTGGGTGAATGTAAACATTAACTAGTAGTAATTGCCAATTTGATTTGTTCGAAGGGAGCTTACCAGTAATTTTGATCACTTGAACCCAGTTAACCCCAGCATCCAGTTCTTCAGTTAACCAGTCATGTTTTTGGGAAGCATATATCGATAAACCGCCTCGCGAGTGGCCATAGATTGAAAATCTTTCTGCAAGAATGTGGTGTTCTATGTATCCTGAAATTGAGACTGGGTTCATATTCCAAGTTTCCTGGAGCAGGATTATATCTTGTTGTTGGAAAAAGGATAGAGTTTCATGGTCCTGACCCATGCCTTTAAAGCCATGGACATTCCATGAGCAGATTTTAAACATGTCCGGCTGTGCCTCCCCCCAGTTGTGGTCCTGCCTCTTGTCTTCCGTGATTGATTTAGGCTCTTCGTTAGGTACGCTTGTTACTTAACACCTTTGGCACCCAAGACCAGTCCATGCTTTCAAATATTCGGCCTTCTGCGTTTAGTGGACTCACTATGATGTTGGCCCCATTTACGATGGGAAGCAATACCGGAGTGGTGGATCTGGCGCCGCGTACGCATGTTTTTTGGCTTTTCCCAGATGTATCTTCCTCTTTTAAATTTCTAGAATTTTTTAGGAGGGGTAGGGGTACCTTGGGCGTTTGTGTAGCCTCAGCGTGATTCCCCAGGCTCCAAACCTTGATCTCATTGCGTATATCTTGTCCACTAATTCCTTTGTGGACCATGTTGTCAATGATTCTTCAATGTCTGGAGTTGATGTTGATTGTTGAAATTCCACGGCTATTAGATCTTGTGAGGCTATTCCATTTAATTCTGGGATTTCTTTAAACAGCCTTAACAAGTTCCCTCGATTCAAAATGTCTTGCCTTCCTTTGGTTGAATATTCGGGTGCAAATGTCAGTTTTGCTTCAAACACCTCCGACTGGTTTTGGTTGCTACTGAAAGATTGTAAAGTTTCATTTTTTCCTACTATAGGGTTTCTAGTCGCTGATATGTCGTGATCAGCGTGGGATTCTTGCTCCATTAGTTCTGTGTTCACCTCATCCTTTTTTTCCTCTACTTTTCCAGGGTTTTTAGATGTCAGTGTCCCTGTTAGCTCAGATTCTGGTTCAATAAGGGAAAGCCTGCATCTTCGGCCCTTTCCAATTATTGTGACTTTTATCGGATTATGATTGCTCTGAGCTTTGATGTTTGTTATCTCATGCAACCTCTTGCGTGTTGGATATTCCAATCTTCCTAGTTCGCTCCGTTTTTTACTCTCCTCATTCCGATTAGATGTTTTATCTCCTATATCTGGGCTTTGACATCTATGACTCCGAGAAGCATTTTCCTCTAGGACTTGAGTTATTTTTTCTCGGCCTGCACCTTTCTCAATTAATTGGTTTCGATCTGGACGCCACTTTTCATGTCTGTATTTTTGGTCTGCTTCTTTTGCCGATAGGTATCCTTCAGCTATATGAAGATCCTGATCCGTCTTTTTTTGGCTGGTGGGGACAATAGAGATCAAAGTTTCTTGCATTGGCTTGGGTTCTAATGTACATTTCGATTGATCTGTGACTATTAGTGATGCATCACAAATGGACTCTTTCAATGATTTGTTTTTTTTCCCTTGGGATGTTTTGATTGTAAAAATTGAAACGTTTTTCTCCGGACCTGAGCTTTGTTGTTTGTTATATTTAAGCCTGGCCTTCCTTGCACGTTTTCTTTGCCTTTTTGTTGGTTTTACAATAGGCGAGGTCTTGAGGATGCTCTGTCTTACTTCCATTTGGTAATCCGTTATGTCGGGTTGATCATCAGATTCCTCTTGCTCTATTTCACCCTTGTCTTTACTACTTGGCTTTGTTATTGATTTATTGCCGTTTGATATTTCCTTTGTTTCAGCCTTATTTTGAGTTTCTGTGTGCTGCTTGGTGTTACATGTTAATTTTACGGCCCCTAGAATGTCCTTTAATATTTCTGGCAAAGTTGCCAATTTCTCAATTACAATGCCGCAGCCACAATTAGGCAGTTGATTATCATTGTTTGTTTGAGTCTCCGAGTTTCCCCAAAGTGTTAGTAGGGACGTGATTAAATCCATTTTGGCATTTATACCTGAGATGTGGCCGGCGATTAAGTTAATGAGGTCTATTTGGACTTCCATTTTGTCTGATTGGTAATTTAGTACCCTTATTGCTTGATCCAGTGTGCCTAACAACTGGCTCCATTGTGCGTTTGGATAATCTTCGTGGCACTTCCCGAATCCCCTGACCCGTGATCAATCCTGCTAACGGATGAGATTGTTATTGGGGCTGACAGGTTTAATTGGTTTACTTTTGTAGAAAAACTACTGCCTTCCTCTGGTGCGATCCCTTGTTGGTCGGTACTGGGGGATAGGCTTAATGGAGTGGATACCGCCATTCCCAATCTGCTCTGTTGTACTCCCCTGCGGGTTTCCAGTGGCAAGAGATTCCCTTGAGTTTCTTCTTTCTGTGTTTTAGTTTCCAGAATTTCTAAAAGGTTGGGGTCATTAGATAACGAAAATGAGTTTGACCAGGCTTCTTCTGTGAGGACTGCCCGCATTGCTGAATTGTTTAACTTTAATTTTTCCTCCGTAAATTCCTTTATGTTTCCCTCGACTACTGCGCTTCTAGTTGCTTCCTTTTCATCTATCCTGGACTTAAACTGGTGCACCTGGTGCACCTGTGCGGTTATCGTTACCAACTTACTTGCTGGTGGGTCTATCATTGATTTCTGTAGGGCTGGATTCCCTGTTGGTGCATCGTTGGTATTTGCCAATACTTGTGAGGAGGAAGCACTTGTTTTGACATGAATGGAGTCGCAATTTGTTTGCTGAGCAGGTGTTCCTGTATAGAAGAGGCCCTTGTTGGTCCTAATGACTGGAACAATTGGGCTTGGCAGCTGGGTGGCCTCAACTGTTGGTGCGTAAATCGCAGCCATTGGGTCCTTTAAAAAGAAGAATTTACGAATCCCAGTTTTACTTCTCGGACTCAACTGTGTTGTTTCCGGAGTCGGCGCTGAGACCAGCCTCTCTCTCAGTCTTGGAGCCTTTCTTTTTCGGCTTGATGAAGAGCCTTCTTCAATAGATTTTTTGGGCTTAGTTTTATTTAGTTTTTTTCCTGTTGCCACTTGACGAACTTTCCCCGATCTCATTTCCTTTGTGGGGAAGTTGAGTTGAATGTTGACACATTTTTCTTTTAGATTGGGAGTTATTGGGGGTTCTGGGTTGTTCTGGGTAATTCCCTCTTGGGTGCACTGAGAGCAGAGCTCTCCTGTGTGCTCCGTTATGCCACTTACTGAGCCCAATTCCGCTGACCCTCCGTATCTCCCTTGGTGGCTGTTGCTGGCTGTTGCTAACAGGCTCTGTTGCCGGTTGCTCTGTTACACTGTTGCCGGTGCTTACTCTCTAACGTTGTTACTGCGGAGACGCACGATTTACTGTGCTTAGGGGTTCGTGGGGCTCGGTTTGGCAAAACTAATGCCTGCCCACCCCTTTGCTCCTTATGCTTTTTGCTGTTGCTGCTTTTGCTCACCTAGGCACCTAAGCCCCTGGTGGCCTCTTAGCCTCTGTGCCTCTGTGCCTCTGTGTGCCTCTGTGTGATGGCTGCTGCCGAGGGAAGCGCGGTAAAACTGCGGTGAGGGTGGGCGGTGGGTCAGGAGAGGCTTTGGGTGGCTACAAGTGGTAACACGCTGAAGATAGTATGCCGTACCCACACGGTTCTCCACTGCCACCACCGTTACCACCACCACCGCCCCAGAACGACCACACCCAGTCCGTTCACAACCTGTAGCTCACCTCAGCTTTCCTCCAGCCTCTGCAGTCTCCGTGGCACTCCACTCTCCTGGCAGGGACCGCTGTAACCCCTCGCAGCCTCCTGCAACTCCCACGCCTCCACACTGCAGCCTCTATGTGGCTCCTGCAATCCCGCAATGGTTCGCTGTGGTTCGCGGGATCCACGACTCCTGGGTTCCTACAACACCGCTGTAAGCGGGCCGCAACTCCAATGCCACTCCGCTCCAATCCTGACCTTCACCGCGGCACCTAGTGCGGCTCGCGGTTTTCGTGACTCTCCTACTGCCGCCGCCGCCGCTGCTATCGCCGCCGCCGCTGCTACTGCTACTCAGATGCTCACTCCGTGCAAGACCTGGACTGGAATCCTGTCCGCCACTCAGCTGTTCAGCGTCTCCCCTCTTTGGATCATGGGGCGCCTGCTGCTCACAGCCGAGGTAAGGCACGGTGATATAGCCAAGGATGGAGCCAAGGATAGAAGGTTGCAGGCTAAGGGCTCCAATCGGGCACTGGCGCAGCTGATTACCTCTGCTGCGGTCCTCCCCACCGAAGTCTCACCACCAACCTCCGCCTCACTGCCTCGCCGCTCCGGGCCCGCTCTTGACCCGCACCCGCACTCAGCAGTTTGACAGCATGTGACAGTGTCTGTCCATCGGGTAATTGCGGCGGTAATTGGAGCGGTCGGTGGCAGTCAGCGGTCAGGACCGCTGCAATCTGCTCCCCCCGCTCCCGGCCTTTCCCGATTGTTATCAGAGGGAAATTCAGCAGACGCCGTGGGAATCACCGCGGGAATCGCCACTCACTTCTTGCCGCCACTGCCGTTGTTCTGTTCTGCTCTGCTGCTGCTGCTGCTCTCTCTCAGACTCGCTCAATCGACAATAGATTTTTATTTTTTTCTTACAAAATGACAGAGATGTACACATCAATTTGCTATCAGTGACAACATAATCAAATAATATAGCTCAAATGAAGAGATCAAAAACTACGATTCCCAGAATGCATTATGATCTTCAATGACTGCTTAACACTGGGCCATGCATTCTACAGTGATACAATCTGGGAACTTATTATCAATCCCAGTACAGTGACCTAAGGTACTCTACAACTAAACTGTGAGTGTTGGCATCTCACCAAAAGTGAAGGACTGTCCTCACACACCACCAGGTGTCATGCTTCATCATCGGCAGTCCTCGCCCTCTAGAAACTTGGTTTGGTAGAGGGCGGGCCTTCACCTGACGACAGGGAGGCACTTCTAAACTAAGTGGGGGCCCGTGATAAGTGAGTGAAATTTAAAAACCATTACAGTTACCAAATTAAATTTTTAATGAAAGAGGTAGCTATATGGTATTAAAAAAGTGGACGGTGAGATTGGGGAAATTATTGTCCCCTCACCGTAGTGAAGGTGGTCAACATGTTTCTGCCGTTTGGCCCAGAAGGGTCCGTGGCATTCATCAGGACCATTGAAAAGGGCTCTGTTCTTACCAACTTTGTGGTGAGAAGGTACCACTTGGTGGGATGACCTTGGTCACACTCCACCGGAGAAAAGGGCTCTCGTCAAGCCCTAGAAAAATACCCTACATGTCCCATGGGAGGAGAATGGAGGAGAGACCCCTGTTGTCAGACTTGCCTCAAGGTGCGTCTCCCGTGGGTGCACCTAGTTGTGTCCTTCTGAGGACAGAAGGACACAATTAGAAGCTACCCGGAGGCATCCCAGCGCTGAAGCGGATGCAGAAGAGAAGTAGGGAAGAGCCACGTTTTTAACTGTTTACGGAAGGCCAGATGGTTAGGTTCCTTTCGTAAGTACAGAGGGAGGGAGTTCCATAATCTGGCGGCATTATAAGAGAAGAGCCGGCCGCCACTTCTGGCCTTCTTGATCCTGGGAACAACTGACAGGTGTAGCTCATCTGAGCGCAGCCGCCTGTTCGCTCGGTAGGGCTGAACCAAAGAGTGATTGATTGGTGGACCATTCCCTCCAAGCGTCTTGTGAGTAATGCACAGAGCCTTGAAGTTGATTCTCTCCTGAACAGGGAGCCAGTGAAGGGACTTCAGGGCGGGCCTAGCAGAGTGCCGATTCGAAATCACCATGAGCATCCTTGCTGCGCAGTTCTGCACTATCTGGAGTTTTGCGAGTGACGAGCTCGGCGCACCTAGATATAAGGCATTGCCGTAATCTAGCTGTGATAAGATAAGTGCCTGGATCATCAGCGTTTTGGCCTGGAAGGGAAGAAGGGGGAGCACTTTGCGAAGCATCCTGAGGATGCCATAACAGGAGGCTGCAACCTTCCTGGCCTGAACCTTAAAGCTGAGGTCCTGATTCAGCCAAATGCCCAAACTCTTTATCTCGGTCTTAGGAGCAGGAGCAGGGCCCATACAAGCTGGCCACATTGTGTCTGCTTTAAAGCAAAAAGGATTGCCAAGAACCATAAGCTCTGTCTTGTCGCCATTCAATTTTAAATATGACTGATTCATCCACTTGGTGACTTCCTCAAGGCAGGGACGGAGGCCAGTAGAAGCCTGGTCGGAGTGATTCAGTGCTACGACCAGTTGGGTGTCATCAGCGTAGGTCACTATGTGAACCCCAAAAGGAAGCACAATATCCGCAAGCGGAGCCATATAAACATTCAAAAGAGTGGGGCTCAGGGACGATCCCTGGGGGACTCCACAATGTAGGGGCAAGGATTTTGAGATGACCTCACCCTCAAACACCCGGAAGGATCTTTCTTCCAGGAAGGATTGCAGCCAAGTTAAGACTGTTCCGGTCACCCCCAAACCTCTAAGTCGGTGGACCAGAATTTGGTGGGTGACCGTGTCAAAGGCTGCGCTGAGGTCTAAAAGAATCACAGCTGAAGAGCCTCCTGCATCAGGAATCTTTCTGGATTCTTTGACAACCGCTAACAGAGCAGTTTCAGTGCCCTGACGCGGGCGAAAGCCAGTTTGAGACGAATGGAGAAGGTTATGGGATTCCAGGAACGTGGAGAGTATGAGGTTGACATGTTTCTCTGCTACTTTGCTGATCCCAGGGAGGAGCGAAATGGGACGATAGTTGCCCAGAGAATCCGGGTCTAGGTTAGGTTTTTTTAAGAGAGATTTCACCATTGCTCTTTTCCACAGGGGAGGAACTGATGGAGCAAGGTTTCGCAAATGAAACTTGCTCGGATGCAATCTTCCTCATTGTATTAATATTAAAACTTGTATTTTCTATATTAATATTTGCACACACTACATGAATAGTTAGGAAGCTTGCCTATGTTGTTTTTTCTATCAAATAACGCTTGTTCCTAGTCTAAAATGGCCGCTTAAGCGCGGGATTTTGTCTGCGCATGTCACAACCTGATCACATGGTGTGACGTCTTTCTTTGCTTGGTGGGAATTTCTGCTTCTGCGCAGTGTGCATTAAAATGGCTGCTCAATGTTCTCACATGCTTAAGCTTGCTCTCGTGTCATTATTAAATAGTCATTTCTTAACACAATTAATGCGGAATAGGTTTTTATTATTAAAAGGGATTAGAAATAAGATAAGTGGTATACAGTGAAACTTTTTATATTTGATATTAATATTTCCTTCTTGCACTTTTAGTAATTCGTAAACTTGGGCCTGGGTTGGTGACTTGAAACTCGAGAAGCAGAGGGTTCTGCGCATGCGTCCTGAACGACTGCCAAATGAAGTCAACTTGGACGCCTCACAAGGCCGTGACCTGATAACCAAAGATGTTATAACTACTGCATTTCCTGTTGGTTATAGATACATTGTCTATGAAAATTGGTGTACATTTGTCATAAGACGGGTGGGAAATAAAGCGAATGTATAAATTTGAGGGGCGGGAACGTTAATACAATAGGCTTCACAAATTAAGCCAAATTTGTCATGGTGCGAGAATCCACCTCCTGTCCCTGTCCAATCAGAGGTAGTGGTCCCATATTTTAGCAACATTAAGAGGAGGTACTTGGACGTAGAAGGGTATAATAGAATATAGCATTAGTAGTTAGTTTAGCTCAGACTTTTAGAACATACAGAAGAGCTCCAGGCTGCCCAGCTGATCAGTTGCTGACTGAATCCCTATCCAGAAGAGGTCCTGAGGAGGGGCGGCGGAGTCCATTAGAGGGAAGAATCGAGGAGAAGTCGATTACCAGAGAGGGGAACGGCGCAGGCGTCGATGTAGAGAGGTCACTGATCCTATCCAGATCCTGAAGAAGGTCCTTGCTCTTCATCCTTCCAGGGTCCTATTCTGTCAAACTCCTTAGCTAAGGGTTTGGTTCTCGCACTTAGGTAAATATATGCAACCTTTAGTTGCGCTGCTGTTCCTATCTCCTCTTTTCCCTAAACACCGTCATTTATTAGTAATAATTATTCTTTATTTCCACATGGGTATTCTGATCAAATATCGTGTCTTTTTCTGTATTTTACTCTGCTAAAACTTTAGATAAAACATTTTAAAACTTCCTGACTCTGTGGTTATTTCAGGATTATGTATTATAGTGAATGTCACTCATTTTAAACTTCCCAATTAGCAAAGGATCCATTGGTAAGTTATTACTCTTCAATCAGAAGGTAATTGGTAGCAGGGATTTTGATAAAAGAGTACATCTGACACCCAGCGTAAGTATTAGTGTAGTATGAATGTATGGGCCCAAGTGAGTATATGGAGTATAAATGCTGTTTGCTAATATCGCGCTGGATCAGAACAATGCCCACGGAGAGCGAGGCATTGATCAGATCCACGATGAATGGGGCAACTGAATCGGCTGCCTGCTTCAGAGCGGGCCCCCACTTAGTTTAGAAGTGCCTCCCTGTCGTCAGGTGAAGGCCCGCCCTCTACCAAACCAAGTTTCTAGAGGGCGAGGACTGCCGATGATGAAGCATGACACCTGGTGGTGTGTGAGGACAGTCCTTCACTTTTGGTGAGATGCCAACACTCACAGTTTAGTTGTAGAGTACCTTAGGTCACTGTACTGGGAGCGGCCCCATTTGTGTTGAACATTTCGTGTTGGAGGCTGGCCTGCTCCTAGTGCCCCGCGCCTCTAGTTCCCTCCCACAGGATTCCCCCGGGGTTAGTGTGGTTTCAACTTATTATCAATAGCACTCATTCTCTGCAACTCAGACGGATGAAAGTTGGAGTACACACTGCTTGGACTTTAGTTTGTGACCTTTTGAGAATGTACCGCCCATGGCACTATCGATTCAAACTAAGAGCCATATGTACAAACCATTTTTGCAGTCGGAAAGGGCCCGACCAGGCCGTTTCCGACCGCAAAAAAGTTTTCACATATGTCCAAAATACAAATTTCGATTCTGCAATATGTTACTGAATCGCAATTTGCGTTTGCAATTCGGAATTTGGGAGGGGCTTGCTTAGGGGGTCCCTTCCAAACACTGAATCTGAATGGGATGTATGAATGTTTTGCAACCGTAATTCGGTCGCACAACATTCATATTTTACCTCTCCTTGAAGGAGGTGGTAACCCATTCACAATTGGGACCCCTTCCTATTTGAGAATCGAAAATAAATATTTTTTATGTCTACTCAAAAACGTCAAAGTTTTTTTTTCTTTTTAACGCATCCCGTTTTCCTCCTCCTAGGAAAACGGACTACATTTTAAAAAAAAAGATTGCTTTATTAAAAGCAATCACAGACATGGTAGTCTGCTGATCCAAGCAGGCCACCATCCAAGTGATGGATGCGATTCCTAATGGGTTGCAAACTGCAACCCACCTCATTAATATCCATGAGGTTGGTCATTTACGACCCACAAGGAATCGCTATTTCAAAGATGTTCATTTTCTTATATCAGGATTGTGATTTTAGAATTTTGAACATGTGGCCCTATGTGAGCTACCTTGCCATAGACATAATAACATTTTGGACCAGGTGTATCAATACTAGGAACAGCGATTACCTAATTGCGATTCTCTGCGAATCGCAATTAGGAAATAGCTATTCCTAATGAATGAAACTCATAGAGTTTCATTTAGCGATTCCTAGTGAGTCGCAAATCGATCGACCTCATGAATATTAATGAGCTAGGTCGCAATTTGCGACACATTAGGAATCACTAAAATCACACGGATGGTGGCCTGCTGGGGTCAGCAGACCATCATGTCTGTGACAGCTTCTAAATAAAGTAATCATTTTTTTTAAAGCAGCCCGTTTTCCTTAAAGGAAAACGGGTTGCATTTAAAAAAGAAAAATGAAAAGTTTTCTTTTCATCTTTTAAGAGTAGGCAGTGGTCTGTGGGTCCGTGCTCTTAAAAAACGTTTTAGCAACCATTCACAAAGGGGAAGAGGTCCCTTGGGGACCCCCTAACGGTTTGCAAATGGGTTACCACCTACTTGAAGTAGGTGGTAAAATGCGAATGTTTAGTGACCGCATTTGGGTCGCTAAACATTCTACATACCACTGTGACTCGTATTAAGAAAGGACACCCTAAACACGCCCCTTCTTCATACCAAATGGGTATGTATTCGCAATTCCAAATTGCGATTCGATAACATTTCACCGAATCGCAATTTGGTAAAGATAGATACCAAAATGCATTTCTCCGGTCTCAAACCGTTCGATTCTGCGAATCGGGCCGTTTGCGACCGGAAAAACGCTTGCTACATCTGGCCCTAGATCTCTGAGAGAATGCCTTCACACGAAACTTCGCTCAAGTAATATGAATTACTGACAATCATCTATTGAGAAAAGGGAGTGCGTGGAGGGACCAATATGTGCTGCAAGCTACCTAATGATCCTGCTCTCCACTGAGGCAGCAATAAAACTGGATCAGTACCAAATATAACTCAAAGACAATTCCCTTTGGTTGGCCACGTGTCAAAGCAAAAGTCCCACATGTCCCCATATGTTGTGTGACAACAGGAAATCGTGACATTTTCTTCAAACATTTCTCTGCATTCTGGGCCTTGTAGTTTTGTTTTTCTCATTACAACCATGTGCTTCCCAGTCGTGGCATGCAAGTGATGTTGGTCACAAATTCAGCCTCTGAAAGCATGCAGATGTTCGTAAACCAATTAGATTGCACTTTTAGCAGAGAACTACTCTCTGACAAAATATGCAGATTCCGAGATATTAATATATGCAGATGCTGAGCTATCAATATATGTCATTTACAAATTGTGGGTTCTGCCTATGTCTTTATAGGGTACACATTCTGAAACACACCGCAGCTAGGCCGATGTTCCACTAGAAAACCACTACTTTTGACAAAAACATATTTTTAATGTCACCATATGGAGAAAAAAAATTGTGCTACAGCATGGTAATATTTTTTCAGGGCTGCGTTACTTCACAAAACCTATACCTAAATTGACAATTTAAAGACAACTTTTAAACCTAGCAAACAAACAGGAGCAACATTTATATTTGACCTTTTTACGAAGGCCTTTGTGTTTTTTGTGGCCCAGCTCCTTTTATTGTTTAACAGAAGTGCAACTCCATTAGAAGAACACAGTGGAGTTTCGGGGATGCGGTCCCAGAAAATGCTGGACTGTGGCTGATTGCATGCAGGAGCCTTGGGGACTATGGGTGCCTCAGATATCTGCATGGACTCTGGAGGGTGCTGCGCCAAGGGGCTGACATTCTGCATGCACTTCGGGTTTAACTTCCGGAAACAATCCCATCCACAACTCTGCTGGCTCAGTACAGCAGCTCTGCTCTGGCTGACGCTTAGTGTGAGCTTAGGCATAGTCACCGTTAGACAAATGAGCGGATATGAGTACTGAGTCCTCAATCACCTCCCATCCCCTTCCCTCACAGAAAGACACCCCCTCACGCACCTCCACCCCCACAACAGAAAGGCACTACTGTGGCTTGCAGTATGCCTCCCCCACACACAGTCGCGGTCCGTGTAGGAGTGCCGGCCGGGCGGTGATGTGGGGCGGGGGAGGGGCAGGGTGGGGGGTAGCAAAGTACGGATTACGGACCAATGCAGGTAAGTAAACATTTAAATCAATGAAACGAATTTCGTTGCGCGCACTGCATCGCATTTGGCGGGCTAGTTGGCCCCTAAGGACCCTCAGTAGTGACGGGGACTTCATTCCCCAACCAAGATCGCGCCAGGAGGTGCGTTTGCAGAGTCGTGCAGGGAGGGAACGGGGCCTCCGGCGACTTGCCAGTTTCGTTTTTTATTTTTATTTTAGGAAGAGGGGTTGTGTGGCCCCCTTCCCTTTAACCTTATGGGCCCCGCGACTGAGTAATTTTTTTCTTAAATACAATAAAAACGGAGGGAGGCGCGGGCCCCCCCTCCTGAGACCAATTACGGCCCGGGGACCCCATCCCCCGGGCTACATGCCTTTCTTTAATATTTTTTTTTTAAGGGGAGGTGGGCCGTGTGGCCCCCCTACCCAGGCCAATTTCGGCCCCGGGGACCCCATCACCCGAGGCCCGGCCATTTTTCGTTTAATGTATTCTTAAGGGAAGGGGGCGCAGTGGCCCCCCTCCCCATGCCATTTTTGGCCCTGGGGACCCATCCCCGGGGCTTGGTCATTTTTTGTAATTTATTTTAAGGGAGGGGGGCTGCACAGCCCCCCTTCCCAGGCCGATTTTGGCCCCAGGGACCCCATCCCCGGGTGCATGGCCTCTATGTTGGGGACCGCGGGGGAGCCCCAATGCCCCTGCGGTCCCTGCTGGCTCCCCGCCTCCTGCGGGAGCTGGCATTGCTTTTGGGCAAAGGGAGCTGCTGACATGAAGCTCCCTTTGCCCAAAAGCAATTCTGCTTCGCTTCATGGAAGCGAGAGCAGTTTTTCTGCTTTCGCTTCCAAGAAGCGAAGCAGAAGTTTGGTTTGGCAGCATAGCAAACTGCAATGTCCGGGGGGTGGGCACCCCGGGACATTGCTGGAGCTGGCCCTGGGGGGTGGTGGTCCCCATGGCTGTGGAGGGCTCCTGGAGGGGGCCACGTGGCCCCCCTCCCATCTTGTGAGTAGCCCCGGGGAGGTGCCTTCCGCATTGATTGAATATTGCCCCGGGGAGGTGGCGTTCCCGGGGGCAGCGGGGGCCTCCGTGGGCCCCCACTTCATATTACAGCATTGCCCCCAGGACCAGGCCAATCTGGGGGCTTAAAGAAAATGAAGCGCGGGAGTCCCCGCTTCGTTTTTAAAAAAAAATTTCGGCGGGATTCACAGACCCTACGCAAATCCTGCTTTTGTTCGCTCTCGGGGTTCCTATGGGACCCCCTGAGCAGGCCTCGGGGGTCAGGGTGTTTCTACCCTGACCCCTTTTCTTGTTTTTTTACCTTTTTTCTGGATGGCTGCCAACACCTCCTGGTTGGAACTGTTGGCAGCCAATCAAAGTCAGGCTGCCAAATTTGGTGTAATTGCGTTCAGCAGTTCGGGCTGTAGCTGCGACAACAATTTCCTATGGAAATTAACATGGAGAAAATGTGTTTTGGGACCCCCCTTTTTTCTTGGCCCCCCTTGACGAATCACCCCGAAACATTCAAGACAGGAGCTGACCTGAGCGCCCCATTAGTTTTGAAATTTTCGCGAAGATTTGGCATACGGCGCCAAAGATATTGGCAAATCAAAAAAACGCTTTTCCTATGGAAACTAGGTCCTAACTATAACTATCTACTGGTGACCGTCAGTAGGTAATATACATATATATATATACATTGACAAAGGCAAGATTGCCGAAACGCGCTTGTCCTTGATTTTTTTCGCAGTAAATCTATAATTAGATTTAACTAACGCGAGTGCTGGTCCAATTTACTTTGTGTGAGGAGCGGGATACATATATATATATATATTCACTGAAAAAACCATAAGGTTTTAGGGACAGTTATAGTTAGTTGGACATTGCACTCGTACAAAACCCGTGAAATTCCCCCGTTATAGTTAGTTCAGGTAACTATAACTCGCGCCCCCGCAATGCACTGCTGATGACGTCACATATTACATCACTCATGACATGGTCAGTGACATCACTGATGACATCACTGACATCTCAATATCTGCCCTGATTGAGTTAGCGAAAGGCTCTATATATAGGTTAAATAGAAGCGGAGACAGGGGACAGCCTTGCCTTGTCCCTCTAGTTATACTGATCCAATTTGTTAAGTCTCCATTAATCAACACTTTGGCCCTGGGATTTTGATACAGATTTTTTACTGCCTCCACCATATTTTTGGGGAAATTAAAACAGATTAAGACCTCCCACAAATATTGCCAATTCACTTGATCGAATGCTTTGGCAGCATCTACTGCCACTACCGTCAGGGGGATTTTTTTCTTCTACCATATCCACTACCCCTATCATCTGGAAGGTTAGCTCATTAAGTTGCCTCCCAGGGATAAAACCTCTCTGATCCGGATGTACAACCCCTTTTATCACCTTAGACACTCTCAATGCCATAATTCCGGAATAGATCTTATAATCCGCATTTATAAGGGATATAGGTCTATACGAATCAATCTTTAGCGGATCTTTATTGGGTTTTAATATTAAAGTAATGGTAGCTTCAGACCAAGTGGTGGGGATACTCTCTCCCTACAATATAGCCTATTACACATGGAAGTTAGAGCGGGTACTATATATTCTAATTCGGCTGATTTTAGAGGAATATTTTAAAGTTCCAAAACTCCACACTTAGAAGAATTTCCAAGTGAAACCAGTCAATGTTAGCCTATGGAAGGAAATTCAAGTTACTGGTAAGTACGGTTAAAATTACTTTTCAGGACCAGTACTGGGCTGAAAGATGCAGCACTGAGGTCTCTCCTTTTTTTTTTTTTTTTTTTAAATTCTTTTTATTGTCCTCATCTTGCCAACGCTCATACTGAGTCTCCTCCTCTCTCCCTACATTCCGTATGAAAACCATCTGAGAGGAAATGGAGTACTCTCTAAGAGAAATGCTGTTTCTAGTCCCATCTCCACTTCTACCTGTACGGCCCTTAGAGATACCAGAACCGCCAGCACTATTAGGCTTAATCATTGGACCCGCTTGTCCTTTCTCTCCATCCCAACATTAAGGTCCAGATCTTGTCTCTACTTTCTGGATCACAGGCCATATCTGATTCACTAGCTGATATAACACTCTTTAAACATTCAGCAAAGGTCGGTGAATTTTCAGATTTCCACTTAATACATATTTCGCGTCTTGCCAATATTACTACATAGAAGGTAAACATACAACCCACCTCCTTCTTCATCCCTTCTTCTTGCGTAAGCCCAAAAAATATTAGATGTGGGCTTACCTTCATCTTTTTCCCCGAACATCTCCTAGAAAATTACATATGTCCAACCAATATTGCGTAATCTTTGGGCATTCTAAAAACATATGCAAGTCATCAGCTTCTTCATGCTTGCATCTTGGACAGCAATATTGATTACCAGTAACCTTCGACAACTTCCACGGGGACCAGTAAACTCTGTGGACAGTAAACAGATGATTTCGTTTTAGCGAGGCAGGTTTTACAACTACTCGTAACATATCGAAAGAATCCGTCCACAGAGTCTTGGCTTCCTCCTCTCTAAATTTTTCACCCCATAGGTTTCTAATGTCCGTACTAAACGTATCCTCTGCTTCCACGAAGGACCAATACCAAAAAGAAATTTCCTTTTTCCAATCATCTGTTCTTGCAAGCTGATCTAACTTCGAATCTTCCTCCTCGTGCGTCCATTTTTGAGTTTCCCACCAGGAGCCTAATTGATAATATTTGAACCTTGTCAATTTCCCCCTGGTCAGGTTACTAAGTGTTTCCCAGCTCACTAACCTGTTATCCTTCATTAGATCTGCCCAGTGAAATATACCCCCTGCTTTTAATGGTTGGCTCAATTTATCTTTCAGGCATTCAGGGGTACCTGGAGATTCCCAAATAGGTGCCCGTGCAGAATAATATGTGAATCGCAGTTTTTTCCGGACATACATCCATGTTTTCAATGCAGTATTTAATACTTTTAATCTGACCTTTTTAAAGAACTTCGGGTCTCCATACTTAAAAAGGAAATAGTGCTGGCCCTGGCTAACCTCCCCGAGCATTACGGGAAAATAATAAGCCCAACGATGACCTATCGGGCTTATTTGCCAACATACGAAATTTTTTAAAATGGAAGGCATAACAATAGGCAAGCAAATCGGGTAATGCTAATCCTCCTACTCCAAGTTTTCCTCTCAACTTCCTCCATGCGATCCTGGGTCCCCTTGACGCCCATATGAAACTCCCAATTTTTCCCTGTACTTTAGCTATATCCTCTTTCCTAAAAGTTAGGGGAATGGAATTAAAAAGAAAGGTAGCCTTTGGAAGTATAACCATTTTTATAAGATTTACCCTGCCGTAAATGGTTAATGGTAGATTCGCCCATTTTAACAATAAACTTGATATCTCTTGACTCACTTTCTTCCAATTCACCCTTGTGATATCCTCTAACTTTTGTGTGATTATCACACCCAAATATCTCATTTGGGTTTTGATCCCTAAAACATTTGTTCTCTGATTCCATTGCATGATCTCAGTTTTATCTGTGTTAATCCTATACCCAGAAAGTGAGCCAAATTCTTCAGCCCTTCTCATCAAAATGGGTATCGCCTCCTGGGGATTTGTAGTATATACAATCAGATCATCAGCATATAATCCTAGTTTTACTTCGAACCCATTAAAATTAATAGGAAGGATCTCAATATCTGCCCTGATTGAGTTAGCGAAAGGCTCTATATATAGGTTAAATAGAAGCGGAGGCAGGGGACAGCCTTGCCTTGTCCCTCTAGTTATACTGATCCAATTTGTTAAGTCTCCATTAATCAACACTTTGGCCCTGGGATTTTGATACAGATTTTTTACTGCCTCCACCATATTTTTGGGGAAATTAAAACAGATTAAGACCTCCCACAAATATTGCCAATTCACTTGATCGAATGCTTTGGCAGCATCTACTGCCACTACCGTCAGGGGGATTTTTTTTTCTTCTACCATATCCACTACCCCTATCATCTGGAAGGTTAGCTCATTAAGTTGCCTCCCAGGGATAAAACCTCTCTGATCCGGATGTACAACCCCTTTTATCACCTTAGACACTCTCAATGCCATAATTCCGGAATAGATCTTATAATCCGCATTTATAAGGGATATAGGTCTATACGAATCAATCTTTAGCGGATCTTTATTGGGTTTTAATATTAAAGTAATGGTAGCTTCAGACCAAGTGGTGGGGATACTCTCTCCCCTACAATATAGCCTATTACACATGGAAGTTAGAGCGGGTACTATATATTCTAATTCGGCTGATTTTAGAGGAATATTTTAAAGTTCCAAAACTCCACACTTAGAAGAATTTCCAAGTGAAACCAGTCAATGTTAGCCTATGGAAGGAAATTCAAGTTACTGGTAAGTACGGTTAAAATTACTTTTCAGGACCAGTACTGGGCTGAAAGATGCAGCACTGAGGTCTCTCCTGATAACAGGTGAGTAAATCAGAATTCGTAGTTCGGCAGATTTTAGAGGAATATTTGCACAATGGTGAAGGGAGGGGCGGGGCCTGAGGTGACATCTGTGCAAACGCGCCCCGTGGCGCGTTTTAAGTTGGGGGATTAAGTCCCCTTGAATCATGAGGGTCCCTAGGGGCCAACTAGCCCACCAGGAACCTCCAGTATGCGCCGGGGGCTGCGTTGCAGAGACGTGTAGAGAGGCCACACCCCTTTACACCTCTCTGCAACACAGCTCTGTGGCGCTTTCTGGATGTACCTGTTGGGCTAGTTGGCCCCCAGGGACCCTCAGGATTGAAGGGGATTTAATTCCCCATCTTAAAACGCGCCACGGGGCCTGTTTGCACACATGTCACCTCAGGCCCCGCCCTCTCTTCACCACTGTGCAAACGCGCCCGTGGCGCGTTTTAAGTCGGGGATTAACTCCCTTGAATCCTGAGGGTCCCTGGGGTGCAACTAGCCCACCAGTTACCTCCATTAAGCGCCACAGAGCTGCGTTGCAGAGAGGTGTAAAAGGGGCGTGGCCTCTGTGCACCTCTCTGCAAGGCAGCCCCTGGCGCATACTGGAGGTTCCTGGTGGGCTAGTTGGCCCCAGGGACCCCAGTATTCAAGGGGAATTACTTCCCTTCTTAAAACGCGCCAGGGGGCGCGTTTGCAGAGTACTGCAGGGAGGGCGGCGGCCTCCGGCACAATGCCGTTTATTTTTTTTATGGGAGGGGGCTGCGTGGCCCCCTTCCCTCGGCCACTTTTGGCCCCGGGGACCCCATCCCCGGGGCCTGAGCATTTTTTTTGTTTTATTTAAAAAAAAAAAAAAACGGGAAGGGGGCCGCGTGGCCCCCTTCCCTGGCCCCGGGGACCCCATCCCCCGGGGCATGCCCTCTTTTTAAATAAAAAATATGGAGGGGGCTGCGTGGCCCCCTCCTCAGGCCATTTAAGGCCCCGGGGACCCCTTCCCCGGGCCGGCCTTGCCCTTATTTCTTTTTTATTTTTTATTTTTTTATTTGGGGAGGGGGCTGCGTGGCCCCCTCCCGGGCCACTTATGGCCCCGGGGACCCCATCCCCGGGGCCTGGCCTCTGGTTGGGGACTGTGGGGGTCCCCAATCCCCCACAGTCCCGCCGGCTCCCCGCGTCCTATGGGAGCCGGCATTGCTTTTCCACATGGGGAGCAGCTAAGATGCTGCTCCCTATGTGGAAAGCAATTGGTTTGCATTTTGAAAGAGAGAGCAGGTTTCCTGCTCTCTCTTTCAAAATGCAAACCAAGTTTGCTATGACAGGACGGGAGCCGCGAGGCTCCCGTCCTGTCACAGCAAACTACAGTGTCCCGGGGTAGGCACCCCGGGACACTGCAGGAGCCGGCCCTGGGGGGTGGCGGTCCCCAGGGCCATCAAGGGCTCCAGGAGGGGGTCGCGCGGCCCCCTCCCTACATTTTGAAAGCCCCGGGAGGTGGTGGTCCCCGGGGCTTGGGGGTCCAAAACGGACCCCCATTTTCAATTTTCTTAGTGCCCCGGGGAGGTGGTGGTCCTCGGGCGTGTGGGGGCTGGAGCCCCCACACAGGTTTAAAAAAAAGAAAAAAAAAGCCCCGGGGAGGTGGCGGTCCCGGGGCTGCGGGAGGGCTCAGAGCCCTCCCGCACCATTTATGATAAAGCCCCGGGGGGTGGTGGTCCCTGGGGCTTGGGGGCCCTTAGAGGCCCCCAACATAAAATAAACCCCCCCAGCATGCCCCTGGGACTTGGCCCACCCGGGGGCAAATTAACATCGAAAGCGCGGGAGACCGCGCTTCGATTTTTTTTTTTATTGGCAGGATCCGCGCACCCTGAGCGCATCCTGCCATTTAAAAAATGCTTTTTTGCTCAGGGGGTCCTTGTGGGACCCCCTGAGCAGACCTAGGGGGTCAGGGTGTTTCTACCCTGCCCCCTTTGTGCGTTTTGCGCACTTTTTACTGCTTTCTTGTTCCTCGGTTCTACCGAGGAACAAGATGGCTGCCAACACTTCCTGGTTTGGAGCGTTGACAGCCAATTAGCAGACAGCTCGTGATCGGGAGGGTGCGCGGATCCTCCGTGCCCATAGATATATATGTACTTTTACTTTTGATTTTCTCAGCAACTACTGAACGGATTTACACCATTTAACAAAAAGGGTTCTTTCTGAACCAAGAACTACCTCTTTGCCAAATTTGGTGTAATTCCGTTCAGCAGTTCAGGCTGTAGCCGTGTCTAAAGTTTCCTATGGAAAAATGAATGGGGAAAACGCGTTTTGGGACCCCCTTTTTCTCGGCCACCGCTTAACGAATCACCCCGAGACTTTCAGGGTAGGAGCGGACCGGAGCGCCCCACAAAGTTTGAAAATTTCGCGAAGATACGTCAACCGGCAAGAGAGTTATTTCAAATAGAATGTCGCGGATTTCCTATGGAAAATAGGTCCTAACTATAACTATCTACTGGCGACCGCCAGTATATAATATATATTTATATATATATATATATATACATATATATATATATATATATATATATATATATATATATATATGTGTAGGCCACCCTCAGTTGGAGGTATTTTATTTTTATCACTTTTAAACTTTTCATTTTTAATGCCTGTTGTGAATGAATGCAAAATGTAAAAACAAGGTCTGCCATGGCCAGACCTATTGGCTTTGCCAATGCATATTATACATTTGTGAGGATTCGAATTCAAGCTGCAACCTAGCTGCCTAACTCTAATATGGCCATTCCCTAAAACAAAATTCAATATCTCACCAATTTACAGGGTGACCTTTTTGGAGTCAAACTGCCCTGCTGTCATACTTAACCACACATAGACGTTGTGCTCACACACAAGCGCAGCCTGTCTCCCGCGATGCCATCACCATCATGGTTGGAAATGAGTTGCATTCGTAACCCTCATGGTTGAAACTGAGTTACAACACTACAATACAGACACCTAGAGTGAGAGACTGCATGAATACATGGTTTTATTAATAAAAAAGGAAATATCTAAAATACCCACAGTAAATTAACTTGCAGATTGGAGTGGGTTGAAATCCACGCACAAGCACTGGAACCTCAGAGCTATAAAATACTGCAGAGATATGAGCAAAGAATATATACCTCCGTTATTTATCACAACACTACCTCAAACATCCTTTAGAGCAAGAGCAACCAAAAACATGTGAAACTGCTCAGAAAGATGTGACAACCTCCGCAAACCTGCTCTTTTCATTTCTAACCCTTGACTACTGCAGTTGCTGTCTTTTTAAGGCTTATTGTTTCCAGTTTGTATCACATCCTAGAGTGTGCTTTGGGTTCAGCCCCTTGCTCAGGATTGTTTGGCTTTTCTGTCTGTCATAGTTGACTCCTCTTGATTCAGAGGCTTTAAAAAAATATTTAGCAATGTAGCACATTAGCAAATAAAAATCCTATTCTGAGTTTCAAAGATGGTTCACACCCACATACACGATTACTGAACAATAAGTTCTGTTCTCGGCTCACAAAGGCAGCTGTGTTAATGCGGGATAAGCACAGCCAACGATGACTGGTACTCAAGGCCCAGAGCCTGCCAGCTCCAGTGAAGGCAGATGCACGACTGTGTTGTCCCTTGTTTCCCTGTGTGATGCCACCACCTGACTCTGAGCTCCCTGTGCACAGCTTTTAAAAGATTATTCAGATATTTGTTTAAGACTTCCAGAATATAAACATTCACCAATGAATGGTGTGATGCCTTTTCAGATAGTCTTACTTATTTAGATCACATTCTTTTAAAATGACAACAAAGTGTAATATACAGTTATCAACCTTCAAGAAAAATGATCTTTTCACAATACTGGTTAAACATGAAATGATAAACTGCAATAATTAAAAAACACAAATATATTCACGTATCATATTCACAAGAACAGAAGAATATGAAAAAGAATGTGCATTTGAATGAATCAATCTAGTCATTTTAATGAATTAGTTAGCATATGTCATTCATAGAAGGGGAACTCAGGCCCTGAAAGAGAATAAAACATGATATTTACAACAACCGCTTTCAGCCACTGGTCATATGGAACGTAATTCACATGTTGGCTCAGCCCATATAACTGTACGCATGGACTGGTGCACTGGCCAGCCCCCTTGACTTACTGGTTTTGCTGTCAGTTTTATTTCCTTTAGGATTAGCCCACTTGGCAGTCTTTAGGGTGTCAGGCAGCGTGAGGCACTATTTGCCCTTTTACATCTGCTTCAGCATCAGGAGGTAAAAGAGTCTGCCTTCAAGACAACAGTGGAACCCCCCACTTCACCCACCCCAGAGATTGCTGGAGAGACTTTGACAAATCTTGTGTTAAACTTTATTTTTTTTACACTCACAGCGCTCTTTAATTTAATTTCGCCTAACTCTTGTCCCCACCATGCTCATACATGAGTACATGAATGCCCTAGCTACTAGAGGTCCAGCCACACCCAACTTCATCATAATGTTACAGCGGTGAATGCATCAGAGTGCAACATAGCAATGAATCATGTTGTTGTGACAGTGACGTTTAACCACAAAAGAACGTCCTGATTATTTATGCAGTGAACACAGACACCCTATAACAGTGGGTGTCAACAACCTTCATGAGCACACCTGAGGCAGCCTGCCAAGTGCAACAGTCTAGCATGGTTTTGAGGTTTTCATAAGGTCCTTATATCCATATGTATACAATGTTTATTGTGTAGGAAAGTGACTCTTGTTGCATGGTTAGAACTCACTTTTTGCCTGATGCCTGACGTGATTTCAAATTGTAACTTCACTGGATCCCTGCTAACCAGGTTCCTAGTGTCAGATCTTTCCCAAACACTGTACCATGATTGGCACCACTCCAGGTACCCATGTAAGTCCCTAGTAAATGGTACCCCTGGGACCTAGGACATGGATACTGAAGAGGGTCCTTTAAGGCTACAGCACTGGTTGTGCCATCCCAGGTCCCCTCTCCAAGGCTATGCACTCTGCCATTGCAGGCTGCGTGCCTTGGTGCAGAGAAATCAGAAGAGTCGACATGGCACGCAGCCCTGTGTGCCATGCCAACCATACACTACATTAGGTATAGGTAAGTCACCCCTACTGCAGGACTTTAGCCCTAAGGCAGGGTGCACTATATCCTTTTTGAGGGTTTGTCAGCATGAGCAGATATGCCCTAAAATGCCCAGTCTATTCTGAGATGTTGTAAGTGCACAGGGAAGCCATGAGGAGTACATGAGCTGGATACTTGTCAACACAAGTATCCTAGCTCCATGATGGCTTCACTGATTTCTAAGATGTTTGATGCTAAACATCTTGTCATAATAAATCCTTGCAGATGCCAGTGTTGGATTTATTAATAAATTCATTCAAGAGACCGTTTTAGAGGGTCCCCTGAATACCTACCAAGCACTGGTGTGGTCTCTGACTTGTTTTCACCAGTCTGCCACCACCAGACATATTTCTGAACTCATGGGGTGAGGGCCAGCGCTCTCAGAGGACAGAGACAAAGCCTGCTGTGGGTGGAAGTAATTCACACCTCCTGCAGGACAGGATAGCCTTCCTGGGCAGGGTGCTTCAAAGCCGATGCTGCCTTTGAAATCTAACCCAGGAACCTCCATATAGTGGGGGAAGCCAAGCCCCCTTTCCTGCTCCACTTCTGGAGGGAGGAAATAAGGGAAAATTAGGTATATTAGGAGGAGGGTCCCCACTTATCCTACACCACTCCTAGGGAGGGGCAGGGGATGTGAACCCCTTTCCTGAAATCCCACTATCTTGGGATGGTGGGAAAAACAACCTATCAGGGCGAGGGTAGTGCATCTTCCTACAGTAAGTAGCTATTAGAGGGTGTAGACACCCTAAAGGTGGTCTTTGGGCCCATTGGTGACTACCTGTCTCCCCTTGTAACGCCCCTAAATTCAGAATTTAGGTGGTCCCCCGAGACCTGAACAGGAGATTAGATGGACAAGAGAAGACCAGGACAAAGAAGACTCACTGCACGAGAACTAAATCCCTGCTGCAGAAGAAAAATGCGTCAAACCCTGCCTGCTGCCTCAAGGACTCGACAATCACTGCCTGCTGTGTTGTCCTGAACCTGAAAGGACTCTAAGAACCATGGAGCACTTCCAGCCTTCAAGATATCGCCAAGAAGCTCTCTTGGAGTGAAGGTATCACTCCCTTGCACTCCTCAGGCACCAATATGGTTTGTCTACTTGCTGCTCCCCGATGACCTTGATGCAGCACCGAAGCAAGAAAAGGTACAACAACTCCGGAGGGTCAGGTCTGTCTCCTCACAAAGTTTGGAAACACCAGGACCTACTGGAGCCGCAACATACAAATACCCGGGGTACTGGACCCCCAACTGCAAACACAAAGAAGAAGAGTCCACACCGGACTCCCAAAGCACCAGAAGCAAGCACCCGTTAAGGGACACCGAGACATCCAAGACCCACTTCCTGAGTGACCCAGCTGTCCCGCGATCACTTCTCCAAGTTGCCTGCTCCTGCCTGCGAGGACCTCAAGACGCACAACGCCCAGCTGACCTGTTTGCTCCGCACCCAGCCTCACCAGCACTGACCAACCAGCTGTGCTCCCATGGTCCCCAAGCCCTTACGACCTCCTCCCTCCAAAGAGTCCCATCAGACTTACCTGTAAATCTTCCTGTGTAGTGTACTTTCAAGTGGCCCCCTTTGTCTTTGTGCAACAGCTTTCAAGACCCTCAGCACTCTGCTCCCAGCCGATCCAGGATACTCCCGAACTTCTCCTGCTGGAACTTTGGACCTGGTCTTGACAGTGACCTAAAACGAGAAGTGAACTTCGTAAAAAAGTATTACCTGATTTGATACGCATTCTTAAGCGTTTTCCACATTGTTTCCTATGGTGTGTAATTGCGCACAAAAGTGATTTATTTTCTGAACTTTACAAAATCGTAACTCCGAAAGTACTTAGAACTGTGTTCTTGGTCTTAAAAATTATATAAAAATTGATATTGATTTTATAACTTGGTCTCAGATTTATTCTTGAGTATGTGTCTCATTTATTTCCTCTGTGAGTACAACAAATGCTTAGCACTACCTTCTGATAAGCATTACTGCTTGCTCACACTACCACAAAAAAGAGCATTATTATTATCTGCTTTTACCTCTGTATACCATTTGGGGATTCTCTGGACTCTGTGCACTCTGTACTTCTTTTTAGTACACTATATATTGAGCCAGCTTCCTACATTTTGTTTCTGTAGGACTTTTCAAAATCAGTTTGTTTTACTGTACGTTTGCATATCTTATAGTTTCTGCGATATGGTTGCCACTTTAGGTGCATCAGCTAGGTCGCAAACGATGTTGGTATACTCAAATTTCTTTTATGTTTATGCTAGCACCGATGAAACTCATGGCTACTTTAGCTGCTGTTGAATTGGACTAACACCATAACTGAAGCCGGTGAGTGATGCATACATACTTTTTAATCCATCTCAAGAATAGAGGCTCTTTAACCAAAGAGAGCAGTAGGGCAAACAATCCTGTGGAATTCCTCAGGGTTTCAAGTTTCAAGTTTATTAGTTTTGCTTAGTTACTTAAAACCATAGCAAAAATGAGAACAATAAGAAAGGCACAAGAAGTACAAATAAAATCAGTGGCAGGTTGCACCTTGCCTCGGTTACGGTATCAGCTATAGCAAAGTTAATTGAGATATAGTAAAGCCTTGCCCGAGCTGCTAAAGTGCATATTAATCCTTGAAAAATGCATACTGAGCAAATATACAATGCTAACACACCCATAGGAACAGTGAAAACATTAAAAGTATTTGACTGCCCATTGGAACAGCCAATAAACTGCATGCTGAGCAAATATATTCAGTGCAGGAAGCGCCTTGCATCAGTTTGCAATATCGACTGTAGCAAATTTAGGTAAGATACAGTAAAACCTTCATCGAGAAAGTAAAGCGCATATAGTTCCTTAAAGTGCATACTGAGCAGATCTACGCTGCTTGCCCGCCTGTGTCAACACTAAAAACATTAAAAAGTGTGTAGCCGCTGTGAGAAGTTGGCCTGGTATATGCTGTCCACTAATTATAGTGGGCACCTTGCACCAGTCCAAACAACCCCTTATTGGAGATAGGTTAAAGACAACCTTTATTGAAAGCTATCCTAGTGGTAGCTATGGAGAGCAGCCTTCAGGCTAAGTCTTGAAGGAATGTAAAGCAGCTTGTTTTACCAATCTATAATCTCTTGAGTGACCAAATGAAAGAGGACCACACCAGGTATATATTTAAAATATATGTATTTAGTCTTAAACACACCCCTCTAGTCTCTTTATGAGGCTAGAGTTCGAAGTACATAAGTTACAAGTCGAATATCAACAGTAATAGCACAAATACACGTTTGAGCCCTAGGGGCGTACCAAACCATATACCAATAAAGTGGTATAAGAACCACGACTGAGCTTGACACAAGGCCTAGAGCCTGTAGAAGTGCTTGGCCCTCAAGGAACCACCCAAGGTAGTGACACAGGGGACCCACGGGGGACGCGTGCAGTGTGAGAACATAGCCGCGAGCCGCCGTTGACTTCTATGGGGAATGTCGCGGTTGGAGTTTTAAAGAAAAAGGACACTTAGAGGAGGACTTGGAGCAAACCCCTTTAGAACTAGGTTGTTCTAGAGTCTATACCCACGGGAGCACCGGAGTACTCGAGTTACCTCACCCAGGGAAGCCGGGTGCATAGGTGTCTTTCGGGGTCGGGTTTCGTCGTCGTTTTCAAGGGCGATCTGCTGCAAAGTGCTGCTGGCGACCAAGTCGAAAGTGTTCGGGTAGATCCAAGGGTGGATCGAAGATCTGAAGAACCTGAAAGCAGAGGGGACAGAGTCTGGGTCACTAGCCAGTGACCAGGAAGGCGATTAGCAGATGCCCACCGATGTCGGGTGCCTCAGGTAGGTTGATGGTCGTCTTGACTCTTCAGCCACGAGGTCCAGGAGGCGTCGACGATGACCAGGAGCTGGATTCGAGCTGCCACACGACGTCTGTCGATTGCAGGGGTATCGGTGACCGGATTGGACCCAACAAGCCTTGGCAACGGCAAGTCTCATAGAAACAAAGAAAGGACGTTGATGCAGACCAGCAAGGTCTGGGGGACTCACCCAGCAAGGGTAAGTCAGGGCATGTCTGGAGCAACTAGGAAAGCCCAAGCAGAAGAAGAGTTGCCTTCGGGAGGGCCCACTAGCCAACGGACTAGCGACCGCGAAGGAGCCTTGAGTGGACGCACTTGGAGCTGGCTCACAGGACACTCGTGGAGTGGAGGCCAGTGATCTTCGGTGCAGTTGGTGCTGGAGGCGGGGGCTACTCGGAGCCCAAAGCACAACTTCGTGGGACACCAAGAAGAGGATGCAATTGCAAATGTGTTCATTGTCCAGGGGTCACGGTTCCACGTTACCCACGACAGCTACGGGCCTCAGCTTTGCTGGGGACTCAGGGCAGCCTCAGGGAAGTCTGGAAATCCACATCTGGTGATGCAAAGTCTTCGGCATCCGGCGGGAGCTTCGGCGATGCAGACCGGACAATTGCTTCTTTGGTGCCTGCCAAGCAGGGGAGTCACTCCTTGACCCCAAGGGAGATTCTTCAGTCCTCTAGTCTTCAAGTAGAGCGTCGAAGGTCCAGGATTCAGTGTCAGAGTTTCGTCCAGGATAATCTAAAGTCCTAAGGACTGGGGTCCCATACTTATACAAAGTTAGGGGGTTGGACATATTCTGGGGACCCACCTATGGGAGGGTCAGGGAAGAGGGGTGGTTACACCCATTTCCCTTTGTCCAGTTTCGCGCCAGAGCAGGGGCAGGTAGCCCCTGCAACCGGTTTGAACTGGCATATGCACAGGGACACCAAATGTGCCCCCAGTGCAGGACTTCAAAGCACCAGAGGGTGCTCCCGCCCAGCCCCAATACACACTATCCTGTCTGGGGAGGTGGTTACACCTCCCTTCGACAGGAAACCTATTGTCCAGGCCTCCCCTGCCGGAGTTTCAGTCAGCAGCAGGAGGCCAGACCCGTGTCTGTGGCAGCGGCATCCATTTTGTGATGCCAGGGCTCTGGAAAAAGTTACCGGGTAGCCCGGTGTGTACATGTCTCTCACTCTAGAAGGGTGGAATGCTACCCCCGCCGCCAGGATTGGTGGGGGGGTAGTATTCCAAGATGTTTGACACCAAACACGACATGTTTTGGTGCAGCCAGTCCAAAGTTAGCATTGTACCGCGAGGATATAATGCACTTAAGAGTATATGGTCAGGCTGTACCACAAACAGCATCAGAGGAGGGACTCCGAACGCTGCAGAGGGGCTCTGCTCATGCAGGGGCACCCTCTCACATAAAAGCCAAGCACTCTGCCTTCAGGATTTTTAAGGCCTGCCATAGGAGTGACTTATAGGTTTATATGTGTGTGCAATTGTAGTGATATAGGTAGCCTATATCACAGTAAGGGGTGCATGCACCACCTTACCCAGGCTGCAGTAGCAGACCTGTGGTGTCATTTTGTCTGGCCTTCCAGGGGTGGCATAATACATGCTTCAGCCCCTGGCAGGCCTCTGGGGTACATAGTATACCATATACTAGGGACTTATAAGGGCACTCCAGATTCAAATCAAAGATGTACCTAAGGTACATGGAAACCATTTTATAGAGGAAGCAGATAGACTGGGGCCCTGAATAGCAGGATCCCAGTCCAACTAAGTCATAAACCAGCAAAACACCAGGAAAAAAGTGGGGGCAACCATATAGTCAGATTCCACCTTCCTACATAACCCCCCCAAACGAAAGGAGATAAGGCTAACCTTGGCCAGTTGAGCCTTTATTGACTAAGTGGCCATATAAGGAAGCACCTGCACTAGCATGGTTGCCCCCTGTCTTATGGTCCACTAAGCAATCCCTCACCCTAAGGGTATGAGAGGGTCTCCACCATGGGGAATTACTACCTGTGGTGTGCTTTGGTAAAGTACAAGGCTGGTGAGGTGTCTGAGTAGGGAAGTGAGGCCCTAGGAAGGTTGGTCTCAGCTTCCTCAGATCACTGGTCACCATGTATGCCTGTCTTTCCATGACTGAGTTGCACTTTGCTCTAAGGGTCAACCTTTGGCTGCCTACAGCTGCGGGTTGAGTCCCGTTGGATGGACCACTGGAGGGCCATGGCAGGTTTGGAACCTTTTGGTCCCAGGTTTGCCCATGCCCACCAGAGTCCTTCTGGGGGAGGTCCCTACACAAAGGTATGGGGGATCCCTCAGTGTGTTGAGGAATTTTCACCTGGCTAGGGCTACTAGACTGGGTGCCCCTAATCTGCTGATGGGGGGGTTCCTCTGGACAGGGGGCCCTGTGGGGTTCACTGACCTCCCGGACCTCTGCAGCCCTGGGCTGACTGAGGCAGGGTAGAGAGGGGCAGGTTACCTGCTCCAGACTGGGTACCACCTTGGAAGGGTCCTCTGCCATCAGGGGTGTGGCCAGGCCAGGCCTGACTACCTCTGGGGCAGTTCCTTCACTAGGGGTAGGGTCAGTTCCCTGAGGAGGCTGACCCTTACCTACTGCCTGGAGGGAAGAAGACTTTTCTTCAACCCTTGTGCTCTCTTTTGGGGGAGAGTGGGCCATTCTTCCAGGCTCCATCTCTCCAAAATTTCCCTGGGCTGGGGCTGTGGCCATCACAGCCCCACTAACCTTTACAGGGACGCCCAGCATTCTCAGATGGGTTTGGTGTTCAACTTCAGCCCAGGCTGAAATTTCCAGATCATTGCCCATCAGGCAATCTACAGGCAAGGTTGGGGACACTGCCACTCTTTTTGGGCCTGTGACCCCTTCCCAGCTGAGATTGACTATGGCCATGGGGTGATCTGTTCTGACACCATCAATGTTGCTTACCTGGTATTTAAACTCAGGTAAAAGCTGGTGAGGGGGGACTAGTTTCCCTGCCACCATGGTGACACTAGCCCCGGTGTCCCTAAATGCCACAGCTTTCTGACCATTAATTATTGGCTCCAGTCTGTACCTGCCCAATGCATTGGGACCCATGGTAAAGGTGGCAAATCCTATACCACCATCAGAGTCAGAGGAGTCTGTTGAGGGGGTCCTGTCTAAACTAGGGCCCACCTCTGTTCCCCTTGCAAAAGCACCTAACTTTTTGGGTGCACTACCCCCAACTGGAGGATTACTACTGGTAGTACCAGGAGGGGTGGTAGTAGTTGTTGGAGGAACATTTTCTTTATTGCCCACCCTGGGGCAACTGGGATCTGTCTTCCAGTGTCCAGGCTTTTTACAGACATGGCAATAGGGTTTCTTTTCAGGAGAGGAAGGAGTTTGGGACCCACCCCCAGAAGAGGACTTTTGGGGCCCTGTAGTGTATTTATCCTTAGATTTATCCCCACCTTTCTCTTGGGACTTGGTAGAATCTTTCTTCTGGTCACCACCCTGATTCTTAGGCCTCACCCTGGTTCTGACCCATTTTCTGCCTTCTTTCCCAATTCTTGGGGAGAGGTCAGATCAGAGTCCACCAGGTACTGGTGTAAAAGCTGGTTTTGACAATTATTAAGGATCTGCTCCCTCATAATCAAATTGAACAATCCTATAAAGTCATGCACTTTACTGCCATGT
This sequence comes from Calotriton arnoldi, assembly GCA_963921515.1. Lineage (NCBI taxonomy): Eukaryota > Metazoa > Chordata > Amphibia > Caudata > Salamandridae > Calotriton > Calotriton arnoldi. Next base: position 218,292 of record CAWUFW010010892.1, read on the forward strand.
ATCCAACCTTCCAGAGCCTTAGCAGAACAATCAACAAAGTCAACCCAGTCTTGAGTCTGAGTCTTTTGGGTATCTCTGAACTTCAACCTAAACTGTTCAGTGGTTAGGCCAAACCCATCAATCAGAGCACTCTTCAAGACTTTGTAATTGTCAGCATCCTCTTCTCTTACAGTGAGGAGCTTGTCTCTACCTTTGTCTGCAAAGGAGAGCCACAAGATTGCTGCCCACTGCTCCTGAGGGACCCTCTGTACTTTACAGGCCCTCTCCAGTGCAGTTATCCATTTGTGGATGTCATCCCCACTCTGGTAGGGAGGGACAATCTTGCTCAGGTTTCTATGGTCATAAGACCTTTCCCTATCTCTGGGGAAATTGCTGCCACCATGGGACTCTAGTCCCATCTTTTTCTCTGTCTATAGAGATCTAGGGACTCCCTGTCTATAGCCAACTGCTGTTTTCTGAGCTCAAGCTGGGCTTGCTCATACTGAATCAGTCTTTTTCTCCTCTCATGAGAGGATTCCCTCCCATGGGAGGAGACAGAGGTCCCTACTGAGGTGTCACAGTGGTTAGACTCCTGAGAAGGAGATCTAGCCCTTCTGGGCAAACTCTCAACTCTTCCTGGGGGGACAAAGGGGAGGTCCTTCTGGGCCTCCTCCTCTTCCTCAGGAGTAGCTGCACTTTCCAGGTCAGGATCATTGTCATCCCCCTGGCCAGTTTCAGAGGTCAGGTCCTGGGCATTTTCATCCCTGGCCCCTCCCTCATCTTCTGCCCCACCCTCTCTGCCTACCCTTTCAGACCTTATGGGTCTTCTAAATCATCCAGCAGAAGCATCTCCAGGAGACGTTGGGTGTTGGCACTTTTGCCTGTCTTCAACTTCCTAACTTTGCACAACTCTCTCAATTCCAAGAATGTGAGGTTGTCATATCTGGATGGCAGGAGCTCCCTGGTTCCTGGCAGTGAAGACATTACTAGTGTGGTGTGGTGTATGCACTACCTACTCTAGTGTGGCCTACTAAACTCTCTTGAGTTGTAGAAAGGGTGTGCTATCCCTTAACACACAACTCTAAGTTCAGTAGAACATACTGTAACCTAAGCTTGATTTATATGTACCTAAGGTACCCTTAGTGGTTTTCATTTGATCAATTCAATTGAGATTATCTGGTAAAGCAATAGCAAGCTGGAATCCCACACGCTGCACACCAATGTGAGAAGTTGGCCTGGTATATGCTGTCCACTAATTATAGTGGGCACCTTGCACCAGTCCAAACAACCCCTTATTGGAGATAGGTTAAAGACAACCTTTATTGAAAGCTATCCTAGTGGTAGCTATGGAGAGCATCCTTCAGGCTAAGTCTTGAAGGAATGTAAAGCAGCTTGTTTTACCAGTCTATAATCTCTTGAGTGACCAAATGAAAGAGGACCACACCAGGTATATATTTAAAATATATGTATTTAGTCTTAAACACACCCCTCTAGTCTCTTTATGAGGCTAGAGTTCGAAGTACATAAGTTACAAGTCGAATATCAACAGTAATAGCACAAATACACATTTGAGCCCTAGGGGCGTACCAAACCATATACCAATAAAGTGGTATAAGAACCACGACTGAGCTAGACACAAGGCCTAGAGCCTGTAGAAGTGCTTGGCCCTCAAGGAACCACCCAAGGTAATGACACAGGGGACCCACGGGGACGCGTGCAGTGTGAGAACACAGCCGCGAGCCGCCGTTGACTTCTATGGGGAATGTCGCGGTTGGAGTTTTAAAGAAAAAGGACACTTAGAGGAGGACTTGGAGCAAACCCCTTTAGAACTAGGTTGTTCTAGAGTCTATACCCACGGGAGCACCGGAGTACTCGAGTTACCTCACCCAGGGAAGCCGGGTGCATAGGTGTCTTTCGGAGTCGGGTTTCGTCGTCGTTTTCAATGGCGATCTGCTGCAAAGTGCTGCTGGCGACCAAGTCGAAAGTGTTCGGGTGGATCCAAGGGTGGATCGAAGATCTGAAGAACCTGAAAGCAGAGGGGACAGAGTCTGGGTCACTAGCCAGTGACCAGGAAGGCGATGAGCAGATGCCCACCGATGTCGGGTGCTTCAGGTAGGTTGACGGTCGTCTTGACTCTTCAGCCACGAGGTCCAGGAGGCGTCGACGACAACCAGGAGCTGGATTCGAGCTGTCCCACGACGTCTGTCGATTGCAGGGGTATCGGTGACCGGATTGGACCCAACAAGCCTTGGCAACGGCAAGTCTCGTAGAAACAAAGAAAGGACGTTGATGCAGACCAGCAAGGTCTGGGGGACTCACCCAGCGAGGGTAAGTCAGGGCACATCTGGTGCAACCAGGAAAGCCCAAGCAGAAGAAGAGTTGCCTTCGGGAGGGCCCACTAGCCAATGGACTAGCGACCGCGAAGGAGCCTCGAGTGGACGCACTTGGAGCTGGCTCACAGGACACTCGTGGAGTGGAGGCCAGTGATCTTTGGTGCAGTTGGTGCTGGAGGCGGGGGCTACTCGGAGCCCAAAGCACAACTTCGTGGGAGACCAAGAAGAGGATGCACTTGCAAATGTGCTCGGTGTCCAGGGGTCACGGTTCCACGTTACCCACGACAGCTATGGGCCTCAGCTTTGCTGGGGACTCAGGGCAGCCTCGGGGAAGTCTGGAAATCCACCTCTGGTGATGCAAAGTCTTCGGCGTCCGGCGGGAGCTTTGGCGATGCAGACCGGACAATTGCTTCTTTGGTGCCTGCCAAGCAGGGGAGTAACTCCTTGACCCCAAGGGAGATTCTTCAGTCCTCTAGTCTTCAAGTAGAGCGTCAAAGGTCCAGGATTCAGCGTCAGAGTTTCGTCCAGGATAATCTAAAGTCCTAAGGACTGGGGTCCCATACTTATACAAAGTTAGGGGGTTGGACATACTCTGGGGACCCACCTATGGGAGGGTCAGGGAAGAGGGGTGGTTACACCCATTTCTCTTTGTCCAGTTTCGCGCCAGAGCAGGGGCAGGTAGCACCTGCAACCGGTTTGAACTGGCATATGCACAGGGACACCAAATGTGCCCCCAGTGCAGGACTTCAAAGCACCAGAGGGTGCTCCCGCCCAGCCCAAATACACACTATCCTGTCTGGGGAGGTGGTTACACCTCCCTTCGACAGGAAACCTATTGTCCAAGCCTCCCCTGCCGGAGTTTCAGTCAGCAGCAGGAGGCCAGACCTGTGTCTGTGGCAGCGGCATCCATTTTGTGATGCCAGGGCTCTGGAAAGAAGTTACCGGGTAGCCCGGTGTGTACATGTCTCTCCCTCTAGAAGGGTGGAATGCTACCCCCGCCGCCAGTATTGGCGGGGGGTAGTATTCCAAGATGTTTGACACCAAACACAACATGTTTTGGTGCAGCCAGTCCAAAGTTAGCATTGTACCGCGAGGATATAATGCACTTAAGAGTATATGGTCAGGCTGTACCACAAACAGCATCAGAGGAGGGACTCCGAACGCTGCAGAGGGGCTCTGCTCATGCAGGGGCACCCTCTCACATAAAAGCCAAGCACTCTGCCTTCAGGATTGTTAAGGCCTGCCATAGGAGTGACTTATAGGTTTATATGTGTGTGCAATTGTAGTGATATAGGTAGCCTATATCACAGTAAGGGGTGCATGCACCACCTTACCCAGGCTGCAGTAGCAGACCTGTGGTGTCATTTTGGCTGGCCTTCCAGGGGTGGCATAATACATGCTTCAGCCCCTGGCAGGCCTCTGGGGTACCTATGCCCTGGGTACATAGTATACCATATACTAGGGACTTATAAGGGCACTCCAGATTCCAATCAAAGATGTACCTTTAGGTACATGGAAACCATTTTATAGAGGAAGCAGATAGACTGGGGCCCTGAATAGCAGGATCCCAGTCCAACTAAGTCATAAACCAGCAAAACACCAGGAAAAATTGGGGGCAACCATATAGTCAGATTCCACCTTCCTACAGCCGCCCATTGGAATAACCAATAAAGTGCATACTGGGCGAATCTACAATGCTTACCCGCCCTTAACACAATAAAACCATTCAAAGTGTGTAACCCCCATTGAAATAGCCGCATACACACTAGCAAGCTGCACTAGCCAACAGCAGCTAAAGTCAATGAAGGTCACCACCCCACAGACATGTCCAAGATTGGCTGTAGTCGAAGTCTAGTGATCGGAGTGTTGCTGCTTGCCAGTAAGGTGTGCTCATTCAACCAATGGTATACAGGCGAAGCTCTTCAACCCTCTGTCTCAATAGGTGTTTAGCGGAGCGTGCTGAACTGCGTGAGGCGTCAGAGGGAGTGGTGTGCTAGAGCTTAGTAGGAGCGCCTTCCAGAGGCTATGTTCCGGGCGCCAGAGAAATCTTGCCCCTGTAGACCATTAGAAGGGCAAAGAGTGTGGGAAAATAAAGGGAGCTTAACACACCCCAGCTGTCTGTCCTGTGTTGCCATTTTCCCCTCCACCTTTTTAAGGAACTTCATGAACCAACAGGTCAGCTGCGGATTTCCAGGGGCAAAGCAAGCCAGCACAGCCTGCCTGCATGTGTGTATACCTCTTCAATTGAAGAGTGCCTTTAGTAGCTGTCACCGTTCAGCCATTAACTCCTTGCAGGAGCATATCAAATCCGGCAGATCTTCTTTGCTGAAGCCGCATAGGCGCCCACTGCTCTGTGTAGGGTTTCACTGCCAAGGGGGTAGATGTATCACAGAAGGGAGCAAGCCTACAAAAAACATCGGAAACTTCTCCCTGACAGTGTATGCGTACTCAGTATCAAAGTATTACTGAGATGCAGCTGTTCTGTAGTTGTTTGGAGTCAGCCAAGCATAGGTTCTGTGTGCTAGAGCGGCCTTATCCTCGATCATTGAGAGGGATTTTATCATTTTGCTGGCCAGTTTTTTAAACACTGGTGGCTGGTTGGAGTATCCCAGAGATGGATTAACCCGGTTAATTATAGCGATTCGTAAAGATATTGCCTGGCAGCTGAAGTGTCCCTATTCTGTAACTCCTGCCAGAGATGGAAGTTCAGGGTGTTGGGGGCCGCCTTCCTGATTTTATTCCAGCAGTTTATATAGGCCCCTCATCTGGCCAAGGTCTGCCTTTGCAGGCCGAGTTCCAGCCTAATCTGTGCCGGTGATGTATAATTAGGGAGATTGAAAATTATTCTGTACGTTCTCGTCATGATGTTGTCCAAAGAGCTAGCGTCCCTTCCTCTCAGAAGTTCACTCCCGTATGCTAGGTAGCAGTTTGACTTGCACTATCCGAAGAAATGGCGTCAGCATCAGACCTGATAGTTTTCTCTTTAGATTTTTCAATTTTATGGTCAGTGCAATTCCTTTCATCTTCCGCTTCATTGCCTCTTTCTGAGGAGTGAATGACCCATTTTTATCAATGATGAAGCCCAGATATTTGTAATCATCCACTGGGTCAATAAGCTTCTTGGCCCAATACCAGGTCTGGGGTTTTCTCCTTACATTGCTGATCGACATAGTTTTGTTTTTTTCTAAATTTATAGTCAGGACATTTTCAGTTCAATATTCCTGTGTGATGTTCCTCAGCGATCTATCATATCACCTCTATTATTCAACTTGTACCTAACACGCTTGCAGGATCTGATTAGACCATTCAACCTCACCTAATGCAGATGATATGCAAATCATTCTCAAAATAGCTGGTCTCTACAAATCAAAACTTGACTGCATAAATGGATAGATGAAGAGCAACAACCTAAAGCTCAACACCTCAACGACCTGTCAATAATGGCTAATACACCAGCCAATCGTCTTATGGAGCAAGAAAAGTGAGTCCTCTCCAATGACATCAAAAGTGGTAACAAATCTAGGGGTAACCATGAATTGAGACCTATCCTTGATACCACATGTCAACAAAGTCACAACCTGCAGCCACACAATGAAAATACAGTGATACCTCTTCCTATACCTGGCCTGAGGAAGTGTTTGACTGTTCCCCCTAGTCTGCACTGTTCACCAGGGAACTCTGATTTAACGTGACGGAATGTACTTCGCATCCAACCCACACCCTGTTTCCAGTATGAACCGCTTCATTCGCCAGAGGTTCCTTTGGCCTTTCCTCATGAACAGGGGTGTCTCCACTCACTGTTAATCCCTGTCACAAAAGCAATGCAGTGCCCAGCAGCAACAATCAGTGGACAACTTCCTGGCAGTTTCACTTTTGGTTAAACTAGTCATAATGTGTCTCCTAACTTTTAATAATCTGTGTCTTAGACAGATCTAATAGGTATCTCCTAAATGATTCTTCTGCAGCTCCAGAAACCTTTGTGTTCCTATCATAAACCCTGGGTGCACTGCAACAAACACACTGGGCTCCAGCAGTATGCTCTTCATCACAAGAATAATGTGGAATGTTTACAAACACCAGGAGGAATGTTGTGCCAGGTGAAATAACCCATAAGAAATATTTTAGAAAGAATAGTTGTTGGACTTGGCCCTTTTTGGCCGGTTCACCCCTAAACTTTTTGCCTTGTATGTCAGTAGTTCTAAGTCTCTGGGCACTTTCGCACTGTGGTCCAGTGGAAAGTGCGTGCGCGCTCTGTGCGCATTTAGTGAGATGGGCCTGCCCTCCCATAGGAATGCATGGGGGATATGTGTCTCCATGGTAATTCCTGGTGTGAGAGGAGTGCAGGGGCGAGTTTAGTATGTGCGAACTCGTGAGAATAAATGCTGCGCAATGGTGTGCGCAGATTTATTATAACTGGTGTAGAAATGCCACTTCTAGAAGTTGGCATTTATGTGTGCTCTGTGTCTGCCTGCCTGATGTGAATTGCATGTCTGGCTTGTGAGTGACAGGGGCTGAGAGGTGTGTGTGGCTCCAGGAGGGGCAGGATGAGTCAGCGCAGGGCTGAATAGGATATCTGCATCTAGATGGGAGGGAGGAGTTGCACCTGGGACCTGAATAGGGCTGTGCCTTCCCTCCACAATGCTGGCTCCACCCTCTGTGGTGCGTCTGATGTCCCTAGCCTGTCCTGTGAAAGGAGAGAGGAGCTGAGCAAAACAAAGTGCTCCAAAGCTCCCCCCAAACCAGTTGCATCTGGTTTTCCCTAAACCCTACACCTTTAGACAAAGGAAAAGGGTGTATAAAAGAAGGGCTGTGACCCCATGTAAATGTTCAGTTCCTGATCCTGACTGGAGGGGCTCGCTGCTGCTGGGGCCCAGGAGGGACCGCCATGGGGGCTGCCTCCCTGCTGGAGGGCCCTGTGTGCTGGCCCCTGGGCCCAGCTCTGCCCCTGACCCCTTCCTTGGACTTCGCCTGCTTCCTTATTTTCCTCCAGGACCTTTTAGCTGTCCTCTGCGCCCTGTGAGCGCTTTATTTTACTTTCCCCGGGGAAAGGGAGAGCGTGGGCTTCGCAGCGCGCGCTGCAGCCCTTCGAGGGGAATCCCCAGTGTAGGGATTCCCCGTGCTCCGTGATCGAGCGGGAGCCCACCCCGCTTATTTCTATATTTACGGGTGCCCACCCCACTTGGTTGCCTTTATAGCGGGTGCCCACCCCGCATTGTCTGCCGTTACGAGCGGGTGCTCATCCCGCCCTTTGCCCGAGAAGACAGCCGCCGGCCCGACCAGGAAGTCAGGCGGCCTTGCCTGACTGTGGGCGGGGCCTGCAGCGGGAGCCGGAGCCTTGCGGGCTCCATTTCCGCCTTCCCCCGTGGCTGAAGAGAGGGGAAGGCAACCAGGAAGCAGACGACAGCCAGCGCGTGCGGAGCGGGGTTCCCGTGACCTGAGGGAAGCCCCGCGTGTGGGAGAAATGCTGTCGCAGGCCTGCGGGGCTCTCGTAGAGAAGAGAGAGCCCCGCACATTGCAGCCAGTCTAGAGGAAGGACCGGCGAGAGATGAGACTTCCCCCAACTGCCCGGTGAGTAGGGGCCTCACGAGTGTTCTTGGTGCCCGTCCCAGGCACCGTGTTTAGTTCAGAGCGGCCCCGTCTGGCAGCGGGCCGCTCCAACCCTGGCGCATAATTGTTTTAGAGCCCCGTGGGGCTCCAACGTGGCGCATAGTTGCCTCAGAGCCCAGTTGGCTCTAACAAGGGGCATATTTGTTTTTAGGACCCCAGTGGGGGTCCCGAGGGCCAGCGGTGCCCGTACCTTGTTCCAAGGTGGCCATTTTCCCTACAGCTGCCCCGCTTGCTAGAGGGCAGCTGCAACGTCGAGGGGATGATTCCAGGCCAGCGATCCCAGTAGGGGTCCCCAGATCGGAGCACATTGTCGGTGCTCGTGCTCCTGCCTGTGGGCACATGTGTTTTCAGGGCACAGCCGGTGACAGTGCCCTTATCTTGATATTTACAGCTGTGCAGCAATTTGTGCCAGCTGCACCGTTTAGGTTACTCTTTCTTTGGGGGGCATTTTCTTGATGTGACTCAGGAGTGAAATACACTCCGCTGCCCCATATCTTTCCAGCTGCCCAGCAAGTAGTGGGCAGCTGCTACGTTTAGGTTTGCGCGGTTGCGCACCCTTGACTTTCGCTGCTGTGGCAGCGCGCCTGACATTTTGGACACAGGGCATTTGAGCCCCTTTAGAGAGGGCCAGTTGGCCAGGGGGGACAGTTAGGTTTATAGGGCGCCAGGCCCTAATGTGATTCATGTGCTAATGTCATTTTGGGTGCTAGGAAATGTAATTCATGTAGTATGATTTACGCACCCTGTTTTATACCTCTAATGTAATTATGATTATGAGGTTATTTGCATACTGTGGTTATGCTGGTGAGGTTGGCGCAGAATGTAATTCGCGCCTGATGTGATACTGTGCATAATGTAGTTTATGTTACAGGCTGATGCTAAGTACAGTGGTTACCAGTGATTACTGGTTGTACGTTCATGAGGTGTTCTACATTTATTATAAGTACTACCTATACTAAGTTCGCTTTGTGCCGGTCCTGACAGTGGTCCAGTTGGCCCTGTCAGGTGTAAATAATTCCCTTGTAAATATGACCTAGTGCCAGGTGGCACCATGTATATTATGTGAGTACTATTCTAATGTGTTATGATAATACAAAGGCTATTTTTGATATAACCTTGTGTGGAGTTCCTTTTTGTGGTGTGCCTAGTATGTTGTTGCTGTGGGTGTGTTGCGCAAACGCTTTACACATTGCCTCCGGGATAAGCCTGACTGCTCGTGCCAAGCTACCAAGGGGGTGAGCAGGGGTTATCTGGGATGTGTAACTCCCTTGCCCTGACTAGAGTGGTGGTCTCTGCCTGGCTTTGGCGCAAGCCTTAGCCAACCAGAGATCCCATTTCTAACATTGGTTGTCAGCGGTGGGGATTAGGACTTGCGTTTGCGCAGTACCACAGCGACAACTGGCTGCATTACAAAACTCTGCATCTTAGATAGTCACATGGAAAGGGATTATTGCTTCTGAGTTTGTTTTAAGTGTCATTTCTTTTTGAAATGTGTTTCTTGTGCACTATGAGTTGGGTGTCCTGCCAAGGACAGAAACCAGAGAATCTGGAGGAGAGACTGCCCTTGAACCATTGCGCTGGTTCTTGGGTTGGCCTACAGTGGGGACTTAATTGGTATGGTCACTAGCTCGGGAGGGTAGATTATCCCCTAAGTGCAGTGTGAGTTTTCTGGATTCCCCAGTGAGGGTGGGATCCAGTGGTGGCAGCAGAAGTGTGTCCAGTGCATGAATTCCCCGTCCCGTTCCCAGAGTATGGTACCTGGTGCTCAGTAAGAGGGGTGCAGGTTGAGATTCAGGGGCAGTAGATACTGTCTCACCGGTCTGGGGGGTGTGTGTGGATGAATGGTGTGTTGCACTGGACGAGTGAGTGTGAGTTCTCTGAAATAAGGAGCTTGCTGAATACTTGGGTGTGAGTTCTCTGAAATAAGGAGCTTGCTGAATACTTGGGTGTGAGTTCTCTGAAATAAGGAGCTTGCTGAATACTTGGGTGTGAGTTCTCTGAAATAAGGAACTTGCATCGGGGAGTAACCTTGAGGGATGGTGCAGGTGTCTCCCAAACCGTGTGGCGGAGATGGTTCAGAGGAACCCAACTAGGAACCGTTATAGTGAGGAGGTTGCAAGGCCTCACATCATGTCCTGCGAGGAAGGTGTGAGACTGGGCCGTATTCCGAGCCTCAATCTCAAGTCTCCGGTACTGGATGGTTCTTAGAAGGAACACCAGGAAAGGAACCTAGTCTGTCCTGTTGGACTGTTCTGTATGGGGGACCTCCCCGTGGTAGGTGAGCTGGAAGTGATTCCAATAAGAGTGGCTCAGGTGTCTTCCATGGTGGAGGAGGTTCAGTGTAGCCCAGCTAGGTCCCGGTGTAGGGGCTCACATCTTGTCTCAAGAGGAGAAAGAGTGAGTGGTTCTGTCCCAAGGTGCCCGAAACCCAGTCTCAGGACCTGGATTGTTTCTTAAAGGGAACATCAGGTTGGGGGCCTAGGCTGTACTTGTAGGCCATTTGAGGAGGATCTCCCAGTGTCTAGAGGACGTGGAGCGTCTGTAATCAGAGCTCCAGCAGTCCTAGTGTCTGGCAGTACCACTCCCCTTGGGAGGGTGCAGAAGTCCAGAGTGAGGGGTGAGAGGGGGAAAAAGTACCCAGTGGAAGAGCCAGTGGGTCAGGGGCCAGCCAGCAGGGCTGAGTCGCCAATGAGTGACCATGGTGATGCCACTTCTGCCCTGGGTTTGCGCCGGGCAGACTGTCACACGACCCATTAGTTATGTGTCACCCTCGTGAAGTCCTGGTTCGCCGGGCATCTGACCAAAGGGTACGTCCCTGGGTTGGGGAGCCAGTAGCCGGTGTTTCCGGATCTGGACGGCAGGGCGACTGTAATCAGTGTCCTGGCCGGTTTTGCCTTCTAGGGGGTACCACTTCAGTTGGGAGGGTATCGGACTCTGGAAGGGGGTGCAGAGGGAGGGAGTCCTCGCCTCTGACCCCGGTGCAGCCGGTGAATTTATTTCCCAGGTGGTAGACCAGTGATGGAGAGAGGTCCTGAACTGGTGGGAGAGTTGTGTTCTGGTAGGTGCTTCTCCTGGGAGAGCGCGAAACGTCAGAAATAGAGGTAGGGGAAGAGGATGCTTCGCCCGTGACCTCTGGTCAGCCTGAGGGTGCGGACCCTAGGTTGAAGGATCAGTGGTAGTTTGGAACTACACTGAGGGAGAGTGGAGAATGGCTATTGTATGCCAGGGGTTACTGCCCCCCACTCTGGATTGGCAAGGACCAGTGGCATCTGGGTGGCCTAGGGCCTGGTCCTGGCCGTGGACAACTAAGGAGTACCGGTGGGGTAGCCTAGTTGGTCCTGAGTTTTTTTTTCTCTTAGATGGATTCCATGGGTTCCAAGTGGCGTAGAACCGGAGGGTGTCCCTGCAGTGCGGGCCCGCGTCCGTGTTCTATCGCCCCAAGCAGGGAAGCCCATCACAGTGGTGATCGGTCTGCCCTGCGTTTTGGCTGGAAGGGGGTTGTGTTGGACTTGGCCCTTTTTGGCCGGTTCACCCCTAAACTTTTTGCCTTGTATGTCAGTAGTTCTAAGTCTCTGGGCACTTTCGCACTGTGGTCCAGTGGAAAGTGCGTGCGCGCTCTGTGCGCATTTAGTGAGATGGGCCTGCCCTCCCATAGGAATGCATGGGGGATATGTGTCTCCATGGGAATTCCTGGTGTGAGAGGAGTGCAGGGGCGAGTTTAGTATGTGCGAACTCGTGAGAATAAATGCTGCGCAATGGTGTGCGCAGATTTATTATAACTGGTGTAGAAATGCCACTTCTAGAAGTTGGCATTTATGTGTGCTCTGTGTCTGCCTGCCTGATGTGAATTGCATGTCTGGCTTGTGAGTGACAGGGGCTGAGAGGTGTGTGTGGCTCCAGGAGGGGCAGGATGAGTCAGCGCAGGGCTGAATAGGATATCTGCATCTAGATGGGAGGGAGGAGTTGCACCTGGGACCTGAATAGGGCTGTGCCTTCCCTCCACAATGCTGGCTCCACCCCTGTGGTGCGTCTGATGTCCCTAGCCTGTCCTGTGAAAGGAGAGAGGAGCTGAGCAAAACAAAGTGCTCCAAAGCTCCCCCAAACCAGTTGCATCTGGTTTTCCCTAAACCCTACACCTTTAGACAAAGGAAAAGGGTGTATAAAAGAAGGGGCTGTGACCCCATGTAAATGTTCAGTTCCTGATCCTGACTGGAGGGGGCTCGCTGCTGCTGGGGCCCAGGAGGGACCGCCATGGGGGCTGCCTCCCTGCTGGAGGGCCCTGTGTGCTGGCCCCTGGGCCCAGCTCTGCCCCTGACCCCTTCCTTGGACTTCGCCTGCTTCCTTATTTTCCTCCAGGACCTTTTAGCTGTCCTCTGCGCCCTGTGAGCGCTTTATTTTACTTTCCCCGGGGAAAGGGAGAGCGTGGGCTTCGCAGCGCGGCGCTGCAGCCCTTCGAGGGGGAATCCCCAGTGTAGGGATTCCCCGTGCTCCGTGATCGAGCGGGAGCCCACCCCGCTTATTTCTATATTTACGGGTGCCCACCCCACTTGGTTGCCTTTATAGCGGGTGCCCACCCCGCATTGTCTGCCGTTACGAGCGGGTGCTCATCCCGCCCTTTGCCCGAGAAGACAGCCGCCGGCCCGACCAGGAAGTCAGGCGGCCTTGCCTGACTGTGGGCGGGGCCTGCAGCGGGAGCCGGAGCCTTGCGGGCTCCATTTCCGCCTTCCCCGTGGCTGAAGAGAGGGGAAGGCAACCAGGAAGCAGACGACAGCCAGCGCGTGCGGAGCGGGGTTCCCGTGACCTGAGGAAGCCCCGCGTGTGGGAGAAATGCTGTCGCAGGCCTGCGGGGCTCTCGTAGAGAAGAGAGAGCCCCGCACATTGCAGCCAGTCTAGAGGAAGGACCGGCGAGAGATGAGACTTCCCCCCAACTGCCCGGTGAGTAGGGGCCTCACGAGTGTTCTTGGTGCCCGTCCCAGGCACCGTGTTTAGTTCAGAGCGGCCCCGTCTGGCAGCGGGCCGCTCCAACCCTGGCGCATAATTGTTTTAGAGCCCCGTGGGGCTCCAGCGTGGCGCATAGTTGCCTCAGAGCCCAGTTGGCTCTAACAAGGGGCATATTTGTTTTTAGGACCCCAGTGGGGGTCCCGAGGGCCAGCGGTGCCCGTACCTTGTTCCAAGGTGGCCATTTTCCCTACAGCTGCCCCGCTTGCTAGAGGGCAGCTGCAACGTCGAGGGGATGATTCCAGGCCAGCGATCCCAGTAGGGGTCCCCAGATCGGAGCACATTGTCGGTGCTCGTGCTCCTGCCTGTGGGCACATGTGTTTTCAGGGCACAGCCGGTGACAGTGCCCTTATCTTGATATTTACAGCTGTGCAGCAATTTGTGCCAGCTGCACCGTTTAGGTTACTCTTTCTTTGGGGGGCATTTTCTTGATGTGACTCAGGAGTGAAATACACTCCGCTGCCCCATATCTTTCCAGCTGCCCAGCAAGTAGTGGGCAGCTGCTACGTTTAGGTTTGCGCAGTTGCGCACCCTTGACTTTCGCTGCTGTGGCAGCGCGCCCTGATATTTTGGACACAGGGCATTTGAGCCCCTTTAGAGAGGGCCAGTTGGCCAGGGGGGACAGTTAGGTTTATAGGGCGCCAGGCCCTAATGTGATTCATGTGCTAATGTCATTTTGGGTGCTAGGAAATGTAATTCATGTAGTATGATTTACGCACCCTGTTTTATACCTCTAATGTAATTATGATTATAAGGTTATTTGCATACTGTGGTTATGCTGGTGAGGTTGGCGCAGAATGTAATTCGCGCCTGATGTGATACTGTGCATAATGTAGTTTATGTTACAGGCTGATGCTAAGTACAGTGGTTACCATTGATTACTGGTTGTACGTTCATGAGGTGTTCTACATTTATTATAAGTACTACCTATACTAAGTTCGCTTTGTGCCGGTCCTGACAGTGGTCCAGTTGGCCCTGTCAGGTGTAAATAATTCCCTTGTAAATATGACCTAGTGCCAGGTGGCACCATGTATATTATGTGAGTACTATTCTAATGTGTTATGATAATACAAAGGCTATTTTTGATATAACCTTGTGTGGAGTTCCTTTTTGTGGTGTGCCTAGTATGTTGTTGCTGTGGGTGTGTTGCGCAAACGCTTTACACATTGCCTCCGGGATAAGCCTGACTGCTCGTGCCAAGCTACCAAGGGGGTGAGCAGGGGTTATCTGGGATGTGTAACTCCCTTGCCCTGACTAGAGTGGTGGTCTCTGCCTGGCTTTGGCGCAAGCCTTAGCCAACCAGAGATCCCATTTCTAACAATAGTCCATATCAGTGCTATGCAAAACAATGATTTCCTTTGGAATATTATGCCCAAGATTAATACCACTCAAAGTACTGGGAATAGACCATAAACAAAAAAGAGTGTTCAACGTGGCCTTAACCTATTGTGCAGAAAATGCTTAGTTCTCTGCTGAGCCTTGTATGACAGTAATTACCACATTATTCTCCACATGACATTCTTGCTGTCTAACAGCATGTAGACTAACAATGCAGACTGTCATTCTGGGAGAGGGTTTTGGTTTGATCTGTTTGTTTTATGCATGTAGTCTGAGATAATATGATCGGTCCCCAATGTTCTGCACTATGAATGAATAATATAATAGCACTATTTTACATATACAATTCAACAATTCCTCTAGTTGTTCTAAAACCCAGAGCACCCACAATTGTCCCTCACCAATACAAGAAATCCTTTCACATCCCCACTCATATCACACAATTAAAACTAAGGGAGTTGTAAAGATTGCATTTTCATTTTGTGTTGAATTTCTGCTGCCTATTATTTCTCCATCATAAAACCTGTCACTTGTAAGCTCACGCTTCTTATTAGAAGTATCTTTTGAAAAAGAGTTTCTTAAAATGTCCTTAACAAAGTACTGTTAATGCACAAAACAGTGTTGAGGTTTAGAGGCACAGTAGTCTGCACATGTTAAGTATTCCAATGTATGTCCTCAATACCATACATTTTTGTATTCTCATTACAGTTGTGCCATGAATCCCAGCTCAGTCACAAACAAGTGTTTGCACCTGAATCAGGATTACATGCTGTGTTCAGATTTCTCACAGCCCCAGCAGTTTTTCCCCGCCTGGCAAACTTTGAGTGGGAATAACTGAAATATTCTGTGCCCATAGGCATCCATGGTGAACAATGGCCAGGGCAGAGGACCACATCACTAAATGGTGCAATATTGACCAGAACTGTCTCGTCCCCACAAGCCTCTGGATACAGCTTCCCCAGAGTCAGCTCATGCCTTGGCATATCTTTGATCAGAATCTGGAAAATTACTGTGCACAGTCATCGTCACTGTGCAGGCTGACTCTCAAGAACATGGAAGTGATCATCTGTCTTTTAGGGTTCAGCTTCTGCTGCACTTATTGCCCTCCAGGGGTCCCTGTGTTTGTCTACCCCCAGGGCACATGTTCATTCAGGTGCTGTATATTTAAGATTGCCTTGAGGGTTCGTCTGAAGCACTGTGTGCAGTTCCCTCCAGGTTGCAAGCTCAGATGCTGGTCCATGTAGAAGCCACATCTCTGGGGGCCATCTTTGATACGTATAGGGTTTCACCACACCCCTAGAATCCTCTATGTACAGCACCTCCATGGCACAGGCTCAGCCTCTGGAACACATCAATTACTCCAAGCACATTTGTGCATATTCACTTCCATGAAGTGTAATTTAGCTGCTATTTGGTACTGGACTTTTGTGTGTTCATTCTCTAGTGCTAGTGTTTATGTATTCAAAAATACATAGGGCCTCATTTACAAGAAAGTGCCGCAGCAGTGCACCGCAAGCCCTGTGGCTGCGCCACTCTGCTACACTTTCAAAGTGCAGGGATGCGTCACATCTACAAAGATATGACAGATCCCTTTGCTCTCCCCTGCGCTGGCGCACAATTAGCTGCTATGTGCTGACACAGGCACCCTTGCACCATGGTGCAAGGATGCCTGCGTCACGGGGATGATTGTTTATGTGCAGGAAGGACAATCTGAAATGACGTTCTTCAACTTCTATGTGTGCTGCATTAGCACACATTGAACTTGTAAAATGTCTTTTTTACGATTGTTTATGTGCAGGAAGGGACACCTTCCTGCACATAAACAATCATAAGAGGTGATTTCCTCATCCTATGTTTGCTGCAGAATGCAGCACGCATAGAAAGAGGAAAAAAACGAGGAGAAATGAATTCATTTCTCCTCGTTGCACATGTTCATTTAGGTGGTGTATATTTAAGGTTGCCTTAATGGTTCGTGTGAAGCACTGTATGCAGCACCCTCCAGGTTGCAAGCTCAGATGCTGGTCCATGTAGTACTCACATATGGCTGAACTACTCACATACTGCTGAACTACTCACATAATGCTGCACTACTCTAGGTGACGATGTGGACCGCTGGTACTGTTAAATGCCCACTGTTTCCTAAAATACATCTGGCCATGTCACCTACCTTGAAAAGGCTGCAGCACCCCACCCATCGCAATTTTCAGGTGAAGACCTTCCTGTCAGGTATGCACAATCAACTCTCACATGCATTAAAATGCAGCATTTGTGTTATGATTTAAAAAAAAATTCTAAGGGGTACTTTAAATACCATGTTGTTCACTCAGTGACTCTGGTCTTGGAGCGTAATCTGTTTAAATTATTAAGAACCAACTGCAACTTGCGCCCCGCCATGCTCTGCTAATTACTTCACATGCTACACACTTATGACATGACCTATGACATCTCTGCTGTAATACTGTGCCTGGAGTGGTAAAAGGCTTCTGTCATTTTACAGCTCAGCATGGCTAGCACCATGCTTAAAAACTTTGCTGTAGAAATGGCAAAAGACTTTGTCTCTTTCTATTTCGGCGTGGATGGCACTGTGCTAATCCTACGCTTAAAGACTTTGATAGAAAAGCGGACATTTGAGGTAAGCAAATTTAGAGTGTCACTGGTGTTGAGGGTGCTCTATTCAGGAGCTGCTTTCCACATAAACTTGAGAACTACCCAGAGTTCTCTGCTTCTTTTTTGCATAATTTATGTGTCACTCGAAGCCTGAAAGGGTTTTGTTTTCATATATAAATATATATATATATATATAACCATATTACACTATTACATGTTACTCATTATGTATTTTTTTAATGCATGATTTAGTAATTGATTTTAGTAGAACGATTTGGAACATTTGATCGCTATCCTTTGAGTATTCATTGTTTGAGACTCCAGATGTTGCTGCCAATGTTTTGAGAGCTGTGTGTTTTTGTTGGGAATAATGTGATCATATTTAAAATGTGTTTTATGCAACAATTTTTCATGATTATAAATCAAAATTTAAATACAAGGCGCATTCTAGGGAAATAATAAGCATGTATTCTAAAATGTGATTTTCTTTTGTAGTTCATTGACGGCGTAGATTTGGTTTAACAAGACATACAAAGAAAGAAAATAAAGTGCAGAGTGGATAGTGTATTTTTTTGGTGATGGTTCGGCCTTTACACTGTTTCTTTTCAAACACTGAGGAGGATTCATGGGCAGATGATTGCATCATTGATGGGTGAGCTTCTCAGGTGTGTTGGTTAATGCTCTTGGAAGCAGCAGTGTCACTGTGAATGTGTTGATTTACCAGCACTGAAAGAAAGAAGAAATGCTGTGTTACACAGACATTTAGTGATTTTATTTGGTATGGGGAGATAAATATCCTGCAATGAATAGAGCACTGCGAATTATGGGAATTCTTTTTGTGAAATACGAGCTTTGAAACCACTGGTAAACATTCAATCAGAAGCCTTACCTATGCTATACATGCTTATACACGTAAAGACCAGTACCATACAGGAACACCACACCTATACTGTGCAATTATGAGTGAAACTTCACAGAATGGGGAATAACTGTCCGTACTTGATTTATGAGGCAGAATTCCGCACAGACTTCCCAATTCCATGGGATGGTCGGGAGTGTGTCTGAGGAAAGGGGAGTGTATTTCCATGCAGGTGGGAGCATCTCTCGCATGCCTAAAGGGTCAGGCGGGGCCGAGGGACAGGCATGGCCGCAGTGCAGCTCAGTGCCAATGCAATTTCACTGGCTTTTCTAGCTGGTAAAATGTAACCCGAAGTTCCAGTAAAAATCGTCTAATTGGATAAAACTGTCTCACCGCTCAAGGAAGCTGTTCTATTCAACTCATAATCGGGTCACAGTGGTGGGCGAAATTGTGCGGTAGATATTATTGCAGGACAATATAAAAAAAAGTAATTGTTATGATAGTTTACCCATAAATTAATATGTTTGTGCATTTGACATTTTGGAAATATATTTAGGAAAATAACACACAAAAACACACACACACACTGTAATATGCATACTTATATAATACATAATCTATATATAAAATGTAACATACAAACACATTCACATATGAACCAATTTCGCACATTATAGTGATAAAGAAATGTGTCTATAATAAAAGAGAAAGATTGTGTGTCTATTAATATGATAATTGGATTTTCTCCCTTGATGCACATGTCGCCTTCATGATAAGAGCGTGTGCTCTGTGCACCCGACGCCTTGCTGTGTGCCATTGCACACAGTACACAATCCTGCACTCTACGCTCCCTCCTTGGTCTCGTGACTTCACAGCCTTTTAATGGCGCTCCAGAGACACCGCTGCAGCTCTCGGCGGAGCCGGATTCACCATCTTTGCGCTGAGGATAGTTTTCTGTCCTGTGCCAAGTTCTGCTCCTATGGACGGGTCTGGAGGTGTCCGGCCTTCACTGTCAAGAGCCCTCTGAGCTGGCACCTTGCCAGGGCTAGGTTAACCGCGGGTACTACCTCCCGGTTGGTTGTTGTGTATGTGGGGGGTGTTTGGGAGGACAGGGCCTATGCTCAGAGCACCCCAATGACAGTAAGGGTGACGCCACACACCAGGCTTAGTTTCCACTCTGAAGCAACGCCCTCCAGTCACTTTATTTAAACCCTCTGTCCCTACGTCACGGGTCTTGACTATCGGGACGCAAAGAGGAGGTGTTGCCCACGGAACACCCCTGCAGAGGAAATGGACATAGACTGAACCACTTCCTTCAACATAACATTTCTCCTTTGCCAACAATATAATCCATTAACAAGGAGACAGAAAACGAGACGGAAAAGAGTATAGAAGAGAGAGAGAACAGAAAGAAAACAAAAAAACAAAAATAAGAAAAGAAACCAATAAGATTTCACCATCAGGAACACAGGTGCAATATTTTCCTCTTCTTTAGGACAATAAGAAGTTCTTCTATCAAGAGGACCTCACAGGATGGGGTCGGAGATGGTACCTTTCAGTCCCTTGGCGACTAACATAATTTCTCACTAACATAATTTCTCCTCTCGTCTGAAGTATCAGTCACTGGCAACGTGCTGAGACCAGAAGGACCAGGTGACCGCCTTTCTGGGAAACAACTTCTCTCACCCTCAGAGAGCGAAGGCACCATCCTGGGCGGCGTGGACGGAGCAGGGCAGCCAGACGGCAACCACTCGTCTTCAGTAGAATCTTCTACTTCTGACCTCACACCAGCGTTGGTTATGGGCCCATTTACAGGAGTTAAGTAGCACTTGAAAAACAAAACATTTCTAGTTTCTGGTCTCTCCTGCCCGTTGGGCTGTGACCATGGTTCCCTTCACAGTTTGCACCTTCCAGGGACGGAGCTCAAAAGGAAGCGCAAATTTTCCTCTGGAGTGTCTATTCTTTACCATCACCAGGTCACCAACATCAATGGAACTCGGTCTAGCTTTGTGAGTTCGGGACATGTGTTCATTCTTTGACCGACGGTGCTGTAACTTGTCAGCAACCTTTTCCTGCAGTCCTGACGCCCTTTCCATTTGAGGAAAAACATCACCCACGGTGCGATTCATGCACAGAGAGCTCGGACTGACTTGAGTTGTGGAATGGGGAGTCAGCCGGTATTCCGTCAGAAAAGCATAGAGGGCACAGTCCACATTCTGTCCATTGGCCAACGCAATTCTGAGCACCTTATTAGGAGTACCAATAAAGCGCTCCACCTATCCATTGCCTGGGGCCACTGTGGTGTGATTTTCCAGTGGCAAACACCTCGAGATTGTAGGTAGTCCATTACCTCTTGACTAGAGAAGGGAGGGCCATTGTCGGTATGCAGCTCTTTGAGGATTCCATGAGTGGCCATAATCTTTTCAAGACAAGGTATGGTCTGGTTAGCGGTGGTGGTTTCCATTATCTCCACCTTGGGATATTTTGAGAAATCATCAATGACCACCAGCATGTGTCAGCCATCTGGGAGGCTACCAAAATCTGCACTGGCTCTCTGACAGGGGAATGGGGGGATGTCTTCAGTGATGATAGGTGCAGGCGGATCTGCAGGTCCAGTCGCTTGACATAGAGAGCACTGATGAGCTGTCCGCTCTACGAGGGTATCCAGGCTGAGAAACTATACCTTGCACCTCAATCGAGATTTGGTCTTGACAACTCCATGGTCAGCCAAATGGACAAGATCAACCACCCGCTGTTGCAACACCGCTGGAACGACCAGGCGTGATCCTCTCAGGAGACAATATTAAGGGGAGACAGCCAGTTCATCACGAAAGTTGTGCAGGGAGGCCAACGTCAGACTGGCGTCGTCCGTGCGATATGAGGCCTTGTCAATCAGGTTATGCTAATTTCCAGACCGCGCAGCTGATATGCCCACCTGGAGGCACTCGTTCAGGGAGGTTGCTTTGACGATCTCTTCGAGAGAGATAGGGAGTGGCCGGGAGCGCTCAAAAACCAGTCGAACATATTCCTCTACTTTCTCTGCGCCCAGCTCCTCACTCTTCGTAGCGGGCAGGACATACCTCGATAGATAGTCTTCAGGATTCTGGGTCCCCAGACGGAAGACCACGAAAAAGTGATATTCCTGTAATTGGAGAATCCATTTTTCGATGCGGGGTGGAGGCTTGGAGGAGGACCCCACGAACAATGGGATCAGAAGTTTGTGGTCTCTGTGAACCACGAATGGTTGACCGTAGAGATACAAATGAAAATGCCGACACCCCCAAACTGCGATGGCTTCCTTTTCAATATGGGAGTAACGTTGCTCCGTTTCTGTCAGCTCACGGCTGGCATAAGCCACTGGAGCCCACTCACCATTACACTGTTTCTGAGACAACATCGCCCCTAGGCCAGTAGTGCTGGCATCAACAGACAGTTCTAATTCCTTTGCAGGATCGAAATATACCAGGGTTGTAACTGCTGACAGTGCCAGCTTGATGGCTTGGAAAGCTTTCTCCTGGTAAGGCCCCAGTTCCAATTGGTGTTGGCCTTGGTCAACTCCCTGAGAGGAGCGGTGAGGTCCGTAAGATTTCAGATGAAACGGCCACAATAGGTCACCATCCCAAGAAAACTTCTCACTCAAGACACTGTGGTGGGGTCAGGAGCAGCCTGGATGTCTTGAACCTTGACAGGATCAGGTGAAACTCCTTCTTGAGAAAACCGGTATCTGAAAAACACCAACTCCTTTTGCAGAAAAGCACCCTTTTCCTTGTGAAGTATCAGTCCATTTTCTTGAAGGCGTTGAAATACAACCCTAAGCTGATCAAAATGGTCTTCCAGCGTTGGGGCGTGGACCAGAATATCATCACTGACATTGATGACACCCTCTAGCCCGGCAAGGACACTCCTAATGGTGTCCTGGAACACTTCGGCGGCACTAGAGATGCCAAAACTGAGGCGCTTATACCTCCTCAAACCCACATGGGTGGAAAAGGAGGTGATGGCTCGGGATTCGGGGTCCAAAAGCAGTTGATGATATCCCGCTCTCAAGTCCATTTTTGAAAACCATCGGGAGCCACTCACTTCTGACACAATATCATCGACTGTGGGTGTCAGGTGCCGCACTTGATAGCCAAGTTGGGTAGACGCATGTCCACGCATATCCAAACTTCTCCAGGCTGCTTAGGCTTGCGTGCTACAACAATTGAGGACACCCACTGAGTTGGGCCGCTCAACTTTTTGATGCTATCCGCCTATTCCAGTTTTCGTAATTCCTCATCCACCTTTGGTCTTAGGTGGACCGCTATGCGTCGGTGCTTCAGGGCGACAGGTTGGATTGAGTCATTGATGTGCAAACATATAAGATGGTATTTAAGGCAGCCTATCCCTTCAAACAGTGATGTGACTTGAGCTAACAAATCATCCACACTTTCTTGGTGTATGCTGAGGGCAAAAGTGACGAGCTGAAGGCGCTCCACTGTTCGACAGCTTAAAAGCATCTCACTGCCTCCTTTGGTAACGTAGACCTTGATACAAATTGAGTGAGACTTATGGGTGATTTTGGTTGTAAATACCCCGGCCAATGGAAGCGGAGAGGTGGATCCATAGGCGAATACGTGGGTAGTGGAGGGCCTCAGGGTAGGCTGGGTGGTAGGGTGAGTAGCATGGACTGGGCCATGATGTTTATGGATGTTCCAGTGTCAATCAGCACCTGCACCTGGTGGCCACCCAGGAGTATGGTACATTTTAGGATGTGCTTTCGGGGGTATCCTTCCGGTTGCAAAGCATGTATCACGTGGACTGCACCCTCGATATCATCATCATCCATGTTTCATTCGTCCACTGTCATATCTGGCGCAAGCAGGGCATTGACCGGATTGGGCCTCTGCCCTGTCAAGGGTGTTGAGGAACAGCAAACGTTTGAAAAGTGGTTTCGTTTGTTGCACGTCGAGCATCGCTGGCCTTGCACAGGGCATGTTCCTTGGTGAGGGTAAGAGCCTCTGCATCGTAGCACATTCTTGGTGTTGATGTAGTTTTATTCCGTGTCTTTCTTTTGTCCGGGATTTTCACCCCAATGGCGTTGACTGGTTCAGTCTTGACCTGTTGCTGTAGTGCAGCCTCCATGTGTGCGGCTCGCACTCTGGATAGTTCTTTTGACCTTCCCATGGTCAATATGTCCACCATTGACATTTCCAGGACATGTAGAATGTTCTCTCGGCGTTTGGAAGAGGAACAACCTTGAATGAACTGGGCTCTAATCTCGTTGTTTTCGTCGGGTAGGGTACATGTGCTTGCTAGCTCTCTCAGGCGGGCTTAGAAAGCATCCACTGATTCCTCAGGCAGCGGTCTGGCCTGACGCAGTAGAAAACGTTCATAGTCAGGATTTGCCAGGGGCTCGAAATAGGCTGTTAGTGTCTGCTTTAGCGTGCCATACATGCGAGGGGGACCGCCTTCTGCAATTGACTTTCCAAATTTGTGTATGCTGGCCCTCCCAGGTGTAGAAGCATAGGGCGGCGTCTGTCATTGTCAAGGTCTATGGCTGCAAAATAGGTTTCAAGACTCTCCACCCAATCCTTCCATTTTGCTACCTGGGCAGATGGGGGGGCCATCAATCAGAAATGGTTCCATCAGGGGTATGGCTGACATGCTGGTCGCGCCAGTAGAACAGATGGGGCTATGAAGAGGAGTAGCACAGGTCACTTATTCCCCTTGTCAGACGTGAAATTGTGGGAGGTATTGTCTCTTGTTGCTCATGAGGTGCACAGCAATCAGCCCAAAAGGTTATCTATTATGTCCCACATGAACAACCTTTCATGAGTATGTGTATGTTCACAAGTAGAAGCAGGTGTCACCAATCTGGGGGCAGCTTATAAGCACTGTTGGAAGAAAATGTCCTCAAAACGGCCTCTGCAACGGGGAAAAAACTCCCACTGCCATCATTCATGAAGCTTCAGCCATGCCTCCCTCTGTTTTTTTTTCTATTTTTTTTTATTTGCGTGTTTTTGTTGCAAACTGGAGCACACTGGAGCACTGGAAACCAGAGTATGTGTCTTAACGACTGGAGCCTGTGTCTTTAAATCAGGCAGTCATTCACGCTGCCAACGACGAACTTGCCGGGAGCTGCAGGCCAGCCTCCATGAAGGGCGGGGCACATCCAACAGAGGGCACGTGCACGACGCGGCCCGCAGTCCAAAACGGCACAGCTCATGGCCCTGCAGCAGCAAATGAGCGGCAGCGCGATGCACCGGGGACAGGGCACGCGACCCAGCAGCCAGCCCCACAGGCAGGAGACCACGGCAGAGAGACCTCCGGCCCCTCGGTGTGGGGTAGACAAACCTCAGACAGACGCCAACGTCCGAGACCGGAAACTGATACGAGCCACAGCGGACCCTCAGCACAGCGTCTGACCCAGAAAAGCAGCTGAGGTAGGAGGCGGATAGGAACCGCCCTCATCGCCAGTGTTGTGTGTGTGGGGGGTGTTTGGGAGGACAGGGCCTATGCTCAGAGCACCCCAATGACAGTAAGGGTGACACCACACACCAGGCTTAGTTTCCACTCTGAGGCAACGCCCTCGAGTGCCTTTATTTAAACCCTCTGTACCTACGTCACGGTGGTGATTATCGGGACTCAAAGAGGAGGGGTTGCCCATGGAACACCCCTGCAGAGGAAGTGAACCACTTCCTTCAACATAACACTGGTGGGAGCCCAGTACTCCTCTAAACAGGCGCCTCTTTCATCTCCTGGTGAAAGCACATTCCACAACCAATTCAAGTGCCCAAAAAGCTAGCTTCTGAACATGCTTAAATAGGCTCAGTTGGCTCAGATGGATCAGTTTTCAAACAAAAGATCATAAGTTCATTAAAAAATGTAGTCCCAGGACTACAAATAACCATGCGTCTTAGTAGAGTGGCGTAGTGTGAGAGTGAAGGCAGCAAGAGACACACATTACCAGCACATAGCGTTGAGGGTGGGAGCAGCGCAGGTCAGTCATTGGTACAGCCACATACAGCTCTCAGCAGTGTGGGGAGCACATTGCCACACTGCTGTGGAAGGAAGCAGGGTGCAATGCCAAAACTTATGTGGGGTGGAGAACAATGCTGCCACTAATCACAGGCACCCAGTGATGGGGTGGCTGCATTAGGGGTTAGGCTTGGAGTCATGAATTGTTCATGATTGGCTCAATGGGAGTAGAAGGGTGCGCATAGCTGCAGGATTTGGGGGGCTAACTAGGCGCTCTAAACTCGCGAGGAGTGTTCTGGAGGGAATAGAAGTGTCCTTACAAGAAATAAAATAAAACACACTGTCAATGCTAAAATTAAAAAACAAACTCCAAAAGGACTACTTTTATCCCACCTCCAGTTCAAACAACATGAAATGTACACATCCGCGAAATGCTAATACCAAAACATGATGTACGGCACAAGAAGCCAAGGCCTAAAAGGGGCTCAACCAAACAAAGCAGGGGCTGAAAAGAGATGATCCAAAGCTCCTGTCTGTGTGCTGAGTCAAAAGATGAACATCAGACAGCTACAGCTGTCTGTAGCCAAACCTAAACAGCTGTGATGGGGAGGTGAGAGGGGCTGCAGTGCAATGTGAGAGCTCCAACGGCATGTGTGAGAGCTACTGGAGGATTCAAACAGCTTTTATAAGTTGGCAGGCAGCTACAATAAGACTGGGAAAGGCAACTGCTGTCACAACAAGCAATCCAGGTATAGTGGAAGGAGAGAGCTGCAGGCAGTGAGAGAGGTGTGCTCAGAGGGGCAGATTTACAAGAAACTGACGCATCTGTAGAGATGCGTCACTTTCCCTGCGCCACCCTGAGAAACCCTTGCGCCACCATGGATGAGCCGTATTTGCAATACGGCGGACCATGGCGCAAGGACTGACAGATGCGCCAGAAATTCTGACGCATCTGTTGGGGCAAAAGTCACGCATTGCTGGAGTCGTGTCGCAAGCACGACGCAACTCCAGCAATGCATTTTGAGGCCTATTCCCACTACACTGCGTCACTCCTTACGCCTGCTTCAAGCAGGCGTAAGGTTTTGACGCAGTGGCGTCCTAGAAGTGACGCAGTGAAATCTTGTGCATTTCACTGCGTCACTTTTCGAGGCTTTCCTGCGTGGGAACGCCCACCCTGAATACATTATACCTGACACAGGTATAATGTGACGCAGGGCGTCACGTTGTAAATTGGTCGCATTTTGTAAATCTGCCCCAGAATGTGTAACAGAGGGGAGATAGAACATAAACATTAGATATTACCTCAAATCATGCTCCAGGCAAAGTTCCTACAACCAACAATTAGAACTGTGGGTAAACAGTGTTTCTGATTTCTTGAATAGGAGCGGCACACTTATGTGCTCTTCAGTGCTACCTTACTGGGCCTAAACAAATTCCTTAATCCTGTGATATCCCATGCATAAGTACAGTATGTTATGGGAGATATTTGACACTGTACAGTGCATTAGGAAAATCAAGGCAAGTGTACAGTAAATCAACATTGTTGTGCGGCCACAGAGATCAGTTAATGGCCCACAACCTCTCACCTGTGTTTGGCTCCTATTCTTACAACGGGTTATACTATTAAATGCCTACTGTCTAGGAAGGGCCCTTCCCACTGCTCGCTTGACCAGGCAGCCAGCAGACCACACAGCCAGGCACCCACACCCTTTGAGGGATTGAGGAAGAGCTCACCCATTGGGAGGGTCTTTGTGCTCCCTTTCCCACTGCTCGCTTGACCAGGCAGCCAGCAGACCACACAGCCAGGCACCCACAGCCTTTGAGGGATTGAGGAAGTGCTCACCCATTGGGAGGGTCTATGGTGCTCCCTTTCCCACTGCTCGCTTGACCAGGCAGCCAGCAGACCACACAGCCAGGCACCCACACCCTTTGAGGGATTGAGGAAGTGCTCACCCATTGGGAGGGTCTATGGTGCTCCCTTTCCCACTGCTCGCTTGACCAGGCAGCCAGCAGACCACACAGCCAGGCACCCACACCCTTTGAGGGATTGAGGAAGTGCTCACCCATTGGGAGGGTCTTTGGTGCTCCCTTTCCCACTGCTCGCTTGACCAGGCAGCCAGCAGACCACACAGCCAGGCACCCACACCCTTTGAGGGATTGAGGAAGAGCTCACCCATTGGGAGGGTCTTTGTGCTCCCTTTCCCACTGCTCGCTTGACCAGGCAGCCAGCAGACCACACAGCCAGGCACCCACACCCTTTGAGGGATTGAGGAAGAGCTCACCCATTGGGAGGGTCTTTGTGCTCCCTTTCCCACTGCTCGCTTGACCAGGCAGCCAGCAGACCACACAGCCAGGCACCCACAGCCTTTGAGGGATTGAGGAAGTGCTCACCCATTGGGAGGGTCAATGGTGCTCCCTTTCCCCACTGCTCACTTGAACCAGGCAGCCAGCAGACCACACAGCCAGGCACCCACACCCTTTGAGGGATTGAGGAAGTGCTCACCCATTGGGAGGGTCTATGGTGCTCCCTTTCCCACTGCTCGCTTGACCAGGCAGCCAGCAGACCACACAGCCAGGCACCCACACCCTTTGAGGGATTGAGGAAGTGCTCACCCATTGGGAGGGTCTATGGTGCTCCCTTTCCCACTGCTCGCTTGACCAGGCAGCCAGCAGACCACACAGCCAGGCACCCACACCCTTTGAGGGATTGAGGAAGTGCTCACCCATTGGGAGGGTCTTTGTGCTCCCTTTCCCACTGCTCGCTTGACCAGGCAGCCAGCAGACCACACAGTCAGGCACCCACACCCTTTGAGGGATTGAGGAAGTGCTCACCCATTGGGAGGGTCTTTGTGCTCCCTTTCCCACTGCTCGCTTGACCAGGCAGCCAGCAGACCACACAGCCAGGCACCCACACCCTTTGAGGGATTGAGGAAGTGCTCACCCATTGGGAGGGTCTTTGTGCTCCCTTTCCCACTGCTCCCTTGAACCAGGAAGCCAAAAGACCACACAGCCATGCACCCACAGCCTTTGAGGGATTGAGGAAGTGCTCACCCATTGGGAGGGTCAATGGTGCTCCCTTTCCCCACTGCTCACTTGAACCAGGCAGCCAGCAGACCACACAGCCAGGCACCCACAGCCTTTGAGGGATTGAGGAAGTGCTCACCCATTGGGAGGGTCTATGGTGCTCCCTTTCCCACTGCTCGCTTGACCAGGCAGCCAGCAGACCACACAGCCAGGCACCCACACCCTTTGAGGGATTGAGGAAGTGCTCACCCATTGGGAGGGTCTATGGTGCTCCCTTTCCCACTGCTCGCTTGACCAGGCAGCCAGCAGACCACACAGCCAGGCACCCACACCCTTTGAGGGATTGAGGAAGTGCTCACCCATTGGGAGGGTCTTTGGTGCTCCCTTTCCCACTGCTCGCTTGACCAGGCAGCCAGCAGACCACACAGCCAGGCACCCACACCCTTTGAGGGATTGAGGAAGAGCTCACCCATTGGGAGGGTCTTTGTGCTCCCTTTCCCACTGCTCGCTTGACCAGGCAGCCAGCAGACCACACAGCCAGGCACCCACACCCTTTGAGGGATTGAGGAAGAGCTCACCCATTGGGAGGGTCTTTGTGCTCCCTTTCCCACTGCTCGCTTGACCAGGCAGCCAGCAGACCACACAGCCAGGCACCCACAGCCTTTGAGGGATTGAGGAAGTGCTCACCCATTGGGAGGGTCTATGGTGCTCCCTTTCCCTACTGCTCACTTGAACCAGGCAGCCAGCAGACCACACAGCCAGGCACCCACACCCTTTGAGGGATTGAGGAAGTGCTCACCCATTGGGAGGGTCTATGGTGCTCCCTTTCCCACTGCTCGCTTGACCAGGCAGCCAGCAGACCACACAGCCAGGCACCCACACCCTTTGAGGGATTGAGGAAGTGCTCACCCATTGGGAGGGTCTTTGTGCTCCCTTTCCCACTGCTCGCTTGACCAGGCAGCCAGCAGACCACACAGCCAGGCACCCACACCCTTTGAGGGATTGAGGAAGTGCTCACCCATTGGGAGGGTCTTTGTGCTCCCTTTCCCACTGCTCGCTTGACCAGGCAGCCAGCAGACCACACAGCCAGGCACCCACACCCTTTGAGGGATTGAGGAAGTGCTCACCCATTGGGAGGGTCTTTGTGCTCCCTTTCCCACTGCTCCCTTGAACCAGGAAGCCAAAAGACCACACAGCCAGGCACCCACAGCCTTTGAGGGATTGAGGAAGTGCTCACCCATTGGGAGGGTCAATGGTGCTCCCTTTCCCCACTGCTCACTTGAACCAGGCAGCCAGCAGACCACACAGCCAGGCACCCACACCCTTTGAGGGATTGAGGAAGTGCTCACCCATTGGGAGGGTCAATGGTGCTCCCTTTTCCCACTGCTCGCTTGAACCAGGAAGCCAAAAGACACCAATGCCTGGCACCCACACCGTTCAGTGATGTGAAAAAGTGTTCAACTATTAGGAGGGTCAAAGGTGCCCCCTTACCCCAGTGCTCGCTTGACCAGCCAGGCAATAAACACAGCCTGGCACCCACACACTTTGAGACTATCTGTAACAGAGATTGTGGGGTAAGGATGTAGAGCATTCTCCAGTTTAGGTTTAGATTGACCAGTAACCTCTGTAGGAGCGAGCTCTATCTAAAAGATAATCTGATCGTTAACAGTAAGTTCCAAACATCCCCTTTATTAAAAATTGAGAATTCTTTCATTTGTTTCTGGTGCACAGTTTTAGCGTGCAGTAGGGATGTTGTATGCTAAACTGCAGTAGTGTCCCAACCTTACTTTTGTGGAACATTGAGGGATGGATGCAGGGAGCGGCTTTTGCATCCTTCGAGGTTCCGGGGGTGCACAGTAGCTCAGATGGTAAGGTACAGCACAAAGTGACGCCTCCATACAGCTAATTTCATATGTAATTCATGCAAAATCACAGCTTTTAGTCCTTCTAATCCTAATTGCTTATCAAAATATACCTGTGAATACAAACATGACTACGTTTGAGTAGGGGGACCAGCCCAGGACTGTATCTGCTTTTAGCCTCAGCACTGTCTTTAAATGTCAGGGCATTGTAAAGTGTGGGTGAAATATTTGTTGAGCCCTGCTATAGTAAGGCTCAGTTTTACTCTGGAGTGCAGTAACGTTACAATATCCTGTGAATTAGTGCATATAAATGAATCCCACAGGCTTCCATTACTCTGGCTCACTCACAAGCACCATGCATGAACCCCGCAGGCTACACACATCAGCATATGCAACATCTACACGGGTAACTGGGTAAGCACACATAAGCATTCAAAGCTCTACTGGGGTTACAGGGTAAGCGCATAGAAGCTAACTTTACATGAGTGTAGGCCTCCACTCCAGTGACACATATAAGCAGGTATGGTCACAAGTATGGATTAAAACATGGCGGTATGCTGCCACGGCCGTACTATGTGCTAAACCCATGGCGGGGACAGTGGCCCACTGTCTGTCAATGAGGGCACTCCTGGTGCGCACCTCCAGGTCACAGGACATGTCCAGGACATACTCATGTCAAAGGACAGGCCTAGGCTTCACGCTACATTAACACGAAGGCCAAAATCAAAAAACAGGAAATCAGATATATGCTATTGAGCACGTGGGCAGGGCAGCATGACTGTGAACCATGCAGTGGACACTCCCGTCCCAACAACTTGCTCTCAATTGGTATCATTTTCAAGGACTAGCACAGGACAGCGTCTGTTCTTAGACTCAGTGCAGGCTGCCTTTTAATTTCAGTGCACTGCATGTATGTATGTATGTATGTATGTATGTATGTATGTATGTATGTATGTATCTATGTGGTATTTTTATTGTGCAAACCTAGCCAAAGGCAGCAGAGAGCTGTGCAGGGACAAAGACAGTCATAAAGTCAACCAATGATAGGAGAGGTACCATCTTTGTGGACTGTTAGTGCTCTGTGATGTAGTGTTCTTTAGGGAGGTGCGTCTTTAACTCTTTCCTAAATGATAGTAACTTTGGGGCGGTCATGATGGGTACGGGGCTGAGTGCATCAATGGAAAAGTCCTGCTGCCTTGTTTTTTTTACACTTCTTAGATTCCATTCTGAAGGTGTCCTTGCTGCCGCTGTGCTGAAAACCTGCAATGCAAAGTGCAGGAAAAATATTTGTGGAGCCCTGGAACAGGAAGGCACTATCAGTTTGACTCTGAAGCTCAATAATGCTACAGTACCCTGTACATTAGTAAAGTCAACATACGGCCCCCTTCCCCTCGCCTAAGCACGGCTTTTCTTGTTTATCTTTACCTTACAAGGTCAGTCCAAATATAGCATTCTAGCTACTTACCGAAAATTGAATTTACTTGAGAGCAAAAGCACTCAATGACCGTGGGTAAGGAGGGCGTGGCATTCCACAAATGTTTGAAAGGAATAACAGATGACCTGTACTGACCTGTGTAAGGGAGCACGTTTAATGCGCTTCCCTACACATCCCATTGGAGGGATGTTCTCCCAGAGGGCACTGTCTTGCCCCACTTCTGAAAGCCAGTTCACATACCTCAACCTCTATGTATGTTGAACAGTAGCTGTGGTGGTACATAACGGAATCCTTCACAAGTATTACACAGTGAACCCTCTCTCCAAGCTTGTTTGTGGTTTTCACAACAGAAGTGTGCTCCCAACAACTGAGTAACTTCCGAGCATCGCCAATGTGTGAGTTGTGTGCCCTTGATGCGACTATACACGCTGTGCAGCCATTTCCCCAGTTGTGTTACATGATGTCAGAGTTCATGCAATACATTATACATTAGTGTGTTATTTCTTCCTGGCACCCAGTTTAGTGTGGTACTGTCCATTAAAGCAATTGATATGAGGGATTCACTTGAGGGAGAGGGTGTTGGTCATGGAAGATGGGATATGCAGATAGGGTGCAGGTCTTTGTGAGTAGAGCCATGTGTTGATGCTTCAGCGCTGAGGTTTGACTGTGAACTGGAGATGATGGTAGAAGCCAATGTTACAACCTTATGCTGCAGCTCCAAAGACCCGGTTCACACCTTGCTATTGACTTCCTGTATCCTAGAGGCCGTGATGCTATGGTACCACAGTGTCTAGGAGACAGGAAATGAGGTAACACTGGGCCGCTGTGACGTCTGGAGAGGGGATGAGGAGATGCAGATTTATCATATGATCAATGCCAATTCAGTGAACGGAGTACATGTTGATGCAAGGGCATCATGAGGTCCATGCCAACTGAGTGAACGGAGTATGTGTTGATGCAAGGGCATCATGAGGTCCATGCCAACTGAGTGAACGGAGTATGTGTTGATGCAAGGGCATCATGAGGTCCCTGCAGACTGAGTGAACGGAGTATGTGTTGATGCAAGGGCATCATGAGGTCCATGCAGACTGAGTGAACGGAGTATGTGTTGATGCAAGGGCATCATGGGGTCCATGCAGACTGAGTGAACGGAGTATGTGTTGATGCAAGGGCATCATGGGGTCCATGCAGACTGAGTGAACGGAGTATGTGTTGATGCAAGGGCATCATGAGGTCCATGCAGACTGAGTGAACGGAGTATGTGTTGATGCAAGGGCATCATGAGGTCCATGCAGACTGAGTGAACGGAGTATGTGTTGATGCAAGGGCATCATGGGGTCCATGCAGACTGAGTGAACGGAGTATGTGTTGATGCAAGGGCATCATGGGGTCCATGCAGACTGAGTGAACGGAGTATGTGTTGATGCAAGGGCATACTGAGTGAATGGAGTATGTGTTGATGCAAGGGCATCATGGGGTCCATGCAGACTGAGTGAACGGAGTATGTGTTGATGCAAGGGCATCATGGGGTCCATGCAGACTGAGTGAACGGAGTATGTGTTGATGCAAGGGCATCATGAGGTCCATGCAGATTGCGTGAACGGAGTATGTGTTGATGCAAGGGCATCATGAGATCCATGCAGATTGCGTGAACGGAGTATGTGTTGATTCAAGGGCGTCATGAGGTCCATGCCGAAAGAGTGAATGGAGTATGTGTTGATGCAAGGGCATCATGAGGTCCGTGCAGACTGAGTGAACGGAGTTTGAGATGATGCGGGGGAGTTATAAGGTCCATGCACACTGGATGAAGGCGGGTAAGATGATGTCATAGCACCACAGTGTCCATACCAATTTGGAAGTGAGGAAAGGAGGTGCTGGGCCTGAATGAGGTCTGGAGAGAGGAAGAAGTGATACAGGATCACCATGTGGTCAATGCAGAATGAGTGAACAAAGCATGATGCTTGGGTGTCATACGGTCAATGCAGGCTGAATGAAAGGATGGGTAAGATGATGCCATGGTACCACAATGTCCATACCAATTTAGAGGAGAGGGAAGTAGGTGCTGGCCTTCCATGAGGTCTGGAGAGGGAATTAAGTGATGTAGGATCATGCGATTGTTGGAGGAGCGTCATGAGGTCCACACGGTCTGTGTGAAGGTGGGTGGGATGATGTAGTGGTACCACAATGTCCATGCAGATCTAGGAAACAGTAAATGAGGTGATATTAAACCTCCATGAGGTTTGGAGAGGGGTTGAAGTGATGCAGATTTATCATATGATCAATGCAAATTGAGTGAACGGAGTATGTGTTGATGCAAAAGCTTCATGCTAGGCCCATGACTATAAAGAGGAGGTAAAAGGAGGTGCTGCTGGGTCTACATGAGCTCCATGCAGATTGAGTGAACAGAATATGAGACGATGCAAAGGCGTCATGAGATTCATGGGTGAAGAGGACGGGGGTGAGATGATACAGTGGTACCAAAATGTCCATGCAGATCTTGGAGATAGTAAATGACAGAAAATGTCTCAGCAAAAGACATTTTCTGCACAAACCGGTCTCCTGCATGTATCTTGCAAACCTTTTTTGCTTGCTTTAACAGACATGCAAAAAAATGACAACTACATTTTGCTATGAAGTATACTTTTGCAAAATTTTAATGGAATTCCGAGAACATTCATAAGAACAAAATAAAGCGATTTCGCCCACCCATGCTGATTGAAAATCATGGGTTCAATGACTTAAGGTTAAAACGTTCACATAACCCAAATGTGAGTCAACCGGCACAATGTGGAGCAGAACACTGCGATGCATTTACGAATGGCTTGTTTTAAATTTACAACTATCAACGTAATTGGTTTGTTGTTCGATTGGGGCATGGCTCGAGGTTTCGTTGCTGGTAATAGAGCGGTGAAGAAAGAATATGCTGTATACCCAGCTTGGAAATGGTAAAATTAAAACGAATCCAAATATGTTGCCTTCCAACTTATGTGGGTTGCCCATTTGACATTGATCTTATGATACATGTAATTTTTAAATGGGTTTAAAAAGTGCATAGAATAACCAGCTTTGAGTTTATCGTGACTCACGATGAGGAACGCAGCACAGTGGGTCAGGCGCTGCAGTCGATTATTGCTTTACCCGCCCAGCAGGTTTTTAGACAAAATATCAAGTTTTTAATATCGGGAGACAGAAAATTTATATTGTTATGCAGAAATACCGTTGTCTAGAATATCATTTTTTGAGGTATGTAATATCGTGGTTAAGAATATTGTTGTTTTTAATATAGTGTTCGTTTTTTGATTTGTTTACTGTGTTTTACTGCACATATTAATTTTATGTGTTATTATTTTTTGTATAAATGTTATTCATTTTTTTAATATAGTTTGTAATTTTAAGTGATTTAGATTTTTTTATTTAGTTGCTATCATCAATTTTATAGTGCCATAGCGGGTTGGTGGGTTTGTAGGGAAGTAGGGTGGGAAGGTAATTAAGAAATAATTAATTATACATCTTTAAGTAAGTGGGTGATTGATATTAATTTTGGGCATTATGTCATATTGATTTATTTTAGTTTTATTTTGGGTGCAGGTTGCTAGCTTTGTAGGGGTGAAGGGTGGGGAATTAATTAAGTAATCATTAGGTATAATTAGTTAATCATTTTTATTCATATTGTAATTGATCAATAATTGTGTATATTGTATAATAATGATAAATTTTAGTTATATTTTGGGTGTGGGATGCTGGGTTTGTAGGGGTACAGGGTGTGAAGTTTATTAAGTAATAATTAACAATTCACTATTAATTGTTAATCAATTATTTAATTGATTATTAATTATGTAAATTGCGTTATTCCTATTGTTTATATTTAGAGGTTTTTTTTTTTTAATAAATCATTAGAGTTATTCAAATATGTAATGTGTTTCAAGTGAAGTACTTTCCCTACTGTTGCACAGATTGGAGTGGGAATAGTAAATTTAATCCTTCAAAGGTTCAACACTTTCCCTATTGTAGTACAGACTGGAGTGGGAATAGTAAATTTTACCCCTCCGAAGTCCAACACTTTCTCTACTGTAGCACAGACTAGAGTGTGAATAGTAAATGTTACCCTTCTGAAGTCCAACCCTTTCCCTACTGTAGCATAGACTGGAGTGGGAATAGTAAATCGTCCCCCCTCCGAAGTCCCACGCTTTCTCTACTGACGCACAGACTGGAGTGGAAATAGTAAACTTTACCACTCTGAATTCCAACACTTTTCCTACCACTGCATAGACTCGAGTGGGAATTGTAAATGTAAACCCTTTGAAGTACAACACTTTCCCTACTGTTGCACAGACTGGAGTGGGTACAGTAAATCTTACCCCTTCGAAGTCCAAAGCTTTACCTACTGCTGTACAGACTAGAGTGGGAATAGTACATTTAACCCCTCTGATGTCCAACTCTTTCCCTACTGTTATATTGACTGGAGTGGAAATAGTCAATCTTCCCCCTCCGAAGTCCAATGCTTTCCCAACTGTTGCACGTACTGGAGTGGAAATAGTAAATTTTACCCCTTCAAACTCCAACACTTTCCCTACTGTTGCATAGACAAGAATGGGAATAGTAAATATTACCTCTCCGAAGTCCAACGCTTTTCCTTCTGCTGCAGAGACCAGAGTGGGAATAGTAAATGTAACCCCTTTGAAGTACAACACTTTCCCTACTGTTGCACAGACTGAAGTGGGGTTAGTAAATGTAAACCTTCTAAAGTCTAACACTTTCCCAACTGTAGCAGAGACTGGAGTGGGAATAGTAAATCTTACCTCCTCGAAGTCTAGAGCTTTCCCTACTGTTGTACAGACTGGAGTGGGAATAGTAAATTTAACCCCTCTGAAGTCCAGCTCTTTCCCTAATGTTATATAGACTGGAGTGGAAATAGTCAAACTTCCCCCCTCCGAAGTCCAATGCTTTCCCGACTGTTGCACAGAATGGAGTGGGGATTGTAAATGTTATCCCTCTGAAGTCCAAAACGTTTCCTACTGTAGCATAGACTGGAGTGTGAATAGTAAATCTCTCCCCCTCCGAAGCCCCACACTTTCTCTACAGTCGCACATACTGGAGTGGAAATAGTAAACTTTACCCCTCCGAAGTCCAGCACTTTCCCTACCATTGCCAATCATTTTAACCTTGTGGATCATTTACTATCAGATTTGAAGATTTTCCTTGTGGAACACGTCTTAAATACTAATAAAACAGAGGCTAAAGTAACGTTATAGATAGGTGAAATGTTCAGTAACAACTTATTGTTTTAAACTCTAAAAACCACTGAAATTCACCAGTTATAGTTATCTCAGGTAACTACAACTCATGCCCCAATGTAACTATGCAAAGTTTTCTCATCAATAATTTCACTGCACAAGTTAGGGGGTTGGTCACAGGACCTGTGGCCAGGCTCTGTGACCAACCCCCCCCCCAAAGTCAGCTAACCCTATGCTTCAGCCGTGCGTGGCGGGGATGGCCGCAGGGCCTTTCTTTTTAAAGGGGAGGGGGGCCGCTTAGTTCACCACTGTGTTAACCTATTTTGGCCCTCGGGACCTCAACCCCCAGGGCCATATATATTTAAAAGGAGAGGGGTCGTAGGGCCCCCCACTCCGAGCCTCATTATGCCCTGGGGACCCCGTCTCCCAGGGCCTTATTTATTTTAAAGGGAAGGGGGCCCACCTCCCCAAGCCTTATTAGGCCCTGGGGACCCCAAATCCCATGGCCGATTTTTTTATTAATGGGAGGAGGGGCATGTGTCCCATTTCCTGAGCCTTATTAGGTCCTGCGGACCCCATCCCTAGGGCCACCACTTAAAATAAAGGGGATAGAGCCTTCCCCCTGAGCCATTATCGGCCTTGGGAACCCCATCCCCCAGGGCCCCAGTACTTAAAAGTGGGTGCCCTGGTGCCCACCTAGGGCACCCACCACATACTCATTGTGGGCAATGGGGGAGCCCCAAGGCCCCCACGTGCCAAGCTGGCTCCGCGTGTGCAGCGGGAGCCGGCATTGCTTTTGCCCACAGGGAGCAGCTGCTCTCTCTGGGCAGGAGCAATATTTTGATCTGTCTTCCTGCCCGCATCACTGCGGGAAAGGAAACAGATCACAAGTCTGCTCCGGGTCAGCGGGAGCATTTTCAAAGCTCCAGTCGGCTATGAGCACATTTTGTGTTTGTTCCTGTGTGGCAGGAGTTTTGAAAATATTCCCGCCAAGCGGGAGCAAACACAGGTTTCCCTGCCCTCTCTGGTGCAGGCAGGGAAGCCGCTGTCTCCCGGGGGTGGGCTTCCCAGAACACAGCATGTGAGCTGGCCCGGGAGATGCAGTTTAAAGGGCTGAATACAGCCTGGGGGTTGGGGGCAGCATTCCCCCCCTAAAAAATAAATTGGGCCACGGGAGATGGGGTCAGAAGATTTTGAATAAGGATGGACCTTTTTTTGTGTATTGCTTTATAGGCCAGGCAGAGCACTTTAAATTGTATCCTTTTTTGCACTGGGAGCCAGTGTAGTGCAGTTCTTGCAGCCGTAATTGACTGAAACTTTGGGACGTTCTGCACCGTGCAGAATGCTGCATTTTGTATCATATGAAGTTTATTTATAACACCCTTGGGACTGCCTAGATATAGCAAGTCACCATAGTCCAGACGGGGCAAGATCAGGCCCTGCACTATGGTTTTACATGTGTGTATAGGCAGCCATCTCCTGAGGGTGCGAAGAAGGCCGAAACAGATGGCTGTCAGTTTCTTAGCTTCGAGGCCATAGTGAGCCTGTGGTCAGTACACCCCCCCAGACTTTTCATCTCATCCTTAGGGATTGGTTTATTGCCCATATATGCTGACCAATTGAGTTCTCCCCGCAGCAAAGCATTTTTTCCTAAAACCTGTACTTCGGTTTTATTTCCATTGAGCTTGAGGCTGGTGCTTTAAATCCATAGGATCTAAAGTTCCTATGGAAAAATGAATGGGGAAAATGCATTTTGGGGCCCCCCTTTTTCTTGGCCCCGCTTGACAGATTACCCCGAAACTTTCCATGCACAAACTAGTCAAAAAGTAGCACTTTTTTAGAAAGTTTGTGGAGATTCGTCCCTGGGTCACCACTGGGTAGTTGTAGTTAGGTCAGCATTTCCACAGCAAATGCCTTTTTTGTTTTGCTAATAACTTTGGTGCTGTTTTGAGGAATATTCACGAAACTTTCCAAAAAGTGCTTTTTTTGCCCAGTTTGCACATGGAAAGTTTCGAGGTGATCAATCAAGCGAGGGCTGAGAGAAAAGAGGGGTAACAAAACTCAAATTCCCCATGCATTTTTCATAGACTTCTTTAAGAAGCACTACCCTGAACGGAGTTAACGGAGTTGGCAGAAACCTAGATATTGGTTTGCAGATTGTGCTTTTTGTGATTTGGTGTAAATCTGTTCAGTAGTTTTTTAAAAATGAAGGTTTAAAAATATTTGTGTATCTAGACGTTTCGGTTCGAGGGACTCCTGCGAGATTCCCTCAAACCCAATTAAAAAAATAGAGAGTTCTGATTGGCCAGGGAGCTTTTTTTCCCTTGTGCCAATTCGCTCCTGCTGGAGTCAGCGCTCTGATTGGCTACCAGCAACATGAGAAGATTGTTGCTGGCAGCCATTACAGGACTCCGGGACTTAGTTCCCTGCCCTGAAGCTAGACAAATAATATAAGGAGGCAGGGTAGGGATACCCTGCCCCCCTAGGCCCTGTGGGGGGAACCCAGAGGGATCCCCCTCCCCCCGGGGCCAAAATTTTAAAAGAATTAGCCATTTTGGCCATGCTCCCACAGGGGACCAGTGGGATTGCGGCAAAAAAAAAAAACAATTTGGTGGACTGCCATTTGATAATAACTACATGGGCAGGGTGGCGTCAGTAGGGCTTCCCTGTCCGGGTCTGTTTAGGGCCCCGGGGACCTCATTCCCCCCAGGGAATTTAATTAAGGTGAGGAGGCGCACTGCCCCCCTTCCCTGGCTGACGGTGGCCCCAGGGACCCTATCTCCCAGGACCTAATTTGTAAAAAAGGGGGACAAGCGGCTCCCTTTCCCGAGCCTGTGAAGGCTGTGAAGACTATACCGACTGACCCCATCAGGCGTGATTGTGTTGCTCATGATAAGGAGTCTACAGAATTTACTAAAACCTGGGAGACTCTGCTCCAGAGGGGAAGATCTAATGCTGATACTTTTCAGAACAGGCCCTCACAATAATGTAGCGCTCAAATGTTTTTGTTTTACAGGCAAGATCTGGATACAAACAGGAGCTGGTGAACTCAATTACCCATATATTCAAAAACGATGACGAGGCCCATAGAGGGATTTAAGAAATTTTGTATCGACTCGCACTCTGCCCCTTATTTACGACTCCAGGATGTGCTCCACCTACCCTCTAAAGCTACTCCCTTTGTTATAATTAATCCTGGGCATAATACTTTGCTACGCTCACGGAGCATGCAAAGTTTGTGTTACTACGCAAATTGCACGTAGCAGAGTAAAAGACTCTGCTAATCAACGTAGCGTAGCAGCAGTATATTAAACACATACAAATGCTTTGTTAAAGCAATTTTCTATGCTAAAAAGCATATAACAAATTCACAAAAGTAAACTTTGACAATGAAAATGTCAAGCAATGAGAGAGGAGATGATTTTGGGTTCCCCCCTAACCTAGGGGAGGACCAAGCAGATGCCTTGAACACAAAAAGCATATCATGTGAACGATTCAGTGGTGGTCCCTTCCTCCTAGGACCACCCCAAGCCACAGTTATGGGCAAAAATACAATCCCAACCAAAGGCCCTGCAAAGCATTATGGGACGAGATTAGCAGTGGGCAGTGAATATTATAGTGTCCAATATCAAAATAATTGAACAAAGAGCTGCAGTTCAACTAGTCGTTACTAGATGTCCCTCACGAGTCAAATGCAAAAGCATTGAAATTATTAATAC
Organism: Calotriton arnoldi; assembly: GCA_963921515.1. Lineage (NCBI taxonomy): Eukaryota > Metazoa > Chordata > Amphibia > Caudata > Salamandridae > Calotriton > Calotriton arnoldi. The sequence continues at coordinate 258,244 of CAWUFW010010892.1, forward strand.
ATCAAGCTGCAGTTCCACTAGTCGTTACTAGATGTCCCTCACGAGTCAAATGCAAAAGCATTGAAACCCTTTCATGAAGCTTTTGCATTTGACTCGTGAGGGACATCTAGTAACGACTAGTGGAACTGCAGTTCTTTGTAGAATTATTTTGATATTGGATACTATAATATTCACTGCCCACTGCTAATCTCGTCCCATAATGCTTTGCAGGGCCTTTGGTTGGGATTGTATTTTTGCCAATAACTGTGCTTGGGGTGGTCCTAAGAGGATGGGACCACCACTGAATCGTTCAAAAGATGTGCTTTTTGTTTTCAAGGCATCTGCTTGGTTCTCTCCCTAGGTTAGGGAGGATACCAAAATCATCACCTCTCTCACTGCTTGTTATTTTATTGATTTCACTTTGTGAAATGCTATATGCATTTTAGCATATAAAGTTAGAGATACTTATTTTATCTTAACTTGCACTGTGCAAGATGCCTTTGGCAATTATTGTACAGTGCAGTCAAGCACACAGCTATGTACTATGCAATTTGCATAGCTACGTGTAGTTCAAAATGTACTTCACGTAGCTACGTGAAGTGCTACTATGCCCAGGGTTAGTTATAATTATAATTGCTGTTCCTCCACCTAAGTCACCTACTCCAGAAACATGGTGGGACCTAAAACATAAATTGGTCTATTGGTTGTCACCAAGGGATAGTTCTACCTAGGCACTATATAACAACATTTCGATGGTGAGGAGATTACAGTAAATAAGTAAGTCTAAGCAATCTTCAGCTGGAGATCCTATTGTTATTAATTTCCATTCTCTCTGTTTTGCTAATCAACTGTTGTCAAGGTTGTCTGCCTCTCAATTGCCCAATAATTCATCACTGGGAAAAAGTTAAGCTGTGCCCCTTGTTTTTTTTTTTTTATAATCCACAATATTTTGTGGAGGAACAAGACAATTTGCTATGTCAGGGAAAATCAAACCACCTGACGATAATTGACGGTGAGTACATCTAATAGATTTTTCCCTTGAAATCCCTGGGGGGTACAGATTGACTCTAACCAACAGTATCGAATGGTTACACCCCCGGGGAGAAGAGATTAATACGCAATAGTAGACACTGAGTCATTGGCAACACACCCTGCTGATCGTCACACTCATACATTGATACCAATAAGATTCTTAAGGATGTTATAATGATTTCAAGGAAAGTAATGAGGATTGTAGGAAAGACCTCTACGAGAGATTGTCATACACATGTAGCACCAGCACAGCTAATATGCATTCAGGAAAGCTGGTCTATGGAGCTGATTTTTATCAAGGGTTTCATTTCAGTGGTTGCTCCAGGTGCTCCATCGGTGGCAGGAAGGGTACAGGAAGTGCTCATTGTATTATTTTCAACTTTACTTCCTGTGTTAATTTCTAAGTCATTTACAGCTTCTCCTTTTTAATAATTTGCCTAGTTGATGGTAGAAGGCAGTGTTGATTTATTGATCAGAACTTTTCATAATATACTTGACTATATACGAGCTGAGGTCAATCAATCAATCAATCAACCAATCAATCAATCGATCAATCAATCAATTCTTTATTTGTATCAGTTAATTAAAACCATTACAAAAGAGATAAAAAAAACTTTAAAAACTGTAAGTTAATTCATCCAAATGTGTAGATATAAAATGTCCCAAAATATGATTTCCGCATCAAGCTATTTTAACAATTACATGCTCTATTTAATTTGGAAGTAATGAGTTATGTGATTGTGAATACCTCTTAAAACCTAATAGTAGTTTTGGTCTAGCAGTATAAAGTGCTAGTGCATGCTATACTTAATGATTTCAGAAACCATTTTAAGGTTTTTTTGGTCGATATGACAAAAAAAAATCGATTAAAGTGCGTTAAAAAATGGCTACATTTTTAAGATCTTAAAGTTGATGATAATTAGTCTAAGATTAACAGGGGATATAGCCAGCAAATTTGCACCTGGGCATTTCCGATGCTCTTTTGGCAGGCTTAAGCCTTTTCCTGAAATAACGGCATAATGCATGAGGTTGTTTAGTTCCCGTTTTCTTTGAGTAGTAGTCTGTTATATGTTTCTGGACTTTGTGTTGGCGTTGCTGGGGTCCATGACAGTGATGTATGGTGTCTCTAAGTCTTTTTACAAATCTCCCGCAACGTGCGAAAATAGTAACATCAGATTGTGAGAAACATACTGCTGATGCCTCTGTGCAGGTACAGGCCCCCTGTCTCAGAAATAATGGCATGGGTAGGGCTCTCCTTTCTTTGATCATGGCAGGACAGCAGCACAGGAGGTGCAACCATGATTCTTGTTTATAGTTGCATAACCTACAGGCACCTCCATTATCCTGGTTGGCCCATGCCAGATTGAAATCTGCAAACGCATGTACATGATCTCGCTCTGTGTTATGCGATAGATGGCAAGTGATAAGTAAGGCTAGGCTTTTGCAACCAAGTACGAAGAGTTTAGAAGGCTCACGGTTTCTGAGAATTTTAGAGAGGCTTGATCTTGCTGAAATGAGGCCAGTCGTACTGGTCTATTGAGGGTCTTTTTGCATATTGTGTAGGAAATGGACTCCAGTGCAAGTGCTGCTTGGTTTATTGCAGAGGTTGCTACTGCTCTCTGTAGTTGTTTTTTCCATGGGGATCCCAGTTTCTCAAAGATAGCTCTGAGACAGGCCTTAAGAGAGTTCTCTGGTGCTTTTAATGTACGAATGTAACATTTCAGAAAGTCCGCCTCAGTGCTTAGAGATTGTTTCACCAGCCCGAGTTCCAGCATGAGTCTCGATCTACGGAGGTATTTCGGCAGTTGGAAAATGTTCTTATATCTGACACACTGAGCATGTTCCAGGCATTCCGAGCAGACTCCAGGGAAGGCTTGGTGTCCGTATTGTAATGCTGGGAGGAGGGAGGCTTGAATAACTTTGATTATTCCCTCGGCAGAAGGGCTATCTGGTTTATTATTAAGCCCAGCTAGACCATACATGATTGCCGTTGATTTATTTTTTAATGCGCTTTTATGGGTAGAGGGTTGAACGGATTCAGTGAACCAAACCTCCAGATAGTTGTATTTGGATGCCGAAGTGATGGTCTTAGGTCCCATGGTACATGAAAGCATGTTCTTGTTCTTATAGCAGCCAAATACTACTATTTTGATCTTTTCTGGATTAATTGTGAGAGCGTTTTTCATGTTGTACGCATGGAGGCTGGTCGGGGCTCGCTGGAGCCCCACTTTTGTATGGCCCATAATAACAATATCATCTGCATACTGAAGGATGTGAAGCGGTCTGTGGCCTAAACGAGGGACAGCAAGGCTACTATTTGCTAAAGCCTTCCCCAAATCTGCTGTGTATACATTAAAAAGTGGGGGCGCTAGCGCACAACCTTGCTTCAAACCCCCAAAGTGGAAATTTTGGGGGTGAGTGTGTTTGGGCCAATTCTCACATGAACCCACGTTGCGAAGAAGAGAGAGATTATCTCCCTTAGTAGGGTCGGTTGAATACCCCAATGTGCTAGCTTCCTCCACAAAGTCGGTCTGTCAACTTTGTCGAACGCCGCAGTAAAGTCTATGAATCAGCAGAAACGTGGGAGTTGTTTATGTTGAACAGCTTGCTGACTGAGGGCAGCTAGTGTGATGATGTGGTCAGTGATGGCTGCTCCTCCACGAAAACCTGTGTGGAGGAAAGGCAGCAGCTCGTTTTCTGTTACCCAGGTTTCCAGTTTTTTTAATAAGATTTTGGCATATGCTTTTGCCTCTAAGTCTAGCAAAGCTATTAAGCGATAATTACCTGGGTTTGATGGATCGCCTTTCTTCAATATCGGGCATAGAATAGAGCCTCTCCAAGCTTCTGGGATTTGGCCCAACCTAAAGGCTGAATTGAAAAGCGGGGTTGAAGGAGATGCCCAATCCTCTGGTGCACATTTGAAGATGCCAGCTGGGAGACCGTTGGGGCTTGGTGCTCTGTCGCCCTTCATATCTGTTATGAGTTTTATGATTTGAGGTGGGCAGGTTAGTTCCTATTGGCCCCCTAGTAACTGCTCAGTGGGCCCTTGTTTGTCAATTTTATGGTGAGCGGAGAATAGGCCGGATACGTGCCTCTCCAATCCGGTTTCAGAAACGCAGTTTTCCCTTGTTGGACAAGGTGCTTTTAGTTTATTCAGGCAGCTCCAGAAGCGGGCAAGTGATCTATCCTTGAGCATCCTGTGCATCTTTAGCCAATTCTTTTCTTGCAGAGCTGTCTTGGTTACGAGCTGAGGTGGTTACAGCATTGGGAAGGGACCTAGATCTTTTTATACATTCTGAGACAAAGGACCTTTTATAGTTTAGGCAGGGGACTTTAATATCAGTACATGTCCTTACCCAGTCAAGGACGTATGTAGAGTAGCTGATGCAGAGGGAGATGGACAAATTCATTTCTTGCAAAACTCCTATGGTGAAAGTTTGAATACCATGTTGGCTAAATACAATTTGAATCTTATAGTTCAAAGCTGTAATCACACGCCAACTCCTCATCAGCATTTATTGGGAGGGAGGCTGGTCAATAATTGTTCACATTATAACTCATGTAAGCCGTTAAGAAGTATTTTTGATTTTTAAATCCAAAAATACTCTGTGAGTGACCACAGCCCTTTAATCTTAACAGATTTAATGTGCCAACAGCCCCTATTAGGATAGTCCTGAACCAGGAACCAAAAGGAATTATAATGAGATGGTGGGGAGTAAAACCTGATGAGTTCACTGCCTCTATTATTAGAAAATGTAGTCAGGATATCATGAGGTGCCTGGATCACACTACAGGCTAAGCTACTATAAAAGAAGCACATATCAACATTTCAGAAGTAATTGATTCCCTTTTAGTAAAACCAGGTTTAGACGGTAAACATACTGTTACGGGATGGTTCGACAAGGCCTGCACAACTCACCATAGGAATCTGAAAATTGCCCTACATACAAAACCTAAGGATTGAAAAGAAATCCTAAATGTAAAGGCACAATATAAGCAAGTCTTAGACCTTAGGAAAAACAACTTCAGGAAGAAGCCTGGGCCTACCTTTTGCAAGCAGCTGAAACTAATGACATATCTTTCATTTGGAAAATCATAAATGGGCATCTCTTAGGAGATGAAACATTACCCTCATTAGGCGCTTTGATCTCATCCCAAGATTAGATCAACTAATTAATCCTCCAAAGGAAGGAATCTACTTACCTAGTAAAGGTCCGTCAAATTTAGAGACTAGGGTTACCTTCACACTGAAGGAAATTATCTCAGCTATAGATAAAAGCTGTTAAGGAATGGCTACAGGTCAGCATGCTGTTTCAGTGGACATTTATAAAAATCTCATTAACCTCTGGGCCCCAGTTCTGACAATAGCCCTTAATGCAGCAGGAACCAGCTTCCTTCCATCTTCATGATCAGAGACAGGTATTATTCCAATCGTTAAGAAGGGGAACAAAAGCGACCCTCTAAGTTATCGCCCAACACTCCTCTTGAATTCTTCAGCCAAGTTAATGGGCAGGCTCATTTTAGATCTTTGGGTAGAAGAACGTGCTATCTTAACAAAAACCAGTTTGGGATTAGAAAGAGCTTGGGCACAGTCGAACAAGCAATAATCCTTAATTTGTCAGAGGGGAAATATACGAGGCTGAAAGCTGGATGTCTTCACCTGTGCTTTATGGACTCGAATATGGCCTTTGACTTGGTTAATCATGATATGTTGTGGTACACTCTGAGAAAACTAGGGGCCTTTGAAGAGTTAGTTATACTGTGAATTAGGGCATACACAAATTTGTTTGCAAGGGGAGAATGTGCATTGCCCTATGGGATAAAGAGGGGTATAAGGAGGGCGACCTTCCTTTTTTTCCTCGACATTAATGGGGTGGATGCAGAACTTCAGACACTCACCTCTGAATGCCTAAGAGTAGGTTCACCAAAGGTACCTATATTGCTATATGTAGACAATGCTATCCTGCTGTGACCAAACAGTGAATGGTTTACAGCATCTAATTGACGCTTTTACTGCATATATGGAGAGAAAGGATTTGAAGGTTAACCTGAAGAAAAGTTTCATTGTGATCTGTGGAAAGGGAAGCTTTAAGGCATGGTCACATCATCTAAAAGGTGTGCACATAATGAGAACATAAACATTCTCGTAGTGGGAGATTCAGTTCTCTGATACAGGTACATGGAGAAAGCATAGAGAACATTTACTACTAACCTAGTATGATCAACAGAGGGGATTTTTAGATTGGCCACGAAATTAGGATCAAAACCTATAAGAGAAATGTTGGCCATATGTAATAATAAGTGTCTTGGTGGGGCTTCATATGGGGCGGGTCTGTATGGTCATGGTTCAAATACGATTAACCAAAGGCAAAGGAACAAGTTTCTTAGGCATCTGCTTGCCCTTCCACAATCGACCTCTGTATCTGCTATTCATAAGGAACTAGGCATTTCCCATATAGAGGATAGTTTATATATCAAGCCAGCTTTTATTTGGCGTGTGGTGTGGTCTAAGCCAGAAACTTCTTTACTAGAGATATTTTCAAAGATTGTCTTGATTTGGATCATGCTTTTAAGATTCTCTGGTTGCAGAACATTAAAGTTCTGTTAAATAAACTGGATAATCAAGATCTTTTACAATCTCCGACGGCGATAACTCTTTATTCAAAAAGAGACCTCAAGGCACTATTCATCAGAGCTAGAGAGCAAGTGTAGAGTCCCATAAAGTAATGTTTGAATATCTTTCGAATATTCGGATCGCAATGAACCTTATCTTTTTAACGTCCCAAATTTGTACCCCAGATACATTCTTACGCAATTTTACTTTGGTTTAGTTCATCATATGTTGGCATTCCCCAAGATGAGGTAATGGAACAAAGATAGGCTTCCATGCCTTTGTGATGGGACATCTATACAATCTACCATGCATTTTGTATTTTTTCGTACATTTTACATTAATCCAAGAAGACATTTTTTAAATCCTTTATTTTTTAACAGGAATATCACCACATAGAAACCAGCATTCAAATACGTGATTAATTTGCACGACGCAATGGTTTGTTGTGCACTAGTGAATTATGTCTTATAGGCAGTGTGCATAGGGAAGTGTCTAATTTTGGGGGAAAATATGAAATATAAATCAGAGGATTTCTTATATTGAAGGCTTTTAGGCTGTGTCAAGGCAGCATTTTAATGAATCTTTTTTAACCATATTGTATGTTATTTGTCTTATTACTTGTTCTTTTATGGTTTATGGTTTATTTCATAAACAGAATAAAGATGTTCTTGACTTGAACATTGTATAACTACAGAAATCGATTACTGCACTACAACCTCTCAACTGTGTCTGGTACCCATTCTTAAAAAATGCTCATCCCTTTGGGAGGGTCTAAATTGCCCCTTTTTCCACTGCTCCCTTGACCAGCCAGCCAATAGACAACACGACCTAGGACCCACAGCCTTCGAGACTATCTGTCCATTACATGTCCAGAGCAAGGATGTACTCCTTTAGTCAGTTTAGGTTTGGCAGTAACCTTTACAGGAGGGAGCACTTGTACGAACCAATCTGCTTGTGTTTAGTGTGTGTATATGTGGTATTTGTAGATAACAAATCAAGGTAAAGGCAGTGAAGGGATGTGCAGTGTCAAAGGCGAGGATAGAGTCAGCAAGTGACTATTGAGAAAGCTGGTTTGTGGACTGTTGTTGCATCATTATGTAGTGTTCTTTTGGCAGGATCCCTTAGGAATTGGCAGCACATTTCTAGGTCTTGCCTAGGCAGCACTTGCGCTGTCTCTTCGAGACGTGTTGTGTTCAGAATATTGGCTCTTCCCATTTCCCACCCATGTTTTCAATTGGCTCCTTTGACGGTCTTTTGTAAATGCTTCTTTTTCATTGTTTAATTTGTTTAGTAGTCCCTCCTTAGTCCCTCCCTTTCTACTGTTGTAACCTTCCATGAGGACTGCCCCTGTTACATGTAATGTTACTCTGTATGTTTTATTTATAGTTTGTCAGCACTCTTTTGTTAATCACTTTTTGTAGATGGTGTTGCAGTAGCTGGTATTGCAGGCACGACAGCTACGCTCTTCCCGGATACATTGCTCGTATAATTGGAGTTACGTTGTTTGTGTAATTGCAGTTGTGGTTTTGATTGTTTTTTGTTTTTGCAATCTTTAACAATGGCGGCTGCGTGCCTTTCTTTTGTTGTATGCGGCTCGCCCAACTCTATTTTTGCCGTATTCAGTTTTCTTTATTTGCCGCGAGAATCACCGCGCTTCATCTTGAACAAGGGCGGCAGCACACTTTTCTTTTGTTGTGCGCGGCTCGCTCTGCAATGTGAGGTACTTGTATGTCGCTGCTTCCCGGCAGCTCCAACTCTCTGGAGGCTGGCGGAGGCGGGTAGCTCACCACTTGCAGTTCCTTGTGCAGGTGGCTGCCTGCACTAGGCATGCTCAGTTTCAGTTGGAGCTCTGGCTGAGCTCTATCACAACACTGAGAGACGGCTGCTAGATAGGCAGATGGACCACAATGCACAGCAACCGCTTGGTAAGCCGTTAACCCCTTCTATATCTTGCACACGTTTGATGGGCAGCAGCTGCTAGCTGCCGAGCTGTCGGCTGCGCGTTCTGTTTCTTTCGCTGCATCACTCTGCTTTAAGGGCATTCACAGCTCGAATCACTGTGCTTCATCTTGAACAATGGCGGCCGCACACCTTTCTTTAGTTGTGTGCAGCTCGCCCTTCAATGTAAGGTACTTGTATATTGCTGCTTCCAGGCAGCTCCAACTCTCTGGAGGCTGGCGGGGGAGGGGAGCTCACCACTTGCAGTTCCTTGTGCAGGTGGCTGCCTACACTAGGCATGCTCAGTTTCAGTGGGAGCTCTGGATGAGCTCTATCACAACACTAAGAGGTGGCCGCGGGACAGGCAGATGGGCGAGAAGGCACAGCAGCTGCTTGGTAAGCTGTAAATCCCTTCTACTTCTTGCACACGTCGGAATAGGCAGCAGCTGCTAGTTGCCAAGCCGTCGGCTGTGCGTTGTGTTTCTTCCGCTGCATTGCTCCGCTTTAAGGGCATTCACAGAGAGCGAAATGCCAATAAACAGCTGCCTTCCATATCACGTCTTTTGTGTTTATTTCTTCTTTGTGTAATTCTCAGATGTACAGTATCAACCTGCACAGCTCAGGCATTTTACCCAAACATTTGTGTAGTGAACAGCGGTAACACTGAGAGGAATAGGGCAGCCTTATTTAAGGGGCGCTCCTCTTATTGTTCGCATAAACAAGTATAACAAGTGTCAGTGCATATAAAAAAAGTTTGGTGCAAGCTCCAATGCCTGCCAGATTTTTCTCTAAATGTTTTGCATCAGTACTGTCCCTCCGCTCCAACCCCTTTGTTCTTGCACACGTTTAATGCAGTGCAGAGCCCTATGCATTGTCCGTCCTCCTCCCATCCTTCATTTCCTCTTCCAGCCGCTGCATCAAATATTTAACATTCAAGCAGCAGAAGCTGGTAGTATCCCCTTTGCCCCCCTTTGTTCGATTTTCCTCAGTGGACAAAGACTTTCAGAGCCATAGTCTTTACAAAAATACATATTAAGATACCTTGCTGGTTTCCTAGGGACTTGGATTTTTTTACACAACATACTTCAAGGGAACTTGGGAGTTACTTACTCGCCTCGTGCCATCCCGCCCCGCCCTTCGCCCCAACCACAACACTCCTTGCCCGCCCCCACTACTGTATTGTCTGAGCCACCCGGCCCTAACACTACAATGTTGCACCGTGATTCACCCCAGAGGGCGGGCACGCCTTTGGGGATAAATAAAAAGGCGCATGACCGCTCGAGGTCTTGGCCCACACTATATGACTGTGTGTGTGTCTGTGTTTGTTCTGCATGTTAGGCCTCACCGCGTGGCCCAGGTCCCCGGTACTCCGGCATGCTACACTGGCGCGAAGGCGGGTCTTCACCTGCGCCCCCACCGCCTGTACGGCGCACACTGTGGAGCAAAACCAGGGCGGCAGTGTCGGCGCTGCTGTGGGACACCGGTATTTCATGCGCCCATCGCCTATGAGCAGCGCTCCCGCAGCCCATGCACCAAACCTGCATCGGTGTCCCCGGGAGGCTGATCAGCCTGTGCCTGCTGCAGCTGGGAAGACGGGGTCACAGACAGCCCTGCGCACTGACGTCGGAAGTCGTAATTGGCCCGTCCCGGTGACTGCCACAGAGACGCGGTCGCAGGCTGGGGGTCTGGAAAGCCATCGGGTAGTGGAGGAGTCGGCTCGCACGTCTCCCTCCCCTCCCTCCCATCAAAGGTCAGTGAGCACGCTCGAAGCGCACCAGCGAGTGCTGCCACCACGTGGCCCCTACTGACGCCTCTCATCTCTGCTCATCTCTGTCCTGGCTTGGCCCCGGCCTCAACAGCACCAACGCGAGGAGCAGGCACGGCAGCTGGCTCACGTGCTGCCGCTCCCCCTCCCTGCATCCTGCATCAGGTTTCCCCCTCCATCTTACATGAACTGTGCCACGTAGTGAGGGAGCAGGGGCGTTGCCTGTTCAGAAACGAAAACACTGGTGGGACAGAGAGACACACAAGCATTGGCTAGACAAGCAATCACAGGCATCACAGAGCCACGGAGGGGAGAGAAAAACAAGCATTGTCAAGGACAAGTAACCACAGGCAAACAAGCATTGTCAAGGACAAGTAACCACCAGCACCACAGAGCCCCAGAGGGGAGTCAACTACTCTGCGCGGGACCAGTGCAAGCAACAGGCTAGGTCAACATCAGCGCCCCAGGTCAAGCCGGAGGGGCGGGCCCACCAGCAGCTGCCCTGCAACCACCACAACAGCCCCCACAACTTCATGGCCATGCAGCCATATCACCTCTTCCACCGTTCAGCGAACTGGCGGACCCAGCCACAGTAGCACCACGTTGGAAATCATGGATTGGCCGCTTAGATCATTACTTCATGGGAAGAAGAGAGACGGATGGCACGGTCAAGCAATCACTGCTCATGTGCTATGGCGGAGGAAGAACTCTACGACCTTTTTGAGACACTCCCAAACACCGGAGCCAATGATAACTACGATGCGGCGGTAGCAGCGCTGAATAGACACTTTGACCCTCAAATTAACCCAGGTTTTGAGCGTTTCAAACTTCGCCAAGCGAAACAAGAAGAGTCAGAGTCCATTGACGTATTCTATGACCGTCTGCGAAAGCTAGCCTGCTCGTTCACATTCCCTGACCAACGTGAGGAAATACGAGCACAGATTATACAAGGATGTCGCTCAGTGCTGCTACGCCGGCTCATCCTCAGACAACCAGGCATGGCGCTTGACAAAATACTGGTACTAGCAAGGTCCCACGAACTTTCTAATGCACGAGCGGACGAAATGGAGGCAGCACTAAACAGACAACCGCCGACAGTGGGGCCTCATTGATCGCTGACAATCAAGGAAGAACGGGTCGGCGTCATTCAAAGACGCCCAGCAACCCAGCGCGCGAACACAAGGACGCCTACGAAGGGGCCCTGTGGAAACTGTGGAATGGAGCACCCCCCCACCAGCACATACTTCGTCAAAGGCAAGACATGCTCCAGGTGTGGCAAGTTAAACCATTTCGCCAAAGTGTGCAGGAGTGAAAGGTCCAGAATAACTGCCACTGGACCGGGAGGAGCGACAGCTGCTGTCAGGCAGCTATCCCTAGATGACCCCCTGGGACAGGAGGACGCCACCCCGCCAGGCCCTAGCTATGGCCTAGGATTGGACGACGACGACGTGTTCGTGGTATCATTTGTAAGTCGCGCTGGCCCACGGCGCAGACCACCTCCCATGTGCTCGATACTCGTAGCAGGTTCCACGGTTCAAGCACTCATCGACACGGAAGCGTCTGTTAATGTGACGGACAGTGCCCAGTATGAACGTCTCTCACCACGACCACCGCTGTCGCCTTCTTGAGTGAAAATCTACTCGTACGGAGGGACCGAACCACTCCCCCTGAGAGGAGTAATCAAAGTTGAGGTAGCCAGTGAACGACATAGCATCCCTGCCATGTTCCATGTCACCGAGGGAAAGCGAGGCACCCTCTTGAGCTGCCACACAGCCGAAGACTTGGAACTGGTCTTTTTCGCTAATCAAGTTCACGACCTCCATGCCGATGCTATTCTACATGAGTTCCCCGTACTGTTTGAAGGCCTCGGACGGCTAAAGGGCAAACAGGTCCAGCTACACATCGACACATCCGCCAAGCCGACTTCACTAAGGCACCGGAGAGTACCTTTTCACCTACGCCCTCACGACCCTGTCCGGAAGCCCTGAGGAAGCCGGACCGAGTTCCAGCTCCCAGAGCCAGACGTATGGTCTCCGGCCGAACCCGGCTCCAAGCCAGAGGCTCAGAGACTTTGTGTGCTGCATGGTGTAAGAAGACAGCCTCCAGAGTGAAGCAGTTCGAAGCTAGAGGAAAGAAGGGATGTAGTGTCGGAGCCACCTGGCCCGAACACTACAATGTTGCACTGTGTATCACCCCAGAGGGTGGGTACGCCCCTGGGGATAAATAAACGGGCGCATGAGAGCTCGAGGTCTTGGCCCATACTATATGACTGTGTGTGTGTCTGTGTGTGTGTCTGTGTTTGTTCTGCACGTTAGGCCACCCCAGTCATCGCACCGAAGTTGTCGTCGATGCCAGCCCTGTCGGGTTGGGGGCCGTCCTCCTCCAGGAAACATCTAACAGGGAATGGGTCCCCGTGTCCTACGCCAGCAGAGCACTGTCAGAGATGGAGACGAGATACGCACAAATAGAAAGAAAAGCTCTTGCCATTAAGTGGGCATGCTATCACTTCCACCTCTATCTATACGGGCGTGATTTCAGAGTGGTGACGGACCACAAACCGCTGATCCCCCTCTTCGCTGGCACAACACGGCTGGCGCCTTCAAGAATTGAGAGATGGGCAGTACAGCTCCAAGCGTATCATTTTGAAGTGGTGTTCCGTCCGGGGATCAACAACCCCGCGGGCTTTCTGTCACAACACCCCATCGCGGTAAGACCAGCAACACCATCCATGGACGAGGAGGACACTGAGGAACAGGTGCGGATGATATCGCAAGAAGCATGCCCCAAAGCACTGACTCTGGAAGACGTAAGAGCCACACTGAATCTAGATGAGAACCTGGGCAAGGTGAAGGAAGCACTGGCCGACAGGAGATGGCAGCATTTGCTGGACGGTGCCCGAATGCTAACAGCGGGAGATCAGATGGCACAGCAGCAACTGTGGAGAGCCTGCAGTGACCTCAGCGAAGGGTCCCACGGAATAATACTGCGAGGCACGACCATTGTGATTCCACGGAGTCTACAGCAACGCGTAATCAACCTTGCACACATAGGTCATCAAGGAATAGCCAAGAGGAATGCCCGCCTACGGAACAAAGTCTGGTTTTCAGGCATGGATGCCATGGTAGATGGCAACTTCCAAGCATGTCACTCCTGTGCCATCACCACTAGTGATCCAGCGCCACATCCAGTCCACACAGAAGAACCGTGCCGAGAACCGTGGTCCCAGGTCAGCATGGACTTTGGGTCTTTCCCGGACGAGAGAAGCACAATCGTTCTAATAGACTCTCACTCCAAGTATCGCATTGTGGAAGTCGTATCATCCACAGCATTCCCGCAAGTGAAGGCCACTCTCGACCGGACATTTGCAATGATGGGCCTCCCCGAAGAGATACGGTCCGACTAAGGACCGCCCTTCCAAGGCAAAGAGTTCTAGGAGTATCTGCCAGCACATGCCGTCCGGCATCGCAAGATAACGCCGCAGTGGCCTCAAGCCAACGGAGAGGTGGAGCGGTTTATGAGAACCCTGAATCCGGCACTGAGGATTGGGGTGGAAAAAGGAGAAGAGGCGGAAGAATGCCTGCAGCGATTCCTGAACGCATACCGCCAGACCCCGCACTGCACGACTCAACGTGCCCCATCACACCTACTCTTCCAGCGGCCCCCCGAGACAGCATACTGACAGAACCTGCCTGGCGCCCTGAGGAGCTCGATGAGGAAGCCACGCAAGCCAGGAGAACGGACACCAATTTACAAGCAAACCAGGCCAGAAGAGCGAAGTTGACTAACATAAAGGCGGGTGACCGCGTGATTGTCAAGGACCGGCACCCCGGTTGGAAATTCCGAACACTTTATGAGCTCGATGTGTGGGAAGTTACATTAGTGCGAGGTACGATGGTGTCCGCCAAGAGAGGGTCGCGCACTATCGCACGGAACATATTATGGTTCAAAAAGGTGGAGGGAACTCGGTCAGCCGCCGAAGAAGTATCTAAACGAAACACGCTGGAGGAAGAAGCCATGTTGACGCCACACTCTCCACGGGCGAGTGTTCGTTCACCCCAAGCGGCAAAAGCCAGAGGCTCCATCCAAAAAGAAGAACCTCCCTGTGTAACTCAAGGACGATCGACCCTGTCCGGAAGCCCTGAGGAAGCCGGGCCAAGTTCCAGCTCCCAGAGCCAGAAGTATGGTCTCCAGCCGAACCCAGCTCCAAGCCAGAGGCTCAGAGATCTTGGGGCATATTATCAAGCCCCTATCGCCACCACAACGTCACTTTTTGTGATGTTGTGGTGGCGATAGGGTCAGCTCCATATTATCAAGGCAGCGTTGAGCCACTTAACGTGGCTTAAAGCCACGTTAAGTGGCTTAACGCTGCCTTGATAATAGTGCCCCTTTCGAGCTAAATTTAGCGTGAAAGGGGCGTGCAGTGGGTATTGCGGTGGGCGTTCCACCGTAACACCCATTGAATTCGACGCAGCCACCTATTATCAAGGGTGGCGATAATAGGTGGCAGCGCCGAACTTAAGACCAGGAAAATCCTGGTCTTAAGATGGCGAAAAGAGGAGAAATGCTTTATTTCTCCTTCTTTTTTGCTTTTTCCACGTGTGCTGCCTTGTGCAGCACACATGGAAAAAGCAAATTGCCATGGTTTGTTTATGTACAGGAAGGTGTCCCTTCCTGTACATAAACAAACCTTTTTTAAAAATGCCATTTTGTAACTTACATGTGTGCTGCATGAAGCAGCACACACATAAGTGGCAAACTGGCATTTTAGGTTTGTTTATGTGCAGGAAGGGACACCTTCCTGTACATAAACAAACCTCCCTGCTCGCAGACACCCTTGCACTCTGGTGCAAGGGTGCCTGCAGATGGCGCTAAGTTGTGAAACTTAGTGCCATCGCAGGGGAAACGCGAGAGCTGCACCATATCCTTGATAATATGGTGCAGCCTCGCGTTTCCGAAGTGGCGCAGAGAGGCGTTAAGCCAAGAAGGCTAATGCCTCTCTCCGCCACTTCCTTGAGACTATGCCCCCTTGTGTGCTGCATGGTGTAAGAAGACAGCCTCCAGAGAGAAGGAGTTCGCAGGTAAAGGAAAGGAGGGATGTAGTGTCGGAGCCACCCGGCCCGAACACTACAACATTGCACCGTGTATCACCCCAGAGGGCGGGCACGCCCCTGGGGATAAATAAACGGTCGCATGACCGCTCGAGGTCTTGGCCCATACCATATGACTGTGTGTGTGTCTGTGTTTGTTCTGCACGTTAGGC
This sequence comes from Calotriton arnoldi, assembly GCA_963921515.1. Classification (NCBI taxonomy): domain Eukaryota; kingdom Metazoa; phylum Chordata; class Amphibia; order Caudata; family Salamandridae; genus Calotriton; species Calotriton arnoldi. Next base: position 273,832 of record CAWUFW010010892.1, read on the forward strand.
CTCACCGTGTGCCCCGGGTCCCCGATATCCCGATACCCCGGCACACTACAACTACCACCTCACCAAGCGCAAAAGTAAATGTTTTTCAACATTCCACGTAGGTCATAAGCTTCAAAACAATTTAAGAAGCTTGGCCAGCAGTGTTAAATGTGCTTGTTCCTTCTGATTTCACCTCCTTTTTGGAATGCACTAGCTGCAGCCGCTTCTAATAACTACCTTGTGCGTCTCATGTTCAGCGGTGTGAAACTCCAGCAGCTTCAATCCACCACTCCGTGACCGATTTCGGTCCCTACTAACCACAGCACTAGCTAATCAACACTTCTAAGGCTGTGCCTTCTCCTGCTCACCGCAGGGACTCCCACACGGATTCTTAAACCCAGTGACTTGGCGGACATAGGCGGACATATCGATTCTGTAACTTCTTTTCGTACTACTGTGTCAAGCACGGCACCAGCAGTCTTGTTTTAAGGCTACGCACAGATAACTCCCAGATCCACTCTTTAGAGGCCGGTCTGACACATGAAAAACAATTCTCCGTATTTAGCGGATTCACAAAAAAAGCAAAGGGCTCAGTAACATTAAGCCCCGCTCAGGAACCATTAAAGGCGTCCATCTGCAATAGTACCAGCATTGGCAACCTACCCCACCCCTCCAACGTAACATGCATGCTCATAAATAAACACACAACACATTTCTTGTTTGGGTAAAATTGCTGCAGGTTTATTACATACACCGTTATGTAATATGGTGGGTTATCTTACGGGCGATCCAAGGGCAGGCAACCGTCTGGGCCGCCTGCCCGCCTGATGAGCCAAGCAGCACTGGGGCGAACCCCATCTGTGCTGCCACTTCTGGTGATCCTCTTCCCGGATCACGTGACACATGGTCCCTTGTTACTCACGCCCCTTTCAGGGCGGAGCGTAGCATAGCAAACCCCCGGTTGTTCAGGCCCACAACCGCCCGAAGGACTAACGGGCGCCGACACGGTTTTCCAGGAACCTCCCATGAGGCTCCTAGGATTTGGCTCTGGCACCCACCATTGTGCCGCGCAGAGGTACCCTTCTGTACCCCTTCCAGATCGCCCTGTAACTCCGCCACAGCTCTGGAGGTGGCCACCGTCGCCGCCAGAGCCCCCCACCAAAACAGCTCCTTTCTCACCTGCAACCTCTCATTTCCAGGCCTCCTGAAAAGCTAGGGAAGAGATCCCTCCCACTGGTGATAGATGAACCCCATCTATATCACAATAGCCCTTGCCGATAGCCTGGATCCGCTAGTGTCTAATGCAACACAAAGGCCCTTCTGCCCTGTGAATTTGTGCCAAGAACTCTCCACCCTCCTGTGGGAAAGTTCCACTACTTACATAACTCAGCCCTGTGCCAACTCTGGGCGGGGCAGATCAGATTCCCTGGTTCACATTGCCCCATGAATTTGCTGAGCTCACCTAGCTGCCGTCCTACTAGGACGGTGTGTCTAGCATACCTGTGTCCCCACTTAAGGGACAGCTGCCCGCTTGTTGGGAGACCGCTCCCACACCCACCTGCCTACTTTTGGCTATTCGGGCGAGAAGGATTATACTTTAACCTTTGCACCGTCCATTTGCTTTCTAACTCATGACGCACAGGAATGTCCATAACTAGACGTGTGTGACAATGAGCCAGGGTGCCCTCCTGCCCTTGCCGTGCATCCCTTATTTCTTATGGGAATTTCGCCAGCTCAGCTCCCTTCGTGGTGAACCCCCCTAGGGATACCAGCTAGAGAATCCGTCTGATTAATGCAGTGCGCACTGGCTGCCATATAGTGCCTAACCTTAAGGATTGACTATGTCCTACTTTGCCCTTCATCCCAGAATATTCCCGAATAGGGGGGGTTCACACTGCTCGCCTTGCCTTTTGTGCTTGGCACCTTGTTCCCCCTTTCTTGGGGACGCAGCACAATGTGTTAGCTGACAGCACCCCCGCCCAGTGAGGCTAATATAGCTAACCGGGCAGGGCATTTGACCTTAACTGCAGGAAAAGTCGCCAGGCTAGAACCCTCCTGCGAGAGCCCCCGAATAGGGGGGCAGGGGCGTTCACACTGCCCACCCCAGGGCAACCCCAGCAGTGGAAATTACCTGCTCAGTTAAATTTTACTTTTTGTTGATCACTGGACATGCCAAATGTTCTCTTACATAGTAGCCTTTTGTGCTTGACACCTTGTGCCCCCATTACTTGGGACGGCAGCCCACTGTTTGCTGACGGCGTCACCACCCAGCGTGGCATCTATTACTGACCGGGCGGGCGTTTGCGCCTAACTGCAGGATCATAGTCAACTGCCCTTGGTTCTGGGGTGCACTTCTTTCGCCCCGTTGCCCAGACGTATGCACAAACCCCTTTGCTTGCTACCCTGGTGAACACCTTAATGGTATCAAAGCTGGTTTGAAACAATGTATGTCTTGCGCCCACTACTGGAGACACCTCACCCTTTCGTGCAATTACAACTTACGCAGCGCACCCCGCTTGCCCAACTGCCGTTGGATCACAGATGCACAGTACCTACTGCGCATCTCCGACCCTGGATGCTTTAGACCTGCCACAGTGACGGAAACCAAGCTTCCCAGTTCCGTTTAGCTGCAGTACACCTTCAGTGGGTCCGCTAGGAGATACCACAAACAGACACCTATATGTATTGTGCCCACTCTTGGAGACAACTCACCCCTTCGTGGAGTGACAACTACACAGGTGCCTACCCAAGTCACCCAACAGACAAGTTGGCCCTGACTACCTTGTGTTCTGGTGCCAGGTTTGGGAAGAGCCTTGCCTTCACTAGTTTCCCCCCTGGGAAACACAAAGACAGTGCTCTGGCCACAGCGCAGCGATGCCCTCGTGCAGCATCGAACCCCTGGTCAAATAAGAGTGACAACTCCAACTTACTTAAGACTACACCATGACCATGGGTGGAGTTTAGCTCTTCCCCAAACTTCTGCTAGCGTAACCCACGGTCACTCCTCCTGTTCAGTTCACTTTAGTAATTCATGGCACTGGCCCCCAAGGGCCCGATACTGGGCTGTGTAACGCGGCCCAGGGGTGACCTTAACCAATCGGCTTGGTGTGGATGGGTGCTAACATTACCTGGCTTACGTGCCATCCCTTTGACAGTCACTCCTGACAAGATGTGCCAATGCAGGTAGAAGCAGGAGTTATCCAGCCCGCCTTACTTCCTGTCCCAGTTGTTCTGAGTAAATTAGTGAAAGATGCACGTTTGAACTGGCAGCTGATACTGGTTACTTACGCCTGCAAATGCCCTGCTCAGAGCAGCCCGCTCGACAATGGCTTCCCTTGAAAGGCGGTACCAACAGACCTCCAAGCACTTAAGGCGGTCCCTCTGAGTAGGGCTCTAATCTAACAGCTGCCCTTGCATCGGCTACCGCCTCTGGCTGCAAGCCGCTCAGTGCTACTGATGCCTGGCAGTCATATTCAACCTTGATATCCTTACAGCCTAGCAACCCTCACCGCTGCCAAATGCCTTGGTGTGAGAAAGTCCACTGGTCGTACTAGTCAATACATCTATTATTTGACTTAATAATACTGTGCATATGAATAAAAACTATGCACTGCAGCTGAAAATTTCACACGTTAGTAAATGTGAAACATTTGGATTTGCCGCTCGATTAAGCCAGTCACCACCCTAGGTGAAGTCTAGCCCTCCTGAACTTCTGCTAGTATGCCATGGAGCAGACAAGACCGTGGGAACAGGAGGGGACAATATGTATCAATCCCTGCCCTTTTATTGAATACTGGGAATGCCAATTGTTCCTTAATACATTGTAGCCGGTTTGTGCTTTGACTTTACTGCTCCAACCCAGTTTGACCCCAAAACTTTGGAACAACCTTCGCAGTATCCTGCCCTTTCGTGGAACATGCCTTTAATGGTACATGACCTTCTACAAGCACCGCCCAGAAATACCCCTCTGACCTGCCCGAGCCTGCGGCCATTCTGCTGACTGGGGAGGGGAGTGCTACTAACCCTCATGTCCTCAGGAAGCTCCCTCACTGCTGCAAGTGCCCCAAAGCATTTGTTTTAAAACATTTAATGGGTAACAACCCGCTTTGCGCCCACCTACTGTGCCAGGCTGTGAGCAATTAGGTACCCCACATATCTCTTCCCTATGAAAAGATGGGGGCAGAGAAATGATGACCAACTGCGTGGTCACCCGCGACACCAATTGGGTGCTAGCCTGCAGACCCATCCGTCCTCTGCACTGACGGGTGCTGTGCCGCCATGCTGGCGTCCCTCACCCAGCATATGTATCCCATACAGACTTTGCTAATGTATCCCAGCGTGCCACTGGCACTTTCTTGCGAGCAAAATCAAACACTGAAGATGAGGGAGACATATCGGTATCAGTAATAACCCCCATTAGACCAACGGACCTCTAGCCCCATACAAGATGACCACACTACGAACAGATCCGAACTTTGCCATTATGGTCACCTCGCATTCACCAAACATTAATGTGAACCAGGATTCATGTGGTCAGCAGACGAAAACACCCCCTGAACAAAACCGAACCACTCCTTCCTCCAGTTTGACTGTGTCGACCTCTGTAGCCCGGGGTTTAAGTGGTATGAAAACTGGGGGTCTCTCAAAAGATGGGGGTGGTTGATGTAATCAAGGGCATGGATTAAAACATCCAAGCTGAACATCTTTGCTTAGCGTGGTGTGCTGCATAGTTCTGCCTCTTCTATCATTGTGTCCAGATATATAATCAACCGTAACATGACCCCTACAGCAAGCCGGGACTATTGACTTTCAATGGTTGTTAGTTGCATAAGGTAAATAAGCAACAACTAATGGCTTAGTTGTAAGAATATCGACCATGACCTGTGCGAGGGTCAGAAGACAACACTGGCCCGCGCTAAACTGCCAGAGTGAGCGCACCATGCGCACAAGAGATGCCCTCACATGAAACACGGATGCAGCAGAACCCGGCCAGCGCAAAGGAAGCCATGGTTAAGCTTCTGGAGTGCTACTCCAACCGGATGCATCCCAAGTATTGGATGCAAAGCCGAACATGAGAAACTATAATTAACAGTACCACCAATTAACTACCTGCACTCAGCACGCTGCTCGATTGTTCCCCCTACCTGAGATCCCCCAGACATTGGCCAATGACCCCTGCGCGTGTCTGTAGTCAACGCCGTCCCCCGCTACACATCCCGAGGGAGGGCGCCATGCGCACCATAAAGGTTCCTTACACAAAACGGACGGTGGTGTAGCATCCAAGCCTCCCTCGCTCTGCGAGCCAACGTAACTGTCCATGATACATTAGCAGCTGTTTGCAGCTCAGTCCACCCAAATAAACGGGGTGAACATGAACGGATTTCAAATCTAATCACCATTGGCAGGAACATATTGTATATTATGTAAATGATCCTTTCTAACAACAAAATATAAATTAAACAAGCATTTTCCTCTATGATGGAAATTGTGCTCGCAGGCTCGCACAATAGGGACCTTAAAGAATAATTAACATGCACAATAAAACAGGTGTCCTGCCGTTTAAAGTACAATTATTTTTTTTTTTAATGCTGTGCGACCCGGTGGCCTAATGCATTATGGCCTGAACACTTGTGGCTCTTTAACCCTACCGTTAAATAAGGCTCGCAGCATCTGCCGAAAGTAACTCATTCCTAACAGAAAGAAAACCTTGCCTCCACTGCCGGGAGTCGAACCCTTGACTTGGAGGGGCTTGTCACACGAAAGGCTGTAGACCTTGCGCCTGTGCTACGGTTGCTGGCTATGCTAAGCAGGCTGGAAATGTGTTGCCCTGCAAAAGCACTGCGCCCTGTATGCAGTTAAAAGGTAATGTGCAGCAATGACAAAGCCCGTAATAAAATACGCTTACATGTCCGCCTCACCTTCGCAATACCCGCACCGATGGGTGAATGTCCCTACCTGCAACTGCGGGCGCCAAAAGTCCCCCTGCGGCGCTGGCAACTGTGTCAAGAGGAACAGCTGTCCTGTACCCGAAGCACTCCGAGGATGCAGTACGTGCATACGCGGAAGCCGGAGTTCCCAGTGCAAGGAGCCAGAAGCCAGAGACGATCTACCTTTGCCACCTCATGGGCCTGTGTACCGTTTCCAGGCAGCGCATGGGCCAAACATTACTCACTAGGCCGGAAGCTCACACTTGCACCCCCCCCCCAGCGCAACACATGCCAACGCCGGGCGGAGGGGTCCACACAACGGGCCTCGCCCTCTCCCCTCCATCCAAGCCCCACCGGGCACAGTGCCATATCAATTTGCGGGCAGTAGACTACCCATAACTGCGGTGCCTGCGGCACTGGTCATTGCCAGAGACCTCCAGCCAACACGTGGCCAAGCCAAACTCTACAGGCCACCGGCCTTACCGTACCCGTGGCCCCAGACAACTGCAAAAGGAACCACCGCCACGCTTTGGAAGCGCAGTGATCGCCACTAACGATTAAAAGTGCACCACAATCAACACATCCAACGTAAAAGTGGTAGGGAGCCCCAGGGGTCTGCGGTGGATTTCTGGGGGTTGAATAGTACACAAACCCTACTACGCCGCAGCTGCCGTGAACCCCTTCCAGTAGTGAGGATGATTAGGAGGGGAGGTCACTGACAGAGTCCGGAACCGGGACGGCTGCAAAGGTTGAGTGCACTAAGTACACGTGCACTTAAACGCTGCACCATTTACATTAAGCAGGGCGTTGTTTGGCAATAGAGGCGCTACCCAGCAAAGTGTCAAACAGCTCCCATGTCATTGCTGCGACTTTCGGCCAGACCTGCTTTTACCACCTACAACACTAAGCATGCTGGGATTCGTAGTTTTACTCTCCGTATAACAAGCTATCAGCCCGTGAGTCTCGGAATGTTCAGTGCAGCTACTTGAAATTAGGAAGACTTTGAGTCATCCCCATTAATCGTGACATGGGGCCATTTAGCAGCCACGACTGCAGCCTAGACACGGGGCTGTGCTGAGACTCAGCCATAGCCTCAGCCGCCAATTCCCACCCTCCTATTCTTTGCTGGGGGCGGGTGTGCTGCTGGGGGCAGGGAGCCAATGGAGAGGCAGCACTGATGAATGGGGATAGAGATGGCACGGGCGCCGTGAGCGGAGGTGTCACTGAGATAAGCCTGCGCTCCCACAGACTGCGTACACGGAGCCTGATGGCCTGCTGCCCAGGAAACCATGCGGACGCCCTCACCCCCCACGCAGCACAGGCCTGTGACCGGCGAGTGACCGTCCCTGACAGCTCAATTACCACAGTAAAGGAGGGCGCCACACGCAACGCTTCCCGCGCGGCCCTTCATGGACGTTCTGTTGCTAAAAGATGCACGCGAGGGCAGTACCGCAAATGTGGCTGTCGTGGTAAGGTTGTGTTCCTTCCCAACAGGCAGCGCGTGCAGCCTCCCCGGGACTCTGGTGTCTTCGCGCTGCGGTGAAAGGGGGGGGCAGCATTCGCTGCCTCTTTAACACAAGCAGCCACAACGAACGGAGAGCAGGCAGACCAGGTACGCTCGTACCTCCCATCCAGCACTACCCGGGGGGGGGGCCGCAACCGTTGCGAGTGCTCACCCGTGACCCCATCCCCTCCTGCACGCCTCTAGACCTGGGTTCTTTGGTGCTCGGCGCACCCTTGCTGCCAGAGCCCCAAGCGCTGCCCCTGCACGAATCGCCACGACGAGCGGAGCAGAGGGCAGGCAGAACGGGTACAACCGTACCTCCGGACCAGCACCCTTATGGGAGGGGGAGGGTCGTGCCGGGCCGCGCAACAGTCGCGAGTGCTCACCTGTGCACATGACCACTCCTCCTCCCCACCGTGCACGATGTGCTCACCACCCGTGCGCACCGCCCCAAGCAACCGCGACTACCCGGGCCCACGCCGGAACGGCAGGCCGCACGCCCCACCGCCTGACCGGACCCACGAATGGGTGAACCAGACTGGTATGAAGCACGGCACAAGCCCCCGGCACAAAGGAGCAAATGAGGCCGCGGGAGCGCTCGCGCTTCAGGCCCCGCTAGGGCTGCCTGCAGGCGGCGATCTCACGCCAGTGCTCTTCCCAGGAGGGAGGTCCGCCCCAGACAACAGGCTGGCCACGGGCGGGGGACCGCAAAGCCCGACATCCTGCTGCCCCCCCACAGTAGCGGCCAGCCACCCCCATCCCCCCGGGTGCACCCACGGACAACCCAGTGCAAACCCTGGCCCCGCTTGAACAAAACGCCCTGCCGGAGAGGGGCATCGACCAACTCGGCTCTGCCCCCTCCCTGGTCAGCACCGCCAGGCCCGGCCCGGGTGCTGCCGTCCTCGAACCTCGGGAGCTGTGGCCCCCCCCCCCTCTGGCAGGACGGTCCTGGCCACCAAAGAAGCGAAGGGGGGGGGGGCTTGCGATCTAGTCACTCACCGCGGTGTACAGCTCACAGGTAATCAGGACGACCGAGGACAGGCAGACGGCGTGTCCGGGCACGCGAAAGAGGCCGACAAGATGGTGGGGGGAGGCCTATATACCCCTCCCCCTGACCTCACGCCCCGGAAGTGATGCTCGCCTAGCGCGCTGCGCCAAGGCTTGGGGGACTCCTCCTGAGTCCCTGCCCCTACGGGGTGTGTGGGGTGCCCAGCTGGTACTACAGGGCTGCCCTCATTAGTGGCCCCCTGCGGGGGCCTCGGACAGCTGCATAGATCGTTTCCTGGGCGTTCCTCAGACTGCCGGCGAGTGCTAACAGTTAATGGCAAGATGTTTAAATACGATAACCTGCGCAATAAAACAAGCACACACCTCCGAACAAACACTACTAAATTACATCCTGCTTCTTTCTACTTCAACATCAAACGAAATGCCGCTTCTTTCTCTGGTTTATGTGTAACATCCTGCGGTTTTTCACTCAGCAAAATGGAATTTCAGGAACGTCCCTCCCAGAACTGACTGGTCCCTCTCACTCATATACTGTTTCTTATTCATCGCTTTTATGCCCTCGTCTTATTTCCCTGGCACAAAAAAGCCAAGGGCGCATCATCCTTTCCCTTAATATTAAAGTCGACCTCAAATTCCTCCTCATTATTTAGTGTCAAATATTTTAATTAATTGAAATAAACCACACAGCTGCAGAAAAAGGCTTAGTCATACCCCCCACGTGGCGCTGTATAGCTGCCAAAAGGACACACTTCACATGTGACAGCATTAATCAGCACTGGGTGTCAGACAACAGCACACTGCATTCTGGGACATGCAGTTTTTCGTTTCACACTGTTTATGTAATTGCAGACTTAAAAGAAATAATTGACACAGCTGTACATAAGGCCCACAACAAAGAGCTCTACTTCCAGGATTGATTTTATAATTTTTTATTTGCAGCTTTATACAGAGGCTACTAGACTTGGGGGTGTCAGACCACCTTACAATAATAACACTAGTAATGTTCCAACAATATGTGTATAATATAAGGCTATTACCAGCTAGAATACGAGGTCATAAGAATGGCATTAGTGCTATGCAAATATGATCACTCCACTGCAAATAAAAAAAATAGAAAATAAAAAACATTGTCATTTTGAATTCTAAACATCTTTTTATTGGCATTTTATACATTCTGCACACGTACATTCAGTCATGTCTATTCACTATATTTGCGAACCCATACAAGCCTGGATGTTACAGATCGTTCATATAAGTAGAAATTGCACATTAACATACATTGTATTAACAGTTAGTCTTATGTTTTTCACTTCGAAATTATGTACCACAACATATATATACTCAAGGTAGTTACTTCCACATTTAGCCAGGTTTATAACACTAACTCATTTTATTGAAATTAACATTAAACCACATGTACCAAACTTTGTTGTGTTCAGTCTCTAGCATTTCTGTTGATAACAGTGTGGGCTGTCGCATGCTTCTTGGCAGAGTGGGGAGTGTACTAGTCAGGACATCACATCTTATTTGTATATGCGAATATGTGCTATGTGTCACTGGGCGTGGTATCGGGGGGGGGGTCAAGTTCTCTTGTGTTAACAATATGTTCACCGGATTCTCCAGTATCTTCATCCCCTCCCTCTGAGTTTGTCATATTGCTGGTCTCCCAATCCCGCAGCACCTCTGCCCATCTCTCCGCTATAGGATGTTTACGGATTCCCCGCGCATCATCTTTCTGTAGGGCCCTCAGACCAAGCAGACATGTCTCTCTTTTGAGCTACCTTTTTACGTGCCAATACTAATGCCAGATCTACAAATCTATTTCCTATTTTGTTGGCCTTTGGTCTGGGGAACAGGCCTAGCAAGAAGATCCCGGGTGTATTTGGGAGGAATCTGGCCAAAGTTTTACCAATCTCAGCCAGGACTTTCTCCCAGAATCCAATTAAGTGTGGGCATTCCCAGGTCATATGTGCAAAGCCGGCATCCTGTAATCCACATCCAGCGCAGGATTGATCAGTGTCTACTCTCATGACATTCAGTCTATGGGGTGTCAGATACACCGTATGTATATAATTTAATTGGATTGTTTTAAAATTGGAATTTCTTGACACTTGTTTCGAACCCATCAACGCTCGTGACCATTCTTTATCTGTTAGTGGTTTCCCCACAACTCTCCCACTGTCCCCTAGTCTGGTCGAGGTTTTTTTTGACCGATCCCAGGAGTGCCCCATATATCCATTTTATCAGGTGCCTAGCTGTCCCGAGGGTCAGCAGCACTTGGAGCACTCTATGTATGTCGGGCTCCATGGAGCCTCACTACCATATGTCTCGGATTGCTCGTGTTAGTGAATGGTAGGTCAAGAATTGCCCATGAGGTAGGTCATGTGGGGACATTAAATCATCTATAGGAATCAAGGCTCCCAGGTGGAAAAATCTCCCACTACTGTAATCCCAGCCCTTGTCCATTCTACTAATTGGAGTCTGGGGTATGGGGTCAATGGATCTCCATGCGGAATTCCTGTTAGTGGTATTTCGGGTGTGTAAGGATGAGTATTTCCTGTACGCCGGAGGCATCTTTTCCAAAAATATAGTGCAGTCTTCAATAATATATTGGAATTCGGGAGTAATACTTTCTGGTGTAGTAGTTTGGCTAACAACCACCCTGGATTGTTTCTCCCACACCCTTCGTCTAGGAGCTCCAGGCACTGCCCATCCATCCACTGAGCTAACTACTGGAGCTGGGCAGCCAGGTAGTATAGTTCAAAGTCTGGGGCGCCCAGTCCTCCTTCTTCAGGTGCCCTCTGCACTACCTCCAGTGCCACTTTATTCCGCCCCCCCCCCATCCCAAATTAATTTCCGAAGTCGCTGGTTCAGGTCAGTAAACCATCACGGGAGGATCACCACTGGTAGGTACGTAAAATAATACAGCAATCTGGGCAACATAATAATTTTTGATAGTGCTCTATGGGCCATCTGTGACAGTCTAAGTGACCGCCAAAACTTTATAGACGACTTTAGGGATCTAGCAACAGGGCTCAGGTTTCCTACATGATTGTTTCTCTTCTGTGTTTTTCCTTTTTAGAAAATAAGTGAAATAGAATTAATTTCATGGTGGTATTTGTTTGGCTGAGCTACATGTATTAATATGTGTTTCTCGTGAAAGAAAGCCATGTGCAGAATGCTTCTGTATTTGCACCATATGCAAGGCTCTTTGCCCGGGTTTGGTCTTAGCAGTTGCACTGTGTATTGTTTTCAGTTTTTGCACAAATGTCATGTTATTTCTTTTTTATTTACTATATATGCCTTATAATAAATATCAATGAAAGTAGGGGATCCTAAACGTTTCATATTTGATGTATCATATTTTCTTGTTTTTCTATTGGTCTGTGTGAAAGTCTCTTTATTAGTACACCTCTGTGATGTCAGATCTCGCCATGTCGTGAGTGTAGTTTTCACTGTCTGAAACCTATAAATAGTGCCCTTTTTGAGATGTGTGCCAGACTTTTCTCACCTTTTAAAATGTGCTAGTATGCCTAATGATTTATACTCAGACTTTGTGCTTACTTCCATAAAGGCAGACTCCACACTAGTCTGGCTAATGATTTATTGCAGAATTCTAAAATAAAAAGATCTGAGTCCAGAGGTTAGAAAACAGAAGTTTAATCTTCAATGGCACAGTACCGTCTAGCAGTCAGCAGATGAGTAATGTGAGAGTTCTCATTCTGTTTAGAACTTCCACCTAGAGCTGGCATGTGCCAGAATCAAAGATACTCAAACATTAAAGGGAAAGGGACAAGGAATAAATACATACAGATATAACACATTTCCCTTCCTTAACAAAACTAAGAACTGACCCCCCATAGTTTTAGCCACTCTCCTGACATTCCATACCTTTCCATCTTGAGTGACAATACTATTGCGATTAACCTTTATGACTTTGATAGGCTTCCCAAACTTTGCCTCCCCTTTAACCAAAATGCCTGGCTTACGTATTCATTTCTGACCTACTCTCCTGCAACAAAATGAGGTTGCTTCACATTCATCCTTACATCATAATAGTGTTTACATCTCAACAGTTTTTCCTCCACTCTCACGGCCACATCTTCTTTACTTTTCCCACAAAGAGTTTCACCTCTTTTCTTCTTAAACCACCCTGGGCACAGCTTGGAGATAGGTCCCCTTCCTTTCAATAATTTAAAAGGACTAACCTCAGTGGTGGTATGAGGTGTCATGCAGTACAGCCATAACTTTTCTCTCAACTTGTCCTTCCATTCTGCACCAAAACTGCGTGCCCATAGAATGTCCTGTTTCGAAACTCTATTATATCCCTCCACTTGACCATTACCTTGAGGTGCGTACAAGGCAGTGGTGACATGCCTAATGTTAAAATACCTAAGAAAATCCTCCATATCTTGGGATTTCATTTGCACTCCATTATCAGTAATGAGTACCTCCGGATATCCCTCTCTAGCAAAAACTTCTTTGAAGAACTCAATCACATTGGATGTATTGACTTGATGTAAAAGTTTGATTTCAGGCCACTTTGAATGATACTCGATCATTTCTAAGGCAAATCTGCAATCACGAGGCAAAAAATGAAATGGTCCTGAAATGTCAAATCCCACTTTCTGCCAAGGAAACTCTAGCCACTCCACGGGAACTAAAGGAGCAGGACTAGTTATAAGCATCTTTTCACTGCTAGCACAATCAGAGCATTCCCTGACTACTCTGTCTACAAATCTGTCCAAACCTGGCCACCAGAACACAGTTATAACTAATCTATTCATGTAGGACATACCCAGATGACCCTCATGAGCCACAGTAAGAATGCGATCTCGAAGAGCTACAGGTGGTATGCATTTACCTTCCCTGAAAACAAGATTTCCCTCGATTTCCAATTCCCCTGAAACTTTGTAAAATGAAAACAAATCTGCAGGAATCTCTCCCTTAGGAAGCCATCCTTCTCTCACGTACTCTGTAACTTTAAGAAGCAAATTATCGCCCTCCATGGCATCTCTCCACATCTCTTCGGTACTAGTACCAAACCTTCCCGACACTACTTCCTCAATGCTGGCCACAATCTCCTCATCACCCCTGTCCTTACCAATGTTGCAAGACAACCTGGAAAGACAATCTGCTGTCATATTAATTTTCCCTGGCACATATTCCACTTGGAAATTGTACTCTTGCATGCGAGACATTAACCTTGCTATGCGTGCAGTCGCTTTCTGACCACCCCCGGGGGACAAAATGGTTACAAGCGGCTTATGGTCCATCCTCAAAACAAAACGAGCTCCCCAAACATAAGTTGTGACAATACACCCCCCCAAACCATATAAACTTGCATCAACTGTAATTATGCAATTCTTATTCAGACAGTATGGTTGTTAAAGTGAGGGCTGTCACCATTTCAGCCTTGATGCTTTCAAAGGCTTGTTGCTGTCTTTCTCCCCATACAAATTCAATGCTCTTCCTCGTTAATTCTCTCAAAGGTTCCATCTTGGAAGGAAAATTCCTTATAAACGTACTGTAATATTCACAGAGACCTGAAAAAGAGAAAAGTTTATCTCTTGAATCTTGACCAGGGGCTTTAAGAATTGCATCAATGAGAGATTTCTTGGGTACAACTCCTTCCTTCGACAATGTGTGTCCCAGGTATTCCACTGAATTGTGGTATAAGTTGCATTTGTTTCTCTTAAGTGTCAAACCATGTTCTCTCAAAACATCACACACTTTCCTCAGATGACCAGAATGTACTGCTTTGTCACAAGAAAATATAAGAATGTCATCCTGAAAACACTTGATGAAAGTTTCCATCCCTTTGAAAATATGACACATAGATCTCTGGAAAACAGATGCCGCTGAAGCGAGTCCAAATGGCATCCTTTTAAATTGATACAAACCCTGAGGAGTGTTGAACGCTGTCATGTGACGTGATTCTTCTGCCAGTTCAATTTGATGATACGCAGAACGAAGATCAAGTGTAGAAAATATGGTGGCACCACCAAGCATGCTAACCACCTCATTAATATTTGGTAAAGGGTGACAGTCCACCAAAATATTAGCATTTAGGGCTCTAAGATCAATGCATAACCTCAGAGATTTGTCCGCTTTACATGCCAAAACAATGGGAGAAACCCACTCTGATGATTCCACTTCTTCTATGATTCCTCTTTCTAACATCTCTTTAAGGACACCACCCAACTCATCTCTCACATTGATAGGAACACTCCTGAGCTTGTGCTTAACCGGATGTGCTCCTTGCTTAAGTTTTATTATATGAGTAAAACCTTTTAGTTTCCCCAACTTCTCAGAAAAAACTTTTGGAAACTCTCCCTCAATTTCCTCTCCACTTTTGTTGTCTTCAACTACCAGCACGGGTTCTTTGCTACAAGGATTGGGTATTATCCCCAACTTCCACTGATCTCTCCAACCCAGTACATTAACACCCTTCTTTGCCACATACAATTTGATAAATGCAGTCCTCCCTTTGAAGGAGACATCGGAAGCTACATAACCCATAAGATCTATTATGGAACCATCAAAACTTTGTGCTAAGACATCAGAGGCACACAAATCACTGTGGGTCAAAGTTCCATTAAATTTCACATAGAAATAATTTTCAGTGATAATTGACCATGGTGACCCCGAGTCAGTGCTTAATTTGTAAAATATTAAGTGCCAGGGCTCTAACCAGGAGGCCACTGCAGCTTGCACCACCCATCGACCTTGACATCGCTGCCAAAACTACTAACCATCCCTCTCACATGTAAATGCGACAGTTCAGATTATTCCAGGTCCCCAAAGCTAAAGGAATGGCTGGCGAGGTAGGTGTTAGCAATTTTTTAATGTATATTGTATTCCTAAACAACCGTTGTTCTGCTCATCTCTAAATTAGATGAGCAGCGCCACCATGTGGTAGACTGTTCCAAGTATGGTGTTGGCAATTAGGTGCCGAGCACCAGAAACCAATTAAGTGCCGGTGCTGAGCACCGGAAAGCACCGGCTCAAATTAAGCACTGCCTGAGTCAGCCATAAGTTCCAAATCCTTCTCTAAGAACTTAACAATACACTTAGGAGATTTCTTAACTTCAACCTCCCCAGCACAGACTTCATAAACAGACACAACAATTCCAGTTTCTTTAGTGGATACACAGTTGTGGTCACACACACGTATTGCACATGAAACTTCATTAGTTCTCATGGGAAATGCCTTCCCTCTGCTAAGTACTTTCTTCTTATCATCTTTGCATACAAGAGCAAAGTGACCAATACTGCCACACAATGCATTCCTTTCCTATAGCTGGACAGTGTGGAAATGATGCTACATGGTTGAAACTACCACACCTGTAGCAAATTATATTTTTATCAATTTTCTTTCCTGGTTGGGGTAGCTTGCGAGGAGTAATTACTACACACACATCGTCTACACTCTTCTCATTTTTAGCTCCAACCTCTTCAACAGTCTTCATCCCTCTCTCAGATTGCTCAAATGCTTTGGCAGTAGCAATGGTATCATGCAAATTGGGATTACCTCATACCCAGAGTTGTTCTTGTGTTTTTTTACTCTTGAGATTCACTATAATTTGATCCCTGATCATTTCATCGCAGATAACCCCAAAATTGCAGGTAATGGCAAGCGCTCAAAGACAAGTCAAAAATTCATCAAAAGATTCATTTTCCCTTTGTGCACGAGAATAAAATGTATACCTATTAAGTGCAATACTTGTGGTAGGTTTAAACCTATATTCCATACGGGCTAAAGCCTCATCAAAACTACTTAAATCTTCTTGGACGGCTGGCAAAGTCCTCAAAGCTGCCTGACCTTCTGAACCTAAACAGTGTAGCAATATACTTTTTTTTTCTTTCATTCCCCATCCTGTCCCCAACAACTGCTTTCCTATATGTTAAAAATTCTTCCTTCCACCTAGACCAAGGAATAGGTGGTTCACCCTAAGCTTTTAAAAATTTAGCAGGGGATTCAAACTGCATGTTCGGTTCGCACTAGAAACTAATAAACAGAGTGAGCTAAAACATAAAGTAAAATATGTCCCACAGCGACGGTCAAAAATTAATACTATGGTGAATAAATGAAAATGCAGTAATGCACGTTAGAAACAATTAATACACAGATACAGTTTGATTACCAGCCGTGCACATCAGTGTGTAGATAGCTGTGCACTTCAGTACCCTAGTAGTGCACAACGGTGTAACGGCAATTGGTGTAAACAAATGATGTGGAGAGGATATGTGATAATTTAACTCACGTGGAAACAATTGTGCAGCCGTGCACATCGGCGTAAAGCTAGATACTTAATTATGCCAGCAGCCGTGCACATCGGCGTGAAGGTAGTTGTGCACTCAGGTTCTTTTGCCAGCATGGCCTCCCCTTTAACCAAAATGCCTGGCTTACGTATTCTGACCCACTCTCCTACAACAAAATGAGGTTGCTTCAAATTCATTCTAGCATCATAATAGTGTTTACATCTCAACTGTTTTTCCTCCACTCTCACGGCCACATCTTCTTTACTGTTTCAAAACTCTATTATATCTCTCCACTTGATCATTACCTTGAGGTGAGTACAAGGCAGTGGTGACATGCCTAATGTTAAAATACCTAAGAAAATCCTCCATATCTTGGGATTTCATTTGCACTCCATTATCAGTAATGAGTACCTCCGGATATCCCATCCTCGTCGCCAGTGTAGAATTCTAAAATAAAAATATCTGAGTCCAGAGGTTAGGAAACAGAAGTTTAATCTTCAATGGCACAGTACCGTCCAGCAGTCAGCAGATGAGTAATGTGAGAGTTCTCATTCTGTTTAGAACTTCCACCAAGAGCTGGCATGTGCCAGAATCAAAGATACACAAACATTAAAGGGAAAGGGACAAGGAATAAATACATACAGATATATAACATTTATACTTAGATTTTACTTGAAGTTTGAACTAAGCATATTTACGCTAGTACTCTTGCTGAACTAAACTTTTATTCTGCCTCTTTACTTGCTTTGAAGGTCAACCTTTTGTTGTTACATCTCACAATTTGTATTATTTGATGCATTATTAATGATGATTTCAATTTGATTATCTACTTTTTGTCCTCTGTATTGATTAATATATTTAAATAAACCGATATGGTTTTGACTTTGCAATTCTCTATTGGATCGAGTCGCCGACTATTGAGATGCATATGTCTCCGATCCTGCCTAATAGCCCTTTTAATGTATTAGTTAAAAGCATTGACAGAGTAGTAAGTAGCATAACCCCCTTTTATTGCTAATAGACGATACTTTGTGTGTGATACACAGTTTCAACGTGCAGTGCGAGTGTCACCTACTACACTACAGCACAGTCCCAATATTTCTTTTGTAGACAATGACAGGTCGAGAGATGGCAGTTTTAGTGTCTTCTAACTTTCAGAAAGTGTACCGTAGCTCAGATGTAAAAGTACAGCAAAGGGTGGACCTGCAAAATGACGTGCCCAAAATATCTCATTTTGTAGCCAATTCATACAGAATCGCAGCTTTTATTCTCTGTTATAATTTGATTATTCGCTTACCAAAGTATGCCGTTTTACAAATAATAATGGTATACCCTGTGAATACATCACTGACTAGCCTTGAGTTGGAGGACGAGCACAGGACCTCATCTGCTCTGAGCCACAGCTGTCTGCCTTTAAGTGTCAGGGTATTAAAATATTCGTGGAGCCCTGGAACAGGAAGGTTCCTTCAGTTTTACTCTGTCCCGTCCATTAGTTGGGTCAACAGATCGATGCCTCCATGCCTACGTACAGCGTTTCTTGTTTCTCTTTCCCTTTCAAGGTCGATCCAGATACAGCCTTCCAGCTGCTTACCGAAGTTTCTTTATTTGGAGAACAAAAGCACTTCATAGCAGTTGGTAAGGAGGACAGTGCATTTGACAAATGTTTTAAAGAAATAGCAAACTATGTAATGACTAGTGTAAGAGCGCTAATTTCCTGTGCTTCACTTCACATCACATTGAAAGGGATGCTCTGGCCTGTGAGCCACTGCCTTGCCCCACTTCCTCAAGCCAGGTCTAAAATCTCAGCCTCTGTTGCAGCTCCAGCAGTAGTTGTGGCTCTTTACAGCATCCCTGACAAATATTGTACAGTGGACCCTTCTCCCAAGCGGGTTTGTTGTTTGCCAAAGCCAGCTGAACTGCAGTGGCACCCAAGCATCACCCTTGTGCAGGTCGTGTGCACTTTGTGGGCTTATGCACGTTAAGCAGCTGTCGCCTCAGATGTGTCAGATGTCATACTTTTGACAGTATACATTAGGGCGCTTTCTCCACTTGGTACCCCGTATGAGTTTTGGACTCTCCTTTAAACTGGTTGAAACGAGGGCGTTATCCGAGAAGGGGTCGGACATGGAAGTTGAGATATGCAAATCTGCTACAGTTCAGGTTCACACCTACTTTTTGACTTCCTCTCATCCTAGAGGTGATGATGCAGTGGTACCACCAGTGCTTTAAATGGGAAAAAATAAGTGCAGGTACTCATTAAATTGAGCTAGGGGCGTGGCTAGTGGGCGGGGTTAGAGGCGGAGCGAGACATGATGATACAAAAACACTTCTATTGAGTATTCATTTTGCCCTTGCATTGCCCTGGATAGTGGTCTCAAACTTCCCATACGTGCAGATCAACAGCTAAAACCCTGAATGAGCCAAGCCATCAACAGTACTTTTATCACTCTCAGGCTAATAATCAATGTCTAGGACAGGAGAGACTCTGGCACTTACACAGGTTGCAGGATAGAAAATAACATGTTAGAAATGTATGAATATAAACAAAATGTGTTAACTCGTTACACAAAATTAAAGCCAAACACCAAATGTTCATATTTTTTTGTTTTGTAAGATTTGCAGCTTCTTAATATTATAATAATTCTAATGTTCCTACTTGCTTGCATTTGAAGCAATCCTTATATATTCAAGAGTGCACACACACAAACAATGACATTCCACGCATTTCTTTTCAAATACCTGCTGATTCTCTTCCTCTACGAGTTTGTTTCTCTCTCAGAGACATACACTCTCTGTTTTCACATCTCTAATCTTGCGATCCCTCCCGCACTCACTTCTCTCCCGTTTGAAGCTAATTCTGTCCCACTCTCTTTACCCCAATTGTATCCTATCACTCTCTCTACCATCACTCTTTCTATTTCTAATCTGCCATCTCCGCGCCTCTCTTCTGCTTTCGATAGCCGTCTGGATCTCTCCCCTGACTATCTGCCATTCCCCCTTCTGCCTCTCTATCTTTTCCCACTTTGAACTCTCTGCTCCTTCCACCTCACTCTTCACCTTCACTCACCCCCATTCTCCCTCCTTTCCCCTCGACAGAAGGCCCCACGGCTGGAGAGCTTGCAGTGGCAGACAGTGAGCACAGCAGGGTCCCGAGCGCATGCAGAGTCCAGATAGAGGTCAGGGGAAGTACAATACTGGCCTCCCATGAGGAGGTCATTTGACCTCCTCCCACCTCACCTGGGCACTTTTCAGAGGGTCAACCTCGCTCTCAAATTCCCCCTATGTTCCACGCACCCCGACATTTAAAACTATGAAATACCTGTCTGCCAATGCGTTTTGTGCCGAGGTCAAATGATGCACGCCTCACCTCGGGTGCCTCCTGTGCGTGCTTCTTTCTGCCTGGACTCGACCTTGGAGTGCTTGCGACTAGCGGGGGTCTTTGGTCGGGGGCACCTGCCTTTGATACCTGCTGCTGCACGACCTTCCACCCCATACAAGAGGCATGCAGCGCCGCTCTGCCAAGCGTGCCACCCGGTCTCGCTCTCGGGGACCCAGGCTGCAGAATGGCACCGTAGTGGGAGGGACTCCCCATCTCTGGACCCCCGGGCTGCTCTCATGTTTCGGGACCGACAGTTGTCCTCCGCTCCATGTTACACATTCCACTAAACGCGCCACAGTTGAGTAATCTGACTTTCAGGATTAGCAACTAATGTGAATTTGTCGTCTCTGTCTTCCATGATCTTGCTCTTATCTGCATCTACGAACCATTTAAGCGCTGCGGTTACTACGCATGCGGTACTAAGCGCTATACGAGTGCATTTAGCATAACATTTCTCTACTCGCTCTTCCGGCTGCCAGCATTCCGAGGGGTTCTACTTGTGTGGTGTTGAGGTGTGCGATATTGAGTTAAGCTTTTTCCCAAGATATGAGGCGGGGAGGACGTGCCCTCATTCCCGAGGACACCCCTGTGGGTGCAGCTTCCTGTGCCCCCTCTCTTTCTCTTCTCGGTTAATTTGGACTTTGCCTTAATCTTGTGTTATTATATATCACCGCCGCCAGTTCTACGGTTTGCTGTGTTAGTTTAGTGTCAAACTCAGTGCTTTAAATGGCCCGGTACTCACCGGCGCTTAGGCCATTTTCACCACCTCAACCCTGCCCTTCATGGACTCAATGTCCCAGCAGGCGGGCTGGCGGGGTGGGGGTGGGGGTGGATTTGAAGTCAGACCCCAGTGGGAGGCCAAGGGGTGAAAATGGCCCTTTTTACCTGGGTTCCTCCTTGGCCGGTCAGGCACAGGCCCTCGCCAATGTCCCAAACACTAACAGGGGGACCCAGCATCGACACCTGGCAGGGGGATGGTGAGGATAAGGGGAGTTTCCATTTGGGTAGGAACGGAGCAGAGGCCCTCTTTCCCTTACGGCATGCCTCCAATAGGCCGCCACAGCTGAATAATACTGACAGACGGCAAACATGCTGCCAAAAAAAACGGCTCACAGTTGGCCCTCGGGCTCCAGTCCAGTGCCCAACTCATCAATCTGATCCTGAGTACCGGTACTCTCCTTGACAGTGGAGAAGTGCCGGTACTCGGCTTGGTAAAAATAAGAAGTGCCGGTACTCAGTACCGGTGAGTACCGGCCCATTTAAAGCACTGGGTACCACAATGCCCCTGCAGATCTAACAGACATGAAATGAGGTGACACTGGGCCACTGTGAGGTCTGGAGAGGGGATGAAGTGGTGGATGATTGCCATTGGGGTGAAATGGTGCAGGGCTAATACAATGTCCATATTGATCTAGAGGAGAGGAAAAGAGGTGCTGTTGGGTCTCCATGCCGTCAGAAGAGGGTATGAAGTGATACAGGATCGCTATTAGTCGCACAGATGGAGTGAATGGAGTATGAGATGATGCTCGGGCTTCATAACATCTGGATAGAGCGTGAAGTCTTGCAGGCTCGCTATATGGTACATGCGGACCAAGTGAATATGTTATGAAATGATGCAGGGTCATCATAAGGGCCACACAGACTTAGGGAGATGGCACCAGATGACTCAAGGGCACCATGGGACCCATTTGGACCAAAGGAGGATGAATGAGAAGATACAGGGTTGCCATAAAGGCTATGTGGGCAAAGGGAAAGTCAATCAGATGATGCAGGGGCTCCATGAGGCCTAAAGAGAGGAGGAAGTGATGAAGGATCACCATCTAATCCATGCAAACTAGGTGAGCAGGGCATGAGATAATGCAGGGGCGTCGTGTGGTCCAAGTAGACAGAGGTAGAGGGTACAAGAGGCCCACGAAGCCTGTGTGGGCACAGGTGGGGAGAATGAGATGCAGGAGTGCCTTCAGATCCAAGCAGATTGAAGAGAGAGAGAAATGGATGCTGTAGCAGGTACCATGAGGTTCACACAGGCTGAGTCTGGGTTGGATATGATGTTAAGAGGCCATGAGATTCATGCACATCTAGGGAATGGAAATTATATCATTCTAGTTCCCCCATACCGTATTATGCATAATTACACAAACTGCAAATCTGACATCAAGTGCTACATTTTAGTGCGAAATCTGTCCTTGCGTCAATTTTTGATGGAAGGAAGCATTTTGCTCTAAAAAAAGCATGAAAAACACAACTGCCGCAAACTACACCCTCTCATGTTCTGTTGAGCACGTTCTTCTGACGCTATAAATTATGCCACAGATGGTGAAATAATTACGCAGTGCTGCGTAATGGCATAATTTCAGCAATTCCATGTAACATGCATAATGTGAAATTCCCAGAAATATGCGGATTACCCCATCGTAATTTAAATTTAATCTGGGCCTAACTATGAATTGGCTTCATGACTCTAAAATTATTGGACATCCTGGATTACCTAAATTATTAGGAGCAATTAGAAGATATTTTTGCTGGACAGTCCTATTTGCTGATGTGCAGTTATATGTTCAGGGGTGATCCATTTGTATTTACAAAAATAATTCCCATATTATACCTGCGGGTCTTTTGAGACCAATACCTGTTCCAGTCAAACCTTGGCATATGGCGTCAATGGATTTTATCGTAGAGTTACCTAAAAGTAAAAATTAGACTGTTATTTAGGTGGTTATAGGTCATGACGACCTCCTTCGAAAAAGAAGTGTAAAGGCTTCTGGTAAACAAATTACTTCGATAATAACCCTGAGGAACTCAGCTGAACAATTTCCATGCAGACACCTCCAGATCCTGAATCTACCTCACCGATTGTTACATTGCATTTGTTTAGTTGCTTTCGTATTCCTGATTGCTTACTTACTCTATATATATTCGTACAGCGCTCTGGTACCCTGATGGGTAATGTTCGCGCTATATAAAACTCCTCAAATAAATACATTAAGTAGATAAATAAATACATTTAAATGAAACAGGTAATTTGATCTCATTACTGGGATTAAACATGACATTTGATTACATGGTATTCTGCAAGTCTTGATTACTGACAAGGGATCCCAATTTACCTCATGATTTTGGTCTATTTTATGTACGGAATTGGACATGAATGTTATGTTATGTTATTGGTGTATTTATAGTGCGCTGATCAACCTTGTTGGTGTGTGAGGCCAGCACTGGGGACTTACTCGAAATGTCAGGTCTTCAGCTTCTTGTGAAGGTCAAGAAGAGAGGAGGAGGCTCTGATGTGTTGTGGGATGTCGTTTCAGGCGTTAAGGGCCAGGTACGAAAAGGTGTAGCCCTCTCCTCTGCTTTTGTGTATCTGTGGGGTGTGTGCTAGTGAGAGACTGGCAGAGCGGATGTGTCTGGAAGGTTGGTGGAAGTGAATGCAGCTGTAGAGGTAAGCAGGGCCAGTGTCTTGGAGATCCTTGTAGGTGTGGGTGTAGAGCTTAAAGTCTGTGCGCTTGTGTATTAGGAGTCACTGGAGTTCACTAAGGTGTGGTGTGATGTGGGCTCGGTGTGGGAGGTTGAGGAATAGTCTGGACATCAGTCTGTCTACTAGTTATCACCCCCAAAAAGAAGGACAGACTGAAAGATTGCACCAATATGTTGAACAATATTTAAGATATCAGTCTTTGCTACAAAAAAGAGTATTGGAGTATTACGTTATGGTTAGCAAAATTAAAATATAAAAATATTGAACATTAAGCCACTGGATTGACCTTTGATTTGTATTAATACCATCATCCCAGAATATTATCATTACATATGTCTTTATCTGCAACATTTCCTTAAGTACAAGAACATTTAGCTGAGTTGAAAGGAGCCCAAAATCAGCACAGGAAGCCATTGGAAAAGCTAAAGCTAGGTGCAAAGTACATGTGATCATAAAAGAACCCCTGCAGAGAAAAACATTGCGCTTGGAAAAGTACGACTGCTCGCTAACAATTTTCGTGTGAATAAAATCCTCTAAGCTACAATCAAAATGAGTTGGTCCATTTCCTATTGAGCGGATTGTGAATCAGTGTTTGTACTACTGAAATTGCCCCAGTCCATAAACATTGTTATCTTTTCCGTGTATCTTTGTTAACACTCTATTCTGTGCAAATACAGATATTGTGCCATTTTAGGTGAAAGCTGGAAAAGAATATATGGTACATAAGATTCCAGATACAAGAACTGTTAGAAAACAGTTGCAATATTTAGTAGATTGGAAAGGGGCTCAGCCCGGGGGGGCAAGGGGGAGTATGTTAACCAGCATATAGTTTTCATGATCCACATTTAATATGTGAGGTTTATGCCACGATTCCTGGCAAAACAGGAGCTCCACCATTGTGGCATAGACTCACCTTTTTGCGCTGTGCAGGTATGTGAGTGCAGTACTCCAAATTCATAAGCACTAGGTTCATTAGGGGGCAGAAAGGCAGGTAGTGCTCCCGGAATGTAAGCACCTCTCACTGACAGGCTTCACATCTCTGAAGGAAGCACTGGGCAGATCTAGCTGAATGCAAAACTACATTTCCCATGAATCCACCAAAGTCTCACAGGCTTTGCAAATGGTGCCAGCCATTTTGAAGTTATCAAGTATAAGTGTCCTCGTGGTTCAGAGCATCCTTGCCAGCTTATCAATATATGTTGTTGTTGCAGCAGAAACTTGGTGCCAGACCTTGTGAAAACCTTAGAGACAGTTTGGTGTCTTTTTGGAAGTGTATGTTTGAGTAACCATGGCATTCAAGTCTACAGTGCCTATGCCAAAGAACACCAATATAAGGATGAGATTAAAAAAACAGTAGCCCCTGTGAGCCCAAATGATTCTAAGTCAATATCTCCTTGTTATTGAGACAGCACAAGAACTGTTAGACTTTAAGACCAGAGAGTATGAGCATCAGTTATTTTATAGATCCTTAACTGTAAGTGGCGCTGATGCCACAGTGAGTAGGATTGCCACCTGCCCAGCATTTTACTGGTCGGGCCTGTATTTGTATGTAAATATTAATTAAAACATTTGGAAAATCAATGAAAACCAGTGTTTGTCCCTTTTAAATTATAAACTTATAGAAAGTTCAAAAGTATGAAATAATTTCAAATGTAGTGTAGTATGTTAAAAAAGAACATACCGAAGTTTCCACAACGTGGTGCTCAAGGACCTGCTTTTGGCCCTTCTAGAATTTAAACACATTAACATTAGCATCAAAAACATAAACAAATAGCCAGTATTTGTCTTTGAGAGACATGGCAACCATATTAGGGAGACAGCCTCCTAACTTGTAAGGGTCAAAAGATAATAGCCCTAGCAAGAGATGAGAGTATCAAGAAACATCTTGGCGATGTCCAAATATGTTGTAGAGTTAAAGCTGAGTACGAAACAGCCCAAAACATTTCACAATACCAGAAAAACGGTAGCCCTGATGCCCAAAACCCAACGTTTGTCATATTAGCACAAGATATGATGACCGTGATGACATGACAAGACCTGCGTATGTCTTACATCAATAGTGGATCAACAGTATAGCTGTCATGTGAAGAGCGAAATGCAGGTAAAGTATGAAAATAAAAGATGGGCTAGTATAAGCACTCAGTGGTTGGTGCCGATAGTTTTCGCAATCAGCTGAATGGAATGCTTGGCAATTCGAAAACATGGCAGCCATCTTGGAAGGAATTCCAGTGGAATTGGTGCTAACCCACACATAAGATGCACTCAGTTTGTTTTGCTAAAAAAGTCCAGTATTCTATCAGTTCAGAGCAACTGTAAAAGAAAACAAATAGAAAGTTTTCGTAGCTGCTATTGCAGTGCTACTGAAATTATAGAATTCTTGGTATAGAATTCTTAGGGGGGGGGGGGTGGGCTTCTGTACTTCATGCCACAAAAGGCATTGGGACGGAAAAGTCCCTTGTATGGTGACGGTCATGCACCCCTGCCCTGAGTGCCCCCGCTGCTGTGATATCTGGATCCCTGATGCTGATTTTTGTTGTCATGGGCCAACTCGGATCATGCGTGTGCACCATGATGTAGGCCTATCTCATGGATTGCAGCCATGTTGGCGCGGGAGAGGCGCCTAAGGCACTACCCTCATAGTGGTGGAAGGCTACTGCCTTTGCCAGAAGTTAAGTAGCATGAGCACAGTAGTGGCAGCATACTGTGCAGTGATCAGTAGAAGTGAACTGACCTTTTTAGGTTTCACTTGCACACCGCTAGGGCTTTGCTTGTGAAATCTATTGTATTTAATATAAATCTTAAAAGGGGCTTACTTCCCGCCCTTACTTTTCATTGGTTCGTGTGCTTGCCATTGACTATTTCTCCGTTTCTATTGGTTGTAGCATGCTGTTTCCTCTTGTTCCTTGTGTTTTTTCTTATCAGTGTCCCAATGCCCAAGCGCTCCTTTTCCTCGGTATTGGTGGGGGAAACTTCTTTAATTCGGTTTGTTTGTTTACCTAATCTCTCCCTGCCTGCACGCATTTGAAGCGTGCTTGTCATCTGCATGTTTTTTGTTTTTCTGAAGTCTTTGAATTTATCTTTTTTGTGTTAGCACACATTTCAAGCGTGCATGTACAGAATGTTGAGCCAAGTCAGAGACTCGAACCCGGCTCCCCAGCTCCAAGGTCAGCAGCTCTGGCCGTTACTCCACATCCTCTGTCTTGCGAGAAATGGCCAATCATTACAATCAAGCATTATGCATAGCCTGTTTACATGGCAAGTACAAGCAGACACAGTTAAAACGTAACAACCTTCTTGCGGTGTACACATGCATTGATTCTGAAAGAATGTTAAAATGCTATCTGCATCACTCTTCTGTGTGACCCAGAGCTCGGAGTTCCGGGGTCTAGAGGTAGAGGGCAGCTGCTGGGTACTCACATCACTTGGGCACCGGGGTGCAAGCTGAGCTAGAGGTCAATGGGACACAGTGAGAGAGGCAGAGGCCAGAGGGACACTGGCATGAAAGACAGTCTACACTCCTTACCAGCCTCTTACCTGTCAGGCGCAACTCCCAGCGAAGTGCAACTCACTGCTAACGTCACTGCTGCGGGGTCTTCCGAAAAGAGAGGAAGATGGTCTTGAATATTCCTGCAGAGTTAAAGCTTAGTAATGTCATTACTCCTCACTACATGTATAATGAAGAATCGGCCTCAAACTGGACAGAATCTGCCCACTTGACACATGATAATGTATGTACATATATCTGGTCAATAGATTGGCTTCATGAGGCTGGTCTGAGTAACATTCAATAACATTATTATTGATAGCATGCATTTTTATTTAGCACTCGGTCCCTCTGTTTTTGCCACTTCGAGCCGCCATAAATACGTCTCACTGCTGGACTATGCTGAACCCTTCACGCGCCGCCGTGTATCCCCAGAATGCAGAAGTGCTGCGAAGGACAGCCTCGCTGCAGTGACCTTGGAGCTGAGGCTTCCAGCACCAGGGTCTTTATGAAGCGCTCATCCGGCTCCCTGGGGAATGTCCGCTGCAGCCCAGGCCCTCTGCTGACGGCACTGCACGTCTCAGTGTGCTGCTCGTGCAGACGGTCATGTTCACTTAGTGGCTGATCAAGTTCTGTGCACTCTAAAAACACATGTTGACGCTGCGCCTTAGTGTTAGCATACATTAAGCTACAATAAGTGATGAAAGCTGCAGTGATGGCTTACCTGGATACATGTGAGTGCCATGTGACCCGTAGATGTCATATTCAGTGCCATCTTCATGAACGGCTGACAGAACCCACCTCTGTAACAGAAATGAAGCCTGACTGGACCTTTTACAAACCCTGCGGCCAGAGCCACAAAAGTGCTGTGCATTTGTAAAGACAGCACATCTCTATTTCGAAATACAAAGTGTCAATTCACAATGTGAAAAATTGCATTGCAATTCAAGTGTGCTTGTACAAGAAGTTAAGCCGACGCCGAGACTCGAACCCGGCTCCCCAGCTCCAAGGTCGACAGTTCTGGCTGTTACGTCACATCCTCTGTCGAGCGAGAAATGGCCAATCATAAATACATTGCTGCCTTAGTTGGCTGACAAAAAATAGCCTCAGCAGTACAAGCCCTTCAGCTATTTAATTGTAAAGCTCTTTAGCTGCGAGCTTCTCAGTGAGACGGCAGTGCTGGATGAAATGTCTCTCTCATTGTTGTGTCTAATTCTTGATCTAGATTTGATGTCTTCCCCCTTTCTCTCTCCTTTCTGTTCTCACATTGTAGTGTCTCTACTGCTGATGGAGGCCTCATAGAAGAGAACCAATCTAATGCAGAGGTTGCCTCGTTACTACAGAACCCCTTACCCTTCTATGCTCAGGGGTAACCTGGCTTGCGTGGCTCGCCTGCTCCTTGAAATATGACTTACAACAACTGCAGGCGAAGTCCAAGAAACAGCATCAGTAAACTGAAAGAGTGTCAGTGCCTCCGTCGGATCAGTTAGACATGCAGCCTTTCAGATACATACAGAAGAGTTGGGCTGTCCATTGCTTTCCTAAAGCCAGAAGGGGGGCTTTGTTCTTAGTGCTGATGGACGGATCATAAGTAAGATAATAGCAACAAGTTATATTTTTGCACAGTTTTTTTTTTTTAATGAACACAAACTCACCCCAAGGACGTTGGAGCACTTAACATGAGCCGCACTAAAGTTACACAAAGTCAGATTGGCAAGGAGAGATTACGTGATTTGCCCAGAATCATAGGATGTAGAGCAGACACTGGGACTTAATCCTTGTTCCCCAGTTCCAAAGTGGGCAGCTCTGATCGTAACTGCAGTTCTAAAACAAGCATTTGCAATGCAATAGGTCTCGCATTTGTGGGAGTTAGAGCTATTGGTACTGTAAATGACAATGGGGCATATTAACAAGCCGGCGATAAAAAATTATCGCCGCTTTAGCGTCTGTTTTCAGACGAAAAGCGGCGATAATTTTATCGCTGTATTAGCAAGGTCACGCTATCGCGTGAATCCTTGCCCTATCGCCCTTTCCCATAACGCTCATCCTGCATCTCTAATGAGATGCAAGGTGGGCGTTACTGGCGTACCCCAGATGGGCTACGTTGTAAATATCGCCGATGTGCACATCGCGATATTTACAAGGCAGCCCACAGGATGATAGCAGACGTTAGATTTTGGCGAAAATCTAACGTCTGCTATTATCCCGACTTAGCCATCCCTAACATAGGGGGTGGATTGTGCTGATACGACCACAGGGTCGTATCAGCAAGGTTATCGCCGTTTTGCAGGGAACATCGCTGGAAAACCATCTATCTCTGGAATTTTTATCGCCCTGGAGAAGCGTGTTGTTAATAACGCGCTACCAGGGCGATAAGTTCCGGAGATAGCCAGCGATAGGATATCTATCGCTAAGCACGGCCAGCGATAATTATCGCTGGCCGTTGATAATATGCCCCAATGTCTTTTACCTATGTGTTTTGGTTTAGAGTGGAGTGGATGTATTTTGTTTGGAGTGGAATTATGTAGGTTGAATTGGAATGGTTAGTTGTGGAATTGTGTAGAGTGGCATTGTGTGGTGGGGAGTGGATTTGTGTAGTGGAATTATGTGACATGGTGAATAGATAGGGATGAGAGCTGCAAAGAATAGATAGAAGATAGAGAGGGATAGGTAGTTTGTACACGAAGTGGTGAATGAACTGTAGATGGAGGAGCAGAAAGAGTGTGTGAGAAAGAGAGAAAGAAGGGTAGAGTATGCATAAAGGGTGTACGCATAAGAGACCCTAAGAAGCGGAGGAGACCGTGGGTTTGAGGGACGGAGACGTTCAAAAGGCACGGGATAGAAACTGTGCTTGAAGACCTGAAGTGAACTAATATGAGAGTGCGTGAGAGAATGAAAGAGAGGTGTGAGAGAGAGAGAGAGAGCGAGAGAGAGGAGAAGAAGGGGCACCCAGAGGGTGGGGAGGGGGAGGCGAGAGGTGGACTCTTGGGCTTGGAGGTGCCTCTGCCCGAAGCTACTTCTCCTCTTCTCAATGAGTTTGGATTCACACCCAGTGAAACCAGGTCTGGAGTTTCATTACCCTGTAAGTTTTGGTCCAGAATATTAGACCACTCATAGTTGCCCAGACTGCTCTGGGAAACTCATAATGGGCTCCTATGAAGACATAAAAAAAGGCTTCAGAAACACGTGAAAGCTGTCTGACAACGACTCTAATCATTTTATGTCTGAAACTTTCAAGAGCTGACATAACGGCAATATTTCAGACATGCAGGTTTCAGGGCTATTGAAAAATTTCGCCAATTGTGAGAGAAGATAATCATGAACGTAATGTGCTTTTTTTAAATTATGCAAGTGAAGTCTTATGTAGAGATTGGTTGCTGGCTAACTCGTAGTTCTTGAAGTTTCCACATTTTCCTGAATTTAAGCCACGGGCCGTTTTTTCCACGATAATTGGCACTATTTCCTTGTGAATCCAGGCTTTCATTCAAAATGGATTTGTTTTTCTCATGAGTTAAATTTAAAATCGTTTACCTCTGAAATCTAACTGAATATTGGTGACACATTTTTCTCAAAACAACTTAAAAAGGGTTTGAAAGTCCTGATTTGAAAACAGACAAGAAAACCTATTTGCACAAAACGTAATGAACTAGAAGATATTAAGTAAAAAAAACTGCCAAGAATTGTGGGAAGTTAATGAGAATTATTTTTACAGATCTGCACACCCCTAAATCATGAGAAGAAAATAATGCATTAGATGGGTTGAATTAAATAAAAAGATGTATGAAGGTTTGATGAAGGTTAGCCTTGTCTATGTTGTATGCTTGCTGGCCCAACAAGAGATTGGAAAGAGAGTAGACAGCATGGAAAAGCCATCACCATGGAGAGAAACAAGCCTTTGCAATGCAATAGGTCTCGCATTTACGCGAGTTTGAGCTATTGACGTTGCAAATAACAATGCCTTTCATTTTTGTTTTCGTTTTTAAAACATAAATAAAACCCATTGTCATTTACAATGCCAATAGCTTAAAATTGCGTAAATGCGAGACCTATTGCATTGCAAATGCTTGTTATTTATAACTCGGTAGGACATGTCTCCTATATCATTTGATTGATGTATCATTTGCATCACTAAATAGCCAAACCCATTAAGCAGTGGCGCCTTTTGATGGGGGCCAGCAAGGGACCATGCCCCAGCTCTAAGTGCACCCACTTTTGCCGCACTACCATAGCTGCTCAAGGTAGCAGGATGCCACACAGAAAAAACAAACAGAAACTGATCCTTGCAACACAGAATTTGTTTAAGTTACCTTTCATTTCAAAGCAGTGTTGTTTGCTTACAAGGTTTAATATCTATGTTGTTGTATTCTCCTTAGGGTGTCCATAACAGGCTTTCCAAATATCATGTCCTTATATAGGCACAATTCGCCCTGCCCTTATATAGGCATAGAATCCCAGGCCTTATTTAGGCATTAAACCGTGCACTCCAAATACAGGCATGGTCTCTGGCATCCGTCCACCCTAACGTCACAACGAGTTCATGAAGAACAGACCCTTAGGCTGCGGGAGTTTCCCTAGTCCAGGACTATTGATTTCTTCAAGGCCTCATCTATTATGCATGAACCATTATTCCTTAGGGGTTCATTCATGACGTCTTTCGTTGTCCAATTCACGTCAATGCTAACATTCCTAAGGTACTCTCAGGTATAAATATACCTTCCCTAGCCCCTGTAAACTAGAGGAGACCTCGACTTCAGAGGAGCCCGTATCCCGGCCTGACGCACTGAGAAGACGCTGCCATTCCCTGCACGCAGAGAGCCCAGCTTCCAGCTTCCAGTGATCTGACTTCCCTTGTGGGGTGTTGGAGTTCGAGTCTGGCAAAGAGATTCCAACCTCTCTCATTCTTCAGGTATGGAGCTGATAAGAACCTAGAGGGACTCTTGGCATACTAGGCATACTAGACTTAACATACTCTTAGTATACCATAGTAAGGAATACTTCACCTACTTCTTCCCTCTTCCTACACCTAGGTTAGGTTAGGTACACTGGGGTAGAACTAGCTTAGCACCGCATCGTATGAGTACTCGCATTTTTAGTCTGTGTTATTTATGTAACAGCATTTGTACTAAAAGATAATGCTATCGCAGTATTATTTATTTCTACTGCTCACCCTGTACATTATTTATCTCGCATACTGACTTGTGATCGTAACAGCACATTATACTTACACCAGAAACAAGACTGTTCAATAAACCTTTTATTGAAAACGCCCGTCTATTATTTCTGTGTAACTCTGAGGAAAACTAAGCATGCACGACTGAGCTGAGTGAAATAGTTATCTAGTTTTTCCACGACTCTGGGACACGTTCTGATTCTAAAAGGAAAACATATTGGTCATGTTTTGCGGCTGCCAGAAACTACTCCCTTCTTGTTGTCAAGGAGTTTCTAGTGGCCTCTGAGCTAGCTGGCACAAGTAATTAAGTTTAATATACTCGATAGGGACATACCGACCTTAGTCCTATGTCAAACCTATAGGATATATTATTCCAATGCGCAGAGCCTATTAGGGAAATAGGAGCTACACTACATGGCGCCCAACGGTTTGGTTAGGCAGTAATTCAACTTTAGATACTGAGTAACTCAGCCGTGCTATTTTCTCTCAAAGACCCCTACCCATATACTCCAAAAGACGTCTGGAGTGGGCAGGGTTAGGTATCCACCAAGGCTACATAGGGAAGCACCCTATATATTAGCTGTTTGGTTTGCTCAACGTTGAAGGATACTGTGTTCCAAAATATTGTGCACCTAATCTTTTTTTCCTTGAAACTTGTTCTACATTTTTCAAACAACAAAAAAATGCCTGACGGTGACAATGAAGCCGGAAACGGTGGAGCTGCGGCTGATGCAGCCCAAGCAGCACTTTTTAACCTTACAGGTTTAAATGAAACCGAGGAGGGTGTGGTACACATCCCTCAAAACTTAAGAAGAGCCATAACTCTAAAACTTATAAAACATGGCCTATCGCCAAGAGGAGGTAGAGCAGTTTTCATGAGAGAGGCACATGAATCATTTCAGACAGAGGTATTCTATTCATGGGTACTACCTCCGGAATGCAATCCAACATCACAAACATTTCACTTCTACAAAGAAGATGAACTACCAGAGGAATACATTCCTTTCGAGGATATTGAAATTCCATTAACATACCAAGAGCATCAGCTCTGGTTTAAAGGCGCCCTAAAACATCACAAAAACATTACCAGGCTCGGTCCACTAGGTTGACCAGGAGCAACATGGCCGATTTTAGCCGGCTACACACCTCATCCTGAACTGGATATAATGACAGATGAGGAATTATATACTCAAATAAAAGAGTTAATAAAAATCTACAGACAATTGGTCCAATATGTCATGCGGACTTTTACAGTCCGACCACCATTGACATATCCAAATCCAACTCCCCAACAGGGGAATACACTAAAAATTACACCACAGACTCTCAACTCAGTCATGGGTAAAATGCCCACAAAACGTGAGCAAATTCCATTTTGGATAGCTCAAAAATTACTCAAATCGAAGCAGTATTTCCAAATACTAGCCCGCATGAGAAACACAGAATCCTAACAATCAGTTTACCGATGGGGATCACACCACAACTGGAAGACTGCACCACTTGGGGCTCAGTCTTTGCTGCCATCTATACTAAAACACATGGTGTTCCGTCAATTGCGGTAATACCTGATGTCCTAAAACAAATTCAAAATGAATATGGGGCAGAGCCTGCTCTAAATTTAGGTATGAAATTACTGAAAAATTTCGAGCAGGTCTCAACAATAATATTATCTAATATTAAAGGGGAGGCAGCAGCGGTGGCGATCTGCCAAAAATTTAGGGAATTCGATGTTACAGAACATCAAACTGAGCTACCCAGAATTATAGAACAATCTTATGCAGAATTAGGCAGAGATAGTTTGGGTGGAAGACCACTGAAACCAAAACTATCTGAAAGTCCTGAGAAGGACTCAATAAAACAAACTCCTACATCTTCTAAAAAGAAGTGGGAGTCTACTAAACAAAAATCAAACGAGAAACGTTCTCAATCCCGAGGTAGGTCTCCTCAACAGGAGCCCTCTGAAAGGAGGTATAACCTCAGGAATAGGGATAATTTGAGAAAACCTGATAGGTATCATGATACTGATACACGTTCCTCTCGTCCCTTTCAGATCTCACCACAGACTTCGGAAAGAAGAGGACGGACGGAACACAGAGAAGAACGCATGACATCGAAAGACGACAAACACGCTCCAAAACTAAAGTAAAACCTCAATTCTCCAAAAAGAAAGTAGCAGGTCTAAAAATAAGACATGCCGAGAATACTGAGATCACAACTCAAGAACGGAGAATGGGCTCAGACCATGCTGGACAGTGCAGCAGAAGTCACAATAGTTCGCCAGAACCTGAGGGAACTTCTGGAGATAGTGGACTTGAATGAGTACATCACAGTTGAGACTGTAGACACCAGGGTTAGTACACCACAAAAGTTATATGACATAACACTCCGGATGGAGGGAGACAAACCTAGACAGGTGAAAGCACTTTTTTGGGAAAAACTATCAAAGGGCTATGACCAGTGTTCCCTGTAAGGTGCGCGCCTGGGCACCCGCGCACCTTTAAGGCACCGAGCGCGCAGTGTCCCGTGTGAAGCGCGCACACGTTAGCGCCGCCGCCCGCTTTTAAAATGCGAGCGGCAAAAAACAGCAATTTCCCGGTTGCCTGAGGCCTTTGTGAAAGGATTCCTGTTAATCACAGCGCCCGTTATGCGCTGCAATTAACAGGAATACTTTCACAAATGCCCACAATCAGCCCGCAGCCTCTCTCTATTGAGAAAAGACATGCATCAAGTCCAAAAGCACGACGTGTGCTTTACACGTCGTGCTTTTGGACTTGCTTCATTTCTTTTCTAAATACAGCGCGGCTGGGTGCTGATTGTGGGCCATTGTGAAAATATTTGTTAATTGCAGCGCATGACGGTGCTGCAATTAACAGGAATCCTTTGACAAAGGCCCACAATCAGCCGGGATCCATTAAAAATCTGCAGCAGAATCCCACACTGTGCAGCTCAGCTGTTCCTGCTGCTGTCTGATGGCGGGGGGGGGGAGCTGAGGGACGTTTACGGAGGGAGTGGCAGGCCAGTATTTAGGAGGCGGGAGGCCGGCCTGTAAACAAGAATTGGCGTGGCTCACAAGTAAGTGTCAGTGAGATAGTGACAGACTCAGCACTTAAATGTTAATCTAATTTGCATTAAATTAAGTGCTGCTTAGCACGATCAGCTGCCTGCCGGTCAGTGTAGTTTTGCTCTTGTCACTGAGCACATGGGACCTGGGGGTTTGGAGCTGCAGTTCTTCTCTTCCAACAGATCTCAAGTTGAGTTAAATGGTACTGCTTTGTTAAAACCACCCTCCCCATGCTCGGTGGCACTCCTCGGGGCATAACCAGATCCCAAACTATCTCGTACCTACACAGAGCTGCAGTGCTGGATGACCAGGACGTCAGGGATGAGGGCTGTCTCTACAACACCTTTGAGGACACCCAGCCTTTGTAACAATCTCTGCCTAAGTGACTGCCACGAAAACAAAGAGGGCTGAAGATCTATTCATCTGTTAAAAGTTCTAAAACGGAGCATATAAAATTATGATTTTTGTTTCTGACAAGTCCTGTTTATTCTTTGTCTTTTTTCGTTACATGTTTTTTTTTAGCTCTGAGCGCGTTGGCCCCTATGTTTGTTTGAAAAATGCTTGTAATGATTTTCTCGGCTGAAGAGGCGGCATTTAAGAGATTCAGATTTTGTCTGTTTGTGTTTATGCAGCATAGGGTCCTGTGTATACTTGCACTAGAATGCCCGGACTTCTGGCGGTGCAAGGGCCCTCACAGATGAAGTGGAGGACTGTAAGGTTGCGGGAACATATCCTTTCAAGTACCAACCTCATGCACAATAACATTCATACTGCGCCTATAACCTCGAGCGGGCAGATTCAATGCCGAATTTCAGGAGGCAGTGCTGTTGGCAGCTTCAAGAGACAGCGACACCAGATCGGTAAATCTGTAGATTTACAAATAATGCACAGGGCCGGACTGGCTACCGGGCACTTTGGAATGCTGCCGAGCAGGGGGCTGATTTCGTTGATGGGGTCCTGCGTGTGCTGAACGAAATTCGTTTTGCCTTGTTTATTTCGAAGCACACGCAGGTCTCCATCAACGAAATTAGCCCCCACCGCAGTGACATCAGCCCCCAGCTCGGCAGCATTCCAAAACGCCCGGTAGCCAGTCCAGCCCTGATAATGCAGTGCTAACTGCTTCGGGTTTAATGTTTCAAAGTACTGTAAAAAGGCAGGTGTTATTTTTACTTCATACATTAACAAAACAGTGACTTGAGAATAGGAGTACATAGCCAGCCCTGGTAAAAAACCATAATGTAATGGATATATTGAGTATACTGTCTGTGGCTTGCACCTTTCACATGCAATAAATAACAGTTGTCGTTCGTATTATTTTGCAAAACAAAGAGAGAGGAAGGGAAAAATTATCGGACACTCCTACTCCCCTCAGGATAAATCAAATAAACAACAAAGGAGTGTGACACTAATACAAGAGGAGCACACAAATATCCTTCTTAAATATTTACTCAATGCACCATAGGTCTCGGGAAAGGGGTGATGACGCATTGGCACAACGCCCTATCCGCCAGGCACCCGTTTGGAACCTAGGAGAAGTCTCTCTAGCCGGACCCCGAAGATCTTAGCACACTAGGGTGGCATTCGGCCACTCCTGGTGGGGCCCGATGATGAAGCATGTCACCAACCAGGTTGGTGAGTGAGGGCTTTCAGAAAAACCTAAGGTGGTTTCATTCTGTTTAGTTAACACTATATTTAAGAAGGATATTTGTGTGCTCCTCTTGTATTAGTGTCACACTCCTTTGTTGTTTATTTGTTCGTATTATTTTATCACATGTGTAACACAGAATCCCTAATAGCATATTTGATTTGATTATTGTTTGGTGCCTCTGGCATGTAGCTTCTAAGCGCTTTGTGTATCACTATCAGCATTCTCCTATCGATCTATGCATGATGATAGCTGCAGTGTGTGCACTCTGTTGCTAAGAACTGCAAGCATGCACTCTGTCTCGGTTAGTGCTCTTCCATTTCTGGTGTTTTGCAGCAGTTTTAAGACCTTAAACTTTTCCGTTGCTCAAATGCATGTAATTTCAGATATTTATGTGTTTCCCTCGTCTTTATTGCTTGATTTTGCTCGTGAGAAAGTGTCACTCCTAGTTGTTGAAATGTCACTCATAATTACATTGAAGTTATGAAAATGTCACACATAGCAATCTGAAAGCTTGGCAGCTATGAAAATGCAGCAAGTCCAAAAGCACGACGTGTAAAGCACATGTCGTGCTTTTGGACTTGATGCATGTATTTTCTCAATAGAGAGAGGCATCGGGCTCATTGTGGGCATTTGTGAAAGTATTCCTGTTAATTGCAGCGCATAACGGGCGCTGTGATTAACAGGAATCCTTTCACAAATGCCCACAATCAGCCCGCTGCCTCTCTCTATTGAGAAAAGACACGCAGCAAAGACAAGGCAAATGATAGCTATAAGCCATTCTTGAACAAAAGGTAAAGATTTTTGGAAAGCAGGGGAAGGAATTCCATTTTGTAGGGTTTAACTTCAAGAAGAATGTGCCCCACGGGCACCGTTCTGCAAGGAGGTAAGAGAACTCCTGGAACCGTCATCTGGTAGTAAAGGAGAGATGGCTGTGGGCCCCTCATGCCCCTGGGCTTAGGGGCCACTAACTTTAAACCTTTCCCTAGCCAGGCCTTTCCAGGTCTCGCCTATAGACAGCCTTTAGCTGTTGTCGAAGACGTGTTGTGGACACAGGGGTAGCCAAAAAGCAAACTAAAATACCCCCCCCAATTCGATTGGTACCTCAAATGTATGAGAGTGAAGCTAGTAAGGCCTGTCCTCCCTAGAAGAGGTCCTTTCATCCCTCCTTCTATCTATTAATCTCTCCACCCTTTAAGCCTTTCATCCAGCGTCCATTTCACCTGTCTATTCATGCTCCCATCCGTCTGTCTTTTCATCTAATCCATCCATCCTTCCTTTACCAATCCATCCATCTATCCATCCACCCATCCATCCACCCACCCATCCATCCATTTATCCATTATTTCACCCACCTTTTATCAATCACCCATCCTTTCACCCTTCCATCCAGGTTTCCATCCATCTATTCAAACATTCATCCTTCAATCCATTCTTACGTGCACCCACCAATGCAAATATAACTTTACTCTTCCATCTCTCAAACCTTTCACCTTTGTAGCCATCCTTTTATTGACCTCTCCTTCTTGTTGCGGTTTCTTCCTTCTTTTCATATTTCCTATATTTCATTCTTCCTTTCTGCCCTCCCTTTCTCTTTCCCTCTATTTTCCTCATTCTTTCTCCATCTGTTATGGTTTCTACCCCGCATTTAGAAAAGAAATGCAGCAAGTTTTTATATAGTGCGAACTCCACCCAAAAGTATTGGAGCGCTTTACACGATTTATTATTATTTTGTTTTTGGTATGCCTGGGGAGATTAATTGATTTGCCCAGAATCACAGGATGTTAAGCTGACCCGAGACTCAAAACCCATCTCCTAAGTCGACAGCTCGAGCATTAAGCCACAACCTCAACCACAAGAGCGGAAGCATTTTCAATATTATATACAACTTGATGCAAAAAACAACCATTGACAAAGCCAATAGTCTTGGCTTCTTGTAGGTGTAATGTTACTTGTATTATATATCTGGATGCAATGACAGAAGCAGCAAAATATCAGTCGGGTGGCACACTATGCGATGCACATATTTTTAGCTTAATTGCTTTTAAGCCACACCCTTAATTGCATCGGTTACGCCCCTTTGAAAGATCCCCGAGTTTTTTCATCCCACTCAAAGCCCTGGTCTACACGCGTGGTCAGGTTCTTGGTACACATAGCCTTGGCTGCAGCGCACAGAGACCTTACTCTGCCGCACACAGAGGAAAATAATTAGAGGGAACATTGGCTATGACATACTTCTAGCAGAAAAGGACTGGCCACCACAATTTGTAAGGGAGTGCCCACACGGCGAGGACATAATTATGCCTGCATTCTCCAACCATATTCCAATTCACCTAAAATATACATATGCCAGGAAATGGGCAGTGGCCCAGGCCCCAGCATTATATAAAAATCATGTAGGATGGGATGAGGATTCACCTCACCATAAAATACATCTGAAACATGAACCAACTGCACAACAGCAGTATCCTATTAAACAAGAAGCTAAAAAACAGGTCAGGGAGATCTTAGATCAACTTGAATACCAAGGGGTGATTGAAACATGCACCTCATCAATGAACAATCCTTTGCTTCCTGTCTCCAAACCAGACAAAACATATCGTCTAGTTTTGGACTACACACACCTAAACACTTGTTCTAAAACTTTTGCAGTGCAAAATGCACATAGCACAGCATTAATGAATAACATTGTGCGTAAAAAATATAAAACCACATTAGACATCTCAAATGGTTTCTTTTGTCAAAACCTAGCACCTGAAAGCAGGTACTTAACAGCATTCTCCATAATGGGGACCCAGCGTCACTTTTGTCGACTCCCACAAGGGTTCAAGAATAGCCCAGGTTTATTCTCAGCGAGGGTAATGGAGTTACTACAAATTTATGACAATGAGGCTTTGTCCTATGTCGATGACATATATCTGACAGACGATGACCTAGTAAAACACTTGAACAGGGTGAGCACCATTATACTGGGATTCGCCTCTGAGGGTTACAAATTCAACTTTAAAAAGTCCAGAATTGCCCATCTCAATGTCCTATTTCTAGGATATGAGCTTTCAAGTGAAGGCAAGAGCTTGGCAGCTAACTTTTAGAAAAGTGTGCGCTGCTCCAACCTCCAAAAACGCTTAAAAACTTACAATCAATCCTGGGTTTCTTAAATTTTGGAAGAACATACATTATAAACTATGCAGAAAGGGTTAAACCTCTCTACGCATTAATCAAACCTGATTTTTCAATCAAAAACTGGACACAGGAACACAGAGAAATTTTGCGTTCACTCCAGGCTAACATGTTAGCAACAAATCACTTACAAACACGCGTAAATGAACGAAATTTGGTGATCCGAATCATTTTGGGTCAATGCGGATTCACCTACTTAACTTTCAATGAGGGTGAAAAATACCAATAGCGTATAAATCACACTTGTACACACAAGCGGAAATGCGCTTCAGTTCTACTGAAAAATTCTAACAGCAGTTCAAACCGCTGTAGCAAAAGAAAGAGCCTTAGCCCAAGGGAAACGCATTATTATCGTAACCCCAGTACCTGCTTTAGAAGCGGTTACAAAAGCGAGCATTCCAAATGCTAAGGCATTGCATCCAAGATGGATACAATGAGTTAATTCTCTTGCTGCACCAGATGTTGAATATGTTTTTGACCCAGATTTAAAAACACAAGCCTTCCTGCAGTACGAACATGACCTATGGTCACTAAAACGCAGTCTCTAGGAGATTGTACAGCTCAGCGAGCTGAACTACAAGCATTCAAACTGGCACTTGAAAGTACAGATCGAGAATTCCCCACACTAATCGTGTGCGATTCCTTTTACTGTGTGCAGTCGTATAATGAATATATACAAAACTGGCTTGAAAATGGTTTCAAAGATGCGTAAGGTGGCACAATAAGGCACAAATTGCTTTGGGAACAAGTAGTTCAGTTGAAAAACGAACTACCAAAGGCTCACATGATCCACACACTGAGTCATCAACGTGATGGCGTTCACATTGCAGGGAATTCATTGGCTGATGAAGCCGCAAAGGGGGCTGTGCAAACGGCTTCCGTAGCTGCGATCACTCGTTCAAAAACAAAAATAGACGGTGAGATAATGTTGGCTGTCAATGCTTCAAGCAAAGGCAGCAGTGCAGCGTTACCAAAAAAGTTTCCACTCAAGTACTCTTATGTAATTGATACGAACAACGTTCCTTTTGCTCGAATCCCTGGAGTGGGGGATAGGGTAATACCAAACATGGAACGTAGAGCAGCCTTGATTTATGAAACACATTTGGGGGAGGGTCTGTCACACCAAGGGATCTCTAAAACAATCTTGACGTTAAAAGAGATGTACTGGTGGCCTGGAATGAATACAGAAATTCACATATTCATCAACAACTGCTTAGACTGTAAATTACAGCGAGAGAGCCACCAGACACCATGCTGCGAATGCGGCAGCCCAGTACAGACACCACTGTTAGACAGCATTCGACTATCTACGCGCCTGCGTCCTACTGGACAAAGGCATTCCCGCAAATACTGAATCTAGGTTCCTATGGTTATGGCCTCAGCGCTCAGCTGACGCTCGAACTGTTATGAAAGATTTGCGAGTCTTTATCGGCATATACGCAATAGGCATGCTACATTCTGACCAGGGTCCTGCATTTAGCTCTAGGGCTTACAAAGACGCCATGGCCAGTCTGGGCGTTGCATTGCGGTACTCCTCTCCATTCCATCCTGAGGGAAATTCGGTTGTGGAAAGGAAAAACCGGGACATAAAGCAGTCTATAACAGCTAGAGTATTAGGTTCGGGTGACGGGTGGGTCAAACACCTTAGTGGAGTTCAACGTGCACTTAACAATCTGCCAAGAAGTTCTCTAGGGGGTGTAACTCCATATGAGGTCCTATTTGGGACAAGAATGTGGGTACCAGACTTAGAAAACGTAGGCACAGTGGTGGAAAATAAACCCTTTGATATCAAAGATCGTTTGGCTGTTTTACAGGACTTAAACAAATTAAGAACGAAACAAAGCAACGTAATCCTACAGTCAACCACCACTGGGGATCAACCGGCTGTCCCAGCAAGGCCTGTCTGGATTCCAAAAGTTGGGGATCTAGTCAGAGAAAAATTGCGGACAAGAAGGAATTTGGACCTTCTTACAGACAACCAGTACCTGTCCTAGCAGTTCAAGGAACAAGAACAGTACTACTGCCGCCCCTTGCTGGAAGAAAGGAGAAAAGATTTGTGTCCATCGACCTGATCAAACCACAGTATGTGGCCAATACTAAATAGTAGGCCTCGTGGACTCCGACCTAGTAGCAAACGCACTCCTCTCGCTACTATCCAAGAGGTTCATACTGAAAGACTGATAACAATCGAGAATTCAGCTGAAACAAATGAAGGTCTATGCAACAACGCTATGGAACTCATACCTCTTGAAGAACAAGTAACAGTTCGTCCAAATACACCTGTCTACACCAACGTAACAAGTGATGAACTGGTTCCAGTGATTTCTACGAATCCTGATGCAATTCCAACAATTGACAGAACTGCTTCTGGCTACTTCATTAACTTTGATATGTTCTCAGAAGATCCAAGTGAACCTGAAACGACGCCAGTGTCATTAAAATTCAAGCAGCGAGTACAAGACTTTCTTCACTTTCTGAAAAAGACTTATTTGGTTTCTCCATGGATTGAACTCTGGATTACATCTGGACTTTTTGTTTTCCTGCTCTGGCTAGCTTTGGTAACAACAGTAAGCGTGCTTATAAGTGGCAGATACATCCATGTGAACACTGAAGGAAAAGACGTAAACGTACTTTTGAAACCTCATAAATCTTCCCATCGTGAAGCAAGAGACTTGTCATCAGTGAACATCACAGCTGTTCCTATACACAATGGTATAGTGTGGGACAAAACAGATTTTGATATATTCGGTCCAACGGAAGAATTGAACATTCCACATTTGTTTAAAATTTCACTAAGTGATCTAATCAGATCCAGTACCTATTCTGATGATTGGGACTTTGAGACTGTGACTGATATTATGTTTGACCTAGAAAGATCTGCTGCATTTTCTAAAAATGAATATTTAGAGGGGTCATCAGACTATGAAGAACTATATTGTTATAATCACTATGGTCATCATTTTTTGCATAAATCTGCATATCCAAGAAATGTGTTTATGTTTAACCAATGGGAACATTGTCCTACACCACCTAAAAGAAGTTCTAAAACATTTGCCAGTAAATTTCCATATTTTTCAGGTTACAATACATCTGATCCAGAAATGTTTTACTATAAAAATGTAAACAAAACAGGACTGAAAATTATGTTAACAAATACAAAACAGATTTATTCTGCATTATTCAATGCCCAACTGTCTAGACAGGGTTTCGACTTTTGGAAAGACACAATAGACACAAAAACGTTGTGGGGAAGCTTTATTTAGAGCCTGCATAATCCCTGAACAAATAATGTTTTTGAATGAAACTATCCAACAAACATCTTGTCTTGGTTTAGCCAAGATCAAAGATATGAACACACCTTCTGTACCAACTCCTGCAAAAAATAATGTAACACAGGCAGTGGTGACAGTCGACAATATACTACAACTCAACAGATCTAATCCTGATTGGAAAAAATGGTTGATCTGGCCCACAGACACGAATAACTGTCAGGAGAGATTCCTGAATAAAACTCAGGGCTTTACTATTCATAGGCCAGACCCAAGATACGTCCAAAGACAACATCCGGGGGTAGTAACAGCATACAGTGTAGGGAAGTTATGCCTCGATTGGCTGCATACATCTACACTACAGGATGTGAAACAACACTTATCCTTACTTGCAAAAGACGCAGATCTTAGGGATTTCTTGCTTGGACCAAGAAAACCGCGTCAAAAACGTTTCATATATGCCAGCATTTATGCTGCTTATGATGAAGCTTGGAAGGTGTCACAGATGGAGGCCGCAGAACGAATTTGTGAACTTGATCGTATTAATTTAGAGAAAACACTCTCTGTGGTCGACAATGGGTTAACAACTTTGTCCTCCAGAATATATTCACTTGTCGGCATTGTATCCTCTGCTATCGACATTCTAGAACAAGATTTGGCGATGTTACAACAGGGCCAATCTCAAATTCGTTCTATTATGTTATTAAGCTGGACGCTGCAATCATTGCGAGCGGGCTATGTGCCTTGGCGTTTCATCAACACAACGGCTCTGTTTGCAGAATACAATCTAACTGATAAACAGATAGAAATGGCACAGAGAGGAGCAAAGTATACAGTGCTGAGCATTGAAAAACTGGAAAAGTTACCATTCACAGTGGCAGAAAAAATAGCTACCGAATGGCTTATTCATGGCAAAATTACACTACCTGTGACTACTTTTCAGTTTCAGTATTGCCTCAGACAAATGCAAGCAGGCAAATATGAAAGGTTGGGTAAGGAATACATTAAGACATCTTGGGCTTTACCGTATACATATAGATGTTGGAGCGGGGATCGTGAAGTGTTTTTGAGCGGTAAAAACTGTAAACGTGCACTAAGCGGTCCACTTATATGTCAGGACATTTCCTTACACGGGGCTTGTAATGGTTCTGTGGCAAATTTGTCTTGCCATCAGCAGGGTACACCAGCTGCTGTGATTAATCCAACGTTCGGACAACTTTCTAATGGGAGTTACCTCATGTTGAATGATCAGAGTTGCTGTGGCATGCTGCCAGGCATCCCATATCTAGTAACGGTCAACTCCAGGGTCACTTGCTGTATGCAAGTATTGTTTGCCCCAATACACACAATCAGGGAGTCGCCTTTATGGCCTTCGCT
The DNA here is from genome assembly GCA_963921515.1 of Calotriton arnoldi. NCBI lineage: Eukaryota > Metazoa > Chordata > Amphibia > Caudata > Salamandridae > Calotriton > Calotriton arnoldi. Next base: position 318,555 of record CAWUFW010010892.1, read on the forward strand.
GAACGTCTCTTTTATAAGATTTGATACTTTAAGCAGAATGAAAGCCATGCTTTTACAACAAACAGTGCCTTTAACCTCGGCCAAAGAAACCTATGATCTGCAAATTGCAAGGACTTCGGCTGAGATACAGACTTTAATATGTACAAACTGCCCTATACATTTCGTGGAAATGATAGGACGAATTTTCAACATGTCTGATACAACAGGAATTGTACATGTATTTAAGGGCATCTGCTCGGGTCTGTTAGTACCTTTCCAGGCAATACTCGGAATCATCCCGAACTTTGCACATTCGGTGTTTGGTGGCATACCATTAATTCTAGCACTCGTTGCCGGAATTCTATTTCTCTTCCTGCTATATCGCTATGGCCAGCCAATTCGCCGACATCACTCCGAGCGACATGGAGAAAGCTCTCCTTGAACGAAAGTGCCGTGAGCAAATAGTACAGCTTTTAGACATAAATCGTCTACGGGACCTTAATACCACATGGTTCCTGTCATTTAGACCAATCTGGCAAGATTGCATCTTACCTGTTCTACGATGCCTGCTATGCGGTGTAGAATGCGTATTGGACACCTGTCTAACATTTCCATTGGATGCGCCAACGGACGTCGATACTCTGCTGGACCAGATAACGGCCCATGCTATGTGTTGTCCCCAGCAGCTTCCTATCCTGATGACAGCATTCATTGAGATCTCACAGACGCTTCCGGCTGCTGCTGAGGTACGAGAAAGAACTACAGGCACACAGGTAACAACGGACGCGAACGTTGCGACAATTGAAAGCAATGTTTCACATCTCTGTGCGATTAACCTGCTTCACGAGGTGTTCCAACTCACACCAACTACAGTGGATGATGTTTTGTCTATAGAAATAGATGATCTAATGTTTACACCAGACCCGTAAACTGACTCTGATTCAGCATACAGTGTTCCAAAAATACAGCAACAATTAGGCCTTCATTTTTTCAAAAACTTGGAACTCTACCAAAAATTGAACTTTTTCCCATTCTTTCGAAGGAAAATGGAACTTCAATCTGCTTAAAGTAAAACTAGCCTTATAGTACAGACTTAGTGTTCCTTCCAAAGACATTTAGTCATCTTGTGTGTCTACAACAGTTCATTGATTCTGCTGACATGAAATGACTTTGATTTATGAACAAACTTATCGATCATTTTTTTGTCAAATGTAAATATTACTGCTTACTTCATTCCAATTGCATTTATTTTCGAATTTTATGCCTGAAATGATAAACAATGCTTCGAATGTACAGTACCTTTTGCATTCTAATATGTTTGGTTTTTTAAATGCCTTTTTTAAAATGGTTTTATGAAATATTTTAGAAATATGCGGTACTCCATTTTTATGTTTAGCATTTTAAATGTTTAGCATTTATGTATTATCGTATACACGAAAGAGGAGTGGGTGTTGTATTCTCCTTAGGGTGTCCATAACAGGCTTTCCAAATATCATGTCCTTATATAGGCACAATTCGCCCTGCCCTTATATAGGCATAGAATCCCAGGCCTTATTTAGGCATTAAACCGTGCACTCCAAATACAGGCATGGTCTCTGACATCCGTCCACCCTAACGTCACAACGAGTTCATGAAGAACAGACCCTTAGGCTGCGGGTGTTTCCCTAGCTCTGGACTATTGATTTCTTCAAGGCCTCATCTTTTATGCATGAACCATTATTCCTTAGGGGTTCATTCATGGCGTCTTTCGTTGTCCAATTCACGTCAATGCTAACATTCCTAAGGTACTCTCAGGTATAAATATACCTTCCCTAGCCCCTGTAAACTAGAGGAGACCTCGACTTCAGAGGAGCCCGTATCCCGGCCTGACGCACTGAGAAGACGCTGCCATTCCCTGCACGCAGAGAGCCCAGCTTCCAGCTTCCAGTGATCTGACTTCCCTTGCGGGGTGTTGGAGTTCGAGTCTGGCAAAGAGATTCCAACCTCTCTCATTCTTCAGGTATGGAGCTGATAAGAACCTAGAGGGACTCTTGGCATACTAGGCATACTAGACTTAACATACTCTTAGTATACCATAGTAAGGAATACTTCACCTACTTCTTCCCTCTTCCTACACCTAGGTTAGGTTAGGTACACTGGGGTAGAACTAGCTTAGCACTGCATCGTATGAGTACTCGCATTTTTAGTCTGTGTTATTTATGTAACAGCATTTGTACTAAAAGATAATGCTATCGCAGTATTATTTATTTCTACTGCTCACCCTGTACATTATTTATCTCGCATACTGTCTTGTGATCGTAACAGCACATTATACTTACACCAGAAACAAGACTGTTCAATAAACCTTTTATTGAAAACGCCCGTCTATTATTTCTGTGTAACTCTGAGGAAAACTAAGCATGCACGACTGAGCTGAGTGAAATAGTTATCTAGTGTTTCCACGACTCTGGGACACGTTCTGATTCTAAAAGGAAAACATATTGGTCATGTTTTGCGGCTGCCAGAAACTACTCCCTTCTTGTTGTCAAGGAGTTTCTAGTGGCCTCTGAGCTAGCTGGCACAAGTAATTAAGTTTAATATACTCGATAGGGACATACCGACCTTAGTCCTATGTCAAACCTATAGGATATATTATTCCAATGCGCAGAGCCTATTAGGGAAATAGGAGCTACACTACAATGTGTATGTATCTATAGATAAAAATATATACCATTTGTAGCTGACCCCACAGATTTATTTGTGGCCCAATGGGTGCCCCCTTCAAATTCACTTCTAGAGACGCCACTGATTGTCTTTAATAACTGGGAAGAATTTCGTACGATCAGATTTTATTTGAAATTTTGCAACCTCTGTGTAATACTCGGCAGTATGATCCCCGAGTATTTATTCACTCTTTTTGCCATCTGGTTCAAAATGTGCACTTTTAGATGACAGTGAAGGAGTTGGTCGCAAAAAATTTCACATTGTACTTTGTAATCGGAGAGAGGGTTAAATCGCTTTACTTTATTTTGGAGTTTTATATAGCCCGAACGTATCAGAGCGCTATACATGAGCACCGGTTGCGTTGCAGATGGGCACATTCATTTTTGATTGGCAAAGGGAGATTAAGCGATTTGCCCGGAATCACAGGATGTTGTTGCTCGTCACTGCAGAGACTCGAACCCGATTCCCCAGCTCCGAGATCGACCGCTCTAGACGTTAGGCCACATCCTCTCTTTATTCAGCATTTCTGTCGGTGCTGCTGTTTGTATGTCTAAGGTAGTTTGTAAGGTGTCCTTTTCAATTCTGGACAGACTGCGAAAAGGATATTGTAAACCTCTGCCAGCAAAGGGGGCGTGATTCTCTGCTCCTGAAAGTGGTTCTGCCCTGGCCTGCAGAAACCCCAATTCACCCTCTAACCGCGAAAACCATCAAAAACCTCCCTGACTTTACAGCCCGGCTAATGCTCTTCTTTCCGCGGGTACTGAAGGGGCGATGAACACAAACGGTGCTACCTTCTTTGCTTACCACCGCTTGGAAAAAACGGCCACTCGCACAAAACTACGCAGACACAAAAACTACACAGGGATTCAACATACATGCACCTACACAACTATACACACACACACAACTACGCAGACACAAAATCTACACACGGGAATCAACATACATGCAGCTATATACACATGCACAACATACATGCACACACAATTACGTACATGCACACACACTCGGCAAACGGAAACAAAGACACTTACACAGACGCGTGCACAAACGCACAATACTACAGCTTCTTCATAAGGCCCAAATACTTCGAGGAGAGCTTAAGACACACTGTACCCTTGAACGACTGCTCCAATGTGAACTCTCAGGCACAGAGGAGAACGTGCTTCGGTGGCAGCCACTCGCCTGGATATTGTTGGCGCTACGAGCTACACGTTCAGAACATTAGCAGCAATAAAAGCGTCCCTGATGGATGACTTTCAGAGCCGCTGACGGCGATAAACCCCGAGTCCGAGATACGCGGCCGCAGCCGTCAGCGGCAGAATGAAAGATGGCTTTCCGGAGCACAATGCAGCGCCGCGCACACGTACAGGCAGGGCGGAACCACGGAGAGAACGGGAGAGGGGCGCCCATTAAAATAAATAGAACCTACTGCCCGCTGCAAGGAAATGTGCAAAGAAACAGTGGCATATTATTTCACTACAATGTGTGTTATACTGTGCTTGCTACAGCAGTTTTTTCTACATCCATGGTGCTCTAAATAAAATAACAGATCTTTCAACCAATACAACAGTAGTCGATGTGCGCGAATGAGAAAAAAAGTGCCCACCGACTAAATCAAGGAGACCGTGTAACGCCGCAAGCAAACGATCCAGTCCCGATGGGCGGGGCCAAAAAAAGACAGGGCGGTAACAAAAAAGCTTCACTTTCAATCGGAGGCCAGCGTTTAGCGTAAACGGTGACGCCAGCCAATCGGAATGATGGGCGTGGCTACAAGTGCACTACTGAAATTTTCTCAATCACAATAAGCCGCGAGGAGCGCATGCGCGCTCCAGCGCTAGGTCTGCGAGACCTAAAATGGGAGTGTGCATATGCAACAGAAACTGCGAAAAGCAGGGCTACCTTCTTACACATTTACACCACTAAGGGGAATTGACAGAATCACGTAATCACCAGAGATTGAGGTAATCTACCCCATGAGGAGCAGAGGTTAGATCTGCATACTCTTAGACTGGTCATGTGACCACATTCCATGACAAGGTACCAACCCGCACCACGCTGGCTGGGTATAGCCATAACAAACGCAAATGTACAGTGCCTATGTGCAGCAACAGAACTCATTTGTCTTATAACTGATGCATAGCTGGAACATGAAGTAAGTTCAAATGTCACAATATATGTTGACACTCTGTGGCACTCTCCTTCTACCAAGACATTGTGCAAGAGTAGAACGTGTTGCAACAGCGCACTCCTGCACAAGGTGCTAATTAAGGTGAGTAATTCAGTTGTCATTGGCTCTTGAGCTGAGTTAGACCGTCACCGCGAATCGCGCTCCCTCTTGGTGACCATTGTCCAATGTAGTTTTGGCCCAGCTCAAAAAGCTCCGAGTGCAATCACTTGTGGCGAGTGTGTGCGCTAATAGTTCTCTTTTATATAACATAATGTACAGTACAGTACAATTATATAACATAATGTGCAGCACAGTCCTGGACGAATAATATGACAACAACTTTAACAAAGCAATCAATACAACACTACCAAAAACACCTAGGGGCATATTTACGTTCCCTGGCGCATCCCTGCAAATCAGCAGGGATGCGCCAGGGAAGATGCGTCACGCAAGTTTGCCCTTGCGCCACCGCCGATGCGCCACATTTACAATGCGGCGCGCCGTGGTGCACGGATGGGCAGATGCGTGTCGCATTCCCCGACGGAAGGCGGCGCATTGCTGGAGTCGCGTCGCAGCGCGACGCGGCTCCAGCAAGGCTCGGGGTGCCCTATGCCTAACATGCTGCGTCAATCCTTACGCCTGCTTCAAGCAGGTGCAGGGTTTTGACGCAGCATGGGCGTAAAAGTGATTCAGTGAAATCTTGTAGATTTCACTGCGTCACTTTACGAGGCGTACCTGCGAGGGAACGCCCACCCTGCGCCGGGAACGCCCACATGAAACCTGACGCAGGTTTCATGTGGCGCAGAGGTTTACAACGTGACGCATCTCCCTAGATGCGTCACGTTGTAAATAGTGCGCAACGTGGCGCATGTTTTGCGTCACCGCTGCGTCACATAAGTGACGCAACGGCGGCGCAAAAGTGGCGCAAGGGGCTTGTAAATATGCCCCTTACATTTTAGCATAAAACATGGTTTTACAGGCAATATATCTCTGAATTTGAGACTGATTAACCCCATAGATGCCAGTCCACGTATCGCAGCAAAGGAACATGTAGAGGTGCAAGACATGGGGAGGCACAAATGAACACCAACCATAACGGATGCCGACGGTCTCAGCCCACCTTGTCTTGCTGGACGAGTCATGTGGTGTTTGGCGAATGCTCATTGCACCGTGTCAGGGGACACCACTCACAGCCCTTGGGATCTGCATAGTCCTGTACCACCGGACTGCGCTGACTGTCTGCTCTGCTGACAGTGAGCAGGTGAAGGAGTCCAACAAGGTCACATGTAGAACTACATTGCCATGTGTGTACTCTCCCTCCAGCGGTGTGTCAGGTTGAGGAACGTTGCCAGGCGCCGCCGTCCACTCACCTTGCACAGGTGTGTGTCAACCCGCAGTCTTGCACGCACATGCATTCTGAGTCCAGGTGAATGCAGCCATGTCCACTGTCATGGTGGGATATGTGTCCATTTCTCCAAGATGCAAAAGGGTGTTGGGACCTGTGCCATGGGTTACAATCTTTTGTGGCTGCAGGAACGTAGTTACTCGTCCATGAAAGCGAGCGCAGCTTCATGGGCAATCAGTTCCAAGAGTACGTCGTTGTCGAATTCAACGGACACGGGGGCGAGCCAATCCATTAGCTGGTCCGGACAGATGTGCTCCGTCCACGCCGTTTCACCAATCCGCAACACAGACCAATAGGGGAGCGCTTCGATGTGGTCACTGCACAGGAGGAATTGTGCAATCTCACATGCCCAACTGCCAGCACATACGCCCAATACCAAGGCATCCCATGAACGGGTATCACGGTTACACTCCTGGTCGTGGTCCAACAGGGGGCGCACACACATGTCATAATCCAGTTCATCTACTGTTGTGTTGGATAGGCAGACATCCATGGGTCACTCGAATATGCATGATCGGCAGTGGAACCAGGGCTGGACGCAGGTGACGTACGCAAGACGGAAGCTCAGACGGTAACTGATGTGCAACACTGCCAGTGGCAGTGCCCCCAACAAATGCAGCATTCGGTCACGGTACAGTTCCACATGACAGGGGTTGTGCATGTGCCCGGGATGTTCTGACATAGCGTTGTTCGCACTCGTAGAACCGGCACTCTTCTGACCTGCGGCTGTTATGTGGATGATATGCCACAGCTCGGAGCAATGAGTCGTATGAGTGTGCAAAGTTTGTACGTATGGGTTGTCCTGTACGTAAGTGTCAAGGCCGTTCCATGCAGGAGTACCTCGAGCAAGGACTTCTGTGTGTGGGGTGTGGAGACGTTGATCTTTCATTGGCGCCGTGTGTAGTGTGGGAGTCGTCATCATCTGCCATGGTATTTCTCTTAGGGGGTGCCTGCCGCATGCATTTCCAAGGTCGGGAGTGCAGATGTCCTTCCACCTTCTGTATTGAGACAAAGGGGTTTCATCCCTAATGTTAGTCAGACTACTGCTTGTATCCTGGGAATGTGATGTGGCTATCGCGCTGCAATTGAGGCTAGGCCTTGTGCTTATGGTGCACCAAAAGCGATGAACACACACAACAGTTGCCATGTATGAGCCAAGAGCCCGAGCGGCCTTGCGCTCCTTGTACAGTCCCTTCGTGCGCGGACGCCCTCCGGCTGCATGCAACATTGCAACATTGTCGATTGCGGGCCATGTGGCGCAGACACTGCAACAGAGACACACGCATCAGTTGGTTTCCTGTGCAGCCCAGATATGAACCACACCCAGAGCCAGGGATAATTGTTCACACCCCTACGCTGGCCTGGCATACGCCGAGCCAGCCCACTCGGCTTACGTATAAAGGGGGGGACAACGACGCTACGTGTCCCAGTTCTTCCCCACTGCCTGAGGTGACATGGCTGCGTCCGCCTGGCCTATCACGAGACTCAATCATTTAGGGTCCATGACTTGCGTTGCACGGAGTCGGTGGCACCGGTTGCACTGCGGCCGGCACGGGCCTACCGCCACGGGACGGTGACTTACTGTGCACTGAGGTTGGGGCACCTAAAGTGCTGAGCGGGTGTGCAGCCTGCGATAATGACATGTGCACTGATATGGTCTCTGCCATTGCAATATCAAGACCCAGAATCAAGTGTGCGCCTGGTGGACCGCAATGTAGGCCTGAGGCAGCGGGCAGCGCGGGCCTACCGCCACGTGGCGTTGCCTCGCGTTTCACAGAGTTAGTGGCACCTAGAGAGCTGAGCGGGTGTGCAGCCTGCGATGATGACGTGTGCACTGATATGATCTCTGCCATTGCAAAATCAAGACCCAGAATCAAGTGTGCGACCTGGTGGCCCACGCTGCGGGGATGCGGGATGTGGAGGCTGCCAATGTCGCGGGCCCCGGGCTTGGAGCTTGCACCGGCACATGGTGGGCCCTCTTGGAGACACGCCGGTGGCGGAAGGTGAGCAGTGAGGCCTGGGTGCGCAGGGGCGGGCAATCCCCGCTGGGCGGCGGGAGGGGTTGGGGTACAGCAGCCTGGGTGCGCAAGCGATGTTGCTGTGTGCAAAGATATGTACTCTGCCATCATTAGCTGTGGACTCTGTTTCAGATGAGGGACCTGGTGGCCTGCAGTGTGAACCGGCACGTGGTTGGAGACACACCGGTGGCAGCAGGTGAGCAGTGAGGCCTGGGTGCGCAGGGGCGGGCAATACCTGCTGGGCGGCGGGAGGGGCTGGGGTGCAGCAGCCTGGGTGCGCAGTGTCGGCACTGTCTCTCCCTGTCCCTCTCTTCCTTTCACTGTCTCTCTCTCTCCCTCTCTTTCTTTCACTGTCTCTCTCCCTCTCTTTCTTTCACTGTCTCTCTCTCTTCCTCTGTTACTCTCTCTCCTTCTCCCTCTCTTCCTTTCACTGTCTCTCTCTCTCTTCCTCTGTTTCTCTCTCTCTCTCCTTCTCCCTCTCCCACCCTTTCTCTCTCTTTCTCTCTCTCCCTCTCTTTCACTCTCTCTCTCTCTCCCTTGCTTTCTCTCTCTCTCTCTGTCCTTTGTTGAGCGCATGACACACCTTCTTATCTTCAATTTTGTCTTGCAGGCTGTGACTTACGCTTTGTCCGGAGAAGACCCGCCATGACTCTTCCAATTGTTGATGTTGAGTTGAATTTGAATAAATTGATTATTTTTGGAATTCTAAGATGTATGTATGTTTTTCCTTTTTCGGACCACACATGGATGTTGGTTGTTGTACTTGTGCGACATCAGGCAAATTGTTGTGTTCATGAATTTGTAAGGCAGATGTGAAATATCTTTGTCCGGGGGGGGGTGCCCGGGGTAGGGCCCCAGAGGGGGGTCCTGGGGGGGGGCCTGGGTGTGGTGGCGGTGGGTGTTCTGGCCCTCTTGGGGCTCCGGGCTGCATGATCAGTAGCTCCATGGCATCTGTTGTTCTTCAGGTGTGGCTGTGGGCTGGGCTCCCTTTCATGGTGCAGGTTGTCGTCCGACTTAACACCAGGTAGGAGCAGGTGTTAAATCCCTGCTGCTTCCATGTTTTTGATTCTTATCGCCGATCTGGCTGGTCGTTGGGGATGTTGCGTAGTGGTGTTTCCGCGGGTTTTTGCATGGGAATGCCAACTCTGCATCTCATTAGCGTTAGTTGCCGGTGTCATCCGTGGGGATGTTTTTTGCGACTGCTATCGCATGGAAACTGGTGATATCGGCTGTTAGCACCAGCTTGTGAATGGTGCGATGAATTTATCACCACTTTGGCTGCGATAAAGTGCCGTTAACTCGGCGATAAGTCCTTGAGAATATGCCCCCTTGTGTTAAAAATGAAAGTAGACCGTGATTATGCGGAGAAAGCTTCCCTCCTTACAATTTCCTTTGAGGGGAAAAGGAAAAAAGCTTTTTGGAGAGCAGTTGGATGCTACCATTACGAAGTCTTTAAAAGACAGGAGGCACACTTTTCCCTATAAGGGTGCAGCCATCAAATCCTATAAGACCTGGAATAGGGAATCTAGGGATTTTTTTTAGGAAGGATTAGTAGGGTTATTCTTCCAGAAGAAGGAGATTTTACCCTAGGATGCCCTCCAAAACTCAGGACTTGGGTAAACAGGCAGGAGCAGGCAAGAATCGTTCCTTACTAGTCTTTCCTTCTGGATGGGGGTTGCCCAGTTGGAGGAAGGTTGCTGGACTTTGGCACCGTTAGACAGGAGTCCATCAAAGATTATCGGGGACTCTGTCTACTCAAAGAGGCTATGTGATAGAGTTTCTCCAAAAACCTCCGGATTCAGGAACTATCCCTACATCTATTCCCGGTGATCCGGTAAAGAGAGACGCCTTGTGGTCCTGCATTCTAGCCCTTTTGAAAAAGAGGGCAGTTGTGGAGGTCCCTACAGTGGAAAGGGGCAGTGGAGTTTACTCTATTCTGTTTCTGGTGCAGAAGGCAAATGGTGAGTACAGGAAAGTCCTAGACCTAAGAGGAGTGAAGAATGGATTAAAACCATCCATTTCAAAATGCTCTCCATGCAGCAGGTTATTCCTTTAGTGTCTGAAGGTGACTTCCTGGCCACTATTGATCTTCAGGATGCCAGGTCACCAAAGATCTCTGCGGTTCGCAATAGGGCAGTTGCATTTTCAGTTTTGGGTGCTGCCTTTGGGTCTAAAGTCAGCACCAAGGGTCTTTACCAAAGTTCTAGCTCTGCTGGTGGGACTGCGGCATCAGGAGGGCATTGCACTTCTTCCATACCTGTGTCATGTAGTTCCTATATAACCTATAAAGGATCTGTGCCTATAGACAACGTACACTGCGGGCTTGGTGTCCAGACTGATTCCAGACACCCCCACCGGGTATGTTGGCCTTTATACCAGCTAGCTCACATTGCCACTAGAAACTCCTCTTACCAAGGGGAGAATAGTTCTTGGCAACTATCGAACATGACAACCCTGATCCCTCAGGACCGTGGAAACAGCGTACTACTTTTCGCTCAGTCACTCGTGCTCACTTAGTCTCAGAGAGATACACAGAATAAACAGTAGGGACGTTTTCAATAAATATTTATTGACCAGTCGTTATTCTGGTGTAGAATAGATGTGCTGTAACGACCATTAGACAGTAGCAGATATAAATGACTAGAAGCACTAGGAAAGTAAAAGAGTGGTAGATTTCTACCATCCTGATATAATCATGAATACAGGCAAGTATTAAAAATACATGACAATAAAATGACAATAAAAATGCGTACTCCTACGATGCTAACCTAACTAGATGTACCTAAGTGTACCTAGCATGTATGTAGGTGTTAAGCCAAGAATCCCTCTAGGATAAAGTCAACCCCCATTACCTGAAGTGAGAACCTGTGGGACCCCTTCCTGGTCTCGGGATGGACACCCCGCAAGGGATGTCAGACCACTGCGAGCTGGAGTATCTGCATGCATGGTGCTTCAGCGTCTCGCGTCAGTGTGTCGGCATGGAATTCCTGATCTCCTCTCTTTGTTTCAGCAAGATGTGATGTTTTTATACCCAAAGGTCTCCCCGGCGGTTTTACCTTGCTGTGTCAGTCTTAGGATGACGTCAGGAATGAACTTTATACATAGTTATTATGCAGGAGATGAGCCCTGCTGAGTTTCCAAGAATCCTCATGCATAATGTATGAGGCTGCTACTAGGGAAATCCTGCATTCTGTTTGCAGTGTCGTATCTAGGTAAAAGGTCAGTAACCAAGAACCGTTATGTGTGTAATGTAGGGGAAAATATAGGTGATGTTACCTGAGCCTATATTGGGGTACCTATATGGAATATAACACCTGGCCAGCTATCTCATGTTCTCTTCCTCCCTGGAAACCACAGTGGCTCAAGTCACAAGAGTACTTTTGGTGCTGGAACATCATGTGTTTCTGGTAAATCAGAAGTCTCATCTGACCCCTGATCAGGACCGGGCATTCAATAGCGCAATGTTTCTAACCAGCGTAGGGTTGGTTTCACTGAAAGAGAAGAGGAACAACAAGATTCATTCACATTTGTAATTGATGGTGCAGGACAATCCAACAGCAGCGGCCTGAATGCAAGTGCAGGGTGATCTCACAGCAACCTTTTTTTGGGTGCCTTGGGACAGGTTTCATCTGAACAGGGTGGTGAGACACATTTTGGCTCATTTGTTCCTGGTATCTCAGGACTTGACCTTACGAATTCCTATGACAACTGTCATGAGAGAGGAGCTTTCTTGGTGGACGGAGTATTCACACATCAGGAAAGGAATCAGCTTGACATCCTAGACGCCAATCATCTTGACAAATGATGCCAGCTCGGCGGGATGGGAAGTTTGGATTGGGGTACAGAGGTGCAGGGCCTTTGGTCAAGGGTGCAGCAGTTGAGGTCCACCACCTGGAGGGAGCCGGAGGGAATTCATCAAGCACTGCTTGCATTTGCTCACGCTCGGTGGGCAAGAGCATTCTGGTACGGACAGACAACAACACTGCCAAGACCTACCTCAACAGACAGTGGGCACAAAGTCTCCTGCTTTGTCGAGAATCTCTGATCAGATCTTTCTGTGGGCACAGGACAACATACTGGAGCTGAGAGCGATTTACATTCAGGGGAAACAAAATGTCTGGGCAGACAAATTGAGCAGAGATATTCCCTCCTCTCTGCACTTTTGCCTGACCAGCAGGCATTTAGCAGGATTTGTAAGGTGTGGGGGATTCCAGTGGCAGATTTGTTTGCAACAGCAAAGAATTCCCTTCTTCCTCTACTCTGTTTGAGGGTAAGGGAGGAGGATGGCTTCCTGCCTTTCCCTCTACATCAGAGGTTTTTGTTCAGATTCCAATAGGAGAAATTTGTAGTGATTCTGGTTGCGCCAGCATGGCACCACCCTACTTGGTACCATCTGATAATGACCATGATAATCAGCGAGGGGTTCCCTCCTCCAGTAGTTCCATCTCCCCAAGAATTTTCCTGCCTACAGGTCAAGTCATTGAGGACCTTCAGACTGGTGGCTTGGAGGTTGAAAAGGCAGGATTAAAGGTAAAGGGGGTCTATGAGATGGTTGCTTCCTCCATTCAGTCGTCCTTGAGAGCTTCCACACTTTCTTCCTGTTCCAGACTTTGGGCCACTTTTCAGAAATGGTGTGTGTTAGAAATGGGATCTCTGGTTGGCTGAGGCTTGCGCCAAAGCCAGGCAGAGACCACCACTCTAGTCAGGGCAAGGAAGTTACACACCCAAGATAACCCCTGCTCACCCCCTTGGTAGCTTGGCACGAGCAGTCAGGCCTATCCCGGAGGCAATGTGTAAAGCGTTTGCGCAACACACACACAGCACAACACCCAAGGCACACTACAAAAGGAACTCCACACAAGGTTATATATAAAAATAGCCTTTGTATTATCATAAAACACATTAGAATATTACTCACATACAATACACTGTGCCAACTGACACGGGACAATATTTACAGGGGATTATGTACACATGACAGGGCCACGTGGACCACTGTCAGAACCATCACTTAGTAAAAGGTAATAGATGTAGAACACATAATAAATGTAGGGCATATCAGCACCGTACAACCAGTAATCACTGGCAACCACTGTACTTAGCATCAGCCTGTAACATAAACCATATTATGCACAGCATCACATTAGGCGCAAAACCTTATGCGCCAACCTCACCAGCATAAACACATTATGCAATTATCCCTCCAGTCTAAACGCATTAGACAAGAGCATCCTAAGTATAAATCACATTAGGAAATAATCTCAGGGGAAAATAACTCACCACCTAAACGCATGAGGAAGTAATAACCTCACAAGCATAAAAAACACATTTTAGAGGTAACCAAAACAGGGGGCGTAAAACATACTACCTGCATTACATTTCCCAGCACCACATACTCACAGTAGCACATAACCTCATAGTAGAAAGAACCATAGCAGAGGTATAGATCACATTAGCCTATAAATCCTAGGAAAGAAGCTCCTAACACACAGATCACATTAGGGCCTGGCGCCCTATAAACCTAGCAGTCCCCTTGGCCAACTGGCCATCTCACAAGGGCTCAAATGCCCTATGTCCAAAGAGTTAGGGCGCGCTGCAAGGGCAGCGAAAGTCAAGGGTGCGCAATCTGCGCAGGTCTAAACGGTGCAGCTGGCACCTGAGTGCTGCGCAGCTGTGAATGTCAGGGGCACAGGAGTGCATCTCACTCCTAACTTCAACATGTCCCCTAAAGCAAAGAGAAAGACCTAAGCGGTGCAGCTGCCCACTACTTGCTGGGCAGCTGTAATTATTAAATGCGGCCTGGCACTCCTGGTGCCCTTGGAATCAAATGCAAAACGTTGCAGCTGCCCGCGCTGGTAGCGGCGCAGCTGTGAGTAGGTAAAGGACCTTTAAATCATAGTGGCCCCCTCGCTGCAGCTGCCCTCTGCGAACGGGGCAGCTGGGGTAAATAACTGAAGGGGCCCCTGGCACCTCTGTGCCCTCAGGGCCCCACGGGGCTTTTCAATAAACTTTGCCCCCATAACGTGGCAGCTGCCCTCTAGCAAGATGGGGCAGCTGTAAGAAATGGCCAACACGGGGAAGCACGGGCACCACCGGCCCTCGGGACCCCCCCACTGGGGCCCTTAAACAAAATATGGCCACGTTGGAGCGGCCCGCTGCCAAAACGGGCCCGCTCGGGATCTGTGCCTCGCACTGGCACCACACGGGCTGTTTAAAATACTTAGCCCCATCGTTGGAGCCATTGAGGCTCTGGAGCAATCATGCCCCCAAACGTGGGAGCGACCCACTGCCAGACGGGGCCGCTCGTAATGTTGCACTTGGCACTGTGCCTTAATCAGGCACCAACAATAGCACCCACGGAGCCCCCCAGTCCTTCTCGACTCACCGGGCTGCTCTCTGGGGACTCCGCTCCGGCGGGACTGACTTCGGCTCTTCTCTTGCGGCGCGGGGCTTCCCTTTCACTCTTGGGAGCCCCGCGCTGCCATCGGCAGCCTCTGCCGCCTCTTCTCTTCACCCGGGCCCCCTCCTGGGACCCGGGACTCAAGGCACTGCTCGCGACTCGGCACGGCTTCACCCGGTCCCCCTCTCGGGACCGGGACTTCGGGATGGAGCCCGCGAGGCTCCTTCACTTCCTTTCTCGGCCGCGCTGCGATTGGTCAGCCGGCCGCTATGCCCCGCCCACAACCAGGCAACAGTGCCTGTCTTCCGGGTCGCACTTGGCAGCGGCCCGGCAACGTTTTTCTTCTCGGCTGCGGCGATGCGGGGTGGGCACCCGTTCAATTAAAAATATAAAGCGGGGTGGGCACCAGCTATTAAATAACAGCACCGGCGTACCATGAAGGGTAGGCTCCCTCCCAATTAAAATTAATAAGCGGGGTGGGCTCCCGCTCGGCAGCCATCACGGGGAATCCTCCGGTCGGGATTCCCTCTCCAAGGGGGCTGCAGCAAACGCGCTGCGCAGCCCACACTCCTCCTCAGCTGGGCAATTAAAGGATAGCGCTTCCAGGCGCTAGATGAAGCCAAAGTCCTAAATAAAAAGATCCTCCAGGTCCAGGGGCAAGGCAGGGCCCAGGGAGGCAAGCCCTCCTAGCAACCTCCCCTGGGCCCCAGCAGCAGCACCCCTGGCAGCTTCGAGTCCAAGAACAAGAACCTTTTCATGGGGTCACAGCCCCTTCTTTTATACACCAAAATCCCTTTGTGACACAGCACAGGGCTGGGGAAAAACCAGACGCAACTGGTTTGGGGGAGCTTTGGAGTACTTTGTTTTGCTCAGCTCCTCTCTCCTTTCACAGGACAGGCTAGGGACATCAGACGCACCACAGGAGGTGGAGCCAGCATTGTAGAGGGAAGGCACAGCCCTATTCAGACCCAGGTAGCACTCCTCCCCTCACTCTATGTGCAGATCTCCCTATTCAGCCCTGCGCTGACTCACCCTGCCCCTCCTGGAGCCACACACACCTCCCAGCCCCTGTCACTCACAAGCCAGACATGCAATTCACATCAGGCAGGCAGACACAGAGCACACAGAAATGCCAACTTCTAGAAGTGGCATTTCTCTACCAGTCACCATAAATCTGCGCACACCATTGCGCAGCATTTATTCTCACGAATTCAGACATACTAGACTTGACCACACTGCTCCTCACATAACAGGAATTACCACTGACACACTCATCCTCAATGCATTCCTAAGGGAGGGCAGGCCAGTCTCACCACACACGCACACAGCGCGCACGCACTTTACACTGGGCCACAGTGCTAAAGTGCCCAGAGGCCTAAAATCACCAACACTACGCAGGGAAAAGGCTAAGGGACAGGCAAAAGTTCAGGGGTAAACCTGCCAAAAGGGCCAGGTCCAACACAACCCCTACCAGCCAAAACGCAGGGTAGACCAATCACCACCGTGATGGGCTTCCCTGCTTGGGGCGATAGAACACGGACGCGGGCCCGCAACTGCAGGGACACCCTCCGGTCCTACGCCATTTGGAACCCATGGAATCCATCTAAGAGAAAAACAAAAACAAAAACTCAGGACCAACTAGGCTACCCCACCGGTACTCCTTAGTTGTCCACGGCCAGGACCAGGCCCTAGGCCACCCAGATGCCACTGGTCCTTGCCAATCCACAGAGTGGGGGGCAGTAACCCCTGGCATACAATAGCCATTCTCCACTCTCCCTCAGTGTAGTTCCAAACTACCACTGATCCTCCAACCTATGGTCCGCACCCTCAGGCTGACCAGAGGTCACGGGCAAGCATCTCCTCACCCTACCTCTCTTCTGGGGTTACGCACCCTCCCAGGGGAAGCACCCACCAGAACACAACTCTCCCACCAGTTCAGGACGGACCTCTCTCCATCAACTGGTCTACCACCTGGGATCCAAATTCACCGGATGCACCGGGGTCAGAGGCGAGGACTCCCTCCGTCTGCACCCCCTTCCAGACTCCGATACCCTCCCAACTGGAGTGGTACCCCCTAGAAGGCAAACCGGCCAGGACACTGACTACAGTCGCCCTGCCATCCAGATCCGGAAACACCGGCTACTGGCTCCCCAACCCAGGGACGTACACTTTGGTCAGATGCCTGGAAAACCAGGACTTCACAAGGGTGACACATCCCTAGCGTGTCGTGTGACAGTCTGCCTGGCGCAGAGCTCACGACCTCCTGTCCCTCTGACAGTGCATGAAGATGCGCCAGGACAGAAGTGGCACACACCATGGTCAATCATCGGCGACTCAGCCCTTCTGGCTGGCCACTGACCCACTGGTCCCCACTGGGGACTCTTTCCCCCTCTCAACCCTCGAAACCGGACCCCACCTGCGTTCAGGGGGGTACTACCTCACAATTGCCCAGAGAACCAGGACTTCCTGTGAGCACATATACTCTCCCGAGGGTGACACCTCACTAATGTGTCATGTGACAGTCTGCCTGGCACAGAGCTCATGACCTCCTGTCCCTCTGACAGTGCGTGAAGATGCTCCAGGACAGAAGTGGCGCTCACCATGGTCAATCATTGGCGACTCAGCCCTTCTGGCTGGCCCCTGACCCACTGGTTCCCACTGGGGACTCTTCCCCCCTCTCACCCCTCAAAACTGGACCTCTGCACCCTCCCAACTGGAGCGGTACTGCCAGACACTAGAACTGCTGGAGGTCTCATTACAGGCACTCCCAGCTCACCTAAAACGGGAAAAACCACCTCGAAGAATGGTCCAACAGGACAGACTAGGCTCCCCACCTGGTGTTCCCTCATGGAACCAACCAGTACTGGAGACTGAGGTGCGGGCACTTCGGGACACAGCCCAATCTCACTCCTTCTCCTGCGAGACAGGATGTGAGTCCCTACAACCTCCTCACTATAAGGGTACCTAGCTGGGCTACTCTGAACCATCTTAAACGCCGAGGGTTATCGAGACACCTGCACCATTCTTCTAGGGTCACTCCCCAATACGGAAAACAACCAATCACTCGAACATCCAGTGCATCACAACATTCATCCACACACCCCCCACAAGACTGGTGAGACATATTCTTACTGCCCCTGAATCTCAACCTGCCCCCTCCTTAACCGGGAACCAGGTACCATCCTCGGGGAACTGGGAATGGGACATCCTGCACTGGACTACATATCGCTGCCACCACTGGATCCCACCCATCTGGGGATTCCAGAAAACTTACACCGCACTTAGGGGATGATCTACCCTCCCGAGCTAGTGACTCCATGCCAATTAAGTTACCACTGTAGGCCAACCCTAGAAATAGCAGACAGCACAGGGGCAGTAACAACTCCTTCAGCTTCAGGCCAACCCAAGGACTAGCAGACAGTACAGGGGCGGTAACAACTCCTTTAGCTTGCGCTGCAGGCCAACCCCATAAATAGCAGTCTGCACAAGGGCAGTACAAAACTCCTTCAGCTTCTCTGGTTTCTGTCCTTGGCAGGACACCCAACTCATAGTGCAACAAGAACACACATTTCAAAAATGAAATGACACTTAAACAAACTTAGAACAATAATCCCTTTCCATGTGACTATCTAAAATGCAGAGTTTTGTAGTGCAGCCAGTTGTCGCCGTGGTACTGCGCAAACGCAAGTCCTATCCCACTGCTGATCACCAATGTTAGAAATGGGATCTCTGGTTGGCTGAGGCTTGCGCCAAAGCCAGGCAGAGACCACCACTCTAGTCAGGGCAAGGAAGTTACACGCCGAAGATAACCCCTGCTCACCCCCTTGGAAGCTTGGCACGAGCAGTCAGGCCTATCCCGGAGGCAATGTGTAAAGCGTTTGCGCAACACACACACAGCACAACACCCAAGGCACACTACAAAAGGAACTCCACACAAGGTTATATATAAAAATAGCCTTTGTATTATCATAAAACACATTAGAATAGTACTCACATACAATACACTGTGCCAACTGGCACGGGACAATATTTACAGGGGATTATGTACACATGACAGGGCCACGTGGACCACTGTCAGAACCATCACTTAGTAAAAGGTAATAGATGTAGAACACATAATAAATGTAGGGCATATCAGCACCGTACAACCAGTAATCACTGGCAACCACTGTACTTAGCATCAGCCTGTAACATAAACCATATTATGCACAGCATCACATTAGGCGCAAAACCTTATGCGCCAACCTCACCAGCATAAACACATTATGCAATTATCCCTCCAGTCTAAACGCATTAGACAAGAACATCCTAAGTATAAATCACATTAGGAAATAATCTCAGGGAAAATAACTCACCACCTAAACGCATGAGGAAGTAATAACCTCACAAGCATAAAAAACACATTTTAGAGGTAACCAAAACAGGGTGCGTAAAACATACTACCTGCATTACATTTCCCAGCACCACATACTCACAGTAGCACATAACCTCATAGTAGAAAGAACCATAGCAGAGGTATAGATCACATTAGCCTATAAATCCTAGGAAAGAAGCTCCCTAACACACAGATCACATTAGGGCCTGGCGCCCTATAAAACCTAGCAGTCCCCTTGGCCAACTGGCCATCTCACAAGGGGCTCAAATGCCCTATGTCCAAAGAGTCAGGGCGCGCTGCAAGGGCAGCGAAAGTCAAGGGTGCGCAATCTGCGCAGGTCTAAACGGTGCAGCTGGCACTAAGTGCTGCGCAGCTGTGAATGTCAGGGGCACAGGAGTGCATCTCACTCCTAACTTCAACATGTCCCCTAAAGCAAAGAGAAAGACCTAAACGGTGCAGCTGCCCACTACTTGCTGGGCAGCTGTGAATTGTTAAAATGCGGCCTGGCACTCACTGGTGCCCTTGGAATCAAATGCCAAACGTTGCAGCTGCCCGGCGCTGGAAGCAGCGCAGCTGCTGAGTAGGAAAGGACCCTTAAATCATAGTGGCCCCTCGCTGCCGCTGCCCTCTGCGAACGGGGCAGCTGGGGTAAATAACTGAAGGGGCCCCTGGCACCTCTGTGCCCTCGGGGCCCCACGGGGCTTTTCAATAAACTTTGCCCCATAACGGTGGCAGCTGCCCTCTAGCAAGATGGGGCAGCTGTAAGAAATGGCCAACACGGGGAAGCACGGGCACCACCGGTCCTCGGGACCCCCCCACTGGGGCCCTTAAACAAAATATGGCCACGTTGGAGCGGCCCGCTGCCAAAACGGGGCAGCTCGGGATCTGTGCCTCGCACTGGCACCACACGGGCTGTTTAAAATACTTAGCCCCATCGTTGGAGCCATCGAGGCTCTGGAGCAATCATGCCCCCAAACGTGGGAGCGACGCACTGCCAGACGGGGCAGCTCGTAATGTTGCACTTGGCACTGTGCCTTAATCAGGCACCAACAATAGCACCCACGGAGCCCCCCAGTCCTTCTCGACTCACCGGGCTGCTCTCTGGGGACTCCGCTCCTGCGGGACTGGCTTCGGCTCTTCTCTTGCGGCGCGGGGCTTCCCTTTCACTCTTGGGAGCCCCGCGCTGCCATCGGCAGCCTCTGCCGCCTCTTCTCTTCACCCGGGCCCCTCCTGGGACCCGGGACTCAAGGCACTGCTCGCGACTCGGCACGGCTTCACCCGGTCCCCTCTCGGGACCGGGACTTCGGGATGGAGCCCGCGAGGCTCCTTCACTTCCTTTCTCGGCCGCGCTGCGATGGTCAGCCGGCCGCTATGCCCGCCCACAACCAGGCAACAGTGCCTGTCTTCCGGGTCGCACTTGGCAGCGGCCCGGCAACGTTTTTCTTCTCGGCTGCGGCGATGCGGGGTGGGCACCCGTTCAATTAAAAATATAAAGCGGGGTGGGCACCCGCTATTAAATAACAGCACCGGCGTACCATGAGGGGTAGGCTCCTCCCAATTAAAATTAATAAGCGGGTGGGCTCCCGCCGGCAGCCATCACGGGGAATCCCTCCGGTCGGGATTCCCTCTCCAAGGGGCTGCAGCAAACAGCGCTGCGCAGCCCACACTCCTCCTCAGCTGGGCAATTAAAGGATAGCGCTTCCAGGCGCTAGATGAAGCCAAAGTCCTAAATAAAAAGATCCTCCAGGTCCAGGGGCAAGGCAGGGCCCAGGGAGGCAAGCCCTCCTAGCAACCTCCCCTGGGCCCCAGCAGCAGCACGCCCCTGGCAGCTTCGAGTCCAAGAACAAGAACCTTTTCATGGGGTCACAGCCCCTTCTTTTATACACCAAAATCCCTTTGTGACACAGCACAGGGCTGGGGAAAAACCAGACGCAACTGGTTTGGGGAGCTTTGGAGTACTTTGTTTTGCTCAGCTCCTCTCTCCTTTCACAGGACAGGCTAGGGACATCAGACGCACCACAGGAGGTGGAGCCAGCATTGTAGAGGGAAGGCACAGCCCTATTCAGACCCAGGTAGCACTCCTCCCCTCACTCTATGTGCAGATCTCCCTATTCAGCCCTGCGCTGACTCACCCTGCCCCTCCTGGAGCCACACACACCTCCCAGCCCCTGTCACTCACAAGCCAGACATGCAATTCACATCAGGCAGGCAGACACAGAGCACACAGAAATGCCAACTTCTAGAAGTGGCATTTCTCTACCAGTCACCATAAATCTGCGCACACCATTGCGCAGCATTTATTCTCACGAATTCAGACATACTAGACTTGACCACACTGCTCCTCACATAACAGGAATTACCACTGACACACTCATCCTCAATGCATTCCTAAGGGAGGGCAGGCCAGTCTCACCACACACGCACACAGCGCGCACGCACTTTACACTGGGCCACAGTGCTAAAGTGCCCAGAGGCCTAAAATCACCAACACTACGCAGGGAAAAGGCTAAGGGACAGGCAAAAAGTTCAGGGGTAAACCTGCCAAAAACGGCCAGGTCCAACACAACCCCCTACCAGCCAAAACGCAGGGTAGACCAATCACCACCGTGATGGGCTTCCCTGCTTGGGGCGATAGAACACGGACGCGGGCCCGCAACTGCAGGGACACCCTCCGGTCCTACGCCATTTGGAACCCATGGAATCCATCTAAGAGAAAAACAAAAACAAAAACTCAGGACCAACTAGGCTACCCCACCGGTACTCCTTAGTTGTCCACGGCCAGGACCAGGCCCTAGGCCACCCAGATGCCACTGGTCCTTGCCAATCCACAGAGTGGGGGGCAGTAACCCCTGGCATACAATAGCCATTCTCCACTCTCCCTCAGTGTAGTTCCAAACTACCACTGATCCTCCAACCTATGGTCCGCACCCTCAGGCTGACCAGAGGTCACGGGCAAGCATCTCCTCACCCTACCTCTCTTCTGGGGTTACGCACCCTCCCAGGGGAAGCACCCACCAGAACACAACTCTCCCACCAGTTCAGGACCTCTCTCCATCAACTGGTCTACCACCTGGGATCCAAATTCACCGGATGCACCCCCTTCCAGACTCCGATACCCTCCCAACTGGAGTGGTACCCCCTAGAAGGCAAACCGGCCAGGACACTGACTACAGTCGCCCTGCCGTCCAGATCCGGAAACACCGGCTACTGGCTCCCCAACCCAGGGACGTACACTTTGGTCAGATGCCTGGAAAACCAGGACTTCAGAAGGGTGACACATCCCTAGCGTGTCGTGTGACAGTCTGCCTGGCGCAGAGCTCACGACCTCCTGTCCCTCTGACAGTGCGTGAAGATGCGCCAGGACAGAAGTGGCACACACCATGGTCAATCATCGGCGACTCAGCCCTTCTGGCTGGCCACTGACCCACTGGTCCCCACTGGGGACTCTTTCCCCCTCTCAACCCTCGAAACCGGACCCCACCTGCGTTCAGGGGGGTACTACCTCACAATTGCCCGGAGAACCAGGACTTCCTGTGAGCACATATACTCTCCCGAGGGTGACACCTCACTAATGTGTCATGTGACAGTCTGCCTGGCACAGAGCTCACGACCTCCTGTCCCTCTGACAGTGCGTGAAGATGCTCCAGGACAGAAGTGGCGCTCACCATGGTCAATCATTGGCGACTCAGCCCTTCTGGCTGGCCCCTGACCCACTGGTTCCCACTGGGGACTCTTCCCCCCTCTCACCCCTCAAAACTGGACCTCTGCACCCTCCCAACTGGAGCGGTACTGCCAGACACTAGAACTGCTGGAGGTCTCATTACAGGCACTCCCAGCTCACCTAAAACGGGAAAAACCACCTCGAAGAATGGTCCAACAGGACAGACTAGGCTCCCCACCTGGTGTTCCCTCATGGAACCAACCAGTACTGGAGACTGAGGTGCGGGCACTTCGGGACACAGCCCAATCTCACTCCTTCTCCTGCGAGACAGGATGTGAGTCCCTACAACCTCCTCACTATAAGGGTACCTAGCTGGGCTACTCTGAACCATCTTAAACCGCGAGGGTTATCGAGACACCTGCACCATTCTTCTAGGGTCACTCCCCAACACGGAAAACAACCAATCACTCGAACATCCAGTGCATCACAACATTCATCCACACACCCCCCACAAGACTGGTGAGACATATTCTTACTGCCCCTGAATCTCAACCTGCCCCCTCCTTAACCGGGAACCAGGTACCATCCTCGGGAACTGGGAATGGGACATCCTGCACTGGACTACATATCGCTGCCACCACTGGATCCCACCCATCTGGGGATTCCAGAAAACTTACACCGCACTTAGGGGATGATCTACCCTCCCGAGCTAGTGACTCCATGCCAATTAAGTTACCACTGTAGGCCAACCCTAGAAATAGCAGACAGCACAGGGGCAGTAACAACTCCTTCAGCTTCAGGCCAACCCAAGGACTAGCAGACAGTACAGGGGCGGTAACAACTCCTTTAGCTTGCGCTGCAGGCCAACCCCATAAATAGCAGTCTGCACAAGGGCAGTACAAAACTCCTTCAGCTTCTCTGGTTTCTGTCCTTGGCAGGACACCCAACTCATAGTGCAACAAGAACACACATTTCAAAAATGAAATGACACTTAAACAAACTTAGAACAATAATCCCTTTCCATGTGACTATCTAAAATGCAGAGTTTTGTAGTGCAGCCAGTTGTCGCCGTGGTACTGCGCAAACGCAAGTCCTATCCCACTGCTGATCACCAATGTTAGAAATGGGATCTCTGGTTGGCTGAGGCTTGCGCCAAAGCCAGGCAGAGACCACCACTCTAGTCAGGGCAAGGAAGTTACACGCCGAAGATAACCCCTGCTCACCCCCTTGGAAGCTTGGCACGAGCAGTCAGGCCTATCCCGGAGGCAATGTGTAAAGCGTTTGCGCAACACACACACAGCACAACACCCAAGGCACACTACAAAAGGAACTCCACACAAGGTTATATATAAAAATAGCCTTTGTATTATCATAAAACACATTAGAATAGTACTCACATACAATACACTGTGCCAACTGGCACGGGACAATATTTACAGGGGATTATGTACACATGACAGGGCCACGTGGACCACTGTCAGAACCATCACTTAGTAAAAGGTAATAGATGTAGAACACATAATAAATGTAGGGCATATCAGCACCGTACAACCAGTAATCACTGGCAACCACTGTACTTAGCATCAGCCTGTAACATAAACCATATTATGCACAGCATCACATTAGGCGCAAAACCTTATGCGCCAACCTCACCAGCATAAACACATTATGCAATTATCCCTCCAGTCTAAACGCATTAGACAAGAACATCCTAAGTATAAATCACATTAGGAAATAATCTCAGGGGAAAATAACTCACCACCTAAACGCATGAGGAAGTAATAACCTCACAAGCATAAAAAACACATTTTAGAGGTAACCAAAACAGGGGGCGTAAAACATACTACCTGCATTACATTTCCCAGCACCACATACTCACAGTAGCACATAACCTCATAGTAGAAAGAACCATAGCAGAGGTATAGATCACATTAGCCTATAAATCCTAGGAAAGAAGCTCCCTAACACACAGATCACATTAGGGCCTGGCGCCCTATAAAACTAGCAGTCCCCTTGGCCAACTGGCCATCTCACAAGGGGCTCAAATGCCCTATGTCCAAAAGTTAGGGCGCGCTGCAAGGGCAGCGAAAGTCAAGGGTGCGCAATCTGCGCAGGTCTAAACGGTGCAGCTGGCACTAAGTGCTGCGCAGCTGTGAATGTCAGGGGCACAGGAGTGCATCTCACTCCTAACTTCAACATGTCCCCTAAAGCAAAGAGAAAGACCTAAACGGTGCAGCTGCCCACTACTTGCTGGGCAGCTGTAATTATTAAAATGCGGCCTGGCACTCCTGGTGCCCTTGGAATCAAATGCAAAACGTTGCAGCTGCCCGCGCTGGTGCGGCGCAGCTGTGAGTAGGGAAAGGACCTTTAAATCATAGTGGCCCCCTCGCTGCCGCTGCCCTCTGCGGACGGGGCAGCTGGGGTAAATAACTGAAGGGGCCCCTGGCACCTCTGTGCCCTCGGGGCCCCACGGGGCTTTTCAATAAACTTTGCCCCCATAACGTGGCAGCTGCCCTCTAGCAAGATGGGGCAGCTGTAAGAAATGGCCAACACGGGGAAGCACGGGCACCACCGGCCCTCGGGACCCCCCCACTGGGGCCCTTAAACAAAATATGGCCACGTTGGAGCGGCCCGCTGCCAAAACGGGGCAGCTCGGGATCTGTGCCTCGCACTGGCACCACACGGGCTGTTTAAAATACTTAGCCCCATCGTTGGAGCCATCGAGGCTCTGGAGCAATCATGCCCCCAAACGTGGGAGCGACGCACTGCCAGACGGGCCGCTCGTAATGTTGCACTTGGCACTGTGCCTTAATCAGGCACCAACAATAGCACCCACGGAGCCCCCCAGTCCTTCTCGACTCACCGGGCTGCTCTCTGGGGACTCCGCTCCTGCGGGACTGGCTTCGGCTCTTCTCTTGCGGCGCAGGGCTTCCCTTTCACTCTTGGGAGCCCCGCGCTGCCATTGGCGGCCTCTGCCGCCTCTTCTCTTCACCCGGGCCCCCTCCTGGGACCCGGGACTCAAGGCACTGCTCGTGACTCGGCACGGCTTCACCCGGTCCCCCTCTTCGGGACCGGGACTTCGGGATGGAGGCCGCGAGGCTCCTTCACTTCCTTTCTCGGCCGCGCTGCGATTGGTCAGCCGGCCGCTATGCCCCGTCCACAACCAGGCTACAGTGCCTGTCTTCCGGGTCGCACTTGGCAGCGGCCCGGCACCGTTTTTCTTCTCGGCTGCGGCGATGCGGGGTGGGCACCCGTTCAATTAAAAATATAAAGCGGGGTGGGCACCCGCTATTAAATAACAGCACCGGCGTACCATGAGGGGTAGGCTCCCTCCCAATTAAAATTAATAAGCGGGTGGGCTCCCGCTCGGCAGCCATCACGGGGGAATCCCTCTGGTCGGGATTCCCTCTCCAAGGGGGCTGCAGCAAACACGCTGCGCAGCCCACACTCCTCCTCAGCTGGGCAATTAAAGGATAGCGCTTCTAGGCGCTAGATGAAGCCAAAGTCCTAAATAAAAAGATCCTCCAGGTCCAGGGGCAAGGCAGGGCCCAGGGAGGCAAGCCCTCCTAGCAACCTCCCCTGGGCCCCAGCAGCAGCACACCCCTGGCAGCTTCGAGTCCAAGAACAAGAACCTTTTCATGGGGTCACAGCCCCTTCTTTTATACACCAAAATCCCTTTGTGACACAGCACAGGGCTGGGGAAAAACCAGACGCAACTGGTTTGGGGGAGCTTTGGAGCACTTTGTTTTGCTCAGCTCCTCTCTCCTTTCACAGGACAGGCTAGGGACATCAGACGCACCACAGGAGGTGGAGCC
Organism: Calotriton arnoldi; assembly: GCA_963921515.1. Classification (NCBI taxonomy): domain Eukaryota; kingdom Metazoa; phylum Chordata; class Amphibia; order Caudata; family Salamandridae; genus Calotriton; species Calotriton arnoldi. The sequence continues at coordinate 345,081 of CAWUFW010010892.1, forward strand.
AGCATTGTAGAGGGAAGGCACAGCCCTATTCAGACCCAGGTAGCACTCCTCCCCTCACTCTATGTGCAGATCTCCCTATTCAGCCCTGCGCTGACTCACCCTGCCCCTCCTGGAGCCACACACACCTCCCAGCCCCTGTCACTCACAAGCCAGACATGCAATTCACATCAGGCAGGCAGACACAGAGCACACAGAAATGCCAACTTCTAGAAGTGGCATTTCTCTACCAGTCACCATAAATCTGCGCACACCATTGCGCAGCATTTATTCTCACGAATTCAAACATACTAGACTTGACCACACTGCTCCTCACATAACAGGAATTACCACTGACACACTCATCCTCAATGCATTCCTAAGGGAGGGCAGGCCAGTCTCACCACACACGCACACAGCGCGCACGCACTTTACACTGGGCCACAGTGCTAAAGTGCCCAGAGGCCTAAAATCACCAACACTACGCAGGGAAAAGGCTAAGGGACAGGCAAAAAGTTCAGGGGTGAACCTGCCAAAAAGGGCCAGGTCCAACAGTGTGCACCTAAACACTTAGCCCCGCTGTCTGTTAAGCTGGTGAAGGTGCTGGATTTCTTGCAGGATGGTTTTGCACTAGTATTAAAGGTCTCCACTCTTAAAATCCTGTGGGTAGCCAATTAGGGCATTTATGACATCTTGGGGTAATTTGCAAGATGCAGATTGGCTCATCCAGAGGTTTTCTAAGGGGTTTCTTCATCTTAGGCCTCTGTCTAGACTAGTTTATCCATCTTAGGATCTTTCTTTGGTCTTGGATGTGTTGCAGAGGTCTCCCTTTGAGCCTTTTAAGAGGGTGGATTTGAGATTACTCACCTTGAAGACCTTCTTCCTGGTAGCAATTATATCAGGGCATAGGTTGGGGGATTTGGGTTCCTTATCAGTAAGGCATTCCTTCTTTAGAGTATTCGAGGACAGGGTCATTTTACTGCCTGGGCCTTCTTTCATCCCCAAGGTGAATTCAGTATTTCACATGGAGCAGTTTATTCTGCCGGTGTTTAATCCCTACCCAGCTTCCTCTGAGGAAGTGGAGTTACCTTCTTTGGATGTTACATGGGCTATCCTAATTAATTTAGATAGAGCTTCCGATTTCCGGATTACTTCTTCATTGTTTGTTAATGTTGGCCCTAGTAGGGAAGGATCTAAACCTTCTAATCAGACTCTGAGTAGATGGATAAGATCCCTGATAGCATTGGCATATAGGGAGGCAGGGACTCCATTTCCGGCTGGGGTGGAGGATAGATCCACCAAAGCCATGTGTGCTTCCCTCGCGGAAGCACAGGGTGCGCCTTTGATTGAAATTTGTAGGATTGCAACATGGGCTACGCCTTCTACTTTTGTGCGATATTACAGAAGGATTGACCTGGAAGAGGTTTTGTGGTGAAAAGTGTTTTATTCTATGAAATGATTCCAAAATAAATAAACTTAGTAGTACAGGTACTGTCAGTTGTCCTGGTCTATGTTATTGCTTGCTATTCTCATTAAGTAATTAAGTATGGGGGAGAATGTATGATGAGGTAATGCTTCAATTACTTACAGGTAATTGCATTACTCTGAGTATGTTTTAACCATATTTAATTAACCCCTTCCTTCGCTCTTTTATGCCCAGGCCAACTGGATTAGGTGGGGACTTGTGTCAAGTAAAACAGGAGTTGGTGAGGGTGGGAGGGGTTTTTCTCCATTTTGAGTGGGTGTGTCTGGGAGGCGCTGCGGCCTCATTGCGTAATTAAATATGGAGAAAACATGGCTTGTTACTTTGCTGATTAGCCTGCACTGCAATTAAAATTTGACAACTGACTAAAATCATTCTCAAGCAAATTTTTTAATACAGGTGAAAATTTGGCTGTGCACGTGTAACGCTTAGAGTGCAAATGTAAATAAATGCTTGAGGCTTACAGTACATCCGCAAATATGAATCTTGCTTTGAAAGGAACGATATTTAATTACCAACAAGCACGGATAATGTCAATAGGTTTGGCTTATTACTAGGCCTGTGCGAAATGTGTGTCATTTCCTTTGCAGGAATTAAATTAAATGGCTAAAAAATTACCCAAAATGATGTGAAGGGCCAGTTTGGCATTTTGTGCTATATTTTAGTGCAAATTGTGCCCCCACATAGATTTTAGACACAAGGGCATGTTTTTGAGTAAAAAACTTGTGTGTCACGTGAACAGCTGTTCGTGTTCTCTTAGTTTGTGTTGATCCTGTGCACTCACGATAGGATTTTTGCCTGAATGACATCTCAGTTACACAGTGTGGCATAATGGCGTGAATTTGGGCATTTCGTGTAACAAGCATAATGTGAAAAGCCATAAATGATACACTTACAAATATAACTTGTGAATTTACGCACTTGATACCTTATCAAACATGCATCCGCCACTCATTCTTGCACTCATGCGTCCATTCATCCACTCACTGACTCATTCTTGGATTCACCCACTTTTCAAGTGTGATAAAATAGACTCACAAACAACCAGCATATCCAAGATAATTGAAAGAATCCGCACTTGTCCTGACTCAGCGAAGTTCAAAAACCTCTTGAAAACCTGGTTGTTTTAGTTTGATGCTGGTCCCTGTGTTAGCGAAGCGCCGAGATACACCTTCGGGTGTGAGTTGTTGCACTATATGAAGTGATAATAACATAACATAAATAATAGTATAAAATACACTAAATGCTGCCCCATATATGTGGCGGACATGTGCTTGCAATGAAAAAGAAGTAAAAAAATCAACATAGCAATTGGTGGTAATTTGTAATGGTGCTGTGCATCATTGCAGTGCCAATTGAAGATAGCCAATATGTGGTTTTTAAATGTGGAGGTCATCTTGGACCTATAAAATGATGATACACTGTGGACAATACCATTCCTAGATTGACATCCACTTTAGAAGCAGCTGCAGTGTGGGATAAGGTACACTGCAGATTAAATGAGCAGCTAGAGCGGCCCGGTAGCAATGACTGGGGAGTGAGGCACTCTAATAAAAGAGAGAAGCAAAATAAACATAATCTATAAAAAGAGAAAATGGAGAACTAACAGACTGACCCAAAAGCCTTGGCACTGAAGTGTGCTCAATTTCATGTGGTTGGTCACATGATCAGGCAAACTGACATCACTCAAAAAGCAATAGAGACAACGGCTGAAGTTTGCTGAGCCATTGTGCCATTCTGTGCGGTGTCATGGATGGAAACAGAATGTGTATGGTACTCAGCCACACCAGTGACTTAAAGGGCATGATCCAAAGCTCCTCTATGTATATATCATTATGTATTTTTCTGTTACAAAAGCCTGGAGGATAGCTAAAGCAGTCAGCAGAGACCTATAATGTATGTTAATACCCACCCCGGAACACGGTGCATATAATTACAAATATATGCAAAATTACAGTTAGCAAAACCAAATGCACCCCTCTCTAAGAGGGTCTAAAAAGGATCCGTAGTGCAAATGTTCTACCCAGTGTGTGGGTCAGAGAGGGATAACCAGACCCCTTGCCTATTAAGGTAATCTATGAGATTCCATGTAACAAAATACCTATCAACAGGCTTTACCGCCGTGTAATAACAACCCACCTTTAACATATGCTTTAACAATAAATAAGACAGTCCTACTACCTTTGGCGTACGATTTGATAATAAACAGACAATATGCATCTCCCATAACTTGTCCCAGTGGCTGGCCCTAAACAGGATCCTCACATTGAAAATCTTCTACCCACAGGGTTTGTCATGGGAGGTAACCAACATGACAACCCTTGCCCACTGTAATAATCTGTTACATTCAGTGAGACAAAATACCTGTGTACAGGTATCAGGCCTGCTGCATTGAGCATAGGCTTTCCCACAAGGAAACCATCAGGTATACAGTAAAATTGTATGACATATTAAAATATGTATAACATTACAGTTGACAAAATAATATACAACCTCTCTTAGGTAAGCCCAAGAAGAATTATCACAGGGTAAATCTTTTACCTCCGGGGCTTGTCAGAAGGAATAAGCAGCACTGAATCCTTATCTACTGTGGTAATCTGTGAGATTCTATGTAATACAATACCTGTATACAGGCTTTACCACAGTGTAATACATATCTAATCTTAAAGAAATATTGGCTTTAACACATGCTTTTTCCAAATAAATAGGTCATGCCTACTTCCTTCATCATAACCTTGTCATAATAAACAGAACAGACATGTGATATCTGACATAACTTTTCATCAATCATTATTGCCTGTATCATTGGCTTGTCCCCATGAACATTTCAAGCCTGCTGCACTGAGCATAAGCTTTCCAACAAAACAATCATAATGGCTACAAACATAAAAACTGCAGATATGTAAAAAGTTACACTTGAGAAAACAACATTCAATCCCTCCTAAGTGGACGTACTAGGGATTCTTAAGGTGACAATATTCTACCCTCAGGGTTTGTCAAAGGGGGTAGCCAGCCCCAGAATCCTAGGGTACTATCCAAATCTGTGGAGTGGAGAGGTGTGGTGCAGCGGCCAGGGCAGGTGACTTCGGAGCACAGGGCTCACGGTTCGATCCCCGGCTCCGGCGGCAGCTCAGCACCATGTGACTCTAGGCAATAGCTCACTTAATTTCCACGACGGCCCCCAGCGCCTTGAGACCCGTAAGGGTGAGTAGTTCGCGCTTTACAAATACGGATTTAGATTTAATCTGTGTATTGAAATATCTATCTACACTCTTTACCGCAAGGTAATAACAATTGAGCCTTAAAGGCCTATTGGTTTTAAATATCCTTTACACAATACGTCTGACCTACTGCTTTTTATCTTAACTTGTCATGATTAACAGACCATTTCTATGGCATCTGACATGTGGCATTATTGACTTGTCACCAAAACCAATTCTGCCCTATTGTACTGAAAAAAAGTCCCGAAAAGGCATAAAGCACAATACGAGCCCTTTTTTTCAAAGAAAGCAGACATCTTCTGCCCAGTCAAAAGCTGTAGTTAAAAGAATCAACATGTTGGAGGAGCCAAAGCCCCTCTCTTATCTACAGAAAATTCATGAGAGACAAACTGACTCAAAATATTAACCCCTTCTGTGCAGGCACTACCTCCCCAGTGCATCTGTCGGCCATTGGCCAACACAGGGGAGGTGTATAAAGGCCTCTCCTTTATTTCATTTCATCCTCGTGCTGCTCGGGAAGAGCTTTCCGATCAGAGTAATGACGATCAGAGTGTAGTAGTGACGTCAATACACTAAAGTGAAAGTAAAACGAGTTGATGGGCTTATTTTACTTAAACTGAACCAGTGCTCGGGGGACATATCCCATCCGAGCACTGATTGCTTTTGGAGAGGTATCTTTGGAAAGGGGAGACTGTAGTGATGGGAGGCACACCACTAGGACTGAGGTCCTGGCGAATGCCTGCAAATATCCTCGAGGATCCGGTGGGACATAAAGCACTCTCACAGTCCTTGACAGGCTACTTTGATTGAACTGCGGCTTCACCGGGAGTGGATCCACGGAGTGGGAGGCTCTTAAGGCAGTACTGCAGGGCACTCGCATGGGACTGACTTGAGGTGTACGACAACAACTGCAGGCTGAGTTAATCAAGGAGGAGTCAGCACTTGCCGAATGCAGACTGCGCATCTATTCACAGCAGACACACTCAGGGAGGAGCACATGGTTTGGGGGCGAATAATGCATATTTGGAACCGTCTCGATAAGTACACCCTGAAGCAATATCAGCAACAACTGCATTGAGAGGGCGACTAGTCTGGGCATGTTCTGGCCTGGATCCTCTGAAGGAAACACCCCGCCACTGATGACACACCTGTCCTCGCCGGGTGGTAACACGTTTTGCACACACCTACAAAGAGTTTACACCGCAGACCTGACCATAGACGCTCAAAAATAGACTCATTTTCTGGAAAGTTTAGACCTCCCCAGGCTTGGGCAGGTAGTGATAAAGGCCTTGAACGAGCAATTGGCTCTGGAAGAGTTAAAAATGGCCTTGAAATCACTTCCGCGGTCTAAGGCTCCTGGGAGTGATGGGTTTCCACCGGAATTCTATCAGTTGTACTCAGACACCTTAATATAGGGACTCCTGGAGGTGTTTCAACAAGCCATGGAGGTAGGGATATTGCCACCTACCATGCGGGAGTGTGAAATATGCATGTTACATAACCCGGGGGGATCCCCGGATAACCCTTCTGCTTATAGGCCTCTTACAATGATTAATACAGACGTGAAGGCGCTTTGCAAGTCACTGGCCTGCTGCTTAACTCCCAACATGGCGCAGTTGGTCCACGAGGACCAGTGCGGCTTCATTCCAGATCGAAGCACCAGCATGAACCTTAGACGGCTGACCCATGTCCTGCACGAGGTTGAACACCATGATGAGGATCTTGCCCTGGACATGGTCGATCTGGTTAAAGCCTTCGATAAGGTGGACTGGGCTACCTGCTAAAGGTGCTGCGACTTCTGGGCTCTGACCCGCAGTTCTGTGGCTGAATACGGCAGCTTTATACGTAACCGACTGCAAGAGTGTGCATGGGGCGATGTCGCTCAGAGCCATGGAGGCTGGGCTGCGGAGCATGGCAGGGCTGCCCATTGTCGCCACTTTTATTTGCCCTCACCATAGAGCCCTTGGCAATCTAGATACACAGGGAACTACATGAATGTGGCATACGGATTGGAGACACCCCACATGTTATTACGCTCTGAATGATGCCTTATTCTATATCTCCTCCCCCGAGATGCTGTGCCACAACTGCTGTGGATGTTGGACGACTTTGGGAACTTTTCAGGTGTCCGGCTTAACTGCAACAAATCCCTGTTGTTCCCCCTTGCTTCCCTAGTCGGCACTCCGATAGACTGCTTACCAGTGCTGGGACTGCGCTGAGAGATGACGCAGTTCAGGTACCTCGTGATTCAGATAGCGCACACTCAAAGGTTACAGCTGCAACTAAATATAGATAGGTTCTTAGGTGCATTTAGGTCACCGTGTCCTTCTGGAATACACTGCCCTTCTCCCTGATGGGGAGGATGGTTGTAGCTAAAATGGTTCTCCTGCCCGGTTGTTTGTACGTGCTGCAGAACTCCTCAAGACCTCTCCCATCACAGGTCTTCAAGCAGTTAGACTTCATTCTTATCTCGCTGCTGTGGGCGGGCCGTCGCAGTAGAGTGGTCTTGGTGACAATGACCAAACGGTACGAAGACGGGGGGCCCGAAGTCCCGTGACTGGATTTGTATTACTATACCATACATCTTCATTATGCGGCTCGCTGGCTGGACCCAGGTGATAATTGGGAAAAATGTCTATTGTCCGGTAGCATTGCAGTGGAACGCTTGCCTGAATTGCTGATGGAAGGTGCGGGGCTCCCTGCGGAATTCCCATACGTAATCCAGCAGACAGCAAGAATTTGGCAATAATTTGCCCAAGTAGTCCTGAGGCGAGCTCCATTCCACAGGGAACTTACAGTTTGGGCATTGAAACCGGTCCGCAGATGATGGACCGCATGTCCTTTAGGGCATGGCTGGACAAAGGGTGTACCTATTTTGGGGATTTATACCCTATCAAACTTTTATCCCCTTTGAGGAGGCTTGTCAAGAATTCTCTCTTGGGTCTGGTCATTTTTTGCACCACGCTGGCCTGGCCGAAATTGCCAGAGCATCCTGGACATGCTACCCAGTAGGGCCTGAAGCTACGCAAACCCTGGGAATTCTCTTATCTTGTGGTTCTGGTTGTCATTTGATCACACTGTTGTACAGAGCTACTCCATGGGCTCGCATTGCATGGGCCATTGATCTTGATGCCCCATTCATGTAATGCTCGCTTTCAACTGATACAGTATTATTTTCTTCATTGGACATATCTTACACCCAGAGACATACATCGCATATCCCCATCCGAGCTAATAGTTGTCCCCACTACGGAGTGGGTGATGCCAATTTCCTGCATTTAGCCTGGCAGTGCAGGCTGGTACAGGACTTCTGGACTCAGGTAGTCGCTGACATCAACAGGGTCACACATCTAAACATGACATGCACACCACAGTGTTGACTGTTGGACAACATTAAGCACCTGAAGGGCAGGAATATACCGTACAAGTTTCTACAATTGGTGTTAGTCTTAGCCAGACAGAGGGTGGCTATCACATGGATGGGGCAGAGGGCGCCCAAAATTGAACAGTGGCACAGGGATGCGATGGAGTGGACCTTGGCGGAGGAGACTCACATGCAGCTCAGTAGACGTGACGGGAGGGCAGTACACGATCTGAGTGGAGAGATATGTGCACTACCTTACTGGACCCGAACTCTGACATGGTGTCGGGAGACAGTGACGGCACGACCGAATAAGGGCGGTGATACATGGGATATGTGGAGAGCACGGAGTGCCCTGTTTGCATCTGCACTGATGAGAGGGGGGCGCTAGCAAGCTATGCCTGATTTCCATGGGTAGGGGATTGAAATTATTTAGCCCATGGTCTTGCCTGCCGCAATGTCGTAATGCCTCATGTGTGTATTGTTTTTCACCTGGTATATCATTGACTGCTTTATATTGTAATTTTTTTTTATTAAACTGAAAAATAGAGGTTTCAAAAATATGGGGCCAAAACAAAAAAAAAAGGAAGGTGTGACCTACCCTGGCATCGAGCCACACCCCCGCCTGAAGGGACACCTTCCTGCACATTAATGATCATTTAAAAAAAAATGACGATTTGCAACTTCCATATGTGCTACACAATGCAGCACACATAGAAGTTACAAATCGCCATTCTGAATTGTTTATGTGCAGGAAGGGGCACCGTCCTGCACATAAACATTCATTCCCTCAACACAGGCACTCTTGCACTATGGTGCGAGGGAGCCTGCGTTGCCGCCAGGCAGCTGAGGTCAGCACCAGCGCTACGGCTAACGCATGGATGCACCATAATTTTGTAAGTATGAAAAGAACACACCCGCGAGACTGGCGTGACAGCACTCTTAATTATCAACAGAGTACACCTGAGACAAACTGCACAACACTGAAATATTAAAAGAACACGTTGACCGCCTAGCACTCAATATGTCAATAAAAAACAGTTGTGGCACGGGCCTGGCGTTAGAAAATAGTAACAGAACACCCCTGACCGGCTGCAACTTTAAAATATTACTAAAATTCAACTTTAAAACAGATTCACATTATGTAAGATCGCTGCAACACACCTGATGCTCTTGCTCACATTCCGTCCAACATTTTTTGGCGCAAGACAACTGGGTGAACATTGCCACCCAGTGGTCTGACCAGGGAATACAACACATCGTAGTTTATAGAAGTCATCAATCAGTAGGTGGGTGGTGCTGCATTTCTGATCACAGGCAGGTGTCCGAGCGTAAAAGGAAGCCACAGAAATAGTAAGTGATGGTATTGGACTCGTGCGCCAACAACGTGAATATCTAAAACAAGAAACAAACAACATACTTTCCAACCTTTTTGAACATGAAAGTTGGAGATTTTGAAAAAAAATCAGGAGGGGGGTCGGGGGGTGTATTTTCCCTAATGACTTCGATTGAAGCAGAGGCAATTTTAGGTGGCAGAAAGCTAAAATAAATTTTTGGCTAAAAAATTAATGAGTCTCTTTCCTGAATCGGATCTGTTGGCATGTATGTAACAACTAAGGCGGCAAGAGGTTTCAGAGGTAGTAAGTGCTAGACAAATGCAATTACAAAGTTTCGGGCTATCCTCCTGAGTGGTGAGTCCAGAATATCCAGGCTACAATACCGATGTTCCAGCCTCTATCCTGGATTCCGGCGAGACTGACTCCGAGGCTGCTGGGCCTCATGGCCTCCTGCATCCTGCTTGTGATACATGCCCGTTGGCACATGCAGGCCCTGCAGTGGTACCTGAAGTTCCAGTGGGTGCAGTATCAGGGGAATTTCCCCAACCTGGTCTAGATTTCGGAGGGCACGGCCAAACATCTGCAGTGGTAGCTGATGAACCGCGATTGGGCTAGCGGCAGACCCCTCTCCCTTCCACAACCAGATCTGATGGTAGTGACAGACGCATCACTCCTGGGTGGAAGCCGCCATCTGGGAGAGGTGGACATCAGAGGACTCTGGTCTCCAGCGGAATCCAGACTCCACATCAACCTGTTGGTGCCCCGACCAATCTGGTTTGCCTTCCTACCCTCCATCAAGGAAGGCTAGAGCAGGTATTCACGGACAACACCACCACCATGTGGTACTGCAACAAACAGTGCGGGGAGGAGTCATGGACCCTCTGTCAGGAGGCCCTGCGTCTCTGGACATGGCTGGTATGTCAGGACATTTCCCTGGTGGTTCAACACTTGACGGGCTCTCTGAATAATAGAGCAGATTAAGTCAGTCAAAGAGGTCTAGTGGCATCTCCAACCGGAGGTGGTGCAAGGTCTCTTTCAATAGTGGGAAGAGTCTTGGTTAGATCTGTTCGCCACCACAGAGAATGCACAATGTCAGAAGTTCTGTGAGCTGGAGTTTCCAAGACAGTTATTGCTCGAAGATGCTTTTTGTCTTGAGTGTAGCTTCGGCCTCATGTACGCCTTTCTGCTAATACCACTCCAGCCCAGAGTTTTCAAGAAGATCAAGAAGGACCGGGCCCAAGTTATCCTTGTGGCTCTGAACTGGGCTCGAAAAGTCTGGTATCCCGAGCTGCTGAGCTTGTCCATTGGTGCTCCGATCATGCTGCTCCTTCGGGGGATCTCCTGTCACAGCAGCGGGGGAGGGTTCTCCACCCGAACCTGTCAATGCTCCACCTTCATGCGTGGAGATTGTGTGCTGCGATGGTTGATAGCTTTTGAACTTCTGCCCAAAGTCTGTAATGTTATTTTGGCAGCACAGCATCCCTCCACCAAGACAGTACACGCCGGGCTTCGGAGCAAGTTTTTGGCATGGTGTACAAACAGGTTGACCCTTTATCTGCACCTCTTTCCCAAGTTCTTTTATTTATTCTTACTCTGGCACAGCAGGGCTCTGCATTGGGCATGTTGAAGGGTTATTTGTCTGCTCTCTCGGCTTTTCTGCAGCTGCCAGATCAGCCCTCCATTTTTCAAGTCCACTATTGTAAATAGGTTTCACAAGGTATTCAGCATATGTTCCCACTTGTTCCCTTCATTATACCTCAGTGGGAGCTAAACTTGGTTCTTAGCTCTTTGATATGTGTTGGACTTGGCCCTTTTTGCAGGGTCATCCCTAAACTTTTTGCCTTTCTCCTAGCCATTTTCCTGACATGGTGTTGGTGGTTTTTGGACTCTGGGCACTTTAGCACTGCTGTCCAGTGTAAAGTGCGTGTGCTCTCTGTGATAAATATGGTAAGATTGGTCTACACCTGTTTGGCCAATTTAATTTACCTGTCAGTCCCTTGTAAAGTGGTATCCCATATACCCAGGGCTGGTAAATTAAATGCTACAGGTGGGCCTGCAGCGCTGATTGCGCCACCCACCAAAGTAGCCTTTCAAACCTATCTCAGGCCTCTGCCATTGCAGGGCCTGTGCGCGCAGTGTTACTGCCGCTGTGACATGGCACCTAAAGTGTGTGCCATGTCCGCGACCCCCCTTTTAGTACATATCAGTCACCCCTAAAGTAGGCCCTAGCTAGCCCTATGGGCAGGGTGCATTGTAGGTAAAAGATAGGACATGTACCTTAAGTGTGTGACATGTCCTGGTAGTGACAAACAGCCATTTTGGTTTCTCACTACCTTGGGGCTGCCCTCCCATAGGAATGCATTGGGGATTCCCTGATAAGTGTTTCAGTGGTAATTCCTGATATGAGAGGCGCAGCGTGGTCAAGTTTGGTATGTTTGAAATAGTAATAATAAATGCTACGCAATGGTGTGCGCAGATTATAACTATTTTAGAAATGCCACTTTTAGAAGTTGGCATTTCTGTGTGCTATGTGTCTGCCTGCCTGATGTGAATTGCATGTCTGGCTTTTAAGTGACAGGGGTGGGAGGTGTGTGTGGCTCCAGGAGGGGCAGGGTGAGTCAGCGCTAGGCTGAATGGGACACCTGCATTTGGAGTGGTGGCAGGAGAAGTCCCTGGTCCCTGAATAGGAGTGTGCCTGCCCTAGTGAATGCTGGCTCCGCCCCCCTGTGGTGTGTCTGATGGCCGAGCCCCCATCTCCGAAAGAAGGGTGTGAGCACTGTAAACAGAGTGCTCCAGAACCAGTTCTAACTGGTCCCCCCAAGCCCTGTGCTCTGCAGAACAAAGAGAATGGTGGTATAAATGTAGGGGCTGTGACCCCATGAAAAGCCCTGTTCCTGGACCTTTGGGGGGCTTGCTGTTGCTGGGGCCCAGGAGGAACCACCATGGGGACTTGCCTCCCTGCTGGAGGGCCCTGTGTGCTGGCCTCCCTGGGCCCAGCTATGCCCCCTTGATCCCTAAGGACTTTTCTATTTTGGGACAACTAGTGCCTGGTGAGCGCTTGGCTTTTACCTTGGAGAAGCGCTGTCTCTGCTCTCTCCGAGGACGGGGGGCGTGTGAGCCCTGCAGCACTGAGCTGCACGTCATGGCGAGGGAATCCCCAGCATAGGGATTCCCCTGGTTGCAGAGAGGAGCGGGAGCCTACCCCGCTGATTTGTGCGTGTTTGGAGCGGGTGCCCACCCCGCATTGCCAAGAGAAAAGCGGGTGCCCACCCCCCTTTTATGCATTTTAAATAGCGGGACCCCACCCCGCGTTTGTGCTCCTTTGACGGGAGCCCACCCCGCATTGCCCGGCCGAGAGGAGAGCGCGGAAAACAGGAAGTCAGGCACCCGCGCCTGACTGTGGGCGAGGCCTGCCGAAGAAAGTGCATCCGGAAGCCAGGGGAGGCTTGGCTGCGTGCGTAGAGGAGGACGGGAGCCTACCCCGCCTCCACGAGCTCCGAGGCAAAGTCCCGGGTCCCAGGAGGGGTCCCGGGTGAAGGGAGCAGAAGCCAGGCGGGAGCCCACCCCGCACTGGCGAACCAAAAAGGAGAGCCCGAACGGAGTCCTGAGGGCTCTCCTGGCCCCGCAGTCTGCAGTGCCGCCGGGAAGGAGGAGAAGTGCTGAGGGAGCCCAGCGGGGCTCCCGTGGCGAAGGGAGAGCCCCGCATGTGGCTGCACAAAGAGGAGACGGAGTCTGCAGGCAGCATCCCGGTGAGTGGGGCTTTCTAGTGGTTCTCTGTGTGTGCCGATCGAGGCACAGTACGATCTCCTACGATGGGGGCATTTTGATTTAGCGGGGCTCCAGAGAGCATTTTCTCGCCACAGCTGTGCGCAGTGGTGGTGCCTGAGCGGTCCCGCCGTTGCCGGCCGCTCCGACGTTGGGGCCACATTTGTTTTAATTAGCCCCGGTGGGGGTCCAGAAGGCACGGTGGTGCCCGAGGCGATTGGCAATCCCAGCTGCCCTGTGAGAGCGCAGGCAGCTGCAACGAGTGTGGTACATTGTTGGAAGAAATCCCAGTGGGGGTTTCAGTGGCCCAGTGGGTGCCAGTATCCTTTGTGCTGACCACAGCTGCCCCGCCGGACAGTGGGCAGCTGCAACGTTTGGGCACCTTCAGTTTTGGGAAGAGTTCCAGTGGGGCTCTCAGGGCGCCGTGAGCGCCAGTGCCGGTTTTTGGTTCCCAGCTGCCCAGCAATTAGTGGGCAGCTGCAACGTTTAGGCCATTTGCTTTGCAAGGTCCCTCTTAGACCCCTGTCTTTGCGAGACATAGGCCATTCAAGCCCTTTGAGAAGGCCAGTTGGCCTGGGGGCAGTTTGGTGACACTGGTAGAGCGCCAGGCTCTACAGAACTGCATAATGTGTTTATGCCTACTATGGGTGTTGCCAAAAATGATTTAGGCCCATAGTAGTTACGCTAACGTGTTTATGCTTAGGAGGTGAGTGCATAATGTGTTTATGCTGGTGATACCTAATGCGTAATGTGTTTATGCTAATGAGGTTGGGGCCTAATGTGTTTTATGCCTAATGTCATGTTATGATGTTTTGGGATAGTGCCTATGGCGTAATGTGTTTATGCTTATGAGGTTATTGCATAATGTGTTTATGCTGAGGAGGCCCATTGCGTAATGTGTTTATGCTAATGAGGTTTGGGCCTATTGGGTTTATGCCTAATGTGATAATGCTGAGGTCATTATTGTACCAGTAATTACTGGTTATGTTTTGCATTTACTTACCTGTTCTGATGGTTCTGACCGTGGCCCGATTGGCCTGGTCCTGTATATAATCCCCTGTGAATATTGCCTAGTGCCAGTTGGCACAGTGTAAATGTGTGATTATGTTTCTAATGTGTTTATGATAATACAAAGGCTATTTTTTGATATAACCTTGTGTGGAGCTTCTTTTGTAGTGTGCCTAGTGTGTTGTTGCTGTTTGTGTGTGTTGCGCAAACGCTTTACACATTGCCTCCGGGATAAGCCTGACTGCTCGTGCCAAGCTACCAAGGGGGTGAGCAGGGGTTATCTTCGGCGTGTAACTCCCTTGCCCTGACTAGAGTGGTGGTTTCTGCCTGACTTTGGCGCAAGCCTTAGCCAACCAGAAATCCCATTTCTAACAATATGCGTTCCCTTCAAGCCGCTCCACAACTGTCCTCTTTGGCTCCTCACCATCAAGACAGCCTTTCTGGATTGCAATTACATCTAGCCCAAAGGTCAGTGAAATACAGGTGCTGTCATCCCAGCCTTCGGCTATTTCCATCTTCCCAGACAAACTGGTCTTGCCAAAGGTGGTGACTCCGTTCCATGTAGGCCAGCCCATAACCCTACCTATCTATGCTTCACCTCATCCCTCTAAAGAAGAGGAGAGACTCCACTGTCTGGTCCCAAAAAGATCAGTGTTGTTCTACCATGACTGCACAAGAGTTTTGGATGGACTATAAACTCTTCATGAGATATGCCAGAGCCAAGGAAGGGAAAGCCATGTAGAAACGAAGCATCGCCCAATGCATTGTGCTCTGTATTAAAATCTGCTATGCACTGGCCAAGAAGCAACCCACGGAGGGCTTGCAGACTCATTCCACCAGAGCCAAGGTTGCAACCACTGATTTAGCATACGGAGTCCCGGTCCTAGATATCTGACAGTTGCATTGTGGGCTTCTCTGCACACATTTACCAAGCACTACTGCCTGGACAGTCAGGTCTGTAAGGATGGGAACTTTACCCGTTCTCTCCTGCAAGACTTTCTAGTCTGAATCTGATTTGCAGACCCACCTCCAGGGAGTTTTTGCTTGAGTATCTATTCTAAGGTAAGGAATCTGCGGCTAGAAGTCTCTAGCAGATGAACTAGTTACTTACCTTCAGTAACGCCTTATCTGGTAGAGACTCTGTCTGGTCACAGATTCCTTACTGACACATCCATCCTGCCCGCTCTGCGAATGCATTTTTAGGTGCAGGGCTGTTCCCTCTTTCAGGACCCTAGCTTCACACACCAGTGGCCAGTGTTCTTCGTGGATCTGCACTCCTGGTGCAAAAAGTCTGGGAAAATACTGACGTCAGCGCGCTGGGGTGGTGCCTACATAGGCACCCCGCGCATGTTACTTCCGGTGCAGACGAAGCCACCTACTGGCGCGCAGGAGTACTTCTCACTAAACATTTCCGAATCCAGTCTGATGCCTGGGCATAATTATAACGTAAGGAGTCTGTGATTAGATAGAGTCTCTACCAAATAAGGCACTACCAAAGGTAAGTAACTTGTTCTTCAGAATCCAAAAATAGAGCTTAATTGAGTGTTTTTTCATTAGTGTGTTTAGTCTTGCACTCTCAGAAGAGCCCCTAACATACATCACCTCAGTTTGCTTCTGGTGGAATTAGAGGGAGCTAGATGCCACTGTTTGCTGGGCTGGTGGATATGTCCGTGGTGGCGTGAATAGCCCAGCAGAAGCTCTCACCAGGCAGTTAGATATCAATGCTAGTCGGGGTTGGATTATGTTTGTGCAAATGATTGGTAGACTGACCATGAAGTAGGGTGGAGGAAGCTCAGACGATTGACAGATTTCAAGTAAGTGATTACCAGCTGGTGAGAAGGAAGAGTTAATGGGCTAATGGGCAAGACTATTTACACAAGTACATACAGAAAAGTATGCCAGATGACGTGCAACTTTGTGTAAGAGTCGAATAAGGACATGCAGTTTGCAATAGGATTGCGATGCATGCGCAATGCTACAAGTGGGAGATTCTGTGTATTGTAAATGCATATAGTGCTAAACCTGAAAAGAAACCTTATGTTTTATCATTTTCATATTCATATTTCTATTTGCTGATTGGTTAGTGATTCCTATAAGAATCACTGTACATATAATAATGTGAACAATGCATAAAGGTACATAGTGACGTGAAAGTCCAAGATTCATACGTCACTTCTAGGGAATAAAGAATGAATGTCTCATTTCACTCTGTTAGTAGTTCTCAGCATGGCTTTGTGCATTGGTGCATGAGAGGCACATCTTGTGCTGAAGCACTTGTGGGCCTCCTCGAAGCTGTGCATTGAGGTCACTTTCCTCAGCTCTGGTGGGAGGTGGTTCCAATGCAAGTGTACAAAGAGAGAGCCAGGGTGGTTGGACAATGGCTAGTCACAGTGGGACGAAGTGTACTCCTGTCTAGCAATGCGACATTGATACGCTAGCCTGGTTCATGGTTAACAAATTTAAATTATGAGGCCAGAGTCTGAGCATGGCGAGTATGTACAATGCAGCATGGCAAAGACACCTGAGCACAGTGAATTGAACCATTTAAATACTTAAAGTAGAAATGCAGCAGGAGGATACAGACCGCCTCCGTGGAGGATACACAGACAGCCTTCATGGAGGATACTGACAGCCTTGATGGAGGATACAGACAGCCTTCATGGAGGATACTGACAGCCTTGATGGAGGATACAGACAGCCTTCATGGAGGATACTGACAGCCTTGATGGAGGATACAGACAGCCTTCATGGAGGATACTGACAGCCTTCATGGAGGATACAGACAGCCTTCATGGACGTTACAGACAGCCTCCGTGGAGGATACACAGACAGCCTTCATGGAGGAACAGACAGTCTTGATGGAGGATACACAGACAGCCTTGATGGAGGATACAGAGAGCCTTCATGGAGGATACAGACAGCCTTCATGGA
The DNA here is from genome assembly GCA_963921515.1 of Calotriton arnoldi. Taxonomy (NCBI): domain Eukaryota; kingdom Metazoa; phylum Chordata; class Amphibia; order Caudata; family Salamandridae; genus Calotriton; species Calotriton arnoldi. The sequence continues at coordinate 362,163 of CAWUFW010010892.1, forward strand.
GGATAAAGACAGCCTTCATGGGGGATACTGACAGCCTTTAAGGAGGATGCAGACAGCCTTCATGGAGGATACAGACAGCCTTCATGGAGGATACACAGACAGCCTTCATGGAGGATACAGACAGCCTTCATGGAGGACACAGACAGCCTTCATGGAGGATACAGACAGCCTTCATGGAGGACACAGACAGCCTTCATGGAGGACACAGACAGCCTTCATGGAGGACACAGACAGCCTTCATGGAGGATACTGACAGCCTTTAAGGAGGATGCAGACAGCCTTCATGGAGGATACAGACAGCCTTCATGGAGGATACACAGACAGCCTTCATGGAGGATACAGACAGACTTCATGGAGGATACAGACAGACTTCATGGAGGATAAAGACAGCCTTCATGGAGGATACAGACAGACTTCATGGAGGATACAGACAGCCTTCATGGAGGATACAGACAGCCTTCATGGAGGATACAAACAGCCTTCATGGAGGATAAAGACGGCCTTCATGGAGGATACAGACAGACTTCATGGAGGATACAAACAGCCTTCATGGAGGATAAAGACGGCCTTCATGGAGGATACAGACAGCCTTCATGGAGGATACAGAGACCTTTCATGGATGATACAGACAGCCTTCATGGAGGATAAAGACGGCCTTCATGGAGGATACAGACAGCCTTCATGGGGGATATGCAGACAGCCTTCATGGAGGGGACGGACAGCCTTCATGGAGGATACAGACAGCCTTCATGGAGGATACAGACTGCCTTCATGGAGGATACAGACTGCCTTCATGGATGTACAGACAGCCTTCATGGAGGATACAGACAGCCTTCATGGAGGATACAGACGGCCTTCATGGAGAATACACAGACAGCCTTCATGGAGGATACAGACAGCCTTCATGGAGGATACACAGACAGCCTTCATGGAGGATACAGAGAGCCTTCATGGAGGATACAGACAGCCTTCATGGTGGATACAGAGACCTTTCATGGAGGATAAAGACAGCCTTCATGGAGGATGCAGACAGCCTTCATGGATGTTACAGACAGCCTTCATGGAGGATACAGACAGCCTTCATGGAGGATACAGACAGCCTTCATGGTGGATACAGAGACCTTTCATGGAGGATAAAGACAGCCTTCATGGAGGATGCAGACAGCCTTCATGGAGGGTAAAGACAGCCTTCATGGAGGATACAGACAGCCTTCATGGGGGATATGCAGACAGCCTTCATGGAGGCTACACAGACAGCCTTCATGGAGGACACAGACAGCCTTCATGGAGGATACAGACAGCCTTCATGGAGGGGACGGACAGCCTTCATGGAGGATACAGACTGCCTTCATGGATGATACAGAGAGCCTTCATGGATGTACAGACAGCCTTCATGGAGGATACAGACGGCCTTCATGGAGAATACACAGACAGCCTACATGGAGGATACAGACAGCCTTCATGGAGGATACAGACAGCCTTCATGGAGGATACAGACTGCCTTTATGGATGATACAGAGAGCCTTCATGGACGTTACAGACAGACTTCATGGAGGATATACAGACAGCCTTCATGGAGGATACAGACAGACTTCATGGAGGATACACAGACAGCCTTCATGGAGGATACACAGACAGCCTTCATGGAGGATACAGACAGCCTTCATGGAGGATACTGACAGCCTTCATGGAGGATACAGATAGCCTTAATGGAGGATACAGACAGCCTTCATGGTGGATACAGAGACCTTTCATGGAGGATAAAGACAGCCTTCATGGAGGATACAAACAGCCTTCATGGGGGATGCAGCCAGCCTTCATGGAGGATACGCAGCCAGCCTTCATGGAGGATACAGACAGCCTTCATGGAGGATACAGACTGCCTTCATGGGTGATACAGACAGCCTTCATGGAGGATACAAACAGCCTTCGTGGAGGATAAAGACAGCCTTCATGGAGGCTACACAGACAGCCTTCATGGAGGACACAGACAGCCTTCATGGAGCATACACAGACAGCCTTCATGGATGATACAGACAGCCTTCATGGAGGATACAAACAGCCTTCATGGAGGGTAAAGACAGCCTTCATGGGGGATGCAGCCAGCCTTCATGGAGGATACAGACTGCCTTCATGGGTGATACAGACAGCCTTCATGGAGGATGCAGACTGCCTTCATGGGTGATACAGACTGCCTTCATGGAGGATACAGACTGCCTTCATGGGTGATACAGACTGCCTTCATGGAGGATGCAGACTGCCTTCATGGGTGATACAGACTGCCTTCATGGAGGATGCAGACTGCCTTCATGGGTGATACAGACTGCCTTCATGGAGGATACAGACTGCCTTCATGGGTGATACAGACTGCCTTCATGAGTGATACAGACAGCCTTCATGGAGGATACAGACAGCCTTCATGGAGGATACAGACAGCCTTCATGGACGTTCCAGACAGCCTTCATGGAGGATAAAGACGGCCTTCATGGAGGATACAGACAGACTTCATGGAGGACACAGACAGCCTTCATGGAGGACACAGACAGCCTTCATGGAGGATACAGACAGCCTTCATGGAGGATACAGACAGCCTTCATGGACGTTCCAGACAGCCTTCATGGAGGATAAAGACGGCCTTCATGGAGGATACAGACAGACTTCATGGAGGATACACAGACAGCCTTCATGGAGGATACAGACAGCCTTCATGGAGGATACAAACAGCCTTTTTTTTAAAAGTTCTGTTTATTAATTTTCAAGAAAAGACAATTCGCTATGCTGCCACGCAGGGCAAAATAACACCACTAAGAACAAAAACAAAACACAACAGCTGTGATTGATTTTGTCGCATGGTTACACATCGAATTTGAAATACCACTTACAATTGTCCGCCAATAAATAAAACATACACAGTACAAAGGCATACCAGTTAGTTATCTGTAGTGAGATCACCTTGACTCTTCGCTAGCATATATTGTTGCAATGGCTCCCAGATGTCTTTGGGTTTAGAGGAGGTCGGCAGTTCTTCAGCATACAGCTCAAGTGTCTCTTTACAGTACACCATGTCCGTTATCCAGTGATCCACCTTGGGGGCCAACGTGCTTTCCCAGGTCAGCGACACACGACGCTTTGCTAATAACAAGGCGAGTCGCAAAAACTTCCCCAGTGTGCCCTTAGCTTGGGGTACAAAGCATAGCAGACAGATCGCCGGCGCACATTGAAGGGTCTGATTAGACATGCTCTCCAGACAATTGACAACACCTGTCCAGTATTGTGCAACGAGATTACAGCTCCATGCTAAATGCCAAAAATCTGCGTCCGGTTTACCACATCTTTTGCAGTTGCTTGTGTCTCGGAGACCTAGTTTGTGCAGCCTAGCCGGAGTATGATATATCTGGTGAATATATTTAAAATGGATTATTCGGAGATTACCATTAGGGTCAGCTTGCCAGTGAGTGTGCATATGTGTTCCCAATCCAGAGGGGTTAGTGGAGGATCTAATGTGGCATTCCACCTCGCTAGGCTGCGATCTTCCCCTCTCACTCTTTCAGCTCGCACTGCCCTGTATAGCTTTGTTACCAATTTACGCTTTGAAGGCGCCACCAGCAGAAGCTGCAATGACTGCAATGCAGGTGGCTCATCTGGAAAGGAATCATAATGTATTTTGAGCGCAAGTTTTAAGCGGTGTATAGTGAATTGAAACAGTGGTGTCTGGTTAGTAATGTACTGAAGATCCTCGGGTGATAGAAAATGCCCCTCTATATAGATATCATGCATGTGCTGAATACCGACCGCCTGAAGGGAGCGAATTGGCCCTGTTTCTTGCGCGACTGACAAGGAGGCATGGTGCGCAATCGGCAGGACTGGAGCATAGATCGGGAGTTTGGCTGCCAGCCTACCTATAGTTTGCCAGGCAGCTATGGTGGTGTCTATCGTATTAATTTCTGTCCTTGGCGTACCCCTGCGTGTATGCGTGATTATACCGGATAGTGGAGTGGGGTGTGCATCCCCATCTTCCACCGCCACGTGTTGTGTGAAGGCGTGCGGTTTGAACCAAAAATAGGGGTATTGCGCTTGCGCACACAGGTAATATAAATAGAAATCGGGCGCACAGAATCCACCCTGAGCGTAATCCAGCGTGAGTGTATGCCAGCCTATTCTAGCTTGTTTGCCATTCCAGATAAGGCGAAGTAGATGAGTGCGAAGTGTGCGAAAAAATTGTGTCGATAGTCTGATGGGGATGTTGTTGAATAGATAAAGAAACCGCGGTAGCACAATCATTTTTATAATAGCGATACGATCGGCCAAGGAAAGTGGCAGCGAGGCCCATCTGTCAACTTGAAGTTCTAACTCTGCACACGCCCTGCCATAATTTTCCCTCACAACTATCTCCAGGTCGCGGTGCACCCATATACCCAGGTACTTTACCGAGTCTGTTGACCATATCAACGGGTATTCCATTTGCGGGGGTACCGTAATTGATGTCAAGGGGATCACCACCGACTTGTCCCAATTTATCAGCAGCCCAGAGAACAAGCCAAATCTGATATATTCCCTAAGGACCGGTGACAGGTATGTGTGAGGTTCACGAATGAAGAGCACCATATCATCCGCGTATAGAGAGGTGCCGACGGGACGATGATTAAAATTTAGTGACGCCGCCCTATGACGTCGGATTACGCACGCCAGAGGCTCAAGCATAATAGCAAATAAAAGCGGCGAGAGGGGGCAGCCTTGTCGGGTGCCCCGGTTAATGGAGAAGGGCTCGGAGGTAAGACCTCCCACCCGAACTCTAGCTGACGGGTCGGTGTATAGAAGTTGCACCCATCTTATAAAACGTTAGGGAACCCCATATGCCTTAGAATGTAAAACATATACCACCATTCGATGGAGTCAAATGCTTTAGCCGCATCTAACATGATCGCAGCAGCCGGGAGATCAGGGGATAAAATATGAAACATGGCGAAAATAGTCCTCAAATTGTAAGATGTAGACCGCTCCGGTATAAAGCCGGATCGATCAGGCAGTATCAGACAAGACATCAACGGTTGGAGCTTAGTGGCAAGTATTTTAGCCAGTATTTTGGCGTCTAAGTTTATTAGCGACAAAGGGCGATAAGAATCACAGTGCAAGGGGGATTTGTCTTTTTTAAGCAATGTTATAATTAGAGCCTGTCTTAGTGACGACGGCAGTATGCCAGTGTCATGGGCCTCAGCGTACACCTCCAATAAGTAGGGAGTTAACAGATCGGCATATTCCTTATAAAACTCCGCTGTGAGGCCATCCGGCCCCGGGGCTTTACTATTGGGCAAAGAGCTGATCGCTGCCTTAATATCGGCCTCGTTGATCGGTTGGCTGAGGTATTCCCGATGCCCATCCGATAGCCAGGCGCAGGCTATATCAGAAAGGTAGTCCCCCAGAGCGGCTTCATCCAAGCTCCCTCGCGACATGTACATCTCCGAATAGCAGGACCTAAATTGTATCCCCTGAGGTGTGAAATGCTCCCCCCCTTGCGAGTCCTCTATTTTTGTGATATGGTGATGTTCCGCTCTAAATCTTAGCTTGTTAGCCAGTTGTCTGCCCGGGCGACCTCCCTCGCCGTATGTACGCGCAACATGGCAACGCGATATGTAGCGTGTTTCAGTGTCCGCCATTTTATTGTATTCCAGCAGCTGCTCTTGGATGTGTGCTAAAATGGTGACATCTGGGTTCACAGTGTATTCCCGCTCAAGGTCCGCTAACGTGGCCTCTATTTTGGAAAGCTGGCCCCGTATGTCCCGCAATATGCCCGCAGTCGTGCATATGCAAACCCCCCGTATGGTAACTTTAAATGCCTCCCATAGAGTGGCGGCGCTCTCCACTGTACCAACATTTATTTCAAAATATCGTGCTATCGCTTGGCGTATAGTGTCGTTGTAAAGGGGGTCTAATAATGCTTCAGCCCTAAATCTCCAGGTGAACGGTCGATGTGTGGTGGTGGGAACACCAAGACATAGTTTCACTGGATTGTGATCGGACAGGGTGCGTGGGAGCGGACCTATATCCATGACCCAGTCATTAGCCTCTTCATTCACTAACCAGTAGTCCAGTTGGGACCAGCTACTATGTGCGGGAGTAATATGCGTGCCACTCCTGATGTCAGTATTGCGCACCCACCAGACATATATCAGTCCCATCTCCATCATAGCCTCGCAAATGCATTATGCAATCTTTGGGGTGCGCGCTCCCTGTGGGTTGGACTTATCCAGAGCAGGGTCTAGATGGGTGTTGAAATCCCCCCCCACAGAATAGCAGCCTCCGGCCAGGTGCGCAGAATGCTCAACATTCGAATAAAAACCTGTGGTTCGTCTTGGATTGGGCCGTATATATTAATAACCGTGATCATGGACACCCCCAGTTTCCCATGGACCATAGCGCAGCGCCTATCCTCGTCTACATATGTTTTGAGTGGTGTGAATTGTAGACCTTTTTTAAATAGGATTAAAACCCCTCTGGCGTATGAAGAGTACGAAGACGCCACCTTGTACCCAGCCCATTTGACAGCTATTCGGGCTTCAGAAGATTTGTTAAGATGCGTCTCCTGTAGGAGGGCTATCTGCACTGTGTGCCTATCTAGGTATGCTAACACCTGACGAATTTTCTTGGGCGTATTGAGCCCGCGTACATTCTATGTCAGACAAGTGTATGGATCACACATTAACGAGGATGATGAAATGAAGCTGAGGCGAGTACAGAGTCAAGGCATTGATATTAACAGTGGTAAGTGTACGAAATGACAGGCGTGTAAATACAATCACAGACAAATATTTCCCATAAAAAACAAAGATACCCCCACCCCCCTCCCACTTCAGCAGTCCCAATTTGCTAAAGCCAGCATCCCCAAGTACAACAACCCCCAACATAAGAAAAAACAAATATTGCGTTGGTATGGGGTATACCCAGTAGGGGACACTGAGGCGCGATAACTCCCAGATGTACCAGGGAGGTGGCCGCCTTCTATAACCTAAGCCCTGAGCTGATTGTCTATTCACAATATAATCACGCCCCATGTTCAGCGGTAGCTGAGCATCTCTTATGGTGTATCAGCAATATCTGCATACCAATGGAACATAGCAAATTAGCGGTAAGGGCGACTAACAGAGGCGACCCAACAGGTGCAAAACCCCGAACAGCTGGCACACCAACAAAAGCCCAGGCATGAGGACTATAGATCACAGTCACAGAGCAACTATTGGTTATAAACAGTGACTAGCCTCAGCCTCAGTCCTCGTTATCCAATTCAACAGGAGGTCCACGCTTCTTGCGACAGAGTGATTTGGCTAACTCCATGGCCTGCTTTGGGGTGTTGAAGATCCGGGCCTTGTCATCCACACCTATACGCAGGCGAGCCGGATACAGCATGGCATATGGGATGTGTTCATTTATCAACAGTTTCTTCACCGTTTGGAATTCTTTCTGCGCTGCCTGAACAGAAGCTGTGAAGTCCGGGTAAAAGGACAACGTAGTTCCCTGATATAAGATTGTACATTTTTGACGGGAGATACGTAGCACAGTATCCCGGTCCCTGTAGTTCATCAAGCGGGCGATGATCGGCCTGGGCGGGGTGCCCGGGGGTGGACGAGAAGCCAAAGAACGATGCGCCCTCTCTACGATGAACATGTCGGACAGGTTGTCGGCGCCGCAGATTTCTCGGAGCATTTGCTCCACATAAGTTTCCATCTTGCCCACGCTTGTAGATTCAGGCAGACCTAAAATGTGCACATTATTGTGCCGCGATCGCGCTTCGAGGTCTTCGTTTTTCGCCTGGATGACTGCTAGAACCTTTTCCATGTCAGAGACCTTCGTGGTGACTTGTTGCAACCCATCCTCGGTGTTAGAGATGCGTTGTTCTGCCTCCCCGATGCGAACGGCGTGTCTGTCCAAGTTGGCGGATATGGTGTCCATCCGACCATTTAGGGCCTCAATATTGCCGTCGATAGATTGTAAGCTGGCTTGAATTGCGGCTAATGTTTTCTCTAAGGCAGTTTGCGGCGCGGTTGCAGCGTCCAACTCTGAGTCCGATGACGCGGTTTGTCCCTGCTTGCCAGACTTCCTCAGTTCGAAATTAAGCCTCGGCTGAGTCTTATCCGGTTTACCCATTGCGAGGTGCGCACAAAAACCGAAGCTCAAAGGCAATGTTACGAAGATCCACCACACATGGAAGTTAGGGGCGAATGTAGGACAGGAAGCCGCAAGAAAAATTAGAGCGGGCCCTGAGCAAGTGTAGGTGAACACTCTGCGCCAATAGGGGTGCTCCTCATCAAAGACAACCAGAGCCTTGGGCATGCGTCTAGTGGAGGAGCTATACAGTTCATCCAGTTGTCCCAGGAAGTACAGCCAAATACCAACAAGCCACGCAGAGTCAGCAGTGCAGGCCACACTCTAGTCCGGGCACCATTCACATTCTCTCAGCTCTCCAGCAAGACCTTCCGAAAGGGCAAGTCCACACGCGGCGTTTAGCTATGGGCCCACCTGATTAAACAGACGTCAGTTCAGCGGTGACAACCACACTCGCAGGGCGCAGCGAGTCGCGGCCGAGATTGAGCAGGTCACTTGCAGTGTAGGCATCACGATTCCATCGGCCGCACATCCAGCCTCTAAGAGCGCGCCCGCCACGCTCGGCGCACCCAGTTCGCGGCAGGAGGCCCCGCCAGCAGCAGAGGAGTCGTCGCGGCCTCGCCGAGCATCTAATGCGGCAGCCGTCCCCGATTTCAACAGGCCGCTCCAGCAGGCGCAGTATGACACGTAGCGCGCCGAGTGCGGATGTCTCGTGCGCGGCCTCCCCCGCCTGAGCAGGCCGTCCGCAGGGTCGGGCGGCGTCTCTGTGTCCGGCGCACTCACCAGCACGCGCCGTCCGCGGCAACGATCCAGCGGCCACAGTCAGCTGTCCAGGCTCACCTCCGTAATTACGCCAGGCCGGGTGCAGTAGATGCGATGAGCTGGGAACTCCAGGTCCACGACACAGTCTCCCTCAGACACAATGCTGTGTCGATGCCGCCATGTTGGAAGAAGGCCTGTGCCTCGGGAATCAGCTAGATGGGCAGCAGCGACGCACAGAGAGCAGCCAAACAGGTAACCAGCGCTGTACAGAAGTATTAAAAGCGTTGTCCTGGCATGTGAGGCTCGGATGATCACCAGGGCACAGGATAGATGTAGGCTAATGAAGGCGGCCGGCGGAGCTGCACTACAGTGCAGCCATCTTGCTGTGCACCCTCTAGCGCCCCGGAGGATACAAACAGCCTTCATGGAGGATAAAGACAGCCTTCATGGAGGATATACAGATAGCCTTCATGGAGGATATAGGCAGCCTTCATGAAGGATCCTGATAGCCTAATGGAGGATACAGATAGCCTTAATGGAGGATACAGATAGCCTTCATGGTGGATACAGAGACCTTTCATGGATGATACACACAGCCTTCATGGAGGATACAGACAGCCTCCAAGGGGATACAGACAGCCTTCATGGAGGATACAGACAGCCTTCATGGAGGACAGACAGCCTTCATGGAGGATACAGATAGCCTTCATGGTGGATACAGAGACCTTTCATGGATGATACAGACAGCCTTCATGGAGGATACAGACAGCCTTCATGGAGGATACAGACAGCCTTCATGGAGGATACAGACAGCCTTCATGGAGGACAGACAGCCTTCATGGAGGATACAGAGACCTTTCATGGATGATACAGACAGCCTTCATGGAGGATACAGACAGCCTTCATGGAGGATACAGACAGCCTTCATGGAGGATACAGACAGCCTTCATGGAGGATACAGACAGCCTTCATGGAGGATGCAGACAGCCCTCATGGGGGATACAGACAGCCTTCATGGAGGATGCAGACAGCCCTCATGGGGGATACAGACAGCCTTCATGGATGATACAGACAGCCTTCATGGAGCATACACAGACAGCCTTCATGGATGATACAGAGAGCCTTCATGAAGGATACAGACAGCCTTCATGGACATTACAGACAGCCTTCATGGAGGATACAAACAGCCTTCATGGAGGATACAGACAGCCTTCATGGAGCATACACAGACAGCCTTCATGGATGATACAGACAGCCTTCAGGGAGGATACAGACAGCCTTCATGGAGGATACAGACAGCCTTCATGGAGGATACAGACAGCCTTCATGGAGGATACAGACAGCCTTCAGGGAGGATACAGACAGCCTTCATGGAGGATACAGACAGGCTTCATGGAGGATACACAGACAGCCTTCATGGAGGATGCAGACAGCATTCATGGGGGATACAGACAGCCTTCATGGATGATACAGACAGCCTTCATGGAGGATACACAGACAGCCTTCATGGAGGATGCAGACAGCATTCATGGGGGATACAGACAGCATTCATGGAGGATACAGACTGCCTTTATGGATGATACAGAGAGCCTTCATGGAGGATACAGACAGCCTTCATGGACATTACAGACAGACTTCATGGAGGATACAGAGAGCCTTCATGAAGGATACAGACAGCCTTCATGGACATTACAGACAGACTTCATGGAGGATACAAACAGCCTTCATGGAGGATACAGACAGCCTTCATGGATGATACAGACAGCCTTCAGGGAGGTTTCAGACAGCCTTCATGAAGGATACAGACAGCCTTCATGGACATTACAGACAGCCTTCATGGATGATACAGACAGCCTTCAGGGAGGTTTCAGACAGCCGTCATGGAGGATACAGATAGCCTTAATGGAGGATACAGAGACCTTTCATGGATGATACAGACAGCCTTCATGGAGGATACACAGACAGCCGTCATGGAGGATACAGAGACCTTTCATGGACATTACAGACAGCCTTCATGGAGGATACAGAGACCTTTCATGGACATTACAGACAGCCTTCATGGAGGATACACAGACAGCCTTCATGGAGGATACAGACATCCTTCATGAAGGATACAGACAGCCTTCATGGAGGGGACAGACAGCCTTCATGAAGGATACAGAGACCTTTCATGGATGATACTGACTGCCTTCATGGAGGATACAGACAGCCTTCATGGAGGATACAGACAGCCTTCATGGAAGTCACAGACAGCCTTCATGGAGGATACACAGACAGCCTTTCTGGAGGATACTGACAGCCTTCGTGGAGGATACGCAGACAGCCTTCGCACAGGACTATAAAAATAAAAATGCAAGTTGCAAAACTTCCAACCACCTCAGTGCTTATTGCTGTCCATCACAGTGCTGCACCTGCAGCACATGTTGCATCTGTTCAAGGCTGATCTCCTTTCAGGGATTTTGCAGGTGTAGCGCATAAAACACACATGGGTATAGTCTGGATCTGGGAGGAATGGTGCATGCATACTCATTTTATTTTATCGGGAACATCTCATCAGACATGTCCTACTACACAGCCTAATCACAGGAGGCCCTATGTCTAATACCCAAACTCCAAGTAGGCTCTCATTGTTCTTGGAAATACAACTAGTTTAGCATGCTCCATTATGTTAGAGGATTGTAAATGGTTGTCCATTAGTGGTTAGATCCCCACATCCGCTCCTTCTCTCCCACGCTTGACTGGTAGTTTTGTTTTTAACACTGTCAATATTTGCTCGCAAAAAGCCCAAAACGAAGAGTGATATTGGCTAAAAAGCAGCCAGGATTAGCAGAAGGTGACAAACATGACATATGGCCACTTGGTATTTAGATTTTAAATATTTACAAAGTGGGCTGGCCTATTCAAGAACTGCTTGTTTAGCACACAAAGCTAAAAGTCCATTCTAATCACTTACTTTGTGAGTGTGCAATGTTTCATTTGCCTCACACATTAAAATAGAGATACTCGTAGAGCGGTTCATCCTACATTTACTTGTGCCCCCTGATGAACAGCAGCACTTGGCTGCTGTTTATACTAACAGTCAGAAAGATGTGAAACAAACATGCACACATTTATTTACATGTAAACAGAATTCATGGAAAAGAAGCACAGGAGATGCCCTGCATTACACCTTCATGTTTAAAGACATTGTGCAACAAACATGTAAACAAATGACAAACTCACTTCAAAGTTCCAAAAAGTGTATTTCATTTACAGTGGCAGTGTTTCAATGTAGTATGTCAGATTGTATCACTGCACTGAGTTGTATTTATTAGAAGTGATAGTTTTCAAACATGAACTTAGAAACATTCATGTCCTCCACCATTCCTGATGTGAATGTCATTTGTGAACCAAGAGGCAGGCCAGTTGTCATGTACACACTCTATGTGACCTTGGGTGTACTTATATATGGAGCAGCAGTATAGTCTATTAGAGTCACCACAAGAGACGTTTTTGTACAGTGCTCAACCTGAACTCACGTATGTCAAGGTGCTCTCATAGTTGATAATGAAGCAATAGGAGGCAATGTGAAATAAAACAATTGCCTAGGATCACACAATTTAGTCAGCCACTATATGGTATCTCTTGCCCTTCCTCGTTTTACATCAAAAGTTAATGCTCTGTCTTTAACTCTTGGTGTGAGTGGCAGAAGCCACACAAAGACTCGGCCCTGTTTGCACTTGATTAGATGAGAGAACCTTGAGCTGAGCCACAGCCAGGCATCTGGCTCAAGCTTGGCTCAAGCCTTCAGTGGCTCTCCCACCTCTAGCATATAATGGCAATTAAGCTACAAAAGCTTAGCAGGGACATTATTTGGCCATGATCCAAGAGTTTGGAGAACACAGTTTAGGACTCCTTGTTCCAAAGTGCATAACTTTCTCACTACACCACATTTTAATGAGTGGACTTTAAGACTGAGTGTTGCCTCTCCCATGGGTAGAATCAAATGATTGTTGGGTTACAATCCAATTTTCTGATCAGATACTTACTACCAGGGTTAGTTTGATTTATGTTCTTTTTATCTGTGTATACAAAGCAGCACAGACATATGTTCAAAAAGGGATTGCCCAAGAGTACATAATTTGTCACAAGGGAAGGTCAGAATTAATAAAAACCATGTCTTCTTGTTCCATATTTTCCATCTTTCCAACAATTAAGGTGCGCATACTTCTGATGGTGAAACTCAGCTACTACTCTCACTAGAGAAATGTCAATATGTTGTGGAACCCGTCCAGACTTTTAATTCGTAGTTCAGAAACAATATATGGGGCAAAGTGGTAAAGTCTACTAATGCCATGGCTATAACTTTCCCACTTTACCACGTCTAGGTTGGGTGTTTGTGTCTGCCCACCTCAGTGAATTACGCAGCTTCTATAAAGTCTTTGTCAAGGATTTGTATAACACTTGATACCTTAACTGAGCCTGTTTCTAAGCACTCCTAATGTTTACAGATAAGAGACTAAAATTATAAGGACATTGTGAGGTCTAAGATTCTAATTCAATAATCAATTTATTTTGCTTATACACTTGAATCACCAAATTTAACAAAAGCAAACAGGGAAGGCTTACTTCAGGGTGCGGTAGAGGGATAGCAACTCAGATACATCATAACTAGGGCTCCCGGTTTTATGGTATTTATTTTTTTAACATTTCCGTCTGTATTTATCCATATTTATTTTTTTGTCATTTTATCTGCATTTATCCACATTTATTTTTGTCTGCAAACAAAAGAAGACGCTGCAGCTAGTATTTTTCCACATTTATTTAAATAGACATGCACACTTGCACTTAGTTGTTATAGGTTGTTGTAACTGTTTTTCAAATTGGAGCCCATGCTAAGTGCAAATGTACATATTGGGAACAAATGTCTTGCCTGGCCTCTAAGAAAAGATGCATGAATTAGTGTTATTGATTAGGTCTCGTTTGCACAGCTGTCTAGCAAAAAGTCAAAACATTACTCCCTCCTTTACTTGCATTTTATAAGCCATCACAGAGTGTCTGCTTGAAGACAAACATTCAGTGAGTCTTGAAGTTCCAGGGCCCAGACTTTGGGAGGCCCTCTCTCCAGCCATTAGAACGCAGAATACTTCCTGACACCCCAAACATGAAGAAACCTTTTGGCGGGTACCTGTTTGTTTGATTTTGAAGCTTGTCTTTGTGAAAGGGCTGCTGCTGTCTGTAGACGAGGGGCCTTTTCACCAGATTAATATGGGTCACCTTCAAGATACAAAGAGAACTGAATGCGAACGCTGGTGCAGCAAGAAATACCGAAATTCATAAGTCACAGGACTGCAGCTATCCATGGTGAACAAGAGTCACAGGCCTTTTAATCAGGCAGGACTAGCCCTTTTCAGCAGGGTTTCTATGATTTTAATGGTCTGCACAATCACTTCATGGCAGAGAGCAGATACTTTGTACATAAATGCTGATTAAGACATATACTTTTAAAGGGCCATTTGAGTTTCCTTAATGTTTTACATAGTAATTTTGGTTTGCTCAAAAAATGAAGCACTAAATATTGAAACCTGTTGATCTGCAAATACGGAGCTCCTGACTGCCCTTATTCACCCCTCTTCAGAGAGGCAGTTTGACTGCAGCGGTTTCATATTTCTTTCCGCAGCCCCTGTGTGCCTCAGACACAGATTTTCCAGAAGAGCACAGAGGCAGCAGGAGCATTTGGTTTCAGTATTTTTCCGTTTTTATATATAAATACAGACAAAGAAAAAAAAGTTTTCTGTCTGTATTTATATGTAAAAATCCGTTTAAACGGAAAACCGGGAGCCTTAATCATAACACAGTATTATCACATCTGTGTCTCTTACACGACTAGGGGTTCAAATTAGAGGGCAGTATTAAATTAAACCCCTCAAAATAACCCCACAACTCACAGTCCACACCATGCATGTACGTGATTCGCTCCCCATATGCTTACCTCACACACCCCAGTTCCCTGATCCCCACTCTTCTGGCATCAATACGGCCCTTATTCACACCACAGACCATACTTTTTGACCCCAGGAAAAATGTTTGTGAGTACCCCGCATGCATTAAAGTGAGAATTGTCAATGACGATTTTTTTCGCTTTTGTGTAGAGAAAGATGTCTGCCAATCTCCACTAATACATGACACAGGTACAGCAACAGCAGCAGTTCAAGGTTCCCTAACACAAAGAATAGGTACAGACAGGTGACGTGAGCGGGAGGACCAGCACATGATTTAGTCACACACATTGAACAAGTACAACACATGTAGCGACAATGCAAGTTTCACTTACTCTCAGAATATGTACAGTTTGAGCATCAACAGTGCAAACTTCGCTCCCTCACAGTACGAGTTGACCCTGTTTTTAGATTAGCTTTGATGTATAGGTTTGTGAGTGCATATTAGAGTTTTACATAAATGTTGATCGATAAGTTACCGCAAATTGGCCCATAGGTGAGAAATTGTAAAGACCACTGTGGAAGCCCCTGGTTTAGATAGACAGTGGATCATGCATGATAGTAGCTGTTCCTGTTTATATACACATTGAACCTTGAGTGGCAGTGGAGATTCCTAGTTTAGCTAGACAGCAGACCATTAATGATTGTAGGTGTCACGATTCAGAGGAGTATGAGGCACTGGATGACCCATCTACCTATCTAGAGGGTGAGTATTCCTTCTCTGATGCAGGACGTCCTAGCGCTCAACACTTGGACGCATTTCAAGAACACTATCCATATGAAGAACAGGAGGATGAGCGGAAACATACATACGAGCCTTCCATATACATTCCTATTTTGTTGGTTACAGACCTACGTATAACACTCGGTAATTATTACAAATGCTTTCCTGAAGTTAACGCTACTCAGCAGTCACCACCTACACAGGGCGTACCTGTCATCATTCCTGCGCCGCAGGCCGCATCTACCCTATCAAAAAACAGAAATATACCACCACCTTTGGAAATACCTGTTCAGGTATACAACAGTGATGACCAACAGCTAGAAGAAGGGGAGCTGCAGTTGGACCCAGATGTCCATGATGAATGGGATGATTATCTGGCGCCCACACCGCCCTTGCCCACTCCGCCTATTGCCGACTCTCCACATATCGGCAGTGTTCACAACCTCCTAGAGCATGCGTCAAAGGACTTTGATCTCCCTATGCCCGCCAAGCAGATGGAGTGTTTTGTATATGAATTTAAGGCTACTACACAGCGCTTCACCCGAGCCATTCCCATTGTGGATTACTTATGGCAAGAGGGCCTGAAGCTAATAAAGACACCAGCCTTTATACAGGGCACCTGAAGACTCTCCTGCGTGCCTTATTGGCCACTTCGGCCTGACACAGTTATCAAGCAGGCCGCTCAAAGATCTAGAAATCCTTCCTCACCATATGCAGCTCCAATGGACAAGGAAGGGCACAAGCTGCACATTATTGGCAAAAGGTTCTTTGAGTTGGCAGCCACCGCCATCAGAACCTCCAACGCCATGGATATCCTCGAGAGATATGACCGACAAATGTGGTCCGACATCTCTTCCTTGTTGAAATGTCTTCCTGAGGACAAGATGAAGGAGGTGAAGGACGTTCTATTAGAAGGAAAGAGAGCCTCTTCTAAGATTAATGATGTAGCACTGGACATTTTATCTACCGTCTTCAGTCAGATGGCGGGAGCAGCGGTGTTAAGAACGCAGGGATGACTAAAAGCTACAACATTCAGCCCAGAGGTTAAGGCTATGGTGCTGGATCTGACGTTCGACTGCGAATACCTATTTGGCAAGCACATGGATGATGCGTTTAGTCAGACACGGACAAAGCCAAATCGCTGACGAATTTGCAACATAAGAAGTTTTCTTCTTTTTGGGGAAAATGTAGAGGCCAGGCATCTCTCTCGACTTCAACTCCAGCAGCGTTTTCAACCCTACTACGAACAGGGATTTTGATTGCAGTACTCTGCACAGCCCTTTCGACAAACTTGAACACTGGATCTCATGAAGCCAACAAAAGGCAATGAGGATTCACAGACCCCTGCACCACAGTCCCACAGTCCCACTTCAATTCGGCCCGCTTGCTCCAAATTCTTTAGCCAACGGAAGCTCATATTTTCTGACAAATGGGTGTTAGACGTATTCCACCATGGCCACACCCTGGAATTTGTACAACAGCCTCCGAATTTACCTCCAAAGAAGACTTCACATCGTCATCTCACAATTCTCAAAAAGGAAATCAGATTGCTCCTCTCCAAATAAGCAATCGAGGAGATGCCATGCACTCAGCACAATCTGGGTTTCTACTCTCATTTCTTTTTAATAAAGAAAAAGACAGGAAAATGGTGGTAAATAATGGACCTCAGGTTGCTGAACAAGTTCATCAAAAGTCAACCCTTTAGGATGTTGCCGCTCCAGGAGATTTTGCTTCTCATGGATGTGGGAGATTATATGTCCTCCCTCGATCTTCTGGATGCGTATTTTCATATTCCCATACATCAGAAGCACCAACGTTTTCTCAGGTTCAAGGTGGCAGGGTGCCATTACCAGTTCAAGGTGTTGCCCTTCGAGTTAAAGTCGGCCCCAAGAGTTTTCACCAAGTGCTTAGCACCTGTGGCGGCTTTTCTCCGATGATCTGGTCACCAGGTATTCCCTTACCTGGACGACTGGTTGGTCAAGGCCCCATCCTTTCAAGCTGCCAGAAGGTCTACGGAGGCCTGTGTTCAGCTTTTTTGGCTCCCTAGGTCTCAAACTCAACAGAGAGAAGTCTTCTCTCATCTCTTCTAGGTTGCTGGTATTCCTAGGAGCAACCCTGGATACCACGCTTACAAAAGCTTTCCCCACAAAATAAAGGATTTTGCGCCTGCAGAATACAGTGCAGTCCCTATCCTCAAAAAAGTGTGTTTCAGTAAGGACATACAAATCAATACCAGGGATGATGTCATCCTGCATCCCGTTGATCCCACATTGCTGCTTACGAATGAGACCTCTCCACGAGCAGCTCGATACCCAGTGGACTCAATCTCGAGGCTCCTTCGACATCATTTCAATCACACCAGAAATGACCTCAGTGATGTCCTGGTGGGGGTCAGAGACAACCTATCTTAAGGTCTATCTTTCCTCACGACAAAGCCAGTGTTGGTGATGATGTCGGACAATTCCATGGAGGGGTGGGGAGCCCACCTACAGGATTTACAGATCCACTGAAAGTGGTCAGCTCAGGAAACTCTTAGTCACATAAATCTATTGGAACTGAAGGCAGTTTTTTCTGGGCCTCCAGGCCTTCCTACCAAGGATCAGGAAATGGTAAATTCTCGTCCGCATGGACAACACTACGACATCCTACAGAAACAAGGTGGGACAAGATTTCATGCCCTCTCAGTCCTAGCGCAGCTGATCTAGGAATAGCTAATAGCCCAAAAGATATCAATGCAAGTTCAACATGTACCAGGAGTCCAAAATGAATAGCCGACTCCCTCAGCAGAGACACCAAGCAATGTCACGTGTGGGAGCTAAACGAGGATCAGCTGCAAAGGGTTTTCACTGTTGGGGGCTTCCAACTCTAGATCTATTTGCTACATCCCTCAACAAAGAATGCAGGTTCTTCGCCAGCAGATTTCCTCAGCCAGGCTCTCTGGGAAACGCCTTTCACTTCTCCTGGGAAGGAGCGTTTGCTTACGCATTCCCTCCGTTTCCTCTCATTCCAAAAGTTCTGCAGAAAATCAAGCAGGAGCCTTGCCGCATCATCCTTATCACCCCAGTATGGGTACGGCAATACTGGTACAACGAGCTGTATCGCCTATCAGAGTCTTCTCCAATCCTGTTCCAGCCAACGGAGAATCTCCTTTCTACAAACCAAGGCCAAGTGGTTCATCCACAAATTCACACGCTTCATTTGTCAGCTTGGCTCCTCATCACACAGAACTCGGAGCATTAGCAATCTCTGACGAATGTCAATCAATACTTCAGAAAGCCCGAGCTGCTTTTACGCTTAAGTGATACTCGGCCAAATGGAAAAGATTTTGTTCATGGTGTGTTGAGCACTCTTGTCATCTTCTGTCATCGCCTCCTCAAGTCTTTTAACCCTATCTATTGTATCTCGCCAAGTCTGGCCTTGCTCATTCGTCCATTAGGGGCACTTGGCGGCAATATCCAGGTACACAAGATGTTCTGGTCACTTGTCCTTGTTGTCTAACAGACTGGTGAAGGAGTTTATGAAAGGTCTCTTCAGGGCCTACCCACCGATAAGGCCTCCTCCAGTACTCTGGCAGCTAAACCTTGTCCTGTCGCAGCTTATAAGGTCTCCCTGTGAGCCAAAACACTTATGCGACTTAAAATAGCTTTCATGGAAGGTGGCTTTTCTATTGCCCATCATGTCGGCTAGCCGCATTAGTGAAATCCAAGCCTTGACCGCAACAGAGCCTTACCTACAGTTTCATTAGGACAGAGGGTCCTTCGGACCAATCCTTCTTTTATTACTAAAGTGCCTTCCACAATTCATCTAAATGAACCGGTGATTCTGCCTTCCTATTTTCCTGCTCCATCTTCACCTGCTGAAAGAGCCCTCCATTCGCTGGACATTAAACGCTGTTTAAAGTTCTACTTGCAAAGGACAGAGACTTTCTGTAAATCAACTCAGCTGCTCATCATCTTCTCTACCCCCAGGAAGGTTCAGGCTTTGACACAGGCATCTATTGTTCACTGGATCTCCTCCACAATAATGTTCTGCCATGAGAAGGCTGGCCACGCACTTGCTGCCAAAGTCACACCTCCTTCCACTAGGAAGATGGCAGCATCCTCTGCCCTGTTTACGGAGTGTCTTTACCAGACATCTGCAAGGTGGCGACATAGACGAACGTCCATACCTTCACAAAGCATTACTGCCTGGGCTTCTGGCAGAAGGCGGATGTAGCGGTAGCACAAGCTGCTCTGCTGTGCCGGTTTGCATAAGGTATGAACTTGTTAATGTCTCTTTTTCTTTTATAAATATTGTATTATTGGTGATTAATGCCTTTCAGTTACCCTCATATTAATGAATAATGGCTACGCTATATGCCTATTGTTTGTTTCTGCAATTACAATATCTGCCTTACGTTATTATTTTCTGTCACATGGTGGGATGGTTCACCTTACCCGCCGCCATTGCCATTTGAGAACAGCTTACTATTCTGATTCAAGCATGTGAATCTATAAAAGATATAATACTGGAGAAAAAACAAGTTACTTACCTGTACACTGTGGTTCTCCAGTATTGATATCTTTTATAGATTCACATGCAGCCCACCCTCCTCCCCTTTCACGTTCACCTTCCATACCTCTATTGTTTTTCTATTTACACTTGTGCTCGAAATCTGAGATATGGTGGCCCTGCAGCGGATGGAGACTCTATGGTCTATGCTCTGATTGGCTGAAGTTTGGATGTTTTAAAACAATGATAAAAGGTTGCTAAAGGCTATTGAATTTTAATGGGAATTGAGTTTAAAGCTTTGATACTACAATTTTACTGTTACCGTTGGACTCCCACCATGACGACGGGGAAGATTCAAGCATGTGAATTTATAAAAGATATCAATACTGGAGAACCACAGTGTACAGGTAAGTAACTGTTTTTTTTACTATTCCCCAGAGACTTGACCCCTGAACACTCAGCTCCTACAGATTTTCACGAAAGTTGTTTTTTAGTCTAAATGTGGCTCATTCACTCTGAGTCATATGAAGCTTTTCAACTTTCCTGACCTTTTTGTGTGGGATTAAGCACTCATTAACGATGTTCCTGCTCAGCCACATTTGCTTCACTATTTGTGAAGTGTCCTTCTCGTGCTCTGCATTCTCTGCCTGTTGTATTCCCACAAAATATGTCGATGACGTGAAAGGATAAAAAGGAAAAGCAGAGATGACTCTAGGCCCTCAGTGGAGTAAGTTGTGGGTGAGTCTACCAGCAAGGACACATGTGGGAGACTTACCTGAACAAGTATCGAACAACAATGTTGAGGATCTGTAGGAAGCTGGCTCTGTATATACTATACCAAAGTGAGGTATAGTGTGCACAGAGTCCAGTGGAACCCAAAGGTAGGCAGAGGTAAAGTTAGATAGCACCTTACTCTCTATTTGTGGTAGTGTGGTCGAGCAGTAAGGCTTTATCAGAGGACAGTGTTAAGCATTTGTTGTACACACTCAGTCAGCAAATCAATTCACACACTCAAAGACTGAACTTCAGACCAATTGTTTTTGTATAAAAATATTCTTTTAGTTATTTTATTTCCTAGAAAATGCAAGCCTGGCACAGGTAATTGATAAGTACTTTGCAGTAAATATACAGTTTGTAACACAGTTTGGATTGCAATTGTAAATGTACTTTGATTTGATTACAGTAGCGTTACTGATAATGCAATGCTTTTCAGAATACAGTACATATACTTTGTATAGGATTTTGAGTAAAATTACCAGGTAAGATACTTTTGAGATTACGTTTCTTACATAGTGTATTATACCTGGATACTACACTGGGATATTTCCTGTAAACAGGTAAGTAAAATCGTTTTTGTTAGTTAGTACATTATTAAAGAATTTCTTTAGGTTTTCAAACTCCACACTTGAAAACTTTTCCAAAAAAACAGTCAATGTTATCCTATGGAGGAAAATAGTGTTATCGGTTTTAGGGTAAGTATTCGGTAGTGGGAGTTGAGGTTCTGGGGGTAGACTCAGGGGTCCCCCAGGGTCAGAGATGCACTCTCGTTACACCCTCAGCGGCACTAGGGCAGCCGGGTGCAAAGTGCTGAGGCCCAATGTTATCCAATAGGGGATAGGGGGCCTCCGGTTGGTGGCTGCTGATGAGCAAGCTGCTTGGTTGTGCGAGCAAAGCTCCTGGACTTAAGCTCAGGGCAAATGCGTAAACAAAGTAGCACCAAAGGTGCACCCTCAGCGGCACTAGGGCGGCCGGGTGCAGGGTGCTGTTTCGACGTCGGGTGCCCTGTTGTTTGCAATGGGGAACCTCCGGTTTGCAAAGGCACTGCAGGCTCGGGAACGAAGGTCTTCTGGGTGCGACCACCACTTCGAGAGGTAAGTTGGGATGTTGGGGGATGGTTAGGCACCGTCAGTTGGGCCACCCAAGGCCGTGGGGTGTCGGGTGCAGGGGTGCCTTTTAGGGTCGGATCTTCTTACCAGCTCCTGGTGGCGGTTGGGGAGACCTTCCGGATTTAGGCTACAGGCGTCGGCAGGAGGTTTGAGGCAGGTCAGGGGTCGCCGGATCTTGGTTCAGGATTGCCAGGGAGACCTCTTCGTGGTGTTTGCCCACTCGAGCTCGGGCCGTGGACGGCGGGTGCAGAGTGGTGTGGATTTGCGGTGTCTGGCCGGAGCCAGAGGTTGGAGACGAACAAATCCAGTGTTCACGGGAGACACAGTCTTTGTGGTTGAAGGCAGGCAGGTCCTACGGGGTTTTCGGGTTGCTGGCTGTAAGACACACCGGGATTTCGCAGGAGCAGGTTCGAGGTGGAGACAGACCGGTAGGGCTGGGGCCAAGTCAGTGGGCGTCTTCCTCTTGTTAGCTTCGGCACGGCTGTTCGGTCCTTCTTCTTTTCTTGTAGTTTCTTCTGGTCTGAGGAAGCAAGGTTCAGGGTTGCCCCTAAATACTAGATTTAGGGGTGTTACAGGTAGGTAAAAAGGTTGGGATCAACGGGTCCCTTCCCTGGGGTGGGTACACCCCCTATTATGCCACCCTCCAGTGGGAGGGGGCATAAGCCTTTCCCTGGTTGGCTGAGTCCCTCCATTTGCAAGATGGCGGGGACTGAGAGTTGTGCTTCACCTCGCCTCCCCCATCTGAGGGGTGGAGTTGGCAGAAGTGGGCACACCTCTCTTCCTCACTTGTTTTTCCCGTCGGTTCTCCTGCCCAAAGTGGGGGTCAGAACCATTGGGGACCAGTTGCTGAAAGCAGCAAGTGGCCTGGGGAAGCTCACAAAGGCGGCAAGCCTTTGAAGCTTCCCCTTCGTGGACCCTGCCCATCCTGGGGGAGGAGGCTTGGCACCTCGTCCCAGGATGTGCATTGTTCAGGCCCCCGAGAGCAGCAGGCTCTCGACCCAGGGGTCCAGAAACATGTCTGGTGGTGGCAGCTGAAAGCAGCCACTCAGCCTGGACACTAGTGGTAGGTTAGTTTTCAGGGGGCATCTCTAAGGTGCCCTCTGTGTGCATTTTCCATTAAATCCCACACTGGTATCAGTGTGGGTTTAATGTGCTGAGAAGTTTGATACCAAACTTCTCCGTTTTCAGTGTAACCATTATGGTGCTGTGGAGTTCATAATGGCAAACTCCCAGCACCATATACTCTTAATGGCAGCACTGCACTTACAATGTCTAAGAATGGACTTTGACACTGTAGGGGTACAGGGCTCATGCACCTGTACCCTCACCACTGGTATAGTGCACCCAGCTAGAGGGGTGACTGATCTATGCCAGGGCAGTGGGTTGTGGGCATGGCACACAGAGAGGTGTGCCATGTCGACTCTTCACTTTGTTCTGCACCAAGAAAAGCAGCCTGCAAAGGCAGTGTGTGAATGTGAAGTTACAGGACCTCTAAGGGTGGCACAATAAGTGCTGCAGCCCTTAGAGGCCTTCTCTGGTCACAGTGCCCTGGGTACCTGTGGTACCATTTACCAGGGGCTGACCTGTGGCCAGAGATGCCAATTGGGTTTAGGCTTCATTGCAGTTTCAGGGAAAGAACATAGGCCCTGGGTACCTGACTAGAAGGAACCCAGGGCACACTCAGTCAAAGCACATCAGTAGTTCAGCAAAAAGTGGGGCTACCATGCAGAAAGAGGGCACTTTCTCACAGGATCCTCTTGTGGGACGCTCAAACCATATACACAAGGATGATAACCAGGAACATCAACATCACAGGCATTCATCTTCGAGGACTTCAGAATGAGCATGCCTAAGCAGAATCATCTCAGAAACTCACAGGTGTCATCACAGAAAAATACCTGAATTAAATCAAGAGCTGCTGGGCAAACTTTCAATCCCCAAGAAATATCCTTTTGAAACCCCAGAAAACGCAAAATGCCATGTCCATGTGCCCAGGTTTAATGAACCCAGATCCAAGGTGAATGCTCTCTGGAGCTGCTGGTCAGAGACATATCTTTATTGCTTTCCAATCACCTGGATTCCAAGGGTGAACTTAAAGGGAAGGCAAGACATAACAAGAATAATCGTGAGCGCCACCAGTGGTGATGTACAGAAAGGAGTCACTTATCAAAGTGACTGGAAAGAAGAAGGCTGTGCAAACAATATCATCGGAGAAGGTCACAGGGCACAGTACTCTACCACAATGTACATTCACTGTCATTAGAAGCCTGGCTCTGTAATTCTTGCAATGGGGATACTTCAACCTTTCACCTGATTGCATGAACATACTAAGGAAAGCACAAAGAAACCGTCACTGAGGTTATCTTATTCTTTTAATACAAGAGGCTCTGTAGATGGGGTTTCAAACATTGTGTCAGACGTCAGTGAAGCATCAGATCTGAGGGGTCCATTACGATGGCGGGCGGAAACACTACCGCCGTGCTGACGGAGGCAGAAACCGCCATTTACCGTCCGCCATCAACTGCACACACGCCCGCCAAATTAGGATGGGAAAAGTCAAGCAAATACCGCCCGTAAGCCCGCGACGCCGCCCGCCATCAAAGTGCGCCCGTCTACGTAGCGGCGCAAGCTAACGGAGACACACCGTCCGACGAAATGACGTACCGCCCGGCGTACAAATTACGATGACACAAACAAACAGCCCCACCAGCAAAGAGACACCGCACGAGAAAAGGAGGCGGAAACCACATTGCTGACTACAGAAACACCAACCCGGCCTATTCCGACATGAATCCTGCTCTCCAGGCCATCCCAATGCTGAACCTGATGCAGCACCTAGGAGTGAACGCGCAAAGACGACACAGGTAGGCAGACACACAACAAGGGCACGCAAACACCGCACACAATGCAAGGCCGGAAAAACTGTACATGGCCCCCCCAGACACCCCTGTGGGGACAGGACACATCCAACACTGTACCCACACATGTCCCACCTGTAAAATAAAAACAACTCGCAACATCCTGGGCACCCTACCCGGGACCAGAGTGACGTCCCCGTCACGGCACCGCAGCGGCGGCGAGCGCACGTACACATGCGCACAACGCAGAGCCCAACGACAGCGCCATGCATGGCCTGCACACAAACACCACAGGGCCACAACTACACACACCACACACACACACCAGCCCCACCCTGAAGGCACATGTCACGTGGCCCTCCTGCATCAATCATGTCCACAAACAACAACTCACAGTTGTCAACTTGTAGTCACACAAGTGTTCCGAACAGGGGAGTAAAGTGACGTCGAAATAGGACACACACCTGTGTGCAAAACATGGAGAAGCACACGGCGGATGCCACATAACAGCGCAAACAATGGGCAATGTCCGCAAAAGGCACGCCAGTCTCATCCAAAAATACCTATACCATCCTGCACGCAATAACAAGCCATGCAATGTACAAAAGAGAAAAACCCTGCTGCCTGAGAACAGGTGTTCACAATCACAACGCCCACACACAAGTCTCAATGTACAGCGGAGACAAAGTGTCCCGCCCACACACGGGAGAGCAGATAGCATTGAATGTCCTTCCATTCCTACACTTAAATCACATTGCAACAAATTCAGCAGGAGAATGGAGCCATTGTACCAACCAGAAGCCAAACATAGCCATGCTGAGTAAACCTTCCACTGGCAGATAACGCCTAACATGAAAGAAAGATAATACCACAAAATACAATTATACCACTGCTCCTTGTGGCTCAAATGCAAGTAATCATGAAAGAGACAGACACCACTGGCCTTGACCATTCATAGGAGCATGTGGGATGAGGGCCTGTGTCCTCCTCCCAAGCTATACCCCAAGTCCTGCCGCCGTACATCCATTCAAGAATACCCAGCATCGTCGGAGGTTGCACTAAGCAGACAGCTCAGGCAGCCGGAGCACGCCATCACATCACCCTGCAGCAAAATGGCTGTTGCACCAGTGCTTCACACCTACGCCAGACAGATGCAGCTGTACAGTGATAGCCTGCTACAGATAGTGGGCTGTGCATATCTGGCTATGCTGAATGTAAGTTACCGAGTGACTTACCGCATTGAAATGTTCAGCTGCGTCATCCCCGTGTTCTACTGTCGGAGGTGCCCGTACAACTGGCCTGTGGATTTGTGTCTCTCCAACCCGGCATGTCCAAATGCGGACTTGGTACACCTGTTTGCACCCCTGGACGCCCACGACAGGAACTGTTCAGTGTATGGGGGCCTGGCGTTTGTGGCTGCAATCGGACACACACTGCAATGGGACCAGTGTGCCTCCGCACAACGTATGCTGGATAACAGTTTCATCGAATGTCATCCGACATGTCCCATCAGGCTACTACAAGGGACAACTTACGATGAACACGTTGCAACCCACCATCCGCTTCATTGAATGTCATCCATGAATACCACCAATGCGAGGGATGCCCTGCTTGAAGGTATCACATACCTGACAACTTGTCAATTCATGGGTCCCCAAATCAATACCCACAATTGAACATTCATGTTCAACACCGTACCAATGCTTGGCTTCCGCACGCAGTGGGCAGTTAGCTGTGCAACAACTATACCATGCAATCGGCAACAAACACCTTACCATCAACTCCACTGCCATGACACTTGACATTTTCGGGACATGCACCCTGTACATCACCATATCCCGTGTCCCTGCATGAACAGGGGGAGGCAGAGGTATGGGACTTGTGTACAGGGACCACATGGCCAATACTGCACGAACAACTATGCTACAATATGTATTCTGCGCACCTGAACACATGCTCCTGTCAGTGCATGCTTATCTGTCTGCTGTATTACGTGAGAACTGTCACCTCACCTTCGTCTGTACTTCCGTGCCAGGACATTTGCATGGACAACAAATGCAACACCCTACAACATGTCCCCAGTCATTGTGTCAAGTTCAGTAGCCACCATATCGCAACAACATGTGAGACGATGCTGCATGCATGTAGGCTCATGCTCTGATGTCACCTCTGACGCAGGTGTGTCGGAGTCACTATTGTAGTAATCATGTACCATGGGACTGAGATGTATTGTGCCTATGATGTCAAGCTGTCTGGTCGGCAAAATTAATACTGTCTGTGTCAAAGCCCATAGCACTTCAGTAATGAGCTAATGTACTGTAGCATAGCAAGGGCAGGGCATTCGTAACTCCGAAGCCTTCATTCCACAATCAACAACTAATCACATCTACCTGTACCTCCTTCTGTATGTGTAATCATGCTAAGTATATCCTCCACATGCATTTCGCTACCAGTCGTGTCCACATCCTGCATCACAGAGGAAGTAAGTTCCAATACATGCCTCAAAGCAAATATGTGACTCTGGAGAATTATTGATTCAAGACAAGTACGAATGAGAGAGGATGAGTGTGTGTGAAGTACACGGGACTCGTGAGATTACCATGTAGTCAAGTGTCATTGGATGTCAATGCATATGAGTTGCTGCCACAGTGGACACAGTGAAATACCACAGGTCGTGGGCCTTGGCATGTCAGAGTCTGACGTGGCCCAACAGATCATCACATCAACACTGATGGCCTGGTCACTACAAAGCACAGTCCTACATATGTGTACAATTACCTTCACAGTCTGACATCACACTCATCAAGCAACCATAGGAGCCACGCAAGAAGCATGCCACATCAATGCATGACAAAACACACACGATATCAGTGTGGGTGGGCAGGGCTGCACAGTGAGTACGAACCGCCGAAATTCACATACATGCTCAATTATACAAGGCACAATCTTGACATTCACACACCCTGCAGACCCACAATGGCCAATACATATCAAGTAGGAGTCCTCCTGAACTGCAAGGACACACCCTCACACTGCACACTGTGCAACAGACAATACACACATGTGCTCACATTCACAGACCTGAACAAGGATACAAACACCCACCATGCCCCTGGGTAACACATGTGTGTAGTCGACATTGCCAGAGCGCACACACACACACCAACACTACCCCAAAGTCACACCCTTCACACCACACACACCTACACCTCCCAAATGCACACATTGTAAGTAAGCCATGTGCCCAGACTCTATGTTCATCACAAGATACACATACACCTACACTGCTGGCCAGCCAGAAAGTAAGCTCACACATACCCGCACACTCCGCACATGCAACCTGTCATCCTGTGGCTAGACTCACACCCTGTGCTTTGCCTGCATGCAAACATGACACGTATACATTTACACAGAAATACCACCAAATACATGCAGACAATCCGTGTCACAGACATACGTCTCCATCACACACACAAGTAGCAGAGTCTGAAAGAAGTGAAGTCCCAGCCACGTATAATACACATAGGAATGTGAGACCAGACATTGCAATTGTTGAGGTACCATACACGGCATGTGCCTCACTTAACTATGCACACACAGTAACAACTGCAATCAGCAACTACACAGACACAACCCACTACAGGAACAACAGCATCCAGTCACAGAATACATAGACAGTCGGCAACATTGTACAACACCAGGGACAGTGGACAGTCCGATGTGCAGAGTACTGATACGAAAAGCTACGTATGCATTGTGTGTGAGTGTACCCTGCCATGGACAGCAACACTGCCATGGCAGTCACAATAGCCACCACAGCCACCACTGTGTCACAGGTAGTTGTGTGAGGGTGCCTACCATGCAAACAGGATGCCAGTCCGACTCGGTGCTGTCTGTATGCTACGGGACATTTGGAGCTCCGCCCCTGAGAGAGAAGCACAACTGTGGAAGACACACATGTGCCATGTGAAGCGGGAGGGCTGCTTGGCACAGGTGGGTGGGTGGCACGGGTGGGTGCACACATGCAGTGTTGAAACAGACTGTGTGGGGAGGATCCCGGAGGGGTAGATTTCCACTGTGTTAGGTATTTGGAAAGCCTACCTGTCTGGGGATGAATGTGAACTCGTGTGGGCACAACAGGCGGGCACACGATCAATGCTGCATCAGGTGTAGACGTTAGCCCTCCCTCTGGGGACATGCTGGATACTGATGTGCGTCTGCCAGGCCCTTGCCGAGGCACTTACATCCCCTGTCCCCCAGGTGTACCCCCTACATAGTCCACCTGCACAGGCTACCCAGGGCACGGGATGGCAGTGGAGCTTGGTGGGTGGGAGGTCATGGCACCCTGCTCCTGGTCACATCTCGCAGGCAACACATTCTCAGTGTGCAGCAGGGCACAAGTCCTAAATAAGAAGTGGGGGACGCTGACGTCATGACAGGAAGTGACGTCACGAAAGGTGGCTTGCACCATCAGACTCATTGCCTCCCTCGCTCACCCCTTAGATGCGATTGCATCAGAGAAGCACGCGCGTGAGCAGCAGCTCCAATCTCGCCCCAGAGAGGCCAAAGAGTGAATGTGTGGCTCCATTCGCTCCGGTCATCGAGCTCACGGTAAAATAAGTGGTGTATCCGGACTCCGGAGACAGCCATGCATTGTCACTGTTGTCCAGGGCACGAGTCGGGGTACCACGCGGCTGAACGGCGTCCCCCCCACTGATATTACCGTGAGCCCGATAAATGGAGCAAATGGAGCCACACATTCACACTTTGGCCTCTCTGGGGCGAGATTGGAGCTGCTGCTCACGCGCGTGCTTCTCTGATGCAATCGCATCTAAGGGGTGAGCGAGGGGAGGCAATGAGTCTGATGGTGCAAGCCACCTTTCGTGACGTCACTTCCTGTCCTGACGTCAGCGTCCCACCACCGTCCCCTGCTGTTGTCAGATGTGCCACTTTCCAGGGGGGTGGAGGAAGGTCAGGAATGTCAGCCTGAGAGTGGCCCAGTTGAAGGCCCACCTTGACTGGGGGGGACAACCATTGGACAGACTGGTGTAGTCCACCCACGCGTACATGTAGGCCCTCCATGAACTATGTCACCTGCGGCAAGGTGATGCCATGGGCAATGAAGTCATTGAGGAGAGCTGTCTGACCCACGCAGAGATGCCGCACATGCTCAACAGACCCGGCAATGAGGGCAGCAGGGGTCGCAGGGGCAGCTGTGCCTGGTGTGAAGGACACTCAATCCTTCATCCTTGTGCCGACACGTGTTGCACCAGTGGAAGTAGTTGGGAGGGCGGGCATTGGCCTCCGCGTGGCTGCAGAGGAGCCAGAGTACACGTCCCCTGTGCTAGCAAACATGGATGCATGACCCCTGTCCTCAGATGACGTAGCAATTGTCGTCTCGGCCTGTGATTCATCCAGCACACGTCTGCCCCCTCCGAGGCGCCGGTCACATTTGTCTCACCCAGCTCCTGTGCAGCTGCTCCATCCGAAGCCTCACCACTGTTGACCGTCCTCTGTCCCTCAGCACCCACGGGAGATGCTACATGAGGGAGAGCGAGGTGGCCTCACTCATTTGGCATCAATTAAACAGACATGTGCAAGGGAGCCAGCACAGAACATTCCCAAATGCACATGTTGCACGATACCTGTGCAATTGTATACAGCTACCACAATCAACACGTAATGGCTGGCGTACAGGAAATGAAGCCGCTAATAAGTGGCACATGTGTTGTGCACATAGCACAACACCCGGACTGTGTCACCCTGCGGCCATAGCCACTAATCGCTGTGTGCACACCCACTGTCCTGATGGTGGCATGGATGACCACTACGTAATTAGGCCAAGGACATACCTGCATGGAGCAGAATGGGACACCACTCACACAGACTGCAACATGACAGTCCACAATGGTCATGAGCCCATGACATACACCTGTCCATCGCACGAGCACAACTACTGTTGCACAGTGTGCCGGATGTGTGAGTAGCAGGAATATGAGGTGAGGCATCGCACACATGTGTCATTACGAAATCAGAGTAGGAACAGTGCCTCAAACATACATGTGAATTGCCACTCCAGCAGACTACAGGCTGTTCCTGAGGCCTACGACTCTGAACGCATTGATAATGCAGAGTGCTCAAATTACATCTTAACCCTCAGGAATCGCATATGCATGTCAGATGCACCCAGCACAGAGTACACTTACAACCCACTGCATCACACAATAAACATCACATTACCCAGATTATGGGTAGGCTGTGGACACATGTT
Organism: Calotriton arnoldi; assembly: GCA_963921515.1. Lineage (NCBI taxonomy): Eukaryota > Metazoa > Chordata > Amphibia > Caudata > Salamandridae > Calotriton > Calotriton arnoldi. The sequence continues at coordinate 393,230 of CAWUFW010010892.1, forward strand.
GCCTCTCGCAGCATATAACACCATCCCACAATACTGTACACCTGCTTGCTGCTGATGCCCCTACAAACGTGCATCCGGCACAGGCTGTGTGACTGTCAAGAAGCAGACCATCAGTGGTGAAATGCAGCGCCGTGCCAACCTGACAATACGAGGGGGCATCCCCTGATTCGTCACAGCCATGTAGTCGCACATCCGGCAGATGACGTCACACCCTTTGTGGAATTGGCTGCACTGTCGGTTACACATACACAGAGGCATCAACTTGGATGCAATGGCTCATCACAAGGCCTTGGGCTGGAGGACTTCCAACTGCAGGGATGGTACACAAGAGGGTTGAAATATCACTCATACACTTCTCATCATCACCCACATCCACCAATAACAGTGGCATGATGCTGACCCATCCTAAATACTCAGAGACGTGTAACAGAGCCAAGAAGGTATCGGACATGGCATAACAGCATGTGTACACCACACGTGAATGCATGCTGGTGGGAGTGTGTACACAGTACCTGTCCATCCCATTCACATGCAGGATGCCAGCACTTTGAGCAATGTGTAGTCTGCCCACATCTACTGTCCAGTGTCAGGTAGTCCAACACATAGATCACAAGGCAACACATCTTTGTGGGTGGACTCACTGTGTCCAACACTGCGCAGCCCTCAACGTACTCGCCCTGTGAATGGCTCACCCCGCAATGGAGGTCACATTCAGTGCCACTATCTCTCACATACATCACCATCACATGGCCTGTAGTGTTCAATTGTCAGGGCTGAGTTTGCGCATTTCCTGACAGTTGTTAACTAATGCCACATGTAACCCACTGTACAGTCAGTGTAGTTTCCTTCTAGGATTGGGCGGTCAATGTGCAGCCCAGGTCTGCCCAGACTGAGAAGGCCAGCAGGGACCCAGCCAGCCATTCACACAAGCAATAGCTGCCCAGAATCATGCATTGCCAAGTGGCTGCGTCACTGGATGTCTGACATGAAAATGCCATGTACACCACTCGGGAGGGACATGCATGGGAAAGCGCCAGTGAGCCTACATACCCCTTCCACCTGTAGTAAGCATGGTAAGCAGTGCATGTTGGAACCCCACAGGCTCTGACTCATAGTGCTGCGGATCAACGACATGTGTGTCCCCCACATGCACTCCCACACACACAGTAGTTGTCTTACACACACGACATTTGCATGTATTAGCCTTGGGCAGTGTGCGTGGAGCTCGGAATCCAGGAACTCCAGCTCCTCGCTGGTGAGTGGACCTGGACATATAATCAGAATCGTCGACATGAAGGTGGACAGGTGGCAGCAGCAGCAGGTGTTGTTGAGGGATGCCAGTCAGCAGTCCCTGGTAGCTGTAGTAATGCCGGTCACCCTCCCACACTGATATAGCCCCCTGGGACTGTTTCAGTGTGTCCAAGCTGCTGCGATTGGTGTACCGCTCAGCCTGTGTACATTGTGTTGTTGGTGTGTGCCATACTCACCCAGCCTCGGAAGCTGTGTCAGGCACAGCAGCTAGGCATATTGCTGTGGTGTTGCCGCTTCCCACATATGCAGTCTGAAGTCATCATCATGCCTTTCAAGCAATTATGGCCTAATTCCCCATGTGCATGCTCATAGCAATGGTTTGTGTCAGTGGTCATTGCTATTGGTAAGGGGACCTGTGTAAGAGTAATGTAGCTGTGCTGTCCCTACTTGTCAGCTGTTCTGTGATTCTATTGCTTTGTCAGTGATCTTTGTTTTGTGATTCTATTGCTTTGTCAGTGATCTTTGTTTTGTGTATGTGAAAATGCCATGTGGTGTGTTGCATTGACATGTGTCCACTTCCATCTGTCCTAGGAGGAGACCAAACATACATCACCCCTACCAATTGCTGGCAGACATGGAGGATGTGGAGGTGATAAGGAAATTCCGTCTGGACCGACCCACCCTGCATCACCTATGTGCAATGTTCGAACCCCACCTCCGTCCTCGCAGGGAGTATCCTACAGCATTCACCCCCACGGATAAGGTGATGGCTGCACTGCATTTTTTCGCTTCCGGATCCTTTCAACACACGGTGGGCAGTGGAGGTGGGATGTCCCAGCCCATGTTCAGCATGGTGCTACGGGATGTCCTGTCGGCTATGATGCTCTACAGGAACCGGTACATCCGATTTCCCAGGGCTCGTGATTTGGCGGCAGTGAAGGGTGCTTTCTATGCCCTTGGACGCATCCCCCAGGTTGTTGGTGCAATTGATTGCACACATGTTGGCCTTGTTGCACCACGGGCCGTGGAGCACATCTACAGGAACCGGAAGCATTTCCACTCCCTGAATGTGCAAGTGGTGTGCCTGGCGGACATGATCATCACACACGTGTGTGCGAAGTTTCCCGGATCCACCCATGACTCGCACATCATGCGCCACAGCATCCTCCCACGTCTGATGACCAATCTTCAACCGGACCGTGCATGGATTGTTGGTGAGTATGCATACTCGTGTAGCGTGCTGGGTGTGACATGCTGCCTTGTATCCTGTTGGAAATGCAACGTTTCTCGGTGTTTCTCACACCCAGGTGACTCTGCATATCCTAATGGGCCTTGGCTGCTGAGCCCACTACGCAATCCTCGGACACCAGCTGATGTCAGATACAATGAGGCACATGGGAGGACCAGACGTGTGGTAGAGTGGACTTTTGGACTCCTGAAGTCCAGATTCAGATGCCTGGACCGCACCGGGGGTGCACTGGCATACTCCCCACAGAAGGTGTGCCAGATAGTTGTGGCATGCTGCATGCTGCACAATCTTGCGATTCGCAGGCAGAACCCCCTGATAGTGGATGATGGTGATCAGCCAGGGCCCCCGCCTGCAGGCCAAGCCGTGTCCAGTGACGAGGACAGTGGAGAGGAGGAAGCAGTGAATGAGCGTCAGCAGGTCATCGCCCGCTACTTCACTTGACGGTAAGTGACCATGTACGACGGCTGATGTCGCTGTAGTTGTGTAGGTGTATGTGTGCATTGTCACGGCGGACTATTGTTCACTGAGTGCTGTGTGGGAATGGTCCATGTCCAGGGTAGTATGCCACTGACAGTGGCTGTGACATTGTGCCCTGTTGCTCTGTGAGATGTGTGTACATTGCTTAGACCTGATGAGTGTGATGAGTGTGTGACACACACATTCAATGGACTCTTGTTCTGTTTTTCACCCCTAGGTCCCTACAGCCTCTCCTGGCCTATCGACATACCACACTACAGATGCATTTCTGATCATGCTGACGGTTGTGCATCCTTGATAATAAACAGGGCAGATGACATGGAATGTGATACAGGTGTATTTATTTTAAAGGTGACGTGTTTGTGGGAAAGGTGATCAAGAAAGTGGTGCATGCTGTACAATGAGTTGACGGTCATGTCCGCGTGATGGTCAAGGTGTGCCCATGTTGTCCTGGGTCCGCAGTCCAACAGACATATGCCATTCAACTGGCAGTGTGGGGTAGGATGGTAGTCCAAGTGAATGCAGGGGATGGCCACCGTGGCTGGCTGACTCACTGGCGTTTGGAGCGTGCAAAGTCCTCCCTGGACATCTGTTTCCTCTTCGGACGGCCCCTTCCACGTTTGGGAGGGGGTTGTGTGTGTGGGCTGCTGGTGGTGGGTGAGGATTGCCCACTCGCTGTGGACGCAGGGGAACTGGATGTTGCACGTCCCTGCGCCCCAGCAGGTGGTGGCGGAGGTGGTGTGGTTGGCCTTGAGTGGGCCCTCACCTCCACCACTAGCTGGCCCATGAGGTCCACAAGTTGGCCCATGTGGGCGTCCATGGACCTCAACACCCCAAGGACTTCCCTCGTGTCGGAAGCTGACCTGGCCCATTGTCCCTGGGCCTCTTCATAGGCCCCAAGGACTCTGGCTATTTGCGGCAGGGCTTGGCTCCCAGGCTCTGTTGGCGTTGGCCTGACCCTGCTCCTCCCACCTGGACTGCTGCCACCGACCTGCCCACTCGCCACATTGGTCACCCGGGGCCTCCTTATGGCTCCCAGGGTAGATGTGGAGGTGCGTGCCACCTCTTGCGCAGGGTTGGTGGTCAGGGAGGCCCTCGTGGTGGTGATGGTGGTGGTGGTTGCGGCGGTGGTGGTGGCCGCAGTGACCGTGGCAGCAGGGGCCTGGGACTGGTCACCAGCCCTGGGAGATGGGTTGGTGGGTAGGAGGGGTCCTGGGGAGCTGTTGCGCCCTGCCACACCAGATGTGCCAGCTCAGGAGTCCTCGTCCGCAGAGGTGTCCAGGTTTTCCACATCCGTGAGTCCGGGAGGGGGGCTTGTGGACTGGCTGTGATGGCTGCTGTCTCCATCCGCAGCATCATGCTGTTCGTCACCTGTGGGGCGGAGACGAAAGGTTATTGTGTTGCACCTTGCAAGGTTTGTGTTAGATGTCTGACATGCACAGTTTGTGCACAGTTGTGCACTGATTTCCCGGATGCGTGTGTATGGCTCTACAATGTGTGTGCGTGATCAAGGCAATGGAATAGTGTGATGGGTGCATATGGCATGGGACGGATTTGAAATGCCAATTGGTGTGTGTTGCAGTATCCCTACATTTTGTGGCTTTGGTGGGAACGGGGTACAGCCCCATGAACGCTTTTGAGATGATATATGTTTTTGGGGTTCAAATGCAACGCTTGGAAACGCAGATGGCAAAAGGGGTACAGCCCCATGAACGTTTTAGAGATGAAATATGGTACTGTGGTACATACTGTGACATATGGGTGCAGAAGGGGACATGTGTTTTGGCCACACGACACTACAGAGACAGAGGTGTGTGTATGTCTGACTTACCCTGCATATCTGCTCACTGTTGTCATTTAAGGACATTACACTGCAAGCATTGTAGTGAGTGAGTAATGGTTGTGTGCCACACAACGTATTGCAGATGGGACAATTCCTTGGTGTGCGTGCTACTCTCAGCCATGTGCAGCAATGCAGTGCTCTTGGGGTGTTGACTATATTTTGTATGTTGTAACTCACAGTGTGACGTGCGCTTCAGACACAGCAGACACATTATTAGTCATCGGCAGGAATCTTTGCTGAACTACTGTATATGGGGCAACTGTTTAGCTGATATACCTTTCATGACACTGGGGCTGGAAGATGAGATGGATGTGATTTTGAATGTGCATTGTGTAGCTGTGTGGTTCATGGGTCCAGTGGTGTATGTGACATTACTGGGCTGCCACTCTGTTACATTTGGACAAGTTAGACTTACATGGGTGATGTTGTACAATGTCAAGGGAACAAGCAGACACGACTACATGGACAAGACTTGGATGGTGTTGCTGATGTGTGTGATGACTGGCACAGTGCACGCCATGTGGGTCAGTACTCCAGTGAGACTTGTGCATGCAGACGTGACTCCTTACGTATTACTGTATTTGAGATGGCTCATGTGGGCTATGACTCTGTAATTTATGTCCGTGTGCACATTGGTCACATGATTCTGACAGGGAGCAGTGCTACCTGTTCCTCTGCTACGTGACATGTCCCACATGTTAGTCGTAGTACAGTCCTCATGCCTACAGACACCCCGCCCTGTACAGTAGTCTACCTACTTGTTGGTTTTGAGGGAGCAATGCAATGGCTACCACATGGTTATGAGAGGGAGGGGTGCTCCATCTTGCTGGTCTGTGGGTGTGGGGGCCGTGTTGTGAGTTGTGGTGATGGTTTACCATCCACAGACACCCCTCCATGTCAGGTAACATATCTACCTGTGTGATGACGGTGTGCACTGCGATGGCTGACACATGGGTGTGGGGAGTGCTCCATCTTGCTGCGCTGTAGGACTGGGGGCCTGGTGGGGGTGTACTTCTGCAGTCCCCCTCCGATACACGGGCCTTGTGGTAAGGCTACTTACCTGTTACTTGTTGGTTTGTGCAGCTATGGCTGCCACATGGGTGTGGGTGTGGGGTGCGCTCCTTCCGGCGCATCTGGCCTACAAGGGGAGCTGGTGGGAGTTGTGGTGCTGGCTGACTGTACACATGCCCCCATGGTTTTGTTTGTTGGTGCCTATGGGCTGAGTGTGTGTGAGTGTCTGTTGCATGTGTGAGGGATGTCTTGTGGATTGTGTACTGGACATGGGGGTGTTCGGCCCTCGGAGCTATGGCATTGTGGTAGTGCATGACAGTACATAGCGGTGTGCTGGTATACATTTGTTTGTACTTACCAGCCTCCACTCCCCCTGGTATTCCGGTGAGACTCTCCGGATGTAGAATGCCTCGCACCTTCTCCTCCCACGCCTTGAAGGTCTTGAATGGCGCGGGATTTCCGCCGCCAGTCCTGTCAGCCAGCTCACGGTTCTTGGCCTCCTTCTTCCTGACCACGCTTTTCAGGTCCTGCCACCTCTTTGTGATTTCCCCCGGTTGCGTGGCACGTTCCCAACTGCATTCACCTGGTCTACGATCCTGCTCCACATCCTGTTTCTGGTGGCTACTGGTGTCTGTTGGACCTGGTTCCCATAGATTTGTGGGTGCACCTTGATGACCTCGTCGACCATGACCGTCAACTCTGTGGCAGTGAACTTGGGCATTCGTTGTGTTGCCATGGTGCGTGGTTTGGTTTTTGTGGTGCTGGTGTGGTGTGTTTGGTGTGTGATGTGCAGGGGGTTAGTGGTGCCGGTGTTTAGGTGGTGGTGGTGGTGGTGATGGGTGTGATGTGTGCGTGCGTGTGGTATACTGCTTTCCTCTGTGGCTCTCTGTGTTCTCTGCTGTGGTCTTGGCTTTGTAGTGGTGCAAGGGTTTGTGGTCTGTGAGGGGGCTGCTTTTGTACTCACCTCTGTGGGTGTGTCATGATGGTCTGTCGTTTTCAGGTGTGTTGGGCGTGGTGTCCTGGGATTTGTGGTTTTTTGTTTTGCCAGGGGGATGTGTCTTTGGGATGGGTTCTGTGTCTGGGTATTTTGGCGTCGTTTGCTGTGTGGACTTGTTGGCCGTGTTGTGTGTATTTGTTTGGGCCGCCAATGTTTCCGTGCACGGACGTGGCCGCCAGGCCTTCCGCCTTGTCAGTTATTCATTTCTGTTGTTCACCGTTGCGGGCGGGAAATATGTTGGTTTACCGCGCTCATGTCGGGGGGATCATAATTTGACGGCCGGTGTCTAGTTCGTCAGCGCGGTCGTATTTGGGGTTTTCGGGCGGTATTGCGTCCGTGGCGGACGGATTATCTTCGACTCTGACATGGACGGGCGGTATTCTGTGTGTTTTTCCGCCGCGGGCGGTGGTTGCTTCGCGTCATCATAATTGCTCGGTCGGTATTCCCATGGTGCAGGCGGGCGGTCTTTTCAGGCTATGATGGATGGCGGTTTTTTTACCGCCGGTTATCGTAATGGGCCCCTAAGTATGCAATCACTTGCCAATGTACTGCAGCATTAGATATATAAAATGGGGTTCAGGAATGCAGTGAAAGGCATGTGATCATTTGTAAAAACACTGATGTATGGAGAGGGTAAGTCCATAATATCGAGTTTTTAATATCGACATACCATAATATCGTGTTTAGTATATCGACAGTACTAAATATCGATGTTATATATATCAATGTTAAAAATATCGATTATATGTGTTGTTAAAAATATCGAAGTTTGAAATATCGAATGTTAAAATATTGTTTTTGGTATTATATTAGTTGATTAATGTTATTAAAAAAAGTTGAATTTGAATTTTTAGGAGCGGGATGTTGGGTTTATAGGGGATAAGGGTGGGGAGTGTTTTAAAAAATTGATTAGAAATTTTAAATAAATGTTAAATTTATAGAAATAATTTTTTATAAATGTTGTTTTAGGAGCGGGATGTTGGGTTTATAGGGGATAAGGGTGGGGAGTGTTTTAAAAACATATTGAAAATTTAAATTACATAAATTTTTTTAAATTTATAAATATTTAAAATTACAATGTTGTTTTAGGAGCTGGGATGTTAGGGTTTATAGGAGATAAGGGTGAAGAGTGTTTTTAAAAATTTGAAATTTAATTTTTATTATAATTTAAATTTAAAATATGTTGTTTGTAGATAGTCGGGATGTGGGGTTTATAGGGGAGTAAGGTTGAGGAGTGTTTTAAAAAATATTTGAAATTATAATTTGAAACTAATTTTGAAATTTATAGACTATTAAAATTTAAAATTTAGTTTATATGAGTGGGATGTTGTAGTTTATAATGGAGAGTGGTAGAGAGTGTTTCAAAATAATTTATTAAAATATATGTAATAAAATATTAACAAATAAATTTAATTTATCAATTATCTTATTTAGGAGTGGGATGTATGAGTTTATGGGGGATAAGAGTGGTGTAGTGTATTAATATAATTTAATATTTATAAAAAAATAATGAATAATTTTAACAAATTGATTCTAAATTAATAATATTTCTTTTGCTTTTTAATTTAGAATTAAGGGGCCCATTACGATACCCGGCGTAAAAAATCCGGCCAGGCATCGAAGCGGCAAAATACCGCCCGCACACACCGTCTGAACACCGACCACGCCATTACGATTACACAAACCGAAAACCGCCATCGGCGGAAAAATCACACTAAGATACCGCCCGCCATCGTCCGAGTCGGAGTCAAACCGCCCGCCACGGACGGAAACACGCCCGACAACACAAAACCGCCCGCCCTCACGGCCGACACACCGCACGTGAGATTACGATCGCACCGCCATGAGCGCGGGAAAACTACAAATATACCGCCCGCCAGCGCAAACAACGCCGATGAGAATCGACACGGCAGAAGCCATGGCGCCCACGTCCCTGCACAGAAACCATCCGCTGACAAAACCAATCGCACACAACATGGCCAACAAGTCCACACAGCAAGGCACGCACAAATACACAAGCACAGTACACATCCCGAAAACACCCCCTGGACAAACAAAAACTACAAAGGCCAGAACCCCAGACACAACACACCTGAAAACAACAGACCATGAGGACACACCCACATAGGTAAGTACAAAAGCAGCACTCCCACAGACCACAACCCCTTGCAACATTGCAAACCAGAGAGGAGAGGAGAGGACACAGTGACACAGCAAGGACAGCAGCACACCACAGAAACGCACACATCACAACCACCACCACCACCACCAAACACCGGCACCACAAACCCCCTGCACATTACACAACACACACCGCACCAGCACCACAAACACCATGGCACCACAAAGAATGCCCAAGTTCACGCCCATGGAGCTGACGGTCATGGTCGACGAGATCATCAAGGTGCACCCACAAATCTATGGGAACATGGTCCAGCACACACCACTAGCCACCAGAAAGAGAATGTGGAACCGGATCGTAGACCAGGTCAATGCAGTCGGGACCCTGCCCAGGAACAGAGTCGAAATAAACAAACGGTGGAATGACGTCAAGAGCCTGGTCAAGAAGAAGGAGAGCAAGAACAGAGAGCTGGCTGCCGTCACTGGCGGAGGGAATCCCGCGCTCTTCAAGACCTTCAAAGCGTGGGAGGAGAAGGTGCGAGTCATCATACATCCGGAGATCCTCGCCGGATTAGCAGGGGGAGTGGAGGCTGGTAAGTACAAACTAATGTATACCAGCACACCGCTATGTACTCACATGCACTACCACCATGCCACAGCTCCCAGGGACAAACACCCCCATGTCCAGCACACAATACACAACACATCACACACACATGCAACAGACACCACCACACACAGCCCAAACCGAACAACTGTAAGATGCGTGGGGACATGTGTACACTCAGCCAGCCACGTAACCACCAACAGGTCCCCAAATATGCCAGAAGCGCCACAACGAGCACCCACCACACCCATGTGTCTGCCACAGCTGCACCAACCGACAAGTAACAGGTAAGTGTCAGGAACACAAAGTGCAGTGGGTGGGACGGTGGACAGCCCAAGTACAACACACACCAGGCCCCTAGTCCCACAGCACAGCAAGGAGGAGCATCCCCCACACCCCACAGCCACGTGTCAGCCACCGCAGTGCACAACGACAGCCGAAAGGTAGACATCACTGTCCACAGCAATCGGTGTCAGTGGGTGTCCAGCCACCACCACGACCCACAACACCCTCCCACCCCCACAGACCTGCAACATGGAGCACCCCCGCTTAGAGCCATGTGGCATCCAGTACAGTGCACGCACGAACAACCTGCAGGTGGGAAACTGGACAGGGCTGGATTACTGGAGGCATGAGGACCGTAACACGACCAACACATGGGACATGTCACGTAGCAGACGAACACGCAGCACCGCCCACCGTCACGAACAAGTGAACAATGTGCACACGGACATGAACCACAGACTCACACCCCACATGACCCATCACAGACACAGCAACACCCAAGGAGCCACGTCTGCATGCACAAGCCACACTGAATATAGTACCACACGGCAGCCACTGTGCAACCCATCACACACAACCGAAGCACCATTGAAGTCCTGTCCATGTAGCCCCTACTGCCTGTCAACCACACACCCCACAACTATGCCTATGTAAGACAAACAACACTAGACGCAACAGAGCGGAACAACATAAATGCACACGAACACCACTGAACCCATCAAACACACAGACACACCATGCACATACAACATACCATCCATCCCATCCGTCAGCCCCAGTCTCATGAAAGGCATGTCATCCGCACAGCTGCCACACATACAGCAGTCACGCTAAGATACATGCCCATGACCAACCATGTGCCAGAAGTCAATGAAGCGCACGACACACTGTGAGCAACAACACACAACATGGGCCACACCCCCCGAGCACTGCAGTGATGCACATGGCACAGGGCAGCACGCACACCAAGGAGATGGGACAACTGCAATACGTTGGCTGGCACACAACCATCACTCACTCATAACGATGCGTCCAATGCCATGTCCAGTAATCACAACAGACAGCAAATATGCAGGCCATGTCAAGCATGCACACACCTCAAACCATGCACTGTCATGCTGCCACAACACATGTCACGTTCGGCACCCATGGCTCACAGCATGTACCCCAAAAGCATATTCCATCCCAAATGCGAATCTGGGGCATGGCCCCCATGTTGCCATATGCGTTCCTAAGCGTCCCATCTGAACACCAAAAGCAAAGTACAAACCAGACAAAGGATGGGCCAGGAGCCCGCATACACCAGAGTCACAATAAGTAGGGGCACAGCAACACACCCATCGGCATGGCCAATCCGTCCCATGCCACATGTGCACAGCACACAGTCCCATTGCCAAGCACACACAACTACAAATGCTACAGCCACACACACGCCTCCGGGAAACCCATGTACGAGATTGCACGAACTGTTAATGTCAGACGACAAATACATACTTCGCCAGGTGCAACACAATAACAAATCTCATTCTCTCCACAGGTGACGAACTGCTGGATGCTGGGGATGGAGACAGCAGCCAGCACAGCCAGCCTACAAGCCCCCAACGAGGACACACGGATGTGGAGGATCTGTCCTCCTCTTCGGACACGGACCACCAAGCAGGCCCATCTGGTGTGGCAGGGCCCAGCCGCTCCCCAGGACCCCTCCTACCCACCAACCCATCATCCAGGGCTGCTGAACATTCCCAGCCCCCTGCTGCCACTGTCGTTGCGGCCACACCCACGGTCATTGCGGCCACACCCACGGTCATTGCGGCCACTACCATTGCCGCAACCGCCACCATCGCCGCACCGACCACCACCGCCGCCACCACCACCACGTCTTTGCTGGCACCAGCCCCAGCGCAGGTGGTGGCCCGGCCGACTGGATCCACCCTGGGAGCCACAGCGAGGACCGTGGTGAGCAATGTGGCTAGTGGGCAGGCCGGTGGCAGCAGTACTGGTAGGAGGAGCAGGGTCAGGGAAACGCCAGTCTCCCCTGGGAGCCATGCCCTGCCTCAAATGGCCAGAGTCCTTGGGGCCTATGAAGAGGCCCAAGAACAATGGGTCAGGTCTGCTTCAGACACGCGGGAGGTGCTGGGGGTGCTGAGGTCCATGGACGCCCGTATAGGTCAACTCGTGGACCTCATGGGCCAGCTGGTGGTGCGGAGGTCACAGGCCAGGGACAGCAGCTCCACCACCGCCACCACCTGCCGGGGCGCAGGGTCGTGCAGCTGCGTCCAGTTCCCCTGCGTCCACAGCCAGTGAGCACACCTCACACCACCAGCATGTCGCCAGCCAGGCACCCCCTCGCAAACGTGGAAGGGGCCGTCCGAAGTGGAAACAGATCTCCCGGGAGGACTTCGCACGCTCCAGACGCAAGTGAGGCAGCCAGCCAGCCTTCCTTGACCACCCACTGCATTGACTTGGACTACGATCCCACTCCACACAGCCATCTGGATGGCATGTGTGTGTTGGACTATGGACATAGAACCAGTGGGTACACCCTGCAGCATCACGCAGCCATGACCGACAGCTCATTGTCACTGCACGCACCACTTTTGTCATCACCTTACACACAATCACATGTCACAGTTTGAAATAAATGCACCTCTTACACAAACTGCTGTTTGTGCCCTGTGTTTTATTTGTACGGAATACAACGGCCACCTTGGGCGGAAAGGCACCTGATGCGTGGCATGGCAATGGAATCCGGAGGGCCTGTAGGGACCTAGGGGTGGGAGACAGAACAGGAGCACATTCAATGAGTGTGTCACACACCCATCACACAGTACATGTCAACAACTACAAACAATGTACACACATCGCACAGAGCAATAGGGCACAATGCCACAGCCACCAACAGTGGCATACTACCCTGGCCATGGAGCGTTGACACACAGCACGCAGTGAACAAACGGCCACCCTGACACAGCACACACACACCTGCACAGATACAGCCACATCAGCCGTCGTACATGGACACTCACCGTCAAGTGAAGTAGTGGGCGATGAGCTGCTGCCGCACATTACCAGCTTCCTCCTCTCCGCTGTCCTCCTCACTCGAGCTGTCCTGGTCTGCGGGCTGGGGCCCTGGTTGATCTCCGTCATCCACAATGAGGGGGATCTGCTTCCGAATGGCCAGATTGTGCAGCATGCAGCACGCCACCACTATCTGGCACACCTTCTGTGGGGAGTACGCCAGCGCACCCCCGGTGCGGTCCAGGCACCTGAACCTGGACTTGAGGAGGCCAAAGGTACGCTCGACCACACGTCTGGTCCTCCCATGTGCCTCATTGTAGCGATCGTCTGCTGGGGTGCGAGGATTCCTCAATGGACTGAGCAGCCATGCCCCATTCGGGTACGCAGAGTCACCTGGGTGTGAGGGACACAGAGAACCGTTGCTATTCCAACTGGACAGGGGACAGCATCGCACAACCAGCACGCTACACCACTCCACATACTCACCGACAATACAGCCACGATCCTGTTGCAGATTGGACATCAGTCGTGGCAAGATGCTGTTGCGCATTATGTGTGCGTCATGGGCCGAGCCTGGGAACTTTGCACACACGTGGGTGATCACCATGTCCGCAAGGCACACCACTTGCACATTCAGGGAGTGCGTGTGCTTCCTGTTGCGGTACAGGTGCTCAGTGGCCTGTGGTGGAACAAGGCCAACATGTGTGCAGTCAATGGCTCCAACGACGTGTGGGATTCTGCCAAGGGCATAGAATGCACCCTTCACTGCCGCCAATTCACGAGTCCTGGGGAAGCGGATGTACCTGTTTCGGTACAGCATCATGGCTGCCAGTACATCCCTCAGCACCTTGCTGAACATGGGCTGGGACATCCCTCCTCCACTGCCCACTGTGTGCTGGAATGACCCAGTGGCGAAGAAATGCATGGCGGCCATCACCTTAGCCGTGGGGGTGACAGCTGTCGGATACACCCTGCGGGGACGGAGATGGGGTTCCAACATGGCACACAGTCGATGCAGGGTTGGCCTGTCCAGCCGAAACTTCCTAATGACCTCTGTATCATCCATGTCCGCCAGCAATTGGTATGGGCGGTCAATGTTCGGTCTCCGCCTAGGGAAAATGGCAGTGGACACATGTCAAAGCAACACAACACATAGCAATTTTGCATACACATCACTGACATGACTGAGCAAGCACATGAGCCACAGCCCAGCTGTCAAGCTGGGACGGCACGGCCACAATACACTTACACAGGTCTCCCAACAATGGCAATGGCTAGTGATACAAACCACTGCCATGTGCATGCACATGGGGATCTAGGCCCCAATGACTTGCGGGGCGTGCTGATGGGGACTGACTGCATATTCGTCAAGCGGCAACGCCACGGCAACATGAATGTCTGCTGAGCATGGAACTGCTTCCGAGGCTGGATGAGTATGGCACACGACAACGACGATGTGGGCACAGGCTGAGCGGCCAAAACAAGTGGGACCTGTGGCACGAGGGGATATGAGACAGTAGTAGGTGTCAGCACTGCACCCTATGTACAGCACTGTACGGATCACACCTCCCGAAACATTGACAGGTGTCCACATTGACAGCCCCATGCCAAGACGGCTGTGTGCTTGCAGTCACACGTCACAGGTGAGAGGTTACATTGCACGTGCCAGGTGGCAGACGTACATAGTGGGAGCTGGCATGTGTGTGCATGTGTCTCCTGTTCAGGATCCACCAGATGGGCGCTGACTCTGTACTGACCATTGGACACAGCATGTTCCGTGGAAGGCTTGTGTGTGTGGGATGGTGGCACTGGATGTGCCTCCGTTGGGTGGGGGGCCATGCACAGGGCGGGTACGTCGATGATTGCGCATTGTTGGTCACGGTGGGTGCACCCACTAAGATGTGTTGCCCTGTGTTCAATTCCTATGTCCGCATGATGATGGACTGTAGATGTGGGCAGACTACACATTGGTCGATGTGCTGTCTATATGCATGTGCCTTCACACCAGGCACAGCTGCCCCTGCACATGTGACCCCTGCTGGACTCGCTGCTGGGTCTGTGGAGCTGATGCACCTTCTGTGTGTGGGGCGGACAGCTCTCCTCACTTCCCTCATTGCGCATGTCATGACTTTGCCGCAGGTGACATGGATCATGGAGGGCCCACATGTACGCGTGGGTAGGCTACACATGATTGTTCACTGGTCGCCACCCCCAGTCAGTGTTTCGAATGGGAAGGTTGTCGTGCTGGTGGTATATTCGATGTGGCGGATGGGCGGGCCTAGGTGCGGGCTTACATTCCGGACATGGGGGGGTAGTTGGATTGGCGACTAGTTGCAGTACACACGGGACACGTCTCTTCCTTTCCACATCTGGGTCATCCCTTGTACTCACTGACAGTGATACACCCATCTTCGCCCCAGCCCTCATGTCCTCCCCTCGCTCCCCCAATATGCATGTGCACCTGCGAGGCTAGTGCTTGCACAGGCAGCCCCAAGCTCGCACCAGAGAGGGCAAGGAGTGTATGTGTGGGTCCAGTTGCACGAGTGGGCTGTCTCAGGGTATGATGTGTTGCGGGACGCCGTCCACCTGCGTGGTGCCCCAAATGGAGACCCGGCCTGCATGGACTATGCATCACAGTCTTCGCCTTCCGGATCCGCCACCTGCGACACCCAGTGGCTGTGGCTGCCCTTGCGGCCATGCCGCGTCCGTCTGTGACTGATGGCCCACACATTCACTCTTTGGCCTCTCTGGGGAGGGCTCGGGGGTGGTGGCGCACGCGCTTGCACTTAGTCGCAATGGCATGTGGCGTGGTTGGTATAATGGGCAATGGATGGGATGGTGCGAGCCACCTCCCGTGACGTCAGTGCTGCTCGTGCTGTGGTGCGTCCCCCTACACTTCCATTTGACTTGTGCCATGCTAGACGTTGAGGTTCTATTGCCTGCGTGATATGACCAGGAGGAGCGCGAGGAGACCTCTCACACACCATGCTCCACTGCCATCCCGTGCCCTGTATCGCCTGTGCGGATTGACTATGTTGGGGTTACACCTGGTCGACTGGGGCTGTGTGTGCCTTGTCAAGGGGCATGGCGGGCGCACAACAGGATCCAGCTTGTCCACAGAGGGTGGGCTGAGGTGCGCCTGGTACCGCTTTGTACGTGTGCCCGGCTGCTGTGCACACACGTGTTCACTCCCCCGACAGGTGTCCTCTCACAATGCCCAGGGAAGCGGTGGTGTACTGTTCATGACCCCTCCCAACACGGCGTGCTCCAACTTGGCATGTGCGCATCTACCCGTCACACCCACCCACCTGAGCACTGCGTCCATACGACTTCACACGACACATGTGTGTCTACCACAGTTGTGCTACTCATTTGCGTTGACATCCAATACCAGTGGACTACATGGTCATGTCACGACTGCCGTGTACTTCACATACTCTCATCCTCTCTCATTCGTACTTGTGAAATGAGTCAGCGGAGACAGTTTTGGTTTCAAACATTATATTGAGTCTTCTGTCCTCTGTGATGCAGTATAGTGGACACTACTGGCAGCGGAATACATGTTGAGGATATACTGAGCATGATTGCAAATGGGATAGGGTGTGGGGTTACATGTGATTGGCTGTTGCATGTGGGATGTGGGCTTCAGAGTTACATCTGCTTGGCCAAGGCTGTGCTAATGTACATTTACGTATAGCTGCGGAGCTGCGGACTTTGACACAGACGGTATTGGCATCATGGGCACAGTCCATCTCAGTTCCATGTGACAGGTTTGCTGCGGTTGTTCCTCATGCACGCGTGCATGTGAGATGACATCAGGGCATGTGCTTGCGTGCATGCAGCGGCGTGCCACTTGTTGTTGCAATGTGGTGGTTACTGGACATGTCACAGTCACTGGGGTCGTGTTGTTGTTGTATGCACTTGTCGTCCATGCAAAGGTCCTGGTATGGGATTCCCGGGGCGGGGGTGGGAGGGGTGCAGCACCCACAGACTCCAGGCGACCTATTCATGTCCACTGAGCGGTGTGTGTGTCCATGGGCGCTGGATCCATGTCGTGTCCTGGTTGTTCGTGCAGTTCCGTCCATGTGGGTGCGATACACAGAGCCCATGCCACTGCCTCCCACGATGCATGCGGTGTTCCTGGATGTGATGGGGAACAGTGTGCATGTCCCGGTCATATCCGATGTCATGGCGATGTCGTTGATGGTGTGGTAACAGTTGCCGGTCGTTTGGTATGGCTGTTGTGGTGGTGACTGGCCAGTCCGTGCGGAAGCTAAGCATGGGTGCGGGGTTGGACATCATAGGTCAATCGGGGAACCTGCGTTGTGGTCCGACGAATTTACAGGTTGTCAGGTATGCGATGCCGTCCAGCAGGGCTTCTATGTCATTGGTGGTGTACATGTTTGCCAGCCAATGTAGCGGATGGTGGCTGTCAAGGTGTTGTTCGTAAGTTGTCCCTTGGAGGACCATGATGGGGCATGCTGGGTGACATTCGATGTAGCTGTTCTCGATGATCCGTCGTGTGGAGGCACAGTGGTCCCATTTCAGTGCGGGTGCGATGTTGGCCACATACGCCATGCCCCCATAGGCAGAGCAGGCCCTGTCGTGTGCGTCCAGAGGGAGGAGTAGTGGTAGCAGGTCCGCCTTTAGACATGCCGGGTTGGAGAGGCATATCTCCACGGGATGCTGGTAGGGACACCTCCGACAGTAGAAGACGGGCATGACGCAGCTGAACAATGTGATGCGGTAAGTCAGTCGGTAACTTACGTTCAGCAGGGACAGGAGATCGCATCCCAATATATGTTTCAGGTTGGTTTTGTACAGCTTGAGCTGTCCGGCGTAGTTGGGTAGGTGTGTTGCGGTTGCCATTTCGCAGCGGTGCGTTGTGGTGGCGTGCTCCGGCTGTGTGTGCAGTCTGCAATGTGCACGCTCCGAGGTTGCTGTGAGCTCTGTGTAGTCGTAGGGAGCCAGGACTTGTGTTCTGTTGGCTTGTTTGGAGGACACGGGCCCTCATCCCACATGCTTCTCAGACAGTTCAAGGTCAGTGATGTGTGACTCCTTCCAATTAACTTGCATGTGGCCGACATGGGGGAGTGTTTTTTTCTTTCTTCCCCGTCCGTTGTGTGCTTCTGTGATATGCGCTATCTGCCCTGTGGTCGGTCTCCTCGGCATGCCTGTGTTGGTCTTTTCTTGGACAATGGCTGTATTCACCGGCTTCTTTCGTAGGGCTGTGGTTTCGGAGTTGGAATGGAAGGTCATTCAGTGCTGTCTGTTCTCCCTTGTGTGGGCGGCAGGCTGCCTTTCCGCTCTGCGTTGGGCCTTGTGTGTGAATGTTATTCTTGGGCCACCTGTTGCTCGGTCCCCGGGCTCTTTGGTGTTCCGTTTTATATGTCTTGTTCATATGTGCAGGGTGGTATGGGTGTTTCAGTGTGGTACTGGCGTTCCTCTTCCCGAAGGGGCCCTGCTTCTCTAGTTGGTGTTGCCGCCGCTGTGTGCTTCGCCATGTTTGTTACACTGGGGTGTGTCCTGCTGTTGCGTGACTTCACTGACATGTGTGCGTCGGTTGTGTGGCGTTGGGTGTTGTCCGTGAATTGGGCGTTGGGGACATGTCTGTGGCAGGCCTGTCACGTGTCATGTGCGTTCGAGGTGGGGCTGATGTGTGTGCTGCTTGGTTGTGTCCCTGTGTCTGTGTGCGACGCATGCATGGTGCTGCGGTTGGCCTCTGCGTTGTGCGCATGTGTGGCGGCGTCATCGCCGCTTGGGGCCGTGACGGGGTCGTTGGTTCCTAGTCCCAGGTGGTGTGTACACATGTGTTACGCGATGTTACGATTTGGCCTGTGTGTCATATGTGGATGCAATGGTGGATGTGTAGTGTACACGCGCTGGGGGAGGTTGTCCGCTTTTTCCGCCCTTGCACTGTGTGCGCTGTTTGCGTGCACTTGTTGTGTGTGTGCCTACCTGCGTCTCTGCGGTACGTTGCGTCCTTGGTGGTGCATCAGCAAGAGCATGGGGAGGGCCTGCAGTGCTGGATTCATGCTCGGGGAGCCGCTTCTTCGTTGTCCGTGCTCGGCGTCCGTGTTACCGCTTCGGTTTGTCGTACGGTATCTCTTAGCCGTGGGAGCCGTTTGTTTGCGGCATCGTAATTTATACGCCGGGCGGGACGTGATTTCGTCGGACGGTGTGTGTCAGTTAGGCTGCGCCGCTACGTGTACGGGCGCACTTTGATGGCGGACGGTGTTGCTGGCTTGCCGGCGGTGTTTAGCCTACTTTTCGCATCGTAATTGGGCGGGCGTGTGGACTGCTGCGTGCCGGCGGTAACTGGTGGTTTTTGCATCCGCCAGCACGGCGGTTGTGCTTCCGCCCGCCATCGTAATGAGCCCCTAAGTTGTATAATTTTATGTAATTTATAGAATATTGTTATTAAAATATTTTAAAATGAATTTTGAGTGAAATTATAATTTAAAAAAAATTGATATATATTGTTTTAATAGTGGATAATTTTAAATATATTAATATTATAAAATATAGTTTATTAACATTTCACAATATTTCATATGTAATATTTAGGGTGTGTTAATTATTAATAATTAATATTTTTGTTTTATGGAAATTATATATTAGAAATTATTATTTATAATATAATTTATAGAAATTAATACAAAGAAAGTATACATTAATAATAATTTACTAAAATCATTTTCGAAAAATAAATTATGTATCATGTAAATAAAATAAAATAATTTATGTGTGAATTATAGTCATTTTTCATGTATATTGTTATATTTACTGTTTTGTGAAATCAAAAATTATGATTATCTTTTTTAAATATTGCGAGTTGTTTAAATATTGTAAATATTTGTAAATGTGATTATTAAAGGAAATTAGTTTAATGTACAGTTTATTTACACATGTAATTTTAATTTTAGGGGGAATAGTACATTATATATGTTTGTTATTTATTATTTTTAATAACTTAAGACTAATTGGTGTGGAAATATTAAATGTTATATGTTTAGTGTCCAGCACCTTCCCTGACTTAATACTAACTGGAGTGGGAATTGTAAATTATATATGTTTAGTGTCCAGCACCTTTATTGACTTAATACTAACTGGAGTGGGAATATTAAATTATATATGTGTAGTGTCCAGCATCTTCTCTGATTTAATACTAACTGGAGTGGGAATAGTAAATTATATAGGTTATGGGGCCGATTCCGATTCGGGCCGGAAATCTCACCGACCGAGCCGGACCCGGAGAGATTTTCGACCGAATCGGACCCTAGCAGCCCGACCGAACGAGTACGATGCGCACGTATGCTATCGGACTCGATTCGGTTGGACTCCCATTGAAGTCAACGGGAGTTGGTCGTACAACGCGTACGCGGCTCCCATTGACTCAATGGGTGCGAGGCGAACAAGGGCGCCCCCTACAGCGGGTATGCGTCGAAGCGACTCGCGGCGTACACGCACAGGTAGGGGGGACCCATGGGTCCCCCCTGTGTGCGACTCGCACGGCTACGCGTACAGGGGGGTCCGACACGGACCCCCAAAGTGCGGCTCCGACTGCTCTTTGGAGCCGGACTGCGCGAGTCGGTCAGACTCCTCGAGGTGCGCATCGTACTTACCCGGCCGGGGAACGTCTCCATTGCGCGTGCGAGTCGTGTCTGTGCGAGTCGGTCGGAGCGGTCGGGTTCTGCGAATGAGTCGGTCGGAGCGGTCGGGTTCTGCAAACGAGTCGGTCGGCGATTTCGCGAGCGCACGCATCGTACTCGCTCGCCCGGACGCACGTACGAATCGGCCGGGAAATAGGGCTCCGAATCGGATCTGGTTAAGCCGGATCCGATTCGGAGCCCTACCGGCCGAGATCGGACTCGACCCCTTAGTGTCCAGCACCTTCCCTGATTTAATACTAAGGGGCCGATTCCGATTTCGGCCGGAAGGGCACCGAACGATGGCCGAAGCCCTTCTGACCGAATTGGAACATGCCGGCCGGATTCCTTTCCGACCGAGCCATTCCGAAGGGCTCGGTCGGAAAGGAATCCGACTCGGATTTCTGGATGGCTTCCGACGGGCTCGGAGAGCCCGTCCGCCGTCCGGAAATCCTTCAGTACTCCCCCGACCGCCTCTTCACGACCGAGGGAGTACGATGGCAGTTTTTCACTGCCTTTTCGTGCCGGTCTTTCCGGCATGAAAAGGCAGTCGGAAACTGTCTTTGGGGGCCCCCAGTAGGGCCCCCATGGGTGCGAGAACGCCGAATGGTGGCCTGGGGGCACCTATGGTGCCCCTCTGTTGATCCCTGCACCCGGTGGCAGGCACCTTGGGGTGCCGGCCACAGGGTGCAGGGATGAACTGCACCCCTGCTTTTCACAATGCAAGCATGCATTCCGCTCGGAATGCATGCTCCCATTGTGAAGTATACGAGTCCGACCGAACAGGGTTCGGTCGCATCGTACTTGCAGGGCCGTAACCGACGACAGCAGGTCGGTCGGTTACGGCTCCTGACCGATGTCGGACGTACCTGAGTCCGTCCGACATCGGAATCGGCCCCTATGTGGAGTGGGAATAGTAAATTATATATGTTTAGTGCCCAGCACCTTCCCTGACTTAATATTAACTGGATTGGGAATAGTAAATTATATATGTGTAGTGTCCAGCACCTTCCCTGATTTAATATTACATGGAGTAGGAATAGTAAATTATATGTGTATAGTTTTGTGAACTTAAAATATTTACAAAGGGGGTGATTAGGATGGCGTGGGGATCACCACCGCCGGCCCGGCGGTGGTGATCCGTCCGCCATCCCAACCCGAATTACCCCCGCCATATTATAATGGCGGGGTTATCGCTTTTCCGCCGGTCGGCAATCGTTCCGATTGCCGGCCGGGCGGACTTGGGCCTCAATATAGTGGCGGTGCCTAGCAGGCACCGCCATCCATATTAGGATGCTGGGTTTTAAAAACCTTTCCGTGGCGGCTTCGCTGCCATGGAAAGGCTGGCGGGGATTTGCAATGGGGGCCCGTTGCAGGCCCCCGGGGGGTGGAGTTGGGGGTGCACTTGGGGGGTACCCATGGTACCCCCCTCCATTCCCATGCACAAGGTGGCAGGCACCGTGCGGTGTCTGCCACGTTGTGCATGGGAATGCACAACATGGCAATTTGAAAAATTAAATAATATAACATTTTTCACATTTTTTATACAAGTAAACATTTTAAATGTATAACAATTTTTTAACATTTACTAGTAATTTTTAATTAATATTATTGATATATAAAATATTAATAATATTAATTATTATATTGTTTAATTTTATATAAACATGTTTTGTAATAGGTAAGTATTTATTTAACATGTGTTACATTTTGTACATATTTTTAATAAGCATTGTACATAATATGGAATTATAATAATAATTATATTATATTTTATAATATTTATTATAATTTTACAATGTAGAAACAATGTTATTTAATTTTTAACATAGAAGTAAAATATTGTTGTATTTTTAGAAAACATTTTAGTAATTTATTTATTAGTGTTTAACATGTTTTTGAATTAAAGTATTAATTTTTAATAATTTAAGCAGCCATATTTGTTTTACAGTATGGGGTCGATTCCGATTCGGGCCGGAAAAAGCACCGACCGACTCGGATCCGGAAAAAATACCGACCGACACGCACCCGTGGCGCCCGACACGCCAAGTACGATGCAAGGCGCGAAAAATCCGACCGACACGTAACGAAACCAAGCCGACCGACCGAGCCGCACGGAAAACAGCAATCCGGCCGGAAAAACACGCGAATCCAACCGACCGACACGCACCCGGAACAAATCCGACCGAAACGTACACGCTAACTCCAAACCGCTAAGTACGATGCAAGGCGCGAAAACCACGAGCGAGTCGGACGGAGGACAAGCCGTACGACCGACACGCATACAAAACCGAGCCGAAGCAACACAATACACCGCGACCGACGCGTACGCAGCATAGAAAACTGCACAAACACAGCGTGAACGAAACGGAAAACACCGTACGAGACCAATGCAGGGTCCGACTCGGTCACAAGAACGTTTCCAACATACACAAACAGCACAAAGGAAAAATCACCCAAAAAAAGGCCAAACAAGCAATTACCAAGCCAATAAATACTGGGGGGGTGGGGACAGAGAACAAAGACACACCCACAACTCCACCTATATAAAGGACACAAATCACTACCATGAGCCTTTGCAAATGCCATTCCACTGCCAGCACCCAAGAGGAAGCAACCACACACCCACAGCTCATCCCTCACACAAGCCACACACCATCAGCACACCTACAAATACCTACCTCACATACACCCAGCAAAACACACACTCACACACCCTCACCTGCACACCAACACACACATCACTCACCATCACCACCCATCACCATGCCCCCCAAGAAGAATCACAAGTTCCTAGATTGTGAATTGTAAGTCCTGGTAGACGAGATCCTCAGGGTAGAGCCACAGCTGTTTGGCACATTGGTCCAACAGACCCCCATGTCGCAGAAAACCAAGATGTGGGAGAGGATCATCAACAGGGTGAACGCACAATCACCATGTCGGCGCACAAGGACCGACATCCAGAACAGGTGGTATGACGTGCGCAGGAGGGTATGGAAACTGCTGAAGCAAGACTACATCAACAGCCAACACACCGGCAGTGGCCCTCCTGCCAAGCCAATATACCTCAGGCCCTGGGAGGAGAAGGTGCGGGCCATCCTACCGCCAGTGAGCATATATGGACTAGAGGACATCCCAGAGCCTGGTGAGTACACAACAAATGTACACAATATACTGCCACAAAACACACACACATCACTGTCAAGGGGAGAGTCAAACCATGCACTCATAGCAATCACACAGCAACCAGAACAGAATCATCCCAAAATGTGTATGTCAGTCAGAGAAACACAACACATGCCATCAAAAAAGTCACATCCAACCGTGCCAACACATGTACAAACACAACCACAACTACAGCTAGGCAGTGGCACAAATAGAACTAACAAACACATCCACACATGTAGCCACCACAACAACACCAACACACAGTGAAGACCACTCAAAGGAAGGAATTCTGTGTATGCTGGCCAAGTCAGTGTAGCCAATAGCATCATGGGAGTCGCAGTCACACATATTGCCCGCCCCAAAACTGTCCCATCAACACCACCATGAACCATGCGCACATCACAGGGAGTGGAGAAGGACTCACAAGATGGCTGACACTGGCTACTGCTGTGAGGAGCACAAGGCCCTGCTGGCAACTGTGCACCAACAAACAGCAGGACACCACTGACTGACATCCTGAGAGACAACTTACACTCCCTGCAATGCAAGCACGTTCCATGGTGGGATATCTGGCTGGCTGGGTGGGAAGGGGGACTTGCAGCACTGACTATAGTCACCAGCACCTCCCCTCACACCCCCCAACACAAACTCCACAGTACCCACCTGGTAGAATGCAATGCCCTCCATCCTAACACAAGATCCCACAAAGCACCACCACCCTGGGTTATGTTGTGTGAAGCACAGGGACACTCTTGGGACTCTTAGCCAAACAACTGCCAGGACAACACTCCCAGCCATCCTGTCAGCACAGCCAGCCCACCCCACAGGGAAGCAGAGTCAAAAGGAAGGAAGCATGGGCATGCTGGGAAGGGGGTGGAGGCAATAGCATGATGGGAGTCGTAGTCACAGACATTGCTCAGCCTCACAACTGGCCCATCAACACCACCCTGAACCATGCTCACATCACAGGGAGTGGAGAAGGACTCACAAGATGGCTGACACTGGCTACTGCTGTGGGGAGCACAAGGCCCTGCTGGCAACTGTGCACCAACAAACAGCAGGACACCACTGACTGACATCCTGAGAGACAACTTACACTCCCTGCAATGCAAGCACGTTCCATGGTGGGATATCTGGCTGGCTGGGTGGGAAGGGGGACTTGCAGCACTGACTATAGTCACCAGCACCTCCCCTCACACCCCCCAACACAAACTCCACAGTACCCACCTGGTAGAATGCAATGCCCTCCATCCTAACACAAGATCCCACAAGCACCACCACCCTGGGTTATGTTGTGTGAAGCACAGGGACACTCTTGGGACTCTTAGCCAAACAACTGCCAGGACAACACTCCCAGCCATCCTGTCAGCACAGCCAGCCCACCCCACAGGGAAGCAGAGTCAAAAGGAAGGAAGCATGGGCATGCTGGGAAGGGGGTGGAGGCAATAGCATGATGGGAGTCGTAGTCACAGACATTGCTCAGCCTCACAACTGGCCCATCAACACCACCCTGAACCATGCTCACATCACAGGGAGTGGAGAAGGACTCACAAGATGGCTGACACTGGCTACTGCTGTGGGGAGCACAAGGCCCTGCTGCCAACTGTGCACCAACAAACAGCAGGACACCACTGACTGACATCCTGAGAGACAACTTACACTCCCTGCAACGCAAGCACGTTCCATGGTGGGATAACTGACTGGCTGGCTGGGTGGGAAGGAGGTCTGGCTGTCAACCAAACACAAGCAATGCAGACCATGTTCACACCCCAGAAAATACATAGAAATGCCCAAATAATGCAGGACAATGTGCCACACCAATATCAACCCCTGACTGTGACGACTTAGGACAATGCAATGTACAGGCCCGCACCCAGAGGCACAGTCACAACTGTCATGTGTGTCAACCACTGATGCCTGCAGAAACATGACATACATTGTTTGTGTCTCCCAAAAACAGGTGATGATGGGGACACAGCAGCAGACGCTGAGGAGTCCCAGTCCCAGGCTCAAGAGGATGCCGAGCTCACTGGCGTCGTACAGCCTCTGTCCTCCTCGGACGATGAAGAACAACCTGGCACATCCGGTGCAAGTCAACATGCAGCACCAGCAGGACCACCAGCTGCAGCACCAGCAGGACCACCAGCTGCACCCCCTGCACCCACCCCTACAACGACTGTCACCACGAATACCATCCCTGCCGACATGGACAGAATAAGGAGCAACACCAGCACAGTGACCCTGGACCAACCTGGGGCCATGGACACCACCACCACCACCAACCCCCAAGGTGGACCAGGGTTATCTGTGCGTGCCACTGCACACACTGCACATGTCAGCAGGGGTGGTGGGAGGGTGGGAGACAGAGGTCGCTGCTTGCAGACGTTGCTGGTGTGCATGACGACCCACAACTGGTACGCATAGCTGATGCGTACCAGTCCAGCACCGGAGAGCTCAGCCAGGTAGTGGGGCTCCTCAGAGACATTAAACAGCAGCAGGCTGCCCATCATGCCCGCTTGGACTCCCACATGTCCCACGTGGAGTCACACATGTCCCGTGTGGACTCACACATGTCCCGCGTGGAGTCCAAGTGGGATGCACTGCATGAGATGACGGCGGTGCACAGGGACATTTTACAATGCCTCCGCCAGATGAACAGCAACCAGTCCACACCTCCCTGTGTGCCAACAACATCTGGTGCCGAACAAACTGCAACTGCCACAGGGAGGGAGGAGGACTCTGGCGGAGAGTCCCCTGCACCGCAGCAGCCTGCACTTGAGGGCCCCCCCCCAAGAAGAGGGGTCGTCCGAGGAGGGAAAAGTGAGAGGCCGATGGCCAAGCGCAACTCCCAGGAAGCCTGAACCTGTTCTGGATGTTCGCCTTTGTGCACAGACTGTTCACCCTGTTGACGGCAACACTACTCCCACACATTGCATGGGGAGTACAAGTTGGACCAATGTGTCAGACAACTGTGGCCCCGATACTGGGGATCCTGTCTACCCGGACTTTCAATTCACCTAGGAACTTGGGATTGCAAGATTCATGTACAGCACAACCCATCCTATGCACTATTAACACAAATGTATCACAATAAACACACTAATACACCATACTTGCCTCTGTCGTGATTCCAACGTGGGTGCTGTTATGGGGATGATGAACTGCAAAATTACACTGTGTATGCGAACTGCAACAGCAAGGACAACACAGGTATGTGAGTACAGGCAACGTGACACACATGAGGGAGACACACCACCAGGGCTACACGACACATACACACCTAGGCCATCTGACTCATTGCCTACACTGATGTTGCCAGGGAAGACGGTGCAATGCACAGACACCACACCCATTCCCAGTTGTAGTCAAGTAGCCCACAGGTGCAGTAAGCAAATGGCAGTCAAATGTGTGACCACAGACAACGCACATCACTAAGTGAAGCACAGGTTTATTACACAGTAGCAACATGCCGTAACCACTACAGATGCAAGGTAACCCCACCTGGTAGCGGGCACACAGTCAACAACTGTAGATGGAAGGAAGTCCATGGGTGTGGCGCACATCACCTGTAGGGACACAACAGCTACCAGCCTGGATGTGCAATCACGTCGTCGGTGGACACAGTTGACCAAACGAATCTGAAAGTACCCTGTGAAGGACAGAAATGACACACAGTCAAAAGCAATGGAGTACAGGACAGAACAGCAAAACTCATGCACAATACATGTTACAAGATACCCACCCAGAACCAAGTTAGCATGTCAACACTGTTGGGGAGTACAGCCCACCTGTAAGCACACATCGCAACACACATCCAGTCAAGTAGCCCATGGACACACTCCAACAGCACCAGAGCACCACCCACACATCATGCCAACTCACATCATTGACATGACACCTCAGGATACTCACATTCAGCTAAAGAAGTTGGTGATGAGCTGTGTGCGGACATCACCATCACCATCATCATCATCATCGTCACTGGCATCGTGGTCCAGGCCAGGATCCTCCACAGGTGGCGGATGTTGGTCATCGTCATCCTGGATGAGAGGCAACTCCTTCCGCACTGCCATGTTGTGGAGCATGCAGCAGACGATGATAATCTTGCACACTTTCGCAGGGGCATATGGGAGGGACCCTCCGGTCTTGTCCAGGCAGCGGAAGCGGCTCTTCAGGAGACCAAAGGTCCGCTCAATC
The DNA here is from genome assembly GCA_963921515.1 of Calotriton arnoldi. Classification (NCBI taxonomy): domain Eukaryota; kingdom Metazoa; phylum Chordata; class Amphibia; order Caudata; family Salamandridae; genus Calotriton; species Calotriton arnoldi. The sequence continues at coordinate 421,103 of CAWUFW010010892.1, forward strand.
ACTCTCCTGGTCCGACCATGTGCCTCATTGTAGCGCATCTGGGCAGGTGTCACAGGGTTCCTGAGGGGTGTCAGCAACCACGGCATGTTGGGGTATCCCGAGTCACCTACGGACAGACAAGTGCACATTAGCTGACTTGGAAAAGTGGGCGGAATACTACAGATCAGATCACACACAATGGCACAAAGTCAGTACACACCGACAAGCCAGGCACGCTGGTTCTGCATCTGTGCCATCATCCTGGGGATGCGACTACTCCTCATCACAAAGGCATCGTGTGCTGAACCAGGGAAACGGGCACACACGTGTGTGATGGTCATGTCTGCAAGACACACCACCAGTGCATTGACCGAGTGGTAGTGCTTGCGGTTCCTGTAGGCCTGCTCCTGGGCCTGTGGTGGTACCAAAGCCACATGTGTCCCATCAATGGAGCCAATGACATGCGGCATCCTCCCCAGGGCATAAAAGTCACTCTTCACATCAGTGAGTCGTCGCAGTCTAGGGAAATAGATGTACCGGTTCAGGAAGAGCAACATTGCTGCCAAAACATCGCGGAGCACACGGCTGAACATGGTCTGTGACATCCCACCAGCAGACGCCACAGTATGTTGGAAGGTACCGGTGGCAAAGAAGTGTAGGGCTGCCATCACCTTCACCTTGGGGGTCAGCGCTGTAGGATACGGCCGGCCAGGCTGCAAATGTGGGGACAACTGCACTGCCAAATCCTCAATCAGCTGCCTGGTGAAGCGGTACCGTCGGATGCTGTCCCGTTCCACCATCGTTGCCAGGTCTGGGAATGGCCGATGGACAGCAGGAGCCCTGCAGTGCAGAGGAGAAGTAAGCAAGATCGTAAGTCACCCCACATATGCAGCATTGAACACACTCAAGATCCCAACATACATCATCATGAGGCACAACTACATGAAGTGTGCAGTACCGGAAGGACATGTATGGTACATACATGGCCAACATCTGTCAACACGGTCCTACAGGTGGCATCAATTTGTCCCAGGTTGGCCCATTGGATATCATGATGCCGTGTCACAGTCACCCCCCACAGTGACATGTGAGGACAGATGTGCCCCAGGCACCACAGCTCAACGACAGGTACATTCCCAGGGACCCTGTAATGCCACATGGACACTGGCATCACCTGGAGTATCATGTGTACACCACAGCAAAACAAACATGACCCCCACAGGTAGTGGCCACACTTGCCATGGCAGGACAGACATGGACGTCTGTGACACACACGCACAACATCAGAGTCCATGCACACACAACGTGGATGTGGAGACTGTCTCCCATTGTGCACATGAAATCAGAGACATTGTAAACACTACATGCACAAAGACTGTGGAGGTCCATCACTATTGTGCCACTGGGACACCCTGGCTCAAACATACCGTCCCACATGGGACTCACGGGGTATGTGACATGACATACACAAACACCACTGTGAAATGTGACCATGACACATGCACAGATATGAACAGTTGCACATCACAGTGGTCACGTACACGTAACACCCAGGATCCTGTCCCCATGAACACGTGCACAGCCTGGGGGTGGCTGCCCACAGGTGACACCCACAGGACAACATGTACACCAACATACACACAATAGGAAATGCAGCCTTACATGCCTTATGATAAGGTTTGGACAGGCTGTCGTGATGTAGGTGTGCCCCTCACTCCCTGGGAGCTATCTGTGTCTGGCATATGTCCATCTGAGACAGGCATGCTGACCTATGCCAGTCACATGTACAGTGATGCGTTGTACTGCAATGGACCGATCGGTGCCTCCGGCCGGCCCATTGCCTTCAATGTGTGCGGGTACGCGTTGTACCCCTGTGCGCGTTGTACCGCAATGGACCGATCGGTGCCTCCGGCCGGCCCATTGCCTTCAATGTGTGCGGGTACGCGTTGTACCCCTGTGCGCGTTGTACCGCAATGGACCGATCGGTGCCTCCGGCCGGCCCATTGCCTTCAATGTGTGCGGGTACGCGTTGTACCCCTGTGCGCGTTGTACCGCAATGGACCGATCGGTGCCTCCGGCCGGCCCATTGCCTTCAATGTGTGCGGGTACGCGTTGTACCCCTGTGCGCGTTGTACCGCAATGGACCGATCGGTGCCTCCGGCCGGCCCATTGCCTTCAATGTGTGCGGGTACGCGTTGTACCCCTGTGCGCGTTGTACCGCAATGGACCGATCGGTGCCTCCGGCCGGCCCATTGCCTTCAATGTGTGCGGGTACGCGTTGTACCCCTGTGCGCGTTGTACCGCAATGGACCGATCGGTGCCTCCGGCCGGCCCATTGCCTTCAATGTGTGCGGGTACGCGTTGTACCCCTGTGCGCGTTGTACCGCAATGGACCGATCGGTGCCTCCGGCCGGCCCATTGCCTTCAATGTGTGCGGGTACGCGTTGTACCCCTGTGCGCGTTGTACCGCAATGGACCGATCGGTGCCTCCGGCCGGCCCATTGCCTTCAATGTGTGCGGGTACGCGTTGTACCCCTGTGCGCGTTGTACCGCAATGGACCGATCGGTGCCTCCGGCCGGCCCATTGCCTTCAATGTGTGCGGGTACGCGTTGTACCCCTGTGCGCGTTGTACCGCAATGGACCGATCGGTGCCTCCGGCCGGCCCATTGCCTTCAATGTGTGCGGGTACGCGTTGTACCCCTGTGCGCGTTGAACTGCAATGGACCGATCGGTGCGCACCCATTGACAATGGGCTTGCCTGGCAACGGACGCGTTTTCGAATTTCGAACGAGTCGGTTGCTGGAAATTCAGTTGGTCACCCACAACAATGTTGCAAAATCATGTATGTCATGAAGTTGAAGATTTGAAGGATGCTGTGGGCGTGTTTAGGTGCTGCTATTCCATGGATTGGCCAGATTCAGAAGATGCAAACGACTTGGACCTATCACTTTGGACACAAGGGACAGTATCTGCCTCTCCAGCACATATATATTGCTGGCTGTTCCCCTGAGAGCCCACTTGCCTGCACTACATGCTCCAAGACGACATCTGCCACTGCACTGCTGCTGTCTCTGCCCCTCTGGACCCTGCAATGGCACGTACTGTGGAGAGAGCCCCAGCCTTCAGCCTTGAAGAGAACCAGGCCCTGCTGGACAGCCTACTTCCACAGTACAGCAAGCTGTATGGGACACCAGGGGAGCAGGTGAGTGTCCTGTGCACTGCCTTTCTGAATGTGCATTTTGTCAGACTAGCAAGGCTGAGAGTCTGCACGCCACTGGCTAGCAGGCTCACTGAGTAGTTGTCACCCCCCATAGTGTGTAGTGACTTGCACTGGACAGGTATGGTGCAGTGACAGTGCTTCTGAACAGGGTTTTACTCCCCATGCAATGATACCATGTAGTGACTTCTGGAAAACTGTCCATGGGCAGCCGTGCACTGCCTGTGTACACCATGTGCCCCTGTGATTGCGACATGTATATGCAACTGTGTCATGCACGGATATGTTGCATGTGTAGTAATGGCCTTATCACTTTGTCATCCTGACAGGCTTCTGCCCATCGGAAGCAGGAGATATGGAAGGACATCGTCCGGGCTGTCCGGTCCGTGGGGGTCTACAAGCGCCGGATCCGCAACTGCCAAAAGAGGTGGCAGGACCTTCGGGGCTGGACCCGGAGGATTGCACGGGTCCAGCTGAAGCTGTCGCCTCCTCGCAGGAGGGGCGGAACACGGACCCTGACCCCCCACATGCTCAGGATCCTGGCGGTGGTCTTTCCAGACCTGGATGGGCAGCTGAAGGCCAGAGAGCAGCAAGGAGGGGGTGAGTCAAAGACTGCACTGTGAACTCTGTCTAACATGCTATGTGCCCTCCTCGGGCCTGGTTAAACTGCCACAGTACAGCAGTCATGTTGTCCAGGAGCCATGTCCCTCTATTGTGCACTGCCCACTCCTCATCTGATACCCAGGTGTGGCCCTTACATGCAGGGGATTCTGTCACTTAGGACTGTGTCCTTGCAGTTTGCTTGACTCAAGGTGGGAGACAGCATCTGTTTCCCTGACTCTGTGGTGGGCATCATGGGTGGGTCCATTGCTTACACAATGCCTGTATTCTGACATGTATTCAGCGTGTTACTTTGATCTGTGGTCCAATTGCTGAGCTGATCCACCACATGTGGCTGGGGTATCTGGCACACACCCATGCTGCGGGTGGGAACAATGTTTGGGCCCCAGGAGTATGTATATGACGTGTGTCACACATACTTAGCCAGCTGCCTACAGTCCAGGGCTCAACCCTCATTCATGTGGGGCTGGACAGTCATGCCTACTCCAGGCCATACAATACACTCTGTACTCCCACTCCCGTGTATCAGCTGACACATTGTGCGCAGTGATTTGACCCCTCAGGTGTCTGCCTCTGTGTCAGTGTGCTGTGGATTAGTCGCCAGGACTGCTGTGGAGTTTCTTGGTAGGGGCTCAGCATGCCACTGGAGATGTGACCATAGGAGACGATACTTGTGTGACACATAGGTGTCTGATCAGCTGCCCATGCAGACTGGGGCATGTGAATGTGAAGTTCAGGCAGCTGTTCCCCATGCACAGCAGAGTGTGAGGGGCTCAGGTTCAGAGGGTAGTGTCACAGGTCTACCATATGTCCAATAGGTATGACCTGGACAGATGAGGGTTAAGAGGATGTGTTGTGGGGGGATGTACATGTGCACTTGTGCAGCTCCAGGACTTGCATTCCCCATGACCTACTATTGTGACACAGTGCAGAGTGTTGTTGCCTGGCTGCAAAGTCATACATCACTGAGACAGTGATGTATGACTTTGCAGTCATGCCTCCGCCATGGCATGTGTCTACTGATTGTTGAGCCTGCAGGGGAGTGACATGTGCTACATGCACACCATAGTGGCGCTGGCTATCAGGACATGGGTGCATCATGGTGTCTGTCGCTGGTATGCATCACATGCATTTCCTATTTGACTCTGGGCATCCCTTTCATCCGGAAACCTGTACTGACTCAGTGGCAAGAGCTGTGATGTGTCCACACCGTGTCCTCTGCACTGTCCAACTACTGTGTACTTGGTGCATGTGTCCACACTGGGGTGTTGCAATCCAACAGACACCAGACAGATGGGTGCAAGGCCATGTGGGATGTGAGTGCCATGCTTGGCATCAGACTGACAATTGGCTTCTCCTGTTCAGTTAGGGCACTTTTAGCAATGTACAACTAATGATGCCAGGGCTTGCTCTGTGATGTGCTGTGCTCACAGTGGTGTGTGCGTTATGTGCAGGTGACTGATGTCTGTCTGTTTCCCCATTGTTTGCAGATACATCCACGGCCACGGAAGGGGACAGCTCCACGGACCAGGAGGAGCCAGAGAGCCAGACTGGGTCAGCAGCCGAGGAGTGGTCGGAGGGACCCAGTGGCACGGAGGGCGAGGGGAGCCACACCGAGGAGTCCTCAGCAGCATCCACCTCAGCTGAGGACCAGAGCAACTCGGAGGATGACTCCCTTGTGGAGGCGGGTGTCAGCAGCCACCACACCCCAGCTAGTGTTGCTGTCCCCGCCACCACCAGCACCACCACCGCCCTCCCATCGGCTCCCATTCCCCAGGTCCGTGGAGGCTCCCATGTCCGGGAGCGTGTCTCCTTTGGGCCAGGCACCGCAGCCCCTGCCCCTGTGTCCCCTGCTGCCCTGAGTGAGGAGTCTGTGTACCTCCTTCGCCAGCTCCATGTAGGGCAGACAGCCATGCTGAGTGTCCTCCATGCGCACACCGCGCTGTTGACTCAGCTGGTGTCGTTCATGGAGGGCATCTCATCGGGCATGTCTGACCTACAGAGGGGCAATAGGTCCATGGACTCCTCCCTGACGGCAGCAGTGTCCCTCCTCAAACGGTCCCTCACCCCTCCTGCCTCTGCTCCATCCACACTCCCCAGCACCTTACCCATCCCAAGCACACACACACCGGCACAGGCACACACCAGCACACACACATCCAGCACACTGACACGCACGCCAATGACAAAACGCACACGCACGCACATTCAGGGGACTGAAGCCAGACTCACAGGGGATGGGGCCCTGGAACACACACACGCATCCACATGCACTGCGCAGTCCTCAGTTCCCTCTCCCTCCAAAGCACCCTCCCTTGCCTCACCTGCAACCCCAAAGTCACAGCAGCTCTTCCTCTGTGACCTCGGCCTCTTCCCCACCGATGAAGCTGCTCCAGCATCCCGGGGGAAGAGGAAGCCCACCCACACGGAGCAGAGTGCCCCTCGCCCCCGGACACCCTCCCCCAGGCGCAGACGGACTGAGGCCCCCACCCGCAAGTCCCCACGGAGTCCTAAGAGCAAGACCCCGCCACCGCCCTGCAGCTCAAGCACCAGGTCTCCTTCCTCCATCCCTCAGGCCCCCACTCCACAGGTGCCCCCACCACACCCTGCCCCAGGTTCCCCCACCCACAGATATACCATCCCCAAGATGCTCCGGCCTTCTCCCCTGCCACTTGCTCTCCCAGCACCACACCCCCCGCTGCGCTTGTCTGTGCCACTGATGTGGTGAGGGTGTCCTCCCCCTCTGTCCAACCCACCTTGCCTGTTCCCCATTCTCCTCCCCTGGAGGTAGGCACTGCAGTGGAGTCCACTACCGCCCTGTCTGACTTGGGCACTGCAGTGGCGGACCTGTCCACTGCATCTGCAGGGTCCACTGCAGTTGTGCCGGCACCCACGACATCTGAGTCATGCCCCCCAGTTGTGCCGGCACACACCATGTCAGACACCTCCACTGCAGTTGTCAGTGGCTCTCCAGCACCCACCACCCCTTCCCTGACTCCCCCTGGTGAGCCCTGATCCTGTCCCTGCGGTGCCTGGCCTGCCCCCCGGTTGCCCCTCCTAGTGGATTGTCCCTGGTTTTGTGCAGGCATGCGTAGGGTGACATCTGCCAGTGTCACCCTGTTTGAACTTTGACAATGGACTGGCCATTGGCCTTTGCTCTTTTTTTCTGGACGTCGTTTTCAATCAACACATATGCTGAATAAAGCAACTTTCTTTTCTCTAGTGCTCATGCTTCAGATGTACATGTTGTTGGTGCTGCTAACCATGCCCTTGCTGCAGTGATGGTGATATCTGGTCTCATGATTATGAGGTGTTACTGTGCAGGAACCCATGTGGTCCAGGGGGAATGTGTCCTATCATGTGGTGTATCCATGTCATCCATAGCAGCATCTGAGGGTGTCATGTGTTCAGTATTTGGCAATGGGATTTCCTACTTACATTAGCAATTTCATATCTGTGGCTTCCACCCCTGCACATCTGTTGTGCCTTCCATTGTTGGATTTGTCTACTTCCCTGACCGTGTTGCCATCTCCACTGGACATGCAGGTTTGGGCATCAATGGGGAAGGACTCATCCGTGTAGTCAGTGCAACATTGCTATACAAGTGTGTTGGATCTGTGCTGATGATTCCGTTGGCACATCCATGACCAGGCTGATGTGATGGGAGCCCTCATTTGGTGCTAATTGTTGATTGTGTGACCAAGTGCTCAGCTGACATGATGGGGCCCTACTGAGGCAACATATGGCACAGCTTTCCTCACACAGGAGTGGAGTCCCCTCATGGCAGTGTGTACACGTGTGACATTGCCTGCGCCCAAGGTGTGTGTTGTGTGTGCATGTCTGTGTGTTCACTTCCATTTATCTGCGCATGCTGTGATCCCTAGTGTTGTACCTGTTTGTGATGCTTGCTGACTTGAGCTATGTTCCCCCAAAGTCTTCTCCCTGTGTTCTCTGTGATGTGGGTGCATGGCACATTACTGGTCATCAGGGTGTCACCCATAGGTGTGTTTGCTGTCAGGGCTGAGTTTGTGTGCAGACGCAGATGGGTCACAGTCAGGTTTCCCCTTGGCACTTGTTGTTTGCCCCTGTCATGTGATTTTCAGTTCGTGTTATCTTTCAGTGATTGTGACACGTTGTGTGTGTGACTGCTGGCACTCCTCAGGGTCCGGGCTGCAATGTTGGTTGTTGTCTATGTGTGTTCTTTGTGGGTGACCTTGGCTTCTTCATTGGTGTGTGACTGTGGCTGGGATCCCATTGGTTGGTGTGGTATCGCCGTCATGTCCATGTACAGCGTAGTGTGCAGTGTGTCAGACATTCAGGAGTCTTGTTGAGTGGCCATGTGTGATGTGTTTCTGCACCTTGGTTCCCACCCACCACCCTGGAATGGTCATGGGTGCATGTGCAATGTCACCAGTGCATGTGTACTTCACTGCTGCACATTGTTGGAGGTCGAGGGGTGTGGTCTTGAGTGTGTGCAGATGGGAGTCGTTGCCCAGCTAGTCCCCTGCCTCCATGTTGGCCTTGGCTTACTGGCCATGCTGATTGATTTGTGCTTGTGTAGGTGTGATGGTAGTTTGTTGCTCAGGACACCTGACTGTGGTTCACAGTGTGAACGACATTTAGCTTTGTCATCACAGTGGGATTTTTATTCAGCCCAGGGTCACCACATTGTGGGGGCCCTGGGGGTGGTGCTGTGGTGTGTCTGTGTCTTGCTGTGTCAGTTGTTGTTCCTACGTGCCTGTGTGACATGTGTGTTTTGTGCTCCCTCTCATCTGACAATGCCTGCTTGCCCACATAGGGGATTTGGATCCATGAGTTACCTTAGTGTGGCAGTGTATGCACATCTGTATGATTGGTATTCAGCTCTCCTCATGTGTTGTGTGGTTGCCTGGGGACACTGGCACCCCCACCCCTCACCTGCTGTGTATGATGACAGTGTTGGTCTGCCTGTTTGTGTTTGTGCATCTGCACCACTGCATTGGCATATCTTGGGTGTGCCATTGGCTGTATGTTGTTTGGTGTGTTTCCCCTGCTGTCCCTGGGACTCCTAGGTCATCGGTCAGCACAGTGATCATGGTTTGTGTGTCCCATTGCTGCCATGGTATGGTATCTGTTCACCTCACATCTGCTGTCTCCACAGGATATCTGCATTTGTGTGCCCATTGGTGCAAATATGTGGTTCTGCATTCTGATGGTCACTTCTGTCATTGTGTCATTGATGAATGTTGATGGTGTCAGCCCCCATGGGTGTTGTTTGTCTGCACATGGCCAAAGGAATGTCTCATTTGCACTGCAGTATTTGGCTCACCCAATTTATGTTGCAATGGGACACATACACTACTTTGCCACAGATGAGTTTTTGGTTCTGTGACCAGGAATGATCCATGCAGTTTGGCAGTTGCAGCTCTTTCTTTGTCAACACTTACCTTTTGGTCACTGTGATGATGGGGGTGTAGACCCCATTGCCACAATGGTCAAAATGTGCTTCAGCTATGGACCCCACACTTGCCTTTTGGTCACTGTGATGATGGGGGTTTAGACCCCATTGCCACAATGGTCAAAATGTGCTTCGGCTATGGACCCCACACTTACCTTTTGGTCACTGTGATGATGGGGGTTTAGGCCCCATTGCCACAATGGTCATGGGCTGCTTGCATTGTGGGTGCCACACACATATATGTGTGGCACATGTGCTAGGGGGTCACATTGTATGTTCAAAGTCATGTTCGGTGTTGTAGGCATTTGACACAGCCTACACACGCTTGTCATGGTGGTGGGGGGATGTCTTTATCTTGCATTCCCTAGGTTGTGGTGTGCTTGTTGTGTCATGCATTGTCCATCCTATGAGTGGGGGTGGTAGTAGTGGTAGGCATCAAGCCCCCCTGGCTAAGGGTGGTAGTAGTGGTAGGCATCCTGCCCCCCTGGCTAAGGGTGGTAGTAGTGGTAGGCATCCAGCCCCCTGGCTAAGGGTGGTAGTAGTGGTGGGCATCAAGCCCCCCTGGCTAAGGGTGGTAGTAGTGGTAGGCATCCTGCCCCCCTGGCTAAGGGTGGTAGTAGTGGTAGGCATCCTGCCCCCCTGGCTAAGGGTGGTAGTAGTGGTAGGCATCCTGCCCCCCTGGCTAAGGGTGGTAGTAGTGGTAGGCATCCTGCCCCCCTGGCTAAGGGTGGTAGTAGTGGTAGGCATCCAGCCCCCCTGGCTAAGGGTGGTAGTAGTGGTAGGCATCAAGCCCCCTGGCTAAGGGTGGTAGTAGTGGTAGGCATCCAGCCCCCCTGGCTAAGGGTAGTAGTAGTGGTAGGCATCAAGCCCCCCTGGCTAAGGGTGGTAGTAGTGGTAGGCATCCAGCCCCCCTGGCTAAGGGTGGTAGTAGTGGTGGGCATCAAGCCCCCCTGGCTAAGGGTGGTAGTAGTGGTAGGCATCCTGCCCCCCTGGCTAAGGGTGGTAGTAGTGGTAGGCATCAAGCCCCCCTGGCTAAGGGTGGTAGTAGTGGTAGGCATCCAGCCCCCCTGGCTAAGGGTGGTAGTAGTGGTGGGCATCAAGCCCCCTGGCTAAGGGTGGTAGTAGTGGTAGGCATCCTGCCCCCCTGGCTAAGGGTGGTAGTAGTGGTAGGCATCCTGCCACCCCTGGCTAAGGGTGGTAGTAGTGGTAGGCATCCTGCCCCCCTGGCTAAGGGTGGTAGTAGTGGTAGGCATCCTGCCCCCTGGCTAAGGGTGGTAGTAGTGGTAGGCATCCTGCCACCCCTGGCTAAGGGTGGTAGTAGTGGTAGGCATCCTGCCCCCTGGCTAAGGGTGGTAGTAGTGGTAGGCATCCTGCCCCCCTGGCTAAGGGTGGTAGTAGTGGTAGGCATCCAGCCCCCTGGCTAAGGGTGGTAGTAGTGGTAGGCATCCAGCCCCCCTGGCTAAGGGTGGTAGTAGTGGTAGGCATCAAGCCCCCTGGCTAAGGGTGGTAGTAGTGGTAGGCATCCAGCCCCCTGGCTAAGGGTGGTAGTAGTGGTAGGCATCAAGCCCCCCTGGCTAAGGGTGGTAGTAGTGGTAGGCATCCTGCCCCCTGGCTAAGGGTGGTAGTAGTGGTAGGCATCCTGCCCCCCTGGCTAAGGGTGGTAGTAGTGGTAGGCATCCTGCCCCCCTGGCTAAGGGTGGTAGTAGTGGTAGGCATCCAGCCCCCCTGGCTAAGGGTGGTAGTAGTGGTAGGCATCCAGCCCCCCTGGCTAAGGGTGGTAGTAGTGGTAGGCATCAAGCCCCCTGGCTAAGGGTGGTAGTAGTGGTAGGCATCCAGCCCCCTGGCTAAGGGTGGTAGTAGTGGTAGGCATCAAGCCCCCCTGGCTAAGGGTGGTAGTAGTGGTAGGCATCCAGCCCCCCTGGCTAAGGGTGGTAGTAGTTGTGGGCATCAAGCCCCCCTGGCTAAGGGTGGTAGTAGTGGTAGGCATCCTGCCCCCTGGCTAAGGGTGGTAGTAGTGGTAGGCATCCTGCCCCCTGGCTAAGGGTGGTAGTAGTGGTAGGCATCAAGCCCCCTGGCTAAGGGTGGTAGTAGTGGTAGGCATCCAGCCCCCCTGGCTAAGGGTGGTAGTAGTGGTGGGCATCAAGCCCCCCTGGCTAAGGGTGGTAGTAGTGGTAGGCATCCTGCCCCCTGGCTAAGGGTGGTAGTAGTGGTAGGCATCCTGCCCCCCTGGCTAAGGGTGGTAGTAGTGGTAGGCATCCAGCCCCCCTGGCTAAGGGTGGTAGTAGTGGTAGGCATCAAGCCCCCCTGGCTAAGGGTGGTAGTAGTGGTAGGCATCAAGCCCCCCTGGCTAAGGGTGGTAGTAGTGGTAGGCATCAAGCCCCCCTGGCTAAGGGTGGTAGTAGTGGTAGGCATCCAGCCCCCTGGCTAAGGGTGGTAGTAGTGGTAGGCATCCAGCCCCCTGGGTAGGGGTGGTGGTGCGCATTCAGGCCCCTGTGTGCATATGTGGCATTGGTGATGGGCATCCCGCCCCTATGGTGCTGCTGTTGCTGGTGTAAGTATATTCAGCATCCCCGTGTGTGTGTGTGATGTGTCGTGTACGTGTTGTATGTGTTTTGTGGTTGGTGTCTGGCTTACCTTCTGCGCCGTACGCGTCCGTGCCTGTTCCGGTAGTAGATGTAGAATATTGGTATGATCGGGACGAAGGGATTCATGGTTGGTTCGTGTCGTTCGTCCTTCTCGTTGCTTCGCGTCGTCCTCGTCACTTCGCCTCGTCCTCGTCGTGCCGTGTTCGTCTCGTAGCCGTGGATCGTGTTGTGGCGCGAATCGGAGCTTATGTGCGCCTCTCCCGGATGCTTTGACGTGCCGTGCGTAGCGACGGGTTCGGCGCGTACGGGAAGCGCATCGTACTTGTCCGGCCGGACGGGCCTGCATTTTTCCTTCCGTGCGACTCGATTCGGCGTTTCCGGATTCGCCTCGGTCGGAGAACAGGACCTGGTTTGGGTGAGTACGGCTCGGCCGGATTTTTTGCTGATGTGCGCATCGTACTTGCTCGTTCGGTGTACTGTACGGATCGGTCGGGAAACAGGCTTTCGCATAGCTTTTTTCCCGACCGAATGGTGTTGGGTACGCCTCCGACCGAGATCGGAATCGGCCCCTTAGTATTTTGTAACCGCTTACTTTTGTTTTGGGTTATTTCTGAGGGGAGAAGCTCGCGGTTGGAAGCTGCGCCGCGTCAAGGAAGGTAAGTGTAATTTTCTTTAACTTTTTACTTTAATTTGAAGCTAGTTAGGTGGTAGGTAGTGTGTCTAGTGTTAGGTTTTTGTAATTTTGTCGAGTTTTATGTGTAAGTTAGATTTTAGCGAGATGTCGATAGTAAGTGTTTGCGCCCTAGTTTAAAGAGGTTAGAATATGTGGAAATATGTGTGAATATGGTGTTAGAAATGTTTCTAATTGTATTTAATTATGGTATATGTGTATGTTTGTGTGGGTGGGATTGTTTTTCTATTTTTTACAGGTTTTCGTTTTGGAAGTCGCCGTTCGGAGAAGATTGCGTTTTTTTTCATTAAGAAGTGTGTATTAGTTTAGTAAACTAATATTTATTTAACACTTTTTTAATTTTTCTTCGTTTTTTTGGTAGTATGGACTTTCTAGTAATAGGTTGTAGTGTTCGGCCACGCCAGTAACTGGGACGTAGGCCAGTGCTACAAGTTTTTTAACTTGATATGCAAAAGTACTGTCCGTTGCATATTCAACACCTAGGGGCCGATTCCGATCTCGGCCGGTGGGGCACCGAATCGGATTCGGCTTTACTGGATCCGATTCGGAGGCCTCTTTTCCGACCGATTCGTGCATGCGTCCGGGCGAGCGAGTACGATGCGAGCGTACGCGAAATCGCCGACCGACTCGTTCGCGGGTCCGAACCGCTCCGACCGACTCGCACGGACATGACTCGCACCGCGCAATGGAGACGTTTCCCGACCGAGCCAGTACGATGCGCGCCTCGAACAGTCCGACCGACTCGCGCAGTCCGGCTCCAAAGAGCAGTCGGAGCCGGACTTCGGGGGTCCGTGTCGGACCCCCCTGCATGCGTAGCCGCGCGAGTCGCACACAGGGGGGACCCATGGGTCCCCCCTACATGTGCATGTATGGCACGACCCGCATCGACGCGAACCCGCTGTAGGGGGCGCCCTTGTTCGCGTCGTGCCCATTGAGTTAATGGGAGCCCGTGTACGCGTTGTATGACCGGCTCCCATTGACTTCAATGGGAGTCCGACCGAATCGAGTCCGATAGCATACGTACGCATCATACTCGTTCGGTCGGGCTGCTAGAGTCCGATTCGGTCGGAAATCTCTCCGGGTCCGGCTCGGTCGGAGAGATTTCCTGCACGAATCGGAATCGACCCCTTAGGGCCCAATTCCGATCTCGCTTGTAAAGCCCTCCGTACGACTCGGATCCGTAGGGCTTTACGAGTGAATCGTGCACCTGGAGTCCGAGCGAGCGAGTACTATGCATTCACATGCTGACAGACTCGGTTCGCTCGGACTCCCATTGAACTCTATGGGAGCCTGTATACTGGACGCGTACACAGGCTCCCATCGTGAAAATGGGTGGGTGGGGAAAAGCGTACACCCTGTGGCGGGCATCCCATGGTGCCCGCCACACTGTGCATGCATGGGAAGGGGGGACCCAAGGGTACCCCCACTGGTCTGAATTGGAGGGCTCCAGGTGGTGGGGGGCCTGCTACGGGCCCCAAAAGCACGATTCCGGCAGCTTTTTCGAGCCGGACATACCGGATCCTGAAGGCTGTCCGAATTGTGCATCATACTTGCTCGCTCGGAAACAGACTCCATAGAATTATACGAAGCGTCTGCGTAAGAGTCGTACGGACAGGATCAGGTTGGGAAACGATTCGGGCGGCGTGTACTCGATCTTTGCATCGTACTTGGTCGTTCGGACCTGTGTACGATTCGGACGGGAAAAAGGGCTATGAATCAGATCCGTAAAAGCCAAATCCGATTAGTAGGCCTTCCAAGCGAGATCGGAATCGGGCCCCTAGTGTCGATTTCTGTAGGTGTCTCCATTGACATTGATTGAAATAATACTAGCAACCCTGAATTGCTGTATGTGGGTAGCATTTTAGGATTGCATTTATCATTGCTTGTTCAAAATCAATAATTATTTTCTGTGGGAAATAATTATTGGTTTCTTGTTTTATTTTGTTCAGGATTTCCATATAGGTAGAGTTTTGTTTATTAGGGAGTAAGGCGTAGATAAAAGGAATGTTAGTGTTTTGGTATAGTGCATGGACAGTGTATAACTGATAAAATGGTTTGGGACATATTTTAAAAGTCCCATCCATTATCCATGTTTCTGATTGCTGCAGTTTGATTAAATTATTTGCAGTAGCAAACATAATAATTCTTTTATCTTTGCGTTTATTATCGTAAAGTATAAATGGTTAATCATTATGGGTTATTGCTAGTTCTGGGGGAATGTCTACCTCTTGAAATGTTTTTGGGGCAGGTGTGGTGGTGGTAGTGGCTTTTTTTGTCTAGCTATTGTTCTTTTTAAGGAAGCAATAGTGGGCATTTGGGCAGAAGCATGTTCGGGTACTCTGAGCAACTGTTGTTTTAAGATTTCTGTGGTGGATCTCTGAGAGCTAGTGCTAGCTTCTTTTATGTTATCTAGAGCACTTCTAACTTCAATTTCTGTCACATTTGTGGGGTGGTTATGTTCTTTCACATATGTAACAGTTGTTTCCTGCGTTGTAGCCCTCCCATAACATTTATTGGAATAGTATTTACTACATTTCCAATTAACTGTTAGTCCACTTTGTTTTTCTTAGGTATAGATGTACCCCATGTAACATAGGGGGTCATTAGGATGGCGGGCGGACTTCAGTCCGCCCGCCATCCTAGTGGTAACGGGACCGGCCGCCTGCCATGCGACGGTCCCGCACCCCTGATTAGGATGCGACCGCCACCCTGGCGGTCGAATTCTGCAGTTTAACATTGCGGCGGGTGCTGCTTACAGCAGCACCCGCCACAATGTCAAATTGGCATGTTGTGCATTTCCATGCACAACGTGGCAGGCACCGCGCGGTGCCTGCCACCTTGTGCATGGAAATTGAGGGGGGTACCATGGGTACCCCCAAGTGCACCCCCACCCTCCCGGGGGCCCACAACGGGCCCCCAAAGCAAATCCCCGCCAGCCTTTCCATGGCGGTATCGCCGCCATGGAAAGGCCTCACACCGCACATATCCTAATATGGATGGCGGTGCCTGCTAGGCACCGCCACCATTTTGTGGCACAAGTCCGCCCAGCCGGCAATCGTAGCGATTGCCGACCGGCGGAAAAGCGGCGGATGAACTTCCACCGCGATACCCACCGCCATCGTAATATGGCTGTCGGGTAATTCACGTTACGATGGCGTAGCGGTCGCCACCGCCGGCCTGGCGGTGGCGATTGTTACCCCATCGTAATGACCCCCATAGTAACATCTTTCCTTTTTGAGAGGTAATAAATTGGGCGCCTTCAGTCATTGTGGTCTTTTTAATGCTAAGAAAAATGTATATAAAAATTACTAAAAAGAATACAGTACAGATTTTTTATTAATATATATATATTGTTCTTGATATACTTACAATGTTGAATTTGAAGTAAAATTTTATGCTGATGCACTTTCTTTGGTGTTTTATTTCAGCTTTGTTGAAGGTGTTTCTGTTGGTAGAAAAAAAGATAATTTTAATACTTTTGTTCTATTGTGTACTAGGTGGTGGGGAATTTGGGAGAATGTGGGGTTTTGGGTGGGTATTTTAGGTAACTATTTTATATAAAATATTTTTATACTTACTTTATTTCTGAGTTTATTGTTCACAATTTTCTTGGATTTTTTGTATGCTTTGAAAAATATCTGTAGAGGAGATATAAATTTAAAACATAGATATTAGTTATTTATTTTTTATAAATATTTTGTGTTGAAGAGTAGTAGTAGTGTTACATTTTAACTAGAATTTTACTTACTTTGTGCAGTTCGAATTCTTTTTTCTTTAATGAAGTTCTGCGTTCTGGCAGCAATCCGGCAGAGTTTCCCCTTCTTCTTTCATGTAGGTTTGAGGTGTAAAATAAACATTATTTTCTCGTTGTTTATATAGTGTTTATTTAATTGTTTGTTTTCTGTGATTGGTGTATTTTATTAGTGTGAGCCTTTTATTTGTTGTTGTTTATTGTTATCATTGTTTTGGCAGTTGTTTTCCATATATGGAAAACGCTAATTAAGAAGTTGTTAGTGCTACCTTTTTTTTTTTTAACGGATTTGGGGGCTGATTACGATGGCGGCTGACAGCAGCACCGCTGCGAAGGCGAAAAGAGCATGTTATGCATTTCACTGCACTACGTGGCAGGCACTACACTGTGCCTGCCACATGGTGCAGTGAACCAACACAAGGGGGGCCCGCAACGGGCCCCCAAAAACATTCCCCGCCAGCCTTTCAATGGCGGTTCAACCGCTACGGAAAGGCTGGCTTCCGACAGCATCATATTTCTGCGGACGGAGCCTGCTAGGCTCCGCCACCATTGTAAGCATGCTGACCACTTCGCCAGGCAATCGTAACGATTGCCTGTGGCGGTTCCGTGGCGGACGGGCTTTGCCTCCACCGCGGTCTGGATCCTACCACCATCGTAATATGGCGGTCGGAGAATCGCGGTCCGCAGGGCCGGCGGTGGCGATCGTTCCGCCATCGTAATCAGCCCCTTAGTCTGTTAAATGTGTTTTACATTGTATTTGATGTTAAATGCTGTGTGCATATTATTTAATTATATTTTAAATATTAATTATTAGTGTGTTTACTAAATATTTTAGGAATTTATATTTTAATATATTAAAAATAGATCGTATTATATTTATTTTGTATGGAGTGCTTGTTTATAGTTAAAAAAAAATGGTGTCAATATATGTTAGTTTTAATACTTTTTAAGCTGTCGATATTTTTTAAAAGAGGATATTATTGCTGTCTATATTATTGTCATCGATATTTTGGACATGTATATTTTTTAACTATGTCCGATATTTTTTGTAACGATATTTGTGTGTTCGATAATACTTAAAACTATATTTATGTTTGGCGATAATATGGTGTCGATATTTGTATATTTTTTTAAATAAGTATAGGTCGTCGATATTAGTGTAATCGATATTTTGGTGTCGATAAAATGGTAGGTCGATATAGTGTGTGTCGATATTATGTCAGTGATCCGTATGGAGAGGTGGAAGGTGGAAAGGCCCTTTGTGGCTGGTCCATTGTTCAGACAAGGGCATCAGAAAGCAAGTCCAAGATTAGCGCTTCATGGGTAAGAGTGGCAGCATGGGGAATATATCTCGGAAACCTGTGATGGCAATGCTTGGCAAAAGATGTCTGAACGCTTTCCCACTTCCTCTGAGTTTGCATCCAAATTGTATCCCGTGCACCATGTTTCTGTTTTACCCTCCTCAGTTCCCTCAGGAGGGTCCATCCCAGCGGGGGGTTCTCCTGCTATGTTTAACTTACAGCTGTATCCTATCCGAAAGTCAGCGAACCCTTCATCGCCTCCCAAAATGGCTCCCTAGCACTATCCAGTCAGCAGGGGAGCTAGTTACAGTCTTTTACCTCATGCCGGTGGTAAGCTAAACGTTGTTGTATACAACCCTCTTCTTTGCTATTATTGACAATATTGAAAGATCTGATTATGGGGTTATTGTGCTCCCTTATAGAACCACACTTCCCACGAGGGTTCTGTGCCTTCTGGTCCAAGCAGTGCCAAGTGAGAGGGAGAGCTGCTTTGCATTCACATCCCCTTTCTCCTTATGAGTGGGCTCTGATACACATGAATTATGACAGGCTTTGGTTCCACTTAGAGGGAAGAGTGAGCAGACTAACATCCCACTCTGAGTTACCATACAGAAGCCTCCCGGACACTCGTGACACATTGATCAGATGAATCTCTTACACGTAACAAAGACACGCCTGCGATGTGCATCCATAAAAGTACATTTAGGAATGGTAACACCATATAGAAAACAAGTGTTTACAATGCAATAGGTCTCGCATTTGTGAGGGTTAGAGCTATTGGCGTTGTAAATGACAATGGGCCTCATTTATGAGTTTTGCCGTAGGGCAGCATCGCAGGCCTTCCTGTCAGATAGGGTGCATTCCTGTCCTTTTTTCCTGTGCTGACACACAACGGGCTGCCGTGTGCCAACGCAGGCTCCTTAGCACCATGGTGCAAGGGTGCCTGCGTTGCGGGGATTATTATTTTTGTGCAGGAAGGAAAACCTTCATGCACAAAAACAATCACAAGAGGCTTTGTCCTCTTTCTATGTGTGCTGCAGACTGCAGCACACATAGAAAAAGGAAAAACGAGGAGAAATAAAGATATTCCTCCTCATTGTGCCTCCCTTTCGCCTCCCCTGGTAAGGCGTAAGTTTTGGGCACTGCCGCAGAGTTACGATTTCTTGTAAATCTGGGGCAGTGTCAAAAAGCCATGAATGTTGCTGGAAATGCCCCCAGCAACACCCATTGCACGCTCCTTTAACTCAGAAAACTGTGTTAAAGGAAACGATATTTACAAGGCAGCATTACGCCAAAAAAAAGTGGCTTAGTGCTGCCTGGTAAATAAAGAGCAGGCTCCTCCGCCACCGGAGCGTCACAAAAAGTGACGTATCGGCGGCGCAAGAGGCTTATAAATAAGCCCAATGTTTTTTTTTTACCTATATAGTATGTTATATAATAAAAAATTGTATATGGAAGCAGTATAATGGGAATGGGCCAGAGGACAGAGTGGGAAGTATCACAGCCCATCTCTTCCGCTCTCCTAGTTGGAGAGGCCCTGGCTAGCATATCAAAGGGCATTAACCCTTTGAGGCTCACCACCCTGAATGCTGTTCCTGCTTGGGGGTAGGTGTGAAGCACCTCCACCCCAAGCAGCCTTTGTCCCTGCCCCACGAGAGCCCAAGGGCTCCCACCTCAGGGGGTCAGAAACATGTCTGTGTGTGGCAGGCTGGTGCAGACTAGTCAGCTGGAGGGAGTTGGTCGTTTTTCAGGGGGCATCTCTAAGATGCCCTATGAGGGCGTTTTGTAATAAATTCAGCACTGACATCAGTGTGTATTTATTATGCTGAGAAGTTTCAAACCAAACTTCATAGCATTTGGTAAAGCCATCATGGAGCTGCTGAGTTCGTTGTGACAAATTCCCAGACCATGTTCTCAGTATGGCTTCACTGCACTTACAATGTCTAAGAATGGACTTAGGCACTGTATGGGCACATTGCTCATGCAGCTATGCCCTCACCTGTGGTATAGTGCACCCTTCCTTAGGGCTGTGACGCCTGCTAGAGGGGTGACTTACCTATGCCACAGGCAGTGTTCGTGTGCATGGCACACAGGTATGTGTGCCATGTCGACTCTTAAGTTTTGTCTGCACCAAAACACAGTCTGCAATGGCTATGTGTTAGGTGAGGGCCCTCTGAGGGTGGCAAAATACATGCTGCAGCCCTTAGAGACCCTCTCTGGTCACCAGGCCCTTGGTACTAGGGGTTACCTTTTACAAGGGATTTATAGGTGGGCCAGAGGTGGGCCAAATGTGGAAACAAAGGTACAATTTTGGGAATGAACACAGGCACTGGAAATCTGATTAGCAGGGACCCAGAGCACATTCAGTCAAAGTGCATCAGATATCAGGCAAAAAGTGGGGGGTAACCATGCAAAAAGGGGCACTGTCCTGCAAACATAGAGTTGGAAGCAGCTCTTGTGAGACTGGATGCCAAAAAGGCATTTTATTTTGTGGAGTGACCCATTCTCTTTGAGATGCTTGGAGATACTTCCAATTGCTAATCAGCTTACTTTATTCAGTATGAGTGACTAATGTGAGAACCAATACTGCAACGTCATGGGACTACGCAAGAATGCCTTTGTCTCCATTGTTGAAGTTATAGAAGCATCCCATTCTATGGACGCACAACCCTTCTGCACATGTAAGCAGATGGGATATTTTTGAATGTCTCAATAGGAGCACACCTCCTATTGGAAGTGATACTGTAATACAGCAGGCACTCGAGCCTGCTTATTAACTGGCGCAAGCATAGGCTTGTACCGCTTATCGACCATACACCAGGAACGGGTCAGGAACTGGGATGCAAATTTGTCTGGGCAAAATTATAGCAGATTTATGGATACTGTATTGCATAGCAATTATGGGACTGCTCTAGAGAAATCTGAGTCCTTGGTTTTGAGATGGATTCGACTACTGCTGTCCAGGATGGTGGTAGTGGCAAAATGGAACCTCAGTAAGATCCCCAACTTTATGCTAGTATCAATTTGAGGGCACTACTATGTCAGATCCATAAAATCAACTCTTACATGCACAGGTCTCTCAGATGATTCCAGGTAGGTTATCTTCAGAATTTTTGCCCTCTGCTAAACTTATTGTAAAATTCTGAACTGCAGTAATTTGTGCCTGCAATTGGAAGATATAAGTTTGGCCTCTTCAGAAATGTACTGCCAGTCCTCGTCAAATATCACATCACGGCTAAGCTGTCCCACCTACTTCTGTTAGTGACAGCAGATCCCTACCTAACCAGGGCATCTGATACAATTTTGAGACAAGTATTTCCCGGCCCTGCATATGTACAGACCGAGGCCAACAGGGGTAAGTTAGGGAAATCTGTAAGTAGAGAGTATATACCATAGGGCTCATTTATCAGAAAGTGATGCAGTGCAGAGCAGCAAGTCATCATGCTGCACTGCACTACATGACAGGTAAATGACAGGAATGTGTTGTATTTAAGGCAATGCGGTGCATTCCTGCCCTTTCCCCTGCACTGGCGCCCTTTGGCAGCTTAGTGCCAATGCAGGCACCCTTGCACTAATCCTCAGAGGCATATTTCTCTTTCTATGTGTGCTGCATAATGCGGTGCATAATGCAGCACACTTAGAAAGCGGAAGAAACGAGAAGTAGAGATATTTCTCCTCGTTACGCCTCCCCTTTTTTGGCGCATTCCCAGGTTTACCAGTACTGGTAAATCTGTGAATGCGTCAAAAACCATGGGAGTTGCGTGGGAACACCCGTGCAACAACCAGGGAACGCCTTCGCAGAGCAGAGTAAGGCAACGCAGTGATTTGCGCTGCGTTACTCCAGATTTTTGAAGCCACTCAGAGCCACGTAAAGTGGCTTTGCATGGCTTCCAAAGTCTGATTTAGAGTTTTGCATCACGCATGTACCATGTTGTGTGGTGCAAACGTGATGCAAGCCTCTCATAAATATGCCCCCATGTCGGCGCCTATAATATGTGAACAATATTCAGGTCTGTCATACCACTGAGCTGTTCTAACCTCAAAAACATCCCATCATGATACAGATCCCCTATCTCTAGAATTCCTGCCTTATTATCATCTAGGTCACTGCAGCTCGTCTCTGGCTTCAATGCAAAAGAGAGTGAATGGGCCTCTGATACATCGCTTGCCTTCGACAGTCGTTTCCAAGCCCATACTACCAGGCTCCATACATATATTTCCTTGCCAGATGGTGACACCATGGCCTGTGATCCCCTTTAGAGAAGAACCAAAGCCTTTTTAGCATTCACATGAAGCATCTGACCCACATTTGACCCAGGTCAAGGAGTGACTTGCCTGCACAACCAGGGAGTAGGTTTCTAAGTCAACACCCACCCTTGTCATATGGATGTGATGCAAACTCCCCACTTTGCTTGTGGTTGTTTGTCCGTCCAAAATCATTTATATAAAACTGGCCTGATCCTAACAAAGAAATGTTCGGGCGAATTCAAAGGGGTTTAAAAATAGGTTTGAGCTTCCTGTACCACCATCTTGAGCAACAAGCACCCCCAACCCCCCATCTCATCAAATGTCTGCTGCAGAGTATGCAGAATACAGCTACTTGACTCCACACGTATGCCTTAAACCTTAAACTTAATTTACGACATCTTCAACAAAACATGGTCCCTCTTTTGCTCGAGAAACTTGGACCTCTAGAATATTATGGTCTGCTAATGCTGTATAAGAAAATGTCACAGAGATTGCTGATAATGTTACAAGGCTCTAAACTTTGGAACTCTCTTTTTTATAGTGTACTTTTTTTGAGACCTTCTTTCGAAAAATATTTTTATTTATATTTGTTACCGTGGCAAAGTTAAACAATAAAAACTAGCTGGAGAAAACTTCTGGCCAAGTAGCTTTGCAGCAAAGTAACTATAAAAAACCCACGCTTATGGTGAGATGTAGCTCAGAAATAAAAAAGATTTGCAAGAAACCGTCTTATAATACCAATAACTCCAACTCCAACAAATGGGAGACCTATTGCATTTAATATGCTTGGGTAAAATGTTGGCAATCCATAGCGCTGTATCTTGCTCCAAGATACTTTTTCGCTCTTACTCAGTTTGTTCTGTACATCCACCCAGTTGGCATGCCAGCACCTAGACGTCACGGTGTAGTAAATGTCATGCTTTATGATGAAAGTAAGCAAGACAGGGATTATGAATAAAAAATACGGTTTATTTGGACATTTCCTGGTTGGCAGTGATAAAAATGTGTTGTATTTACACAGTTAGCACCAGAGCTGTATATACAGAGACATTTCTATGTACAGCAGAAACATACACACATGGAGTAGGGTAACCTCACTATTGTAAATGTGCATTGCGCATAAATAGCAGGAAAGACTGGTGTGCACAGGGCAGTCCAACAGCTAAAGGTACACAGTAAATGATTTCATCACACACCATGGGCATAAGTCGGCCATTTTAGCTTCAAAAAAAGCGAGCACAAATCCACAGTTTAAAGGCAAGCCCCAAGTCCAGCGAGGGGCAGTCACACTATACAATGTATTTGAACATTCAAACATATCTGAACATGATCTGTACAAGTTAAAGGCACTCTTTCCTTTAATTTATTTTTGCCCCATTTTTTCTATCACCCTGTTTACAACCATTTTTTAAAGACGGTTATGTTTTCTGCACTAAAAACGTGCACTAGTAGTCAAAGAATAAATATGTTAACAAAGTTGTGTCAACTTCCCTAGAGTGCTCTAATCTAGCCCTATGGACCAGTCGTTCTTAAAATGGTGGTACGCTGTGTCCCGATAAGTCTGGATACCAGGTATAACGCTCCAGTAAATGCACACTGTTCCATGAGGTCCAGCAGGAAACAACCCGGCCTAGCAAAGCAGGAAAGTGTGTGCCCACTAACATGTCCACAGATTTTTGGGGGAGCAACATGGGAAGGTGGATGAGTGGTAACTGAAAAAGCTGTGTTACCTGGAAAAATGAATGGGTGAGAAGCAAGGAGGGTCTGGAGTAGCAGAAGGCAGATGGTGGGTGATTAGGATTTGGGAAGTCTCATTCGTACGACTTAGAAGAGTTAAATGAGCATGGAAAGGAGAAGGTAGGAACAGGAGGTGCTTGGTGACTAGGAACATGAGAACCCCAGGGACTAGGAACAGGAAGAGGTGGGCGACCAGGAAGAAGATGGGATGCGAGAGTAAACCGGCTTCACTGAGTAGGCACAGGAAGAGGTAGGCGACCAGGAAGAAGATGGGATGTAAGAGTAGACCGCCTTCACTGAGTAGGAACAGGAGGGCTTTGGTGATCATGAACAGAATGAGTAAGATATGAGTAAGTAGGAACAAGTGGACATGGTTGACTGAGAGTAGGTGAGATGGACGACCAGAAACAGGTGGATAATGATAAGGAGGCACATAAGAAATTTGGTGAGTAGGGGTTGGAGAAGACAGGGGAATAGGAACAGGTTGAAGCCAGCTACGTAGGAAAATGATAAGTTGGATGAAAAGTAATGGGCAGAGCTGGGTATGTACAAAAGGCACCGCTTGCTGAACACTTCCTGTGGTGGAGGAACACTTCCCGTGGTGTCCCTCCTTCCACAGGAAGGAGGAACTCTCCAACTTGGTGTGGGTTTTAAAAACCACCAAGGAAGAAGAGCTCATTTTCTACTTTCAATATATTGCATTTTCCCTGCTTATAGGAAGATATGTTAACAATGGCTGTCAGTGTGTACATTTTCTGTTCCTTCGTGGTTCTCATGTTACTAAAAGAAGGCGCAGAGAAGGTTCTGGGACCTGCCCAGAGCAATTTAGTAACTGAAGTTTTTGTATAACATGTGCCTTTCGGCTGATCATCATCCTCGTTCCAGTGTTACACTAGTACAGCTCCAATTTGATTGCACGAGATTGGTGAAAATGTGAGCTGCTCCAGAAGTGGTTATGGCTTTTTGTGTGTTGTAGCTTGCTGAGCTCCTGTGTCCTGCTAGCTGGGCTCCTGTGTCCTGCTTGCAGGGCTCCTGACTCCTGTTTGCTGGGCTCCTGTGTTCTGCTTGCTGGGCTCCTGTGTCCTGCTTGCTTGGCTCCTGTGTCCTGCTTGCTGGGCTCCTGTGTCCCGCTTGCTGGGCTCCTGTGTCCTGCTTGCTGGGCTCCTGTGTCCCGCTTGCAGGGCTCCTGTGTCCCGCTTACAGGGCTCCTGTGTCCCGCTTGTTGGGCTCCTGTGTCCCGCTTGCTGGGCTCCTGTGTCCCGCTTGCTGGGCTCCTGTGTCCTGCTTGCTGGGCTCCTGTGTCCCGCTTGCAGGGCTCCTGTGTCCCGCTTGCTTGGCTCCTGTGTCCTGCTTGCTGGGCTCCTGTGTCCCGCTTGCTGGGCTCCTGTGTCCCGCTTGCTGGGCTCCTGTGTCCCGCTTGCAGGGCTCCAGTGTCCCGCTTGCTGGGCTCTTGCGTCCTGCTACATGCTGACTGGGGACTAAGGGGAAAGAGAGGTACTGCCATAGAAAGTATTTTCCTCTACCCTAACAAAAGAGGACTGTGACCCCACGCCAAGGGTCTTTGCTTGATCGTCTGTTTCGGTCCCTTTTGCGCTGCTGAAGCTGAGAACTGTTGAGTATTTGTGGTCGAGAGTAGTTCAGAACTGAGAAACCTTGTTCGGGTGGTCTCGCCCCGAGGAAGCCTGAATGCTGACAGGGGAGTAACTCATCGGGGACTCGATGTCCGGGTAAAAGTATCCGCTGGTGTGGAATACGGTTAAGTAGGCCTGCGCCATCCTCCAGTCAGGCACCCAGAGAGGCGTAGCACGGTAAACTGATCGGGGAACCTGGAGAGACAGAGAATGAACAGAGTGAGAATCATCCGGGGCAGTGGCCGGCAGCGCCCCAATATGGCATCTGCCAGTTTCATGAGCAGAAACAGACATTGGTACCTTCAGAAATATTTCAAAGACCTCGGTGCAAATTTGAAAGAAATTCTGGGATAGAGAAATATTAAGCTTTAGAGTCGTCTCTATAAAACATACTAGAAAGGTCTATAAATATTTTCCTAGGCACATTAAAGGGGTACTTGGGGACGTATTTATTTTTGGATTTTGGAGAGACGGAACCAGGCCGCTTCTATTGGGGTAATGCTGGGTAGGTGTGTACCAAATTTCAAACTTTGCCACACAAAACTCAGTAAAGTTGTCAAACCTCTTGCTTTGCAGTTTGTGAATTGGCGAGTTTCCCAACTTTGCTTTTGGGAAAGGTTTTGCCTGTAAAGTTTTTGTATGAGAAGTTTTCCAGCAAATCTCTTTACAAGAATTCTGCTGCTGAAAGGTTTTTTTTAAGGGTTTTTCACCCATAGACCAATTTTAGCTGAGACATTGTCTGGGTATTTGCTTTTCCTTTTTTAAAGATCTTAAACTAAAACGGTGTGTGGAGAGTACCTGTGCACTCGGGGCGGGTGCTGGAGGTCTGCGTGGGGTGGTCCCAGTGCCTTCATCATCAGAGGAGCTCGCAGACTGCATATCCGAAGAAGTGTCTGAGAAATAGTCCGAGGTTTCCAGCTCCTGGGTTGGGGTCTTCTTGGAGCCTGGTTTCTTCCACTCGAAGCTTGCCACTGTGTAATGGCGTGTATTCTCCCCCAACCTGGACAATAAGAGAGGAAAGAGTGTTAAGGGCAACGTTGCGCCATTGTAGCTCTAGATATTGTCCAGTTTGCAGGCAGCAGGCCAAGGAAGGGGGTACAGCAGAGGAGCATGCTGGCTGGCTGAGAACTAGTGTGGAAGAGCAGGGGTTTGCATGAACCTGAAACGAGGCCAATTCTAGAGTTCTAACACGATGCCCTTTTCACTCTCAGGAGCAGGGGTCTGAGCTGAGCCATCGTTATTCAGTTTGATGCAGGAAGATGGGCAGGGGCGTAGCTTGGTCAGTATGATTGGGGGGAGTGGGGAGCGCCAGGTTTCCCAACAATCACACTACGACATCTTGTTAAAACACATCATATGAGAAGCAGAAATTGAGGTGGGATTAAGGGGCAATGGAAAGAGAGGAGAGCAGGTTGTTAGGGGTACATATATTGCAATATTTTTCAAACTAATCAACGTTTTTTAGGCCTTCAAAACATAGACGAGAGTGTGTGTTTTTGACAGCAGCGTGGGCATGTGAAAACCCCAGGTGAAATCCAACAGACTCTCACATTACTCGGCTGAAAGCACCTGCACCCAACTATTTACTACAGAATACATTTTTAGGGGGATGAACACCCCAAACACCCACACTGGAGCAGCGCCATTGAAGATGGGAACCGAGGAGTCACACACCTCGTGTACCCCCAACCCCCGCAATCCCTCCCAACGTCCCATGCCCAATTAATAACAACTGTTAAGTCTGACCTGCAGCAGACTTCGTAGGGGTCGATCCAAAGGGTCATGACTTTGGGCAGGGTCAGCTGAGGGTACACAAGGCCACTGTGGACGCAGGCCTGGAGCAGGGAGGCGTCAGCGGGCTGCTCCTGGCTCAGCCGGATACACCTGGCAGGAAGGAGGGAAGAGAGAACCACTCAGACAAACAGCTAAAAGCATCCAACCCCAGAGCCCTCCACCCCTGCCAGCTCACCCTCCACTCTCCATATGGTCCTGCCTCTATGCTGAGGGTGCCATTCTGCCCCCAAGGCACCTACTAGCCAGTCATGTGACTCTGTGGCCCACTGACAACCTCGGAATCTGATGAATACCAGAGGAAGCCAGCACCAGGCAGCTGTGGCACCGTCAACCCCCCACTATAGCAGCTAAAGTGGGCGTTGTCACTGGGCCCCATGGCCTGGTAAAACAACCCTCTAAAAAGTTAATTAACTTAATTTTTGGATTCTGCAGGCAAAACCTCGTAATAACGCGTTCATACCGGGTCAGGATTAAGACGAGAGGCTCGGGCCTGCTAAGTGAACCAAGTTCATTTATGGAGATTGAGAAAGGAATTATGGCAAATGGAGACTGCTGCAAATGGAGTGAAAGGGACAGAAAGGCAAGTGGGAAAAAATAAGATGATTAAATAAAAGAAGATTGGAAGTTGAAAACAGGAAAGGATACAGGGGAAAAGGTAGACATAAATGGCGAAAGTAAGAAAATGTAATAGGAATGAAATATAGAAAGACGGAAGGGTGAAAGAGTAGCTGAAAGGAAGGCAGGAAAGGTAACAAGCATTGGCATAGCCAATAGGTCTCGCCTTTGGGACCTTATGTGTTTAGCCAGAACTTTTGGCTATGTTGTAGAACATTGTGGCTGCTGTGCATCGTGTTGAAAAGTTATAATAAAAAGTGTTAAGCATTTTTGTTACCTTTATACAAACCAAGACAACATTATATACAACTGAACAACCTGATTAAAAAAAGGTTAACATAAAAAATGTCTTCTAGTTTTTTTGTACTTGCACTGCTGGCAACTTCTTCCTGCCTGTTCTCATGCTTGTTTGTTATAATTTTTTTTGTTATGGGGGAGCGTGACATAAATAACGGGTGAGTGGAGGTTGGAAAACAGTAATTTAATTAGAACACGAGCAGCGGACGGACACTAGGGGAGAATCAACAGATGCCAGATTCCGAGGGCAGATTGACGTGATGTTTAGGTGATGCTTAGGTGGTGCGCTGATGCAAAATGGTGGTGGTGAGTGATGTTTGGTGCTCAGGTGGTGCCACTATATGGTGTGGGATGGAGGTACGTTCTGGATTGTGGAGTTGAAATATGTTGTTTGGTGTGTAATTATGTGGTGTGTATTGGAAATGTGTGGAGTTGAATTGTGTGGCCTGGAACTGTGGTGTTGAGTGAAATTATGCTTAGTGAAATTGTGTCATGATGTGGAGTGCATTTATGTCGATTGGTGGTATGTGGCATAGAGTGCATTTATGTGGAGTGTATTTATGTTGCATTGAGTAGAGTGCAATTATGTGGTGTGTTATTATGTGGCACTGAGTGGTATTAAGTGGAGTGTATTTATGTTGCATTGAGTAGAGTGTAATTATGTGGCGTGCAATTATGTGTTACTGAGTGGTATGTGGAGTATATTTATGTTGCATTGAATACAGTGTAATTATGTGAAGTGTAATTATGTGGTACTGAGTGGTATTATGTGGAGTGTATTTATGTTGCATTGAGTAGAGTGTAATCATGTGGCGTGTAATTATGTGGCACTGAGTGGTATTATGTGGAGTGTATTTATGTTGCATTGAGTAGAGTGTCATTATGTGGCGTGTAATTATGTGGTACTGAGTGGTATGTGGAGTGTATTTATGTTGCACTGAGTATAGTGTAATTATGTGGCGTGTAACTATGTCGCACTGAGTGGTATTTTGTGGAGTGTATTTATGTTGCATTGAGTAGAGTGTAATTATGTGGCGTGTAATTATGTGGCACAGTGGTATTATGTGGAGTGTATTTATGTTGCATTGAAAAGAGTCTAATTATGTGACGTGTAATCATGTGCCACAAAGTGGTATTATGTGTAGTGTATTTATGTTGCATTGAGTAGAGTGTAATTATGCGGCGTGTAACTATGTCACACTGAGTGGTATTATGTGAAGTGTATTTATGTTGCATTGAGTAGAGTGTAATTATGTGGCGTGTAATTATGTGGCACAGTGTTATTATGTGGAGTGTATTTATGTTGCATTGAATAGAGTGCAATTACGTGGTGTGTAATTATGTGGTACTGAGTGGTATGTGGAGTGTATTTATGTTGCATTGAATACAGTGCAATTATGTGACATGTAATTATGTGGTACTGAGTGGTATTATGTTGAGTGTAGTTATGTTGCATTGAGTAGAGTGTAATTATGTGGAGTGTATTTATGTTGCATTGAATAGTGTAATTGTGACGCGTGATTATGTGGTACTGAGTGGTATGTGGAGTGTATTTATGTTGCATTGAATACAGTGCAATTATGTGACGTGTAATTATGTGGTACTGAGTGGTATTATGTTGAGTGTAGTTATGTTGCATTGAGTAGAGTGTAAATATGTGGCATGTAATTATGTGGCACTGAGTGGTATTATAGGGAGTGTATTTATGTTGCATTGAGTAGAGTGTAATTATGTGGCGTGTAATTATGTGGCACAGTGTTATTATGTGGAGTGTATTTATGTTGCATTAAAAGAGTGTAATTATGTGACATGTAATTATGTGCTAACGAGTGGTATTATGTGGAGTGTATTTATGTTGCATTGAGTAGAGTGTAATTATGTGGTGTGTAATTATGTGGCACACTGGTATTATGTGGAGTGTATTTATGTTGCATTGAAAAGAGTCTAATTATGTGACGTGTAATCATGTGGCACAAAGTGGTATTATGTGGAGTGTATTTATGTTGCATTGAGTAGAGTGTAATTATGTGGCTTGTAATTATGTGGTACTGAGTCGTATGTGGGGTGTATTTATGTTGCATTGAGTAGAGTGTAATTATGTGGCGTGTAACTATGTCACACTGAGTGGTATGATGTGGAGGGTATTTATGTTGCATTGAGTATAGTGTAATTATGTGGCGTGTAACTATGTCGCACTGAGTGGTATTTTGTGTAGTGTATTTATGTTGCATTGAGTAGTGTAATTATGTGGCGTGTAATTATGTGGCACAGTGTTATTATGTGGAGTGTATTTATGTTGCATTAAAAAGAGTGTAATTATGTGACATGTAATTATGTGCTAACGAGTGGTATTATGTGGAGTGTATTTATGTTGCATTGAGTAGAGTGTAATTATGTGGTGTGTAATTATGTGGCACTGAGTGGTATTATGTGGAGTGTATTTATGTTGCATTGAATAGAGTGTAATTGTGACGTGTGATTATGTGGTACTGAGTGGTATTATCAATCAATCAAAGAATTTGTAAAGCGCACTACTTACCCGCGAGGGTCTCAAGGCGCTAGGGAAAAAAAGGGGGGGGGTGCTGCTACTGGTCGAACAACCAGGTCTTGAGTAGCCTCCTGAAGGTCAGCAGGTCTTGGGTCTGTCGTAGGCTTAGTGGAAGGGTGTTCCAGGTCTTGGCGGCGAGGTGGGAGAAGGATCTGCCGCCGGTGGTAGTTCTTCGAATGCGAGGGACGGTGGCGAGGGAGAGGTCGGCGGAGCGGAGTTGGCGGTTGGGGACGTAGAAGAGGAGTCGTCTGTTGAGGTAGGCTGGGCCAGTCTTGTGGAGTGCCTTGTGTGCGTGGATGAGGAGTTTGAAGGAGATTCTCCTGTCGACGGGGAGCCAGTGCAGGTTCCTCAGGTGGGGGGTGATGTGGCTGTGGCGTGGTACATCGAGGATCAGGCGTGCGGAGGCGTGTTGTATGCGTTGCAGTCGCTTGATGAGCTTGGCCGGGGCTCCCGCGTAGAGGGCGTTCCCATAGTCAAGTCTGCTACTGACGAGGGCCTGTGTGACTGTTCTTCTTGTGTCTGTCGGGATCCACCTGTAGATCTTGCGAAGCATGCGGAGGGTGTTGAAGCAGGAGGATGAGACTGCGTTGACTTGCTTGGCCATGGAGAGCGTTGAGTCGAGGATGGCTCCCAGGTTGCGTGCGTGGTCGGTGGGTGTCGGGGCTGCTCCCAGCGTCGTTGGCCACCAGGAGTCGTCCCAGGCTGAGGGGTTGGAGCCGAGGATGAGGACCTCTGTCTTCTCCGTGTTCAGTTTTAGTCGGCTGATCTTCATCCAATCGGCGACGGCCTTCATTCCTTCATGGAGGTTGGATTTGGCGGCGAGGGGGTCCTTGGTGAGGGAGAGGATCAGTTGAGTGTCGTCGGCGTAGGAGATTATGTTGAGGTCGTGCTGTCTGGCGATGCGTGCGAGCGGGGCCATGTAGATGTTGAACAGTGTTGGGCTGAGGGACGATCCCTGGGGTACGCCGCAGATGATCTCGGAGGCTTCGGATCGGAATGGTGGGAGGCGGACTCTCTGGGTTCTGCCGGCGAGGAAGGAGGTGGCCCATTCCAGGGCCTTGTCTCGGATCCCTGCGTCGTGGAGGCGTGCGCGTAGAGTGCGGTGGCAGACAGTGTCGAAGGCGGCGGAGAGGTCCAGCAGGATGAGGGCTGCGGTCTCACCGTTGTCCAGCAGGATCCTGATGTCGTCGGTGGCGGCGATGAGGCAGTCTCAGTGCTGTGGTAGCTGCGGAACCCCGATTGGGATGGGTCCAGGATGCTGTTTTCTTCGAGGTATCGGGTTAGCTGTTTGTTGACGATCTTCTCGATGACCTTGGCTGGGAACGGAAGCAGGGAGATGGGCCGGAAGTTCTTGAGGTCTCTCGGGTCCGCCTTCGGTTTTTTGAGTAGGGCGTTGATCTCTGCTTGTTTCCAGCTCTCTGGGAAGGTCGCGGTCTCGAAGGAGAGATTGATGACGTTGCACAGGTGGGGTGCGATGGAGCTGCTGGCTTTGTTGAAGATGTGGTGCGGGAAAGGGTCTGACGGGGAGCCGGAGTGTATTGTGCTCATGGTCTTGATGGTGTCCTCGATGTTCACGCTGGCCCAGGCTGGCAGGGGGTCGTGGTCGATGGTGTGCGGCGGGTCTGGTGCATTGATCTTAGTTGGGGCTGTCTGGGTGTTGAAGCTGTTGTGGATGTCGGCGATCTTGCGGTGGAAGAAGGTGGCGAGGGAATCGCACAGGGGTTGCGACGGCGGGATGTCGTTGGTGTTGGAGCTGGGGTTGGAGAGTTCCTTCACGATGTTGAAAAGCTCCTTGCTGTTGTGTGCGTTGTTGTCGAGGCGGTCTTTGAAGGAGATTCTCTTGGCGGACTTGATGAGGTGGTGGTGGTTACGGATGGCGTCTTTGTGGGCTGCGTGGCTGTCCGGTGTCTTATCACTGTGCCATTTCTTCTCTAGTTTCCGGCAGGTACGCTTGGAAGCTAGGAGTTCCGAGGTGAACCAGCTGGCTCTTTTGGTGGTGTCACTGTAGGTGAGTTTTTTCAGCAGGGCGAGGGTGTTGGCACAGTCGCCCAATTATGTGTTGTGTATTTATATTGCATTGAATAGAGTGTAATTATGTGGCGTGTTATTACGTGGTAATGAGTGGTATTATGTGGAGTGTATTTATGTTGCATTGAGTAGTGTAATTATGTGGCGTGTTATTATGTGGCACTAAGTGGTATTATGTGGAGTGTATTTATGTTGCATTGAATAGAGTGTAATTGTGACATGTGATTATGTGCTACTGAGTGGTGTCATGCGTTAAGTCCCTGAGTTGAAGTAAGGGTTAAACGCGGGCCACAGGTGAGGGCCGCTAACACTAAAAATAACAGAGGTCAAGCACAGGCAACCCCATGGTGGAGAGAAGTTCACGCGCAAGGGAAGAAGCGAGCTATATTTCCAAGAATAATTTTGCTGGCGAGAGTGGAAACTCGGGTGCAACATTGGACCATAGAGGCACTGTAGAAATACTATTTTTACCTGCAGTGACATATGCATTGTTTAGAACAGAAATAAAGTTGCAAACCATCAGGTTTTAAATCAGTTTGTCCGTCTGAGTACTGGCAGACTCCTGCTGAAATCAAAGTTACTGAAAGACGTGGTGGTTTAGGCGCAGCTCTCGTAACGGCAAGTAAATCATTACAGGAAGCAGGTGATGTCACGTTTTAATTCAGTTTGGCAATCTGCGTACTGCCAAAGTTTGTGTTGTGCATTATTGTTACCGAAAAACGTGGTGGTTTAGGAGCAGCTCTCGTTACAGCAAGTTAAGCATTGCAGGAAGCAGCCGATGTCCATATGGAATTGTTGCACAACTTCAAACACTTTTTTCCACTAACATTAAACGTTTTAGTGTTTGGACCTTTTCAAGTGGCAGGAGCTCTAAGCAAGCATCAAAGAGTTTTATTGTTTGGACCTTTTCAAATGGCAGAAGCTCAAAGCAAGCATCAAAGAGGGAGGAGAAAAACAAAGTGTAATAAACAAACGCGGCCGGGGAAAGCCAAGATAACGATGAGGGAGGAATGCAGCTGGCACAATGTGCACCGCTGCTCGCTCCCGAGACCCCTAGGCCATGTGAGTGAAAGTTTTGAGGGAAGGCGGGACATGCACCCGTCTTTGGCCATTTGCGTGCTTTCAATTATTGAAAGCCACACGCAAAGGCCAATGGGATGTGTGGGAGGAGGCACACCCACACGG
Source organism: Calotriton arnoldi (assembly GCA_963921515.1). Lineage (NCBI taxonomy): Eukaryota > Metazoa > Chordata > Amphibia > Caudata > Salamandridae > Calotriton > Calotriton arnoldi. The sequence goes on from CAWUFW010010892.1 coordinate 454,769, forward strand.
AGAAGGCTCTTGTAAGTCTGAAGTGATTCCAAGAGCCCTCTCCTAGAGCAGCGCATGCACGCTACGATAGGCGAGACCTGAAAAGCCGCGAGTGGTGCGCGCGCACTGCAAAAAATCTAAGGAATGCAGCAGGCACAGTGCGGGGCCGCTGCTCGCTCCCAAGCTCTCTAGGCCAGGGGAGAGAGAAGGCGGGACATGCACCCGCATTTGGCCAATTGCGTGCTGTCTTTCTTAGAAAGACGCACGCAAAGGCCAATAGCGTTTGAGCAACAAAAAAAAGCACACGCATAAGCGTGTGGTCCGAGTTGGAAGTCCTTACTAGGAGCCTCGCAGAGCAACGCATGCGCGCTGGCTCAGACGAGACCTAAAAAAAAGGCAGCAGGGGATAAGGAGGGATGAATGAATGTATGGAAGAATGGCTGGAAGTAACTATGAAACAATATCTGAAACAACGGATGGGTGGATGGGTGGACGAAATGACCATTGGATGGATGAAATGGTGGAAGTATGGATGAATAGATAAAAAGATAGATGGATGGGTGGGTGGAAACAATGACCACTGGATGAATGGAATGGTGGATGTATGGATGAATGGGTAAAAGGATGGATGGATGGTCAGCGAATAGATGAATGGTGAGAGGATGAATAAAAATGTGAAGGGATAGAAAGGTAAAAGAGCATGCAAGAATGGGGGTGGGTGATAGGATGGGAGGATGAATGTATAGATGGGTGGATGTATGGGTGAATGGAACAATTCTAGAATGGGTCGGACGTATCTCTCTGTGTCATTAGAGGTCCTGTTCTAAGTGAGAGGCATTTTAATTTCCCGGCTACTTCTTTGCCAGGCAGGTTATTTCCTGCCTTTGCCATTAAGTAAGCGGAGGGGCATAATTTTGTGCTAATGTGCTGTAAGACTTTGGGCAGCTTACTTGGAAAACTCCAGGGCCACAACAAGTAGAGTATTCCATCTCCAGAGGACCAGCACTATGTCTTATAACTATTCTATGTGCGGACTGATAGTGTAGTGTCACAACTTGCCACCAAAGAGTAGCCTCAAAGCACTTGGTGGCAATGATGAGTGGGCCACAAAGAACAAGTAAGAAAAGCAGAAATCGCCTGTGCCCCCGCCCCCCCATGAGTGGGTAGTAGGTGAAAGTTACCTGTACGCTTGCCCCTTGGTAGGTCTGTCAGGATACCAGTGTCCGATGTATTTCTGGCACAGAAGTGCAGTCAGCTCTTCCCTGAAGATCTCCAGTTTCTGGGGGTCCAGTGAGTGGCTTCGGTTGGCAAGAGACACCAGGTACTCGACGCCAGCGCGCAGCTCCTCGCGCATGTTAACAGGCACATTCAATGGCAAGGCTGAACCCTGGGAGGCACAACACAAACACAGGCAGGCATGAGTTTCCAGTTCATGAGCCAGCTTCTCAGATTCTGTTTCAAAACTTCATCTCATAGAACAGGCACGATGCAGCACAGGCATAGAACGGGTGTACAACACAGGCAACATTTTGGGATAGAAGAGTTATGAAGCAGAACAGGCATGGTGACTCCTCTAAGACGTTATGTAGTCTGGAAGATGAAAGCTGTTATGGGGCCCACCAGATATTATCTACACACAGGGTGAAAAATAACAATAAAACACACATCTTACAGGGCACGTTTGTGGTTCAGAATATGTTGTGCGCTGTTCAGGATAGAAACAAGATTTTGGGCTCCAGGAAAGTGATGCAGATCTACTATGGTATTTACTTTCCAGCGCAAAGCTTTTTGTGCTGTTAAAGTGCCCCTTTTGTAGTGCGAATTGCGCTCTGTGTTGCTTTGCGTCAAGGAGGCGTTCCATGGGTGGCACTTGGACGTTCCTGGTCAGCAACTCAAAGTTTTTATTGTAAAGTCTGATTTAAAATCGATAGACTGGACAATGCATCAAAAAAAACTTCTGGAGGTCTGCAGAAAGGAGGATGAATGTGTATATTTCGCCTTACATTTCGCACATTGGATGTTGACGCACTCTACACCACACACCTAATGTGTGAACGGTTTTAAAGTGTGTCTAGGCATAGGACTTTGTACTGGAAATTTACACAATGGAGTACACACATCTGCACTGTGATGCTACCTGGTAGACTAGGGCACAAACAGAAATACCCACATGCAGGATGCCACCCGGGTACAATAAAAGCACTGTACCACAGAGGCACAACTGGTCACAGACCAGCAGGCTGGGAGCGCGTAGTGCAGGTTCAGAAGAAGCACGAGCCAATGAATGCAGTCTGAACCAGCAGGGCGATGGGAAAGCTAACACACTATCAGAGGCTGTGCGCGAGCTGCTACTAGAGTGCACGTGACGTGCGCAAGGCATGGACCCGGCACAGCACGCGGCCTAAAGCATATCGCGGGGCGAGGGGGTAGATCGCACGCGACTTTGGTTTGGAGCACGGAGCAGGCCTAGTGCGGACCGTGCGGTTAGATGAAGGCTGGTACACGCCAGAAGCCTCGCGCAGAGCATGGCACGTGACTAATGCAGGGGTTAGATAGGGGCTGGCATGCGTGACTTAGGCCTAATGTTGAGGTTAGATCGAGGCTTTCCCTCGCCATGTAGGGGCCCAGTGCAGGGGTTACTAGATCCGGGCGGTCATGCGCCATGTAGGGGCCCAGTGCAGGCCTTGAATGGAGCACAGAGCGGGCCTCGGGCAGGGGTTAGATCGGGGCTTGCCCACGTCATGGAGAGGACAAGCAGGCAGAAAGTCCGGGACTGGCCCGGTGCACACCACGTAATGGGTCAATCACGCAGAAAGAAATAGGTGACACGCACTGCGCAGGCCCGGCACACAGCAAAGAAAAGGCCATGCACACCGGAAAGGCCGGGCATGCGCGCAGTCCCCAGGAAAGACCAGGCAGAGAGAGGCATGGACACAGCATGGAGCGGCCAGGCCCCGCACAGCATGAGGGGGGCCTTTGTAAATCAATGGAGGACAAGCTCTGTTCACCGGGGGGAGGGGAGGGGGTGGCGGCTCAGTTGCTGGCCTGCGGGGAGGGGTAAATCCAAGAGCCCCGGGGGAGGGTTGTGGGGGAGGTGTCACTCAGCAGTCCGACGAGACCCAGAGGCGCAAATGGTGAAACCCTGGAAAGTTCGAGAAGCAGGAGGGGCCGGTGACCAAGGTCGTGACTGAGCAGCCGGTCCAAGGCATGCATGCCCTGGCACGCTCCCTTGCGTGCACACAGCGTCACTCTGCGGGGCTGGAAAATGCCCGTGGCATACAAAGTGGGCACGGAAACTGGGCACTAGTCCTGGGCTGAAACAGGCCGGGACTTACCCGGCCACGCTGCCTGTGGTCTGGGCACAGTAACCGGTGCTTCAGATGTGGTACACGCTCACACCATATTTCCATACATTGAGTATCCCATCACGCAACGGTCCAGAGACAGTAGTATCGGTCAAACAGAACAAAGGACACCGCATACGATGTGACACGCTGCCGTACAATCTATACATGATTACGGAGTGGGTTGGCTGCCCATGTCTTACCTTATGGTGCTGCGCCTCCATCTTCTTGAAGGCCCCGGATGTCCTTGGTCTAGAACTGTGACCTCTCTGTGAAGCAATATCCGGTTTATGGGGCAGTATCCGGCTGTGCCAACCTTCTGGAGCAGTACCCGCTTTAAGGAGCGGTTCCCGAGTTTGGACCCGTGCCCTCGTGTGCCCTTCTTATAGAAGCCCTTCCATAAGCCGGTGCCAGGCGTTAATGATCCGATCAGGTCCCTCTGAAGGCCTGTTTGTGGGGCAGGGCCCTGGGTGGACGGGAGGGTCCTCCTTCTTCTTGTTAGGTAGACTTCTCTCTGGGTAGTAGGGTCCTTGTCAATGGTAGGGCGATCCGTGAAGGGCAGGGTCCTCCTGGTAGGGTAGAGTTCACCGCCTGGGGCAGGGTCCGTGGCTCAGCGTCCCGTGTGCGATGCAACTATCAGTCCTGGCCCAGTGAGTGTGAGTGACTCCTCTCAGGCAATATCAAGGCTGAGGTGAGCCCGGCTTATATCTGAGAGGGGGAGGTGATGAGAAGAAAGGGAGCCCAGTGCGTTCGCCCCATTGTGAAGTCACCGACGTAATCTCTTCAGCCCCTCAGCAATGAGTATTCATCGCCTGTGCCCATTGTAGTCCAGGCTGACACCTGTCTCGCCCCGCCCATCCCACCCACCCCCGGGCGCACAGACCACCTCTGGTGTGCGTCTGTGGTGAGCTCCAGACACGCCCAGCCCCAGGTTCACAACAGCCTCCCTCCACACCGGAGGTGAGTGATTTACACACACTGGGCCCTCTGAGTGGGCACCTCTTGGCTACCACCTCCGGGGAGACCTGTGTGGCAAGATGTGCCCAGCCCCAGAGTAACGCCTGAGCGGGAGACTGGAGTTTCCGTGCAGGCCCAGACACTGGCAGCCGCTCGGGCCCAGACATTACTTGATGTCTGTAATGTTAGTTTGAAACGTTGCCTCTCCTGCGCCACACAACACTGGCCACTAGATGTCCCCAGAGCACTATCTTAGTCCGTCAGTACCGTCCCAAGTCCCGTGTAACTCGGGCACACGCTTGGCCTGCACCCTAGGGCCGCGCAGACGCTCCAAGGGGACGATAAAGAAGCAGAGATGACACCATTGTCATTTCTGTTCAGTGTTCATATAAGAGAAGCAATCCAACGGTGCTCGTGAGTAGAGCTGTGAAGAGAGCACCAGAAGGCACAGCTGGATGGGGTAGGCAGGAAGGGCAGATGTGGATAACTAAAAACTCAACTTAAGAACCCATCTCCCGCTGAGACCGACAAATCACGACACCCAGGGGCAGATTTACAAGCCGCTTGCGCCACTTTTGCGTCACTTTTCCCATGTTAAAAGTGACGGAAGGGGCTTGTAAATCTGCCCACTTGTGTCCACTCTGCATTCGCCGTGACTCGAACCCTCTCATCCCCAGTGAGGACGGAGGGGGGAAGCTGTGGCGTTACTGCCAGAGCTTCCAATTGGGGATGTAGGATCACATCTCGGCGCCAGCTCAACATCCTGTGATTTTGGGCAAATCACTATAGCCTAAAGATGAATGTGGCCTTGTGTAATGTAATCGGGGCTCATGTAAAGCGCCCCAAAACCTTCGGTTCGATTTCGCGCTATATAAGACTGAAAGATGTGCAGATGTTGCCGGCATACACCAGTGCCCACGGCCCACTACCGCAAACCAGGCTGATGCCCTAGTTTTTTTTTAATTATTATTATTTTTTTAACTCCAAAACTTTAGCTTATCTGCCAAGACAAAGGCGGCACGAGACCCCGCAACGCCCAACAAACACACCGCCCTTCCCACCCCGTACATCCTGGGCCTACAGTCCCAGACCTGCCCACCCTTTAGATGCAAATGTGAACCGGGGGCAGGAGCTCTCAGCTGCATACCTAGCAACGACCTGCGAAGTGCCCTCACCACCTCCCCCTCTCCCCTGGCACAGTGCCCCCCACCGCTTGTGAGGGGAGGGCCAGTATTGATTAAATAAATCAGAGGGGCCTGGGAAGAATGGCGGCTGTAATCGGCCATACCCAGCATGTCTAGGGGCACTCGGCAGAACAAAGGACCCCCACCCGCCCGCCGCCCCAAACCACGCAGACACCGCCCAGGCGCCCGCTGTCTGCTCACCCGCCCTGGTCATGTGATTAATCGGGTCCTCACTTTCGCACAACATACGTGTCAGCCGAGGCGGGAGAGTGCGCGGCAGAGTGAGAGGCGTCGAGGGCGTATCATGGTACCGAGGTGCGCGAGGAGATGGAAAGTAAAAACAACAATAAGTTTACAAACATCTTTAGCTAAACGTATGTCCTTCCCGGTTTGTGGATAGTTGACGACGCCCCGTCAGGGGTGGTAATCGCTATATATATATAAATTACAATACATGTATAACACACTTACAGAACACGGCCACGGCCGCCCTGAGATGTGCGCGCGTTTCTTTCTACCTGTAAACACAGGTACACAGCTCTGCCCCATTAGCAACATTCCTATAGAAAACTGTTAAATGGATTACAGGGAAGTATGAATGAAATGAGAACGTCTGAATTAATGAGCAAATCAGGGGGCAGATTTACAAGAAACTGACGCATCTGTGCAGATGCGCCAGTTTCCCTGCGCCTCCATACGAAACCCTTGCGCCACCATGGATGCGCCGTATTTACAATACTGCGCACCATGGTGCAAGGATTGCATTGCTGGAGTTGCTCAAGAAAGTGCCGCAACTCCAGCAATGCGCCACAACAGATAGGTGAGTCCCATTTAAAATGCCTTGCGTCATTCCTTACGCCTGGTCTGAGCAGGAGTAGGGATTTTGATGCAGTGATGGTGTAGAGTGACGAAGTGAAATGTAAATTTCACTGCATCAGTTCTACATGGCTTTTTGCGTGGGAACACCCACCCTGCGTACATTATACCTGACACAGGTATAATGTGACGCAGGGCTTTACAACATGATGCATCTCCCTAGATGATGCGTCACGTTGTAAATTGGCGGCATTGTTTGCGCCGCCGTTGCGTCAAAAAAAGTGACGCAAGGAGGCGCAAGGGGCTTGTAAATCTGCCCCAATATCTTTAAATGGTCTGGTGAATCACAAATGCCGTTTTTTACACTCAGCACGTGCACATGTGACCTACCTCTTCTACAACGAGCACTGAAATAAGAACAAAAACAGTCATGGGAAATTGTTTAATCGCATCTCCGTGTTAGACTTTATGATACAGCCCAAGAATATTTTGAAAAAATTTGGACAAAAGGTGCATTTAGAAAAAAAAATCGAAACAAACTTGCTCAAATCAATCAAATCACAATTGTGTAGCAAGACACTGTCACCGCTATGGGTATCTGTGCGGTGTCTCCATCGACGAAGAGCTGGGTCATGAGTCTCTTTCTGAAGTCTGCCAGTGAGGGGACTGTACAGAGCTGTAGGGAACGTTCGTTCCAGGTCTTGGCAGCAATGTAGGAGAAGGAGCAGCCGCAGTTGCGACGGATGCAGGGAGTATATGCAAGACGAGTGAGGAGGAGCGCAGGTGTCTGGCGGGTTGGTGTTAGTTCCGTCAATGGTTGAGGTAGGCATGTCCTAGGTCATGTAGGGCTTTGTAGGCGTGTGTGAGGATCTTAAACTGGCATCTTTTTTTGATGGGGAGCCAGTGGAGGTCTCTCAGGTGCGGGGCGATGTGGGTTTGTTTGGGGAGGTCCAGGATGAGTCTGGCTGCAGTGTTCTGTATGGTCTGGAGTCTTCTGAGGAGCTGGGTGGAGACGCCAGCATAGAGGGCATTGCCGTAGTCGAGGCTGCTGGTGATGGGAGCCTGGGTGACGGTCTTTCTGGTGTTTGTTGGAATTCATCTGAAGATTCTGTGCCGCATGCGAAGTGAGTGGAAGCAGGAGGAGGTGACTGCGTTGACTTGTCATTTCATGGTCAGTTAACTGTCGAGGATGATGCCAAGATTGCGTGCGTGGACGGTCGGTGTGGGTGAGGGTCCAAGTTCTGCAGGCCATCTGCTGTAGTCCCGTGCATAGGTGTTCTTCCCAAAGATCAGCACTATGGTTTTGTCGGAGTTGAGTTGGAGGCAGTTGTCTCTCATCCATTTAGCTACATTGGTCATGGCATTGTAGAAGTTGGTTTTGGCATTGGAGGGGTCCTCAGTGAGCGAGAGGATCAGCGGCGTCTCATCTGCGTAGGAGATTAAGTTGAGTCCGTGGGATGGCATACAGTGGAGTGGCATACACTAAAACGGCATACAGTGGAGTTGTGTACAGTGTAATAGTGTAGAGTGGACTGGCATAAAGTGGAGTGTTGTACTGTTTAATAGCGTAGAGTGGAGTGGCATAGAGTGAAGTGTTGTACAGTGGAGTGGTGTACAGTGTAACAGTGTGTAGAGGAGTAGTGTACAGCGGAGTGGCATACAGTAGAGTGGTGTAGACTGGAGTGGGGTAGAGTGTAGGGGTGTAGACTGGAGTGGGGTAGGGTGAAATAGCATACAGTGGAGTGGTGTACATTGGAGTGGCATACAGTGGAGGGGTGTAGACTGGAGTGGGGTAGGGTGAAATAGCATACAGTGGAGTGGTGTACATTTTAGTGGCATCCAATTGAATAGCGTAGAATGAAGTGGCGTAAGTGGAGTTCCAAACACTGGAATGCCGTAGAGTGGAGCAGCGAACAGGGGAGTGGCATACAGTGGAATAGCGTACAGTGGAGTGTTGTAGAGTGGAGTGGCATACAGTGGAATAGCGTACAGTGGAGTGTTGTAGAGTGAAGTGGCGTACAGTGGAATAGTGTGCTGTGGAATAGCGTATAGTGGAGTGGCGTCCAATGGAGTGGCATACAGTGGAGGGTGGCATAGAGTGGAACTACAGAGTGGCAATCAGATTTAATGTGAATTCTTTTTATCTATTGTATTTATGTATTTGTTTATTGGCTTACATAATCATGCAACCATAAATGTGTCTTGTAGTTGTTCATGTAGTAATTCTTAAACTTTACATATGCAGTCTAGTTTATTTTTTTAGCTTCCTTGCTACTTTTAGTAGGATTGTACTATATATGAAGCCTAAAGTGAATGAAATACAATAGTTGTTGTTATAAATATTCAGATTATTTTTTCCTAGTGGCCTATTATCATGTCCTGCAAATAGTCGTTTGTGTAACTCACTGCTAGGTCACTTTTTCATTTTCTGGTAACCATAAATATAACTACCGCCACTCTGTAATGTATATAGTGCACAGTGGCATAATGACAGCGCGATCTGCGAGGTATGAACAGATTTCCCATTACGAGAATGGAAGTTTACTTTAGAGGTTTGGTTATCATGGAAGTTAAAAATACCACTATGGGATTTAAATGTAATCTACATACACTCAATGATGGCAGCGTTATAAACTGAATGGACTACGGTGTACGCGCAGTTCTTTCTAGCCACTGCACAGGGGAAGCGAAATGAGCTATTTAAACACCTGCATCCTATTGATCTGTTTCACCAACAGCATTTGAAAAAGGCTTGGCAGCCAAAACACGTCATGCTGGGTGCAATAAATGGATTTTGAAACCTGTGAGTGCTCCGTTTTGTTCCTGGTGGAGGGACATAGTTGAATAATCTAATTCGTGCAGGCCACATGCACGCAGGAGGCACCCATCACGAAAGGAGTTTGGCAGTTTCTGTGGCATTTGTTTGAATATATATATGCAAAAGTACCGCGATGTGGGCCGTGTTCCACGAGGCCTAAGAATCATGCTGGCACCAAGCTTTGACAACCCTAACCCACTCATGCTCAAAGAGTGGGCGGAGAGCAACCTGGAGGCCTCAATGCGCCTAGTAGTTATCCTCATCAAATATGCGGACATTGATCGCAGTGAACTACAAAACAAAATTGATAAAATAAACGATGAACTTGACAGCTCGGACCAAAAAGAAGTAGTCAGCAAAGGCCGTGAAGAAATAATGACAAAATTGAGAAAACATGAAGAAACAATAAAAACACGTAAGGCATTCACATTTGCTCGGGACAAGGCCGACTATGAGTGTGGACAAATTTTTACCTTTGCTAGGAAATTCGACTCTGCGAAAAGACAGAAACTCAATAAATCCACAAAACTCCCCGCACCTGCAACGTCAACTGCCTTGTCCCATGAGGAAATAGACTCAGCCTCAACATCTGACCTGAGCTCTACCGGGGAAACCGGCACAGACTCAGAAGATGGCAGCAGCATGAGTAACAGGGACCCCAGACTAAGAAACAACTTCAGTCTAACAGAGGAACTGGGTTTTTTAGTCGAGGACAGGTGTCAAACATTGCGCCCACGAGCACCGAGGAAACAAAATACAGGCGCAACTGCAGAAGATGTGAGCGCAGAAAGCGGAGGAAATCAAAGAGGAAACTACAACAAAAAAGAGGCAACTGGAGACGAAAATAAAGGATAACCCCAACACAGTTATAAATCTCTCGATCCTACAACTAACCGAGGCAGAAACACAACTTCTCTCTTTAGGTTTGACCTACTGCCCAGAAAGTAGTTTTGATTACACAAACACCCGTATTGACATTTTCAACTTCATCCGAAAACTCAAACTCATCAAATTTTTCAAACAGAAATATGGCAACAAACCTCCAACTACTGACGGCAACGAAACGGTCCACACTCAAGGTACTCTTGCAGTCTCGGACATTGCCACAATTAGAACCATGACAGAACTAGAATCTCCAACTGACAATGCCCCAACACAACTACTTTTACACAACGGTGGTATAGACACCTCAACCAAAATCACGAGTCTGTTCAAGCCACCATCCACTTTCACGCCCACTATGCCCAGAGATGCCATAGACATCTACAACGATGTCATTGTGGAAGAGGTCAAAAATTTGCACAAACGAAAATCCCGTGCAAAACACAAGAAGACATTCAAACACAAACAATATATGGACCTCATGAAAAAACTAAAAGACAGAACGGACATTATCGTCAACAAATCAGACAAAGGCGGCAACATCGTCCTATGGCCAAGGAACCTATACATGGAGGAAGCTTATAGACATCTGCACGATGCCACTTGCTACAGGCCTACCAACATGAAGGAAGTAGTTGCCAGTGGCAAAGAACTCAAAAAGAGCCTCAACAACTACAGGACGCAAGGCATTATCAGTAAAGAGGAGTTCAATTTCCTGAACAACGAATTTCCTGTACTACCGATCCTGTACTTTCTGCCAAAGGTACACAAAGGTACATCACCAGTGCCTGGGAGGCCCATCATCTCGGTACGCAAAAGCCTCTGCGAAAACATATCTAAATATGTTGACTACTTTCTGCAAGAGCACGTCATCAACTTACCTACCTACTTAAGAGACACCAGCGACTTCCTTCTCAAAATAAAAAACATCCCTTGGTCACCGAACTGTGTCCTGATGTCTCTTGACATAACTTCACTCTACACCAGCATATGTCATCCAGATGGACTTAATGCATGCTATGAATTCTTGGCTAAGAGACCTACCCACTGTTACAAACACAATGAACTCATCATGTTTCTCATTGAGTAGTGCCTGCAACATAACTTTTTTATGTTCAATAACAAGACATACCAGCAACTCAGGGGTGTGGTAATGGGGGCTTGCTTCTCCCCCAGCTACGCATGTCTTCATGTGGGCTGGTGGGAGGAGCGGGTCCTCAGGGTCACACACTCAGAAGCTTGGTCCAATAACATCCTCTGTTGGCTACGCTATATAGACTACATATTCGTGGTCTGGAAGAGTTCCATTGACAGTGCAAAGACATTCATCAATGAGATCAATTGTAATGATTATAATTTGGAGTTCAATGCCACCATAAGCACAGAATCAGTGGAATTTCTGGATGTTAAAGTATATGTCTCTGATAACACACTACAGTCCACCCTCCATAGAAAAACCACTGCAGGGAACTCCACCCTACACGCCACCAACTTCCACCCGAAACACCTGAGAGCAAGCATTCCTTATGGGGAAATGCTGCGCTTGCGCAGAATATGCAGCAACACTACAGACCTGACCAAGTGCCAATTGGAGTCTCACATGAGATTCAGGGCCAGGGGGTACACTGAAAAGACGATCACTGCAGCGATTACCAAAGCTAACTTGTTTCCCAGAGAATCGCTACTACTAGGCATATGCAATGACATTACTAACAACACAGATACTCAACCAGAGCTGACCACTGAGAGCTGGGTAACCACGCGCCTAATCATCATTCACAACACCGAGGCACGTGCACTTAAATCCATTTTTAACAAACACTGGGGCATCATCAAGACTGATTCCACACTAGGACCCATGGTTGCCCCTAGGCCCAACATCACCTATAGGAGAGCTAGTTCCATGCATGATGCTGTAGTCAGAAACAGCCCTGAAATAACTAATGCCACGATTTGGTTATCAGGTGTCAAAGGGTTTTTCAAGTGCAGCAGCTGCAGGACGTGTAGATTTGTAGTTAACACCACCCAAATCACGGCAGAGTTCAGGAACAAACCCATAGTGATCCAACAAAAACTCACTTGCAGAACGGAATTCGCAGTTTACATTCTTACCTGCAGCTGTGGGCTCAGATATGTAGGGAGCACCAAGCTCCAGGTGCACCTACGTATCTTGCAACATATCAGAGCAATTGTCAACAGTGACCCGGCATATCCTGTTGCCAGGCACTTCAAAGAAACACATCATAACAATTTGGAACACCTTAAATACTGTGTAGTTGACTGCATCCCACCACTCAGACGTGGGGGCAACAGAGAGAAATTGTTAAGACAACTGGAGTCCAAATATATAATTGAACTCAACACCAAGGCACCGACAGGGTTGAACTTTAGTGAAGACCTTCACAACTTCCTGTAAAAAGAAGTTACTACAGTTGCGTTTATACATTTTCGCCCATTTGACTTCTAAAAGTCGGCTGATTTTTAGTTGGTTGTCCAGTTTTTAACCCACTGTATTTCATGTTCTCACGATTAGGAACATTGTTTTAACACACTGCTCCAGGCTCGCCTGATCTTGGAGCAACTTTAGGGTTTATTACTCACATATCACGGCACCTTCACACTTTTCCCCGTCCTACTTCACTTTTATCCAATATTGCTCATTAGTGACCCCATTGTTTAGTAGATTAACAAATTCACATCTTTTTGCCATCTAGTGAACAACACACACCACACGCAGACTTCGACATGTTACATATGACTCTTACAACACTTAGGCCCATCTTGAGTACCCGCACTTAGCGTACATAGCAACATGACTTCAAATGCGCTCTCGCTAAATAGTTAACCGCAAGGGCATTCACACGTAAAGGCTGCAATAGATGCGCTTCATCAACTCTTCCCCAGTTAGTGATGATGGCACACCTGGTTCCTTGTATTTTACCCGTGCCACATGGCATTCACAGTGGTTTTCAGGAACATATACTCGTGTTACCTCATCTAATTCTAGAAGAAGTTTCTATCACAGATACGTCTTGGGAGACTTATATTTTTATAACGCCCTTTTCCATACATTGATAATGCCTCTAACTTTGCCCACAATTGCTTACCTTTCAACACACTGCGCATCACTGGATTTACAGAATGCTGGGTCATCTGCTCTGTTATATAGAGCACTAGTCTTTTGTCTATGTCTGTCACTGTAGTTTGCTTGTCATTTTTGCGCCTAGTCATCGGCTGATGACAAGATGATTTTACTGCATGCTGCAAAATTGCCATGTTTTTGCCATGTCACAATAAACATAGAAAAGTCACTAATAGATACTATAAATACAATGTCCATTTTCAAAGCGCGCTATGTGATCAAGACCACAGGCTTGTGGTCAAAACGCGTCATCCTGACATGCTAAGGCAATAAACTGATTCATTGTATCTTCAACTGGAGTGTGTGCCCTTGTTTGGCCAGCTGCGGTCGTTCACTGGGATTCTGGTTTCATATATATATATATATATATATGCAACAATGTATCCCAACTCGTGAACAGAGGATACGGACGAACTCCACGGCAAATTGTTCAGCAAATGTTTATTTTAAAGTGTGCAGAGTGACTGTCTACTCGTTTCAACTGCTCACAGTAGCCTTGATCACGACAGTAAGCGCCATTTTTTTGAGAACTTATATAGTGGTAAATGCAAGTGATAAACATAAACAAAAGGTGCAATGGACATAGAAAACATATCCAATTCAAAGTGTGCACATACATTGGCATGAATTCTATTAAATACTAGCTGTGTTTACAGGGAGGAATATTGTAATTATAAACGTCTCCATAACAATGCATTTGAGAAATTCTATATTTAAATTTAGGAAACCCAAATTGGTACAACAAAAATATGTTGTTCTAATTAAAGAAAGGAAATGACCTACACATTGTCCCTTGTTTTAGTGGTACTGTATTTCATATTTGTTAAGCAAAATGCTATCAATAGTTTAAATAATTCAGTGTTTAAACCACAGTTGGTTCAAGATCCTCAATACCTCGAACAAGGGGCCTGGAACTATTCACAGACATCCCAACCTCATAAACGTTTAATTTTCAAAAGAATTCATGGGCAAGTGCCCCATGTACGCCATGTAGTGTATCTATATCACATAACATAAAGTGCACTAGTGTAAAATTAATCCAAAACAACAAAAGTATTTACATGTCCAGCTTGGGGCAGGAAAACCCATCAGAGCTCATGCCATATGGTATTGTCTCAAAATGATTGACAGATAAGGAATATATACCATCTCCTCATAGTCTCATGTATACACTGAAATGTAATAGAGAAGATAGCATGGAAAGAAAAATAGAAAGTATAATCTGAAGTTAAGAAATTCATGATTCAACGTAGCTCACACAGCGAGAATGATGAAACTAATGAAAATAGAAAACTCTATTCCGAGTGTTGCACAATGTGAACATGCTTACCAATTGATAGAAAGTAACCCCACATGTTAAGAGAGAGGTTTATCATGTGCTCATATTATTCTCTCAAAGAAGGCAGGTGTGTAATTCTTTGTCTATATTAAGACCCACAGGTTTCCTACTGTCTAGTTCTAAAATGAACCAGGTTTCAAGTTTTCGCAGTTCTTTTTCCCTGTCCCCTCCTCTTTTCTTTTTAGGTATTTGTGCCACACAGCTATATCTCAGGGCTGTGGGATCACCGTGATGGATTTTTTCAAAATGGCGGGCAACAGGGTAACTGCGATCTTTGTGTATGATGGCACGGATATGCTGTAATATTCTTTTGTGTGCTGTCAATGTGGTGCTGCCTACATAGATTTTCTTGCAGGGACACAAAAGAATATATACAACATAGTCTGATTTGCATGTCAGATTGCCCCTTATTTTGATGACTTTCTTGAATGGTGTTTCTATGCAAGTTCGATTCTCACCATTCCTACATGCCTTGCACTTAAAGCACTTTCTGGAGCCATCATATTTCATCAACCAAGATTGGGGTCTAGCTTTTCTTTCAAAATCACTTTTGACTAGATAGTCTCTCATTGCCTTTGACTTCCTATAGGTAATCATAGGGCGTCTAGGGATTAATGAACCTTTGATTGGGTCTTCTCTCAGAAGATGCCAATGTTGTGACATGATCTGACGGACCTTTTGGTGTTCCTGATTGTATGTGGTTATAAATCTGGGTATATCTGTGGTGTTCATTCTTTTCATGCTGGTTTTAATAGGATCATTATAGAAAATAGAGAGGGACCCCTTATACCAAAGGAATAGGGTACTAAACAACATGTCAACAAAAAGTGTTTCCTTTGGGAAGAATGCTATAATAGTGCTATTAACTGTATAGCCTATGGTATTATGACTAGATTCCTTACTATGAAGCTCACTCGCAAACATTCAGCCAATTCACACACTGAGAGAGAACAGTATAATTTCACACCCTAAGCCCCTTTTCCCCACAAGTCAAAAGAAATTTGTATAAAAAGGAATTTGTATAAAAAAGACAATTTTATTTCTCTGCTGTCTTTTCTCCAAACAATTTCAAACAGCTTGACAAAATGACAGTATACAATATATATATCACAGTATCATCAAAAAACAAGAAGCATGAATACAAATTATCATTAAAAACAATTCATATAAAAACCAAGGAGAGTACACATAAAAGACAAAAGACTATGTCATAGAATGGCCACATCCGTGATTGTTTTGTTTAAAGGAAGGGACCCGATACTCTACAGGGAATAAGCATTCAATGGTCCCAATTCCCTTACAGATTATGTCCTGTAGTGAAGCGTCGACGCGTTTCGATGGTTTCTTTATATAGCTATCTTTTTCAAGACCGAGTCATAGTACTCTCACACCCAATAGATAAAAACCTGGAACAATTCGAACCACCTTTTATTGTAGTCAAGACACACACACGGCGCATCTAAAATAAAAAGAAGTCTGATAGAATCCTAAGGGCATCCGCCTCTGTCTGTCCTGTTGCGATATAATAGGTAGTATGTAGACTCACTCGAACGTAAGCGTAGCAAGACGGAAGGACAGCCGATTTTCACAATAACCCTAATTATAAAAGGGATCTATGTCGGGGCTACCAGCGACCAATAAGGTGCATTCATAACTATCTGTCCTCCGCCGAAAAAATAACAATAATCACCAAGATCCTCTAATTTTATCTCCTGATCAAGGATATCGACATTGACGAATGATATTTTATTGACACGTGCCACAATTAAAGGGCAACTCTTTATTTTTATGATCCAGAATTTTCTACATACTACCTATTATATCGCAACAGGACAGACAGAGGCGGATGCCCTTAGGATTCTATCAGACTTCTTCTTTTTATCTTAGATACGCCGTGTGTGTGTCTTGACTACAATAAAAGGTGGTTCGAATTGTTCCAGGTTTTTATCTATTGGGTGTGAGAGTACTATGACTCGGTCTTGAAAAAGATGGCTATATAAAGAAACCATCAAAACGCGTCGACGCTTCACTACAGGACATAATCTGTGAGGGAATTGGGACCATTGAATGCTTATTTCCTGTAGAGTATCGGGTCCCTTCCTTTAAACGAAACAATCACGGATGTGGCCATTCTATGACATAGTCTTTTGTCTTTTATGTGTACTCTCCTTGGTTTTTATATGAATTGTTTTTAATGATAATTTGTATTCATGCTTCTTGTTTTTTGATGATACTGTGATATATATATTGTATACTGTCATTTTGTCAAGCTGTTTGAAATTGTTTGGAGAAAAGACAGCAGAGAAATAAAATTGTCTTTTTATACAAATTCCTTTTTATACAAATTTCTTTTGACTTGTGGGGAAAAGGGGCTTAGGTGTGAAATTATACTGTTCTCTCTCAGTGTGTGAATTGGCTGAATGTTTGCGAGTGAGCTTCATAGTAAGGAATCTAGTCATAATACCATAGGCTATACAGTTAATAGCACTATTATAGCATTCTTCCCAAAGGAAACACTTTTTGTTGACATGATTGTTTAGTAGGATCAAACAGTGCTTTTACCCTGTTTATGCATCTGGTTCTTTTGCAGGCTGCATTTAGGATATTATCCGAATATCCTCTTTGCTTAAACCTTTTTAGCATTTCATTTTCTGTAGCAGTATAGGATTCAAAGTTGCTACAGATTCTTTTGGCTCTGTATAATTCCCCGAAGGGAATGCTTCTGATGAGTGGTGCTGGGTGAAAACTATTGGCATGGAGTATTGTTTTGCCTGCAGTGGGCTTTCTGAACACCAAGGTTTCCAAACCACTGGGTCCAACCGTGATGCGGACGTCCAGAAAGTCCACTGTGGTGGAGCTAATATTAGCAGTGAATTTTAGATTTAAGTTGTTCACATTAAGCTCCCTAACTAACTGTTTGGCCTCCCTCTCTGTGCCCTGCCACAACACAAAGAGGTCGTCGATATACCTTAGCCATAAAACTGTATGTTGTAGCCAATGTTCCATGTCTTTGCCGCCAAACACCTGCTCCTCCCACCAGCCCATGTGAAGGTTCGCATAGCTGGGGGCGAAGCAGGTGCCCATCACGGTCCCCCTCTGCTGTTGATACAGTTGTTTGTCAAAGATAAAGATATTATTAGTGAGACACCATTGTGTGATTTCCAGAAGCATATTATTATGCAAGGCAAATCCCAATGGTCTCATGCGCAAGAAATGCTGTACTGCCCGTTGGCCATCTGTATGGTGGATGCTAGTGTACAGGGTAGAAACGTCCAGTGTTATTAACAACATATCGCTTTTCCATTTGACATCGTAGATATATATGTGCTTTTTCACTTGCTTATATCTTTGGTGTCGCATGACGATTATCCACAACATTTTCCCAAAAACGTGTCATAGTAAGTCTGTTGTGCATGGAAAGTTTTGGGGTAATCCATAAAGCGGGGGCCGAGAAAAAGAGGAGGTTTTTCTAATGTTAATTTCCATGGGGAAATTTTGAACATGACTACAGCCCCAACTGCTAGACAAATTACACCAAACTTTGCAGAAAGCTAGCTCTCCAGTAAGAGTGCTTTTTGTTATTTGGTATAAATCCGTTCAGTAGTTTTTGACATATTGAAGAAAATCAAAATTTGTATATCTAGGGACGAGAACTCTCGACGACTCCTCACACCAGCAGGGATGCTGTGATTGGCTGGCCACAACCTGCATAGAAAGTTGCGGCTGCCATTTTGTTAAGCGGAGCACGGTCCCGGGGAATGGAAATATATCTTGTAAAGTACATAAGGGATCAGGGTAGAGAAACCCTGGCCCCATGGGTGCATTGTAGGAGTCTTTGAGGGACCCCTTATGAGTTTTAAAATACCAGAATTTTTTTTCCCATATGCGTGGAGTCACAGACCCATTGCAACGCTCAACGTGGCCCCCATATAGCAACGTAATGGAGTCGCAAACCTTGGCAAACAAAAGAAAAGATATACATTGACAGACTCACTCGCACACTAACGCATACATTCATATTCAGAGACCCACACAGAGTCATCCATCCACTCAGAGACTCATGCACCCACTCACAGACCCATGCACCCACTCACAAACCCACTCAAACTTATGCACCCATTCACAGTCCCACTCAGAGACTCATGCACCCAATCACAGACCTTCTCAGACACTCATGCAGCCACTCACACACCCACTCAGAGACTAATGCACCCCTTCACAGACCCACTCATAGCATCATACACCCACTCACAGACACTCACACACCCGCTCACCCTCTCAGAAACCCAGTTGAAGACTCATGCACCCACTCACAGACCCAGCCAGAGACTCATACATTCACTCAGAGACCTAGTCAGAGAGTCCTCCACACATTCACAGATCCATTCAGAGACTCATCCACCCACTCATGCACCCACTCACAGATCCACTGAGAGACTCATGCACCCACTCAGAGATTCATGCAACCACTCATAGACCCACTGAGAGACTCATGCTCCTAATCACAGACCCAGGCAGAGACTCATACACCCCCTCATAGACTCACACAAAGTCATGAACCCACGCAGAAACCCACTCAGAGACTCATGCACTCACTCACAGACCCAGTCGGAGACTCATGCATCCACTCATAGACCTATTCCTACACTCTTGGAAACATTGTTTTTAATTTGATTGTTTTAAAATTATTTTATAGTGTGCTTTATGGTTGTGAAATACCAAATAAAGGCCTTTTTGACTGACTGATATAGACCTATTCAGAGAGTCATCAACTCACTCACAGACTATAGGAAAGTGCCTCTTTTGGACATGGTTAGCCCCCACTTTTTGCCTGAAAAGTAGTGTAATTTTGACTGGAAGTGCAGAGGGTCCCTGCCAACCAGGTCCCTTGTGCCAGATCTCCCTCCCCACTTTAGCTCACATATTATGGAACATATAATCCCTAGTAAAAAGGTACCCCTGGCACCAAGGGCCTTGTGGTTAAAGAGGGTCCCTAATGGCTGCATCACGTTTATTTTTTTGTTTATTATCCCATTCCTTCTTTGAAGAATCAGGTGCTTGCTTAGAGTTATCCTTTTCAGAACTGCCCTTAGCTATTGGTTTCCCAAGTCTGGCTCCCAGATTAACTCTGCCAAGTGAGGCATATGTATTTTCGATAATCTTATGCAATTCTTTCTCCTGTTATGCAGGAGTGAATTCCCTCAGGCATTGGAGAATAGCCAGTGCTGCTGCGTCCGCTTTTATGTTACTCAACATAATGGCTGATACCTGGGCAAAATTGCCCATCAGTTTCAAACCCAGATCTAAGGTAGGCTATGGCCCTTACTCGTTCTGTATTTGCTTCAGTACATCTGGTATGACTGCTATCAAAAGGGTACCAAGTGTTCTGGTATATAGGGCAGCGAAGATTGTACCTCAAGTGACCCAATCTTCTATCGGGGGAGCCATTCCCATTGGCAAGCAAATTGTCAATATTCTGTGTTTTTTTCTGCGGGCCTGTATATGGAAAAACAGCTTCAAGCTGTACTGTTTTTTTATGCTATCCAGAACCAGATTTGCTCCTAGCTGGTGGGAACCTTTCCCATAACAGCATTTAATGTTTGTGGATGAATACCTGTAGTAGCCATGTGTGTTTGTGTAGCCTGAGCAGCCCCTGCAGGTTGTACTGTAAATGTTCTCATTATGTATTGTGTAAGATTTCTGTAAATTTTTACCAGATCTCTGTAAAGTTTGCGCATTCCTGCTGCTGTTAAGGCAGCAGCATCTGGATGCGGCATATATGATGCTAAGACTGGCCAAGTCTCTCCTTCTCTGCTGACCGGACCAAGTCTCCAATGTTTTGTGGTATGGGATAGGGCGCCTTTAAACCAATCAATGTGCTTTTGATAAGTTAATGGGACTTCTAAGTCCACATATGGGAAATAGTCATCAGATGGTTCATCATCAATGTATTCATGAAATAACGGTGTGTGCGCATCGGCAGGCAGGAATTTAACCCAAGAATAGAATACCTTTGTTCTGAATGCTTTGTGTGCCTCAACCTTGAAGGTAACCTCGCCACCCATTGCCGGGAGGCCATGTTGTAATAATTTCTTAGTAACTGCCTGTCTGCAATTTTCTGAAATATTTATTCCACCTATCTGTTCTTCAATGACCTCATCTTGTTCGGTTGTTGTTAGAGCAGTGGTATTTTAGCTAAACTTTTACAGAGATATGGTATACACAATGTGGAACCTCGAATCCTCCAAGCTTGATTTAACCTACAGCTAATACATAGGGTATACCTACTCAGCTGAGGTGGATTTGTTTCCCTTTCCACTACGGCCGTGTCCTTTAAAATGTGAGTCGGGGTCTCTGAGAAAGTGTTGGACTTGGCCCTTTCTGCAGAGTCATCCCTAAACTTTTTGCCTTTCTCCTAGCCTTTTCTCTGACGTGGTGTTGGTGGTTTTAGGCCTCTGGGCACTTTAGCACTGCTGTCCAGTGTAAAGTGCGTGCGCTCTCTGTGTTACATTTGATAATATTGGCCTGCCCTCCCATAGGAGTCCATTGGGGATTCCCTGATAAGTGTGTCAGTGGTAATCCCTGAGATGAGAGGAGCAGTGTGGTCGAGTTTAGTGTAGTTGGAATTGTAATAATAAATGCTGCACAATGGTGTGCGCAGATTTATTATGACTATTTTAGAAATGCCACTTGTAGAAGTTGGCCTTTCTGTGTGCTATGTGTCTGCCTGCCTGATGTGAATTGCATGTCTGGCTTTTGAGTGACAGGGGCTAGGGAGGTGTGTGTGGCTCCAGGAGGGGCAGGGTGAGTCAGCACTAGGCTTAATAGGACATCTGCCTTGGGAGTAGTGGGAGGAGTAATCCCCTGACCCTGAATAGGTCTGTGCCTAGCCTGTACAATGCTGGCTCCGCCCCCTGTGGTGTGTCTGATCACCGAGCCCCCACCTGACAAAGGGGAAGAGGAGCTTGGTAAACAAAGTGCTCCAATTCCCCCCTGAACCAGTTGCATCTGGTTCCCCCAAGCCCTGTGCGGCAGACAAAGAGAATCTGGGTATAAGTATAGGGGCTGTGACCCCATGAATGTGTGCCTGTTCCTGAACTTGCTGGGGCGTTCTGCTGCTGGGGCCCAGGAGGAACCGCCATGAGGGCTTGCCTCCCTGGGCCCAGCCTTGCCCCCTTGATCTCTCAGGACTTTTGCTGTTGGAGCTATGGCTCCTAGCGCCCCGAGAGCGCTATATTTTAATTTCCCAAAGAGAGGGGAGCGTGGGCTTCGCAGCGCGGAGCTGCAGCCCTTATGGAGGGAATCCCGACGTGGGGATTCCCCCGCAGTTTGCCACGAGGAGCGGGTGCCCACCCCGCCTCGATGCTTATTTTGACAGCGGGTGCCCTCCCCGCTTATGGCGTTGTTGGCGGGTGCCCACCCCGCTTATGTGAGTATTTTAAGTGGGTGCCCACCCCGCACTGAAGGAGCCGACACAAGTGAGCCGCCGCCGCTGCGAGCGGCGAAACAGGAAGCCAGGCGGCCTTGCCTGGTTGTGGGCGGAGCCACAAAACGGAAGGAGGAAGTCCGGAGCCTTGCGGGCTCCACATCGAAGTCCCGGGTCCCAGGAGGGAGCCCGGGTGAAGTGAGGAGAGGCCCGGTGCAAAGGACGCCAGGCGAGCTGGCACCGGATCGTCGGCGGGGCTCCCATGTCTGGAGAGAGCCCCGCATGCTGAGTGAGGGAGAGGAGGCGTCCGACCGGAGCCTCCAGGCCTCCCAGTGCAGAGAGTCTTCCCCCGCGATTGGAGAGCCCTGGTGAGTGGGGGCTCAGATTGGGCCGTGTCGGCCTCCGGCCACGCGGGAGCATATCGGCATTTGGGAGTCCCGGATTGGGGCTCCAAGGGCACAGTAGTGCCCGGGCTAAGTTTGCATTCAGCTGCCCCGCTTGACAGAGGGCAGCTGCAACGTTGGGGGCAATCTTGGCTCCACCGAGGCACATTGTCGGTGCCTGGAGCAGCGTCGGTGCTTCCTGGGGCCCCGCAGTGCCAGTGCTTGTTTTGTTTCCTCAGCTGCGCCGCTGTAGCGGGCAGCTGCAACGGTGGGCATATTTGTTTATAGAGTCCCAGTCGGGCTCTCAGGCACAGTCAGTGCCAGTGCCCACGTTTTGCTTCACAGCTGCACGGCAATTAGCGGAAGCTGCAACGTTTAGGCCATCATTTCTTTGGGGGCATTTTGGATGAGACAGAAGTGAGAAACACTCCTTTGCCCCAGCGCAATTGCGCACTTGTGGATTCTGCTGCATTGGCAGCGTGCCCTCACATTATGGACATAGGGCATTTGAGCCCTCTGAGAAGGCCAGTTGGCCAGGGGGACTGTGTGAGGTTGATAGGGCGCCAGGCCCTAATGTGATTTATGTGGTGCGCATGAGATGTGAGTTATGCACCCTGATTTATGCCTCTAATGATGTTTATGGTTATAAGGTTAATGCATACTGCGTGTATGCTGGTGAGGCCTAATGCGTAATGTGTTTATGCTTATGAGGTTTATTGCATAATGGGTTTATGCTTATGAGGTTTATTGCATAATGTGTTTATGCTTATGGGGTTTGCGCATAAAGTGTTTCACGCCTAATGTGATGCTGAGTGCATAATATGATTTATGTTGCAGGATATAATGCTGAGTACAGTATTTCGCCAGTCATTACTAGTTGTGTTCTACATTTATTATTTGTGCTTGTGATGGTTCTTACAGTGGCCCAATTGGCCCTGTCATGTGTATATAATCCACTGTAAATATTGCCTAGTGCCAGTTGGCACAGTGTAAATGTGTGATTATGTTTCTAATGTGTTTATGATAATACAAAGGCTATTTTTTTATATAACCTTGTGTGGAGTTTCTTTTGTGGTGTGCCTAGTGTGTTGCTGTTGTGTGTGTGTTGCGCAAACGCTTTACACATTGCCTCTGGGATAAGCCTGACTGCTTGTGCCAAGCTACCAAGGGGGTGACTAGGGGTTATCTTCAGCGTGTAACTCCCTTGCCCTGACTAGAGTGGTCGTTTCTGCCTGGCTTTGGCGCAAGCCTTAGCCAACCATAAATCCCATTTCTAACAGAAAGCATGACTGAACAAACTCAGATTTGACCCAGTGGCATAGGAAGGGCGGTGCAGTGGGTGTGCGCCACCCCGGGTGTCATCACTGAGGGGGTGACAAAATGGCAAAAATATGTTTTTAAAATAAAAAAATGTTTTTGGGGCTCACGACACTTTTTTGAAAAAATTATATTATTTAAAACGAGTTTAATAACTTTGTCTAACAATTAATTAACCTCAACAAGTCAACATAATACGTATTGAAACTTTTTAGTTCAGTCAACAAACGCAATGAAACGCGGCTGAACTCGACGCTGTGTAGTGGAGAGCGTATGGATAAGGAAGGGGAGGGGCTGTTTCTTTCCGCCGAAGTCTGTCTCTGCAGTTTGTACTCGAGCGAGACGTAAACAACCGGTGACTCATCACCACTCAACCCGCAACCAATCCTATCCGCTGCCGTGCCGGTCAGTCACCCCACGTCATTCTGTTGAGTTAGTTGTGCATTATTACTGAAGCTTATAAGTGGCGTGCTGAATTTATTTTTGTTAAATTTTTTAGTTCATTGATTCATTGTGATCATCCTCTTCTCTATGATATTGAGTGTGGTATGTAACGTAAACGTTATGATGCATGCTATTTGTTTGTATTTGTACGTTAAGCCGGGCAGTGGCATAGGAAGGGGGGTGCGGTGGGTGCTGGCCGCCCCGGGTGTCATCACTGAGGGGGGTGGGTGACAAAATGGCAAAAATATGTGTTTTTAAAATAAAATAAAAATATTTGGGCTCACGACACTTTTAAAAAAAATAATAATATTTAAAACGAGTTTAATAACTTCGTCTGACAATTAATTAACCTCAACAAGTCAACATAATACGTATTGAAACTTTTTAGTTCAGTCAACAAACGCAACGAAACCCGGCTGAACTCGACGCTGTGTAGTGGAGAGCGTATGGATAAGGAAGGGGAGGGGGTGTTTCTTTCCGCCGAAGTCTGTCTCTGCAGTTTGTACTCGAGCGAGACGTAAACAACCGGTGACTCATCATCACTCAACCCGCAACCAATCCTATCCGCTGCCGTGCCGGTCAGTCACCCCACGTCATTCTCTTGAGTTAGTTGTGCATTATTACTGACGCTTATAAGTGGCGTGCTGAATTAATTTTTGTTAAATTTTTTAGTTCATTGATTCATTGTGATCATCCTCTTCTCTATGATATTGAGTTTGGTAAGTAATGTAAACGTTATGATGCATGCTATTTGTTTATATTTGTACGTTAAGCCGGGGGTGACAAGAAATTTTCCGCACCGGGTACCACCTGACCCTGCTACGCCACTGATTTGACCATTAAATAAGATTTAACCAACGTTGGCTGAGCCATGTCGTGAAGTTCCTACTAATCCGTAGGATCTGTGAATTGTTCGGACAACATAAACTAGGGGCTTGGTGCCAAGACTGATTTCAGACACCCCCTTTAGGATATGTTGGCCTATAGTGTCGTGTGGTTTGTGGACTCGTGTGATTTGCATTGCTAAGTTAGCTTAGGCCTGGCTGCCATGATGCCTCTTTGCGCACCTTACTTTGTGCCCCCCAGCCTCTGCTATTTTGGGACTATCTGCCTTTCACATTCTTCCTTGTTGCTTTTGGGTTGCGTCTGAACATTGTGTACAAGGTCGGAAAACAATGTGCCTTGTTCTTGCTGATCTGGTCAGACCCTCGTAATTAGACATAACACTGAATGCCACTGCACTGAAGGAATTCGGGTGCCTTTAGTATTGTGATTTTCACTGTTGGAGACACTTGGAGAAAAACCTTTCCAGAGAGAAGAGCGGTGCTTGTCTGATGATGTAACCCATTGCATCTAGATATTGAGGTATGGGGGTCTGCCAGCCAAAGCCCAGAGGTCTTCTATTTTTCTAATAAACTAGATACTAGCACGGGGAGGGTGGTGTACTCATTTAGCTATATATATTGACAGCTTTATGAAATGCTTTCCCCGTTTATATTCTATGGAATTGTAACTATGCTTATTGTTTTATTCTTATGCATTATGCTGTTAGTACTGACACGTGTACTGTACCTTAGAGCACGTTAGTTAAAATAAACATTTTAAACTATACAGTGTCTCTTATTACGCACGTTGTGGACAAGTATGAGTGAGTAATGAAAGGGTGTCCTTGCTTCTGCGAGTCCTGAGAGAGAGATACCGTGTTCTGGGTTGTCTAATAATTAGCAGCATTGTTGCTAAGGAGACGCTAAAGCTAGTCGGATTGGGGTGTTAGGTGCTAAGGTATATGGTAGGCTCACCACTATATTCCGAGGTCCTATTATCCTGTGCATAGCTCTGTGTATGTACAGAATCCCTACAACATGGCGCAACCAACGAGTGGGCTGCTTATCTGCGAGATGCTTGAGTAGTTCTTGTGCTTGTCCACAACTCCCTTCACAAACGCTTCCGGAAGCGTGTGTGACGGTGATACCTCCTATATTGACGTTTTTATAGGTTCTTTCAAGCTTGAAGTTAGTAAAAGGTTTCTTAATAAATACCCTCTATTGTGCTGCCACATATTAGGTGTCGAAAACTTTTAGCCTTATAATGGCTGTACAAATTGCGGCACATAGCCGTGCTGCGCTCCGAGCTCACTTAACAGTGTATGGGGTGCCTGACGCGGGTGTCGATTTGATCTTTGTGGTACAAGCAGATCCAGCTTACCACTTTGAGGTGTTTTACTCTTGGGTCACTTTTCCTGCGGTCGATGGGGCTGATAATTTGTTCCATGAATATGAAGCCACCGTTGTTCCTAATAACTATAGACCGTATAGGAATCTTGAAGTACCTCTCACGGCGTGGCAACACCGTGTTTGGTTTGATGGCGTCCTCCCCCAACCGGTTACCGCGGTTCGTTTAGGCCCCTTATCAATTGATGGGGCCACTTGGCCTGTCTTGGCCGGGTATACTCCACATCCGCGTTATATGACAGTGGCAGTCGCTGAACTGCGTCATATGCATTCGTCTTTAATACGAGTGCACAGAGCTTTAGTACAATATGTTACAGGCAACATCCAGGCAGCCCCGCCTGGAGTTGCAGCCCATCCAGCTGGAGCAGGCGGTGTTACTATAAGTCCTGTCATGGTTAATTCGGTGATGGGCAAGCGCCCACCAAATAAGGACGATTTACCTTATTGGCTTGCAGAGAAATTTGACCAGCTGGAGGCAGTTTTTCCAAATACTACTCCTGTGGATAAACACAGGATTTTGACGATTAGTTTGCCAAAAGACTTAGTACCCGAGTTGACTGCATGCAACAACTGGGGTAGGGTATTCGCTGCAGTATATGCGAAGTGTTTCGGCACTCCTTCCATGACGGTTCTCCCCGCTGTTATTAAACGAGTACAGGATGAACATGGCCCTGAAGCGGCTGTGGAATTAGGGATGAGACTGGTGGGAGTGTTCGACGTAGTAGCTGAGTTGATCCTTGCGAATGTCAAGGGCGATGCAGTTAACTTTCAAGTAGCTAATGCTTTGGCTTTGGTCCCAGAATTGGACAGGCCGCGCGAGTTACCAAAAATTATTGCCCAGGCTTACAAAACAATTGGCCGAAATAGCCTGGGAGTTAAGCCTTTTGCTAAAATGCAAACTCAGTCGCAACAACAACCGAAAACTCAGTCTGAGAAAGATGAGAAACCAGTTTTTACTAAAAAGAGCTGGAGGGTGAAAAAACAAGGTAAGCAACAGACGAAGTCGGGGTCGCGAGGCGCATCCCCGGTTTCTGTTTCTTCTGAACGCACATATGATTTGCGTGATAGGGCGAGAATTAAGTCTCCAGAGAGATTTCACGTCCCTGATTCGCGTTCTCCTCGTTCTTTACAGGAACCGACGCCTTCGCAGGCTGGTGGAGGAGATCGCCAGGATAGAGGAAGGGGCCGAGAGGCTCCACAGGGGCGAGACCAACCTCGACAACAGGTCAGAGAGAAATCAGAAGAATTTCAACGTCCTCGCCCACAATTTCAGAAGAATACAGTTGCCGCTGTAACAGCAAAATATGCCACAGACGGTGAGAACGAGACTCCTGAATTGGACGTGGGCAGTGACGCTCCTAGACAGCGCCGCGGAAGTTACCATAGTGCGAGAGGCACTACGTCCTCATGTGGAGGCGACAGCAACTGAAACATTCGTTACTGTCGAGACAGCAGACACCCGAGTGGCACCACCTGACAGACTATTTAATATTGTCATTCAAATTGAAGGTGATATACAGCGTGTTATTAAAGGGATTTTTGGGAAAATCTGACCTCTTCATATGACATTTTGTTAGCAGAGGCGGATTGGCCGTCCCCATTCGTACTTGCTGCTCGTAGAGGGGAGGATGTAATCCTTCCGAGCTTTTCTCGACATGTCCCTAAGGATAAAGCGGGGGCTCTAGCAGCCGAATGGGCTGTGTCCCTGGCTCCAGCGTTATACCGCAACCATGTGGGCTGGGATGAAGAATCACCACCCCATGAAATACCTTTGCGTTCACTGCCACAGCCACAACCCCAATATCCCATTAAACGGGATGCAAAAGGCCCCGTTTCTGAAATTCTGACTCAGTTAGAATATCAGGGAGTCATTGAAACATGCATATCACCAATGAATAATCCCCTTTATGCGGTTTCTAAACCCGATGGATCGTACCGCTTAGTTTTAGATTACCGGCATTTGAACTCTCATTGTCGAACCTTTGCGGTGCAAAATACACATAGTTCTGCGCTAGTAGACAGTCTTGTTCGTAAGAAATATAAAACTACACTTGACCTATCCAATGGATTCTACACGCACAACTTGGCCTCGGAGAGTAGCCAATGGAGCGCTTTTACATCCGGTGGCAAATTATTCAAATTCCGGCGTTTACCTATGGGCTACAAAAACAGTCCAGGTGTATTCGCTGCCCGTGTCGTCTCTTTGTTGGACGGCATAGACCCAGATGCATGTTCGTACGTCGACGATATCTATCTGACAGACGACCAATTATTCCAGCATCTTTCAAGAGTGGACCGCATTATTCTCGAGTTTGCGGTTTTAGGTTACAAGTTTAACTTTGCCAAATCTCATATTGCTGAATTTACCGTTTTGTTTTTGGGCTATGAGCTCAACAATGAAGGTAAGGGCTTAGCCCCCATTTCTTGGAGAAATGCGCACTTTTGTGCCCTCCAACCAATCTGAAGAAGCTTCAGTCTTTGCTGGGTTTTCTAAACTTTGGGCGTACTTACATTCCCGAATATGCCCAGCGTATCAAGCCTCTTTATGCTTTGATACAACCTAACTTTTCGAAGTCTTGCTGGCTTCCTGAGCATAACTCAATACTGCAGTCCTTGCAGTCTGATCTACTTGAATCTAAATTCTTGTTGACTCGTGACAACCACACAAACCTGGTGATTAGAATCATTCCAGGGGCAGTGGGTTTCACGTACTTAACCTTTAACGAAGGTGACACAGTACCGATTGCATACAAGTCACATCTATACACCTCTGCAGAAATGCGGTTTTCCTCTGTGGAGAAAGTTTTGACTGCGGTGCAAATGGCGATTCTAAAGGAACGCGCACTGGCACAGGGAAAACGCAAGTGTTCCTAACTCTAAAGCTTTGCACCCCCGTTGGATACAATGGGCAACATCTTTGACATCTCTGGATGTCACCTTTATCTTTGATTCTTCGCTACAGACACAGGAGTTTTTGCAGTATGAATTCGTTCATCCTCCTCCTCTGTCTTTGCTACCACTTGAGGATTACGAATGTATAATCTATACAGCCGACCACGGGTTCCAAGCATGCTTATTCAGCGGCGTGTGCTATTGTTGCAGGTTCTTTTGTGAACGGAACGTTCAAATCAACTGTGGTGCACACTCAAGCACTGGGTGACAGTACTGCACAATTGGCCGAGCTGCGTGCATTGGTGCTAGCACTTGAGTTTGCAAATCCAGATGTGACGACTCTTATTGTATGTGATTCTTACTACTGTGTTCAGTCTTACAATGACAATCTATTCTTTTGGTCACAGAATGACTATAGAGATGCAAAAGGCAGCACAATCAAGCATAAAACGCTTTGGGTTCGAGTGGCAGATTTACAACAACGTCTGCCTCTCACACAGGTTGTACACACTCTTGGCCACCAGCGTGTGGGTGCACATGCAGTTGGTAACGGTTTGGCAGATGAAGCTGCCAAATCTGCAGTCGCCACGTGTTCAGTCGCAGCAGTTACCAGATCCATGTCTAAAATAGACACTGATATTCTAGCAGCTATTGCTGCAACAAAAGAGGGTGCTAATTACCCTAGGGGTTTCGCTTCTAAATACTTTTATCAATTAGGTCCCGAACAGGCTCCTTATGTTAAAATACCGGACGTTGGTGATCGGCTGATTCCCAACGCGGACTGCAGACTTTCCTTGATTACGGCAGCGCACGAAGGCATGGCGTCAGCTCATGCTGGAGTGTCTGCGACGGTTTCCATCTTGCAGCAGCGTTACTGGTGGCGTGGATTATATAAACAAACTCGTACTTATGTGCTTTCCTGTGATGTTTGTCAGCAGATTAAGCCTTCTACAGTTACACGACCACCACTGAAACCGCTCTGCATTGCAAACAGACCTTTTGGGTGTGTTTACCTGGATCACTGCGGTCCCTTTTCCTCTGACACTGCATATAAGTACATCTTAGTAGCAGTGGACTCGTGCACACGGTTCCTCTGGGTCTGGCCACAACGGAGTGCTGACGCTCGAAATGTCATCAGGGATTTGCGTGTCTTTGTGGGAATTTTCGCATGTGGCACCTTCCATTCTGACCAAGGTCCAGCGTTCGCCTCTAAGGCTTACAAGGACGCAATGGGTTCACTGGGGGTGCGGGTGAAATTTTCATCTCCATATAGACCTGAGGGTAATTCAATTGTGGAGAGAATGAACCGTGATTTAAAGCAATCCTTGACAGCTAGAGTCTTAGGTACTGGCAGGAACTGGCTGGCCCACTTGTATACCGTACAACGTGCACTTAATAATCTCCCTAGAAGACCTCTGGGTGGGCGGACCCCATACGAAATGCTCTTTGGCATAAGAATGTTTGTGCCTGACCTTGATGGTCTAGACATGGCGGCGCAATCCGCCATCTTTGATGTAGATAATCATTCTACTATGTTACAGGACTTACAAGAAGCCCGAGACAAACTTGCAATTGCACAGACACCTTCAGCCACAGACACTGCGCTGCAGATTCCGGTTGCCGGCTGGCTTCCGAAGATTGGAGAACTGGTTCGAGAGAAGGTGGAGAACAAAAAGAATTCGGCCCCTCTTATCGTGCACCGGTTCCAGTCCTTGGCTTGAAGGGAACTCGTACAGTCATCTTACCACCGCTTCCTGGTCGCAAGGAGAACAGATACATCTCAATAGAAAATGTCAAGTTACAACATCTGGCCGATCCTGAATAGTGTTACACCAGCGGTCTCTTGTCCTGTCATTTGCCGGACGAATGTTCTTGGCCCTTCTGCCCGAACGGTCACTGATGTTGCTTTTGAGATGGTAGATTTGCCTGATCCCCTGCAAGACTGCTCAGTTTCCCCCTGCAATGAGGAGACCGAGTATACTTACCCCGACACCGAGTCCGTGGCTCATTTGCCAACAACGCCACTAAGCCCAACACGTTATTCTTTTGACTCGGATTCTTCTTCAGCACTTGTCCCATCCAAATTCAGTATTTTTGTATTATGGTTCAGAGACAATTTTTTGATCCCCCCATGGACATACATCTGGTTGGTACTTTTCATGATTTTTTTGTTCACGTCCATTGGCTTTGTCACTGAGTTTTTTCTGCTCATCAATGGACATTATTTGCCGGAACGCTCTGCGGTGAACTATGTCGCTGGAACTTTGGCTCCTCATTCTTCCTCTCACATCATGAAGCGTGACCACACATTTGTGAACATTTCAGCTTTCCCAGTTGCTGATGGCATCGTATGGGTTGCTGTGAACTACCAAAATCATGGACCGACCGAAATCGTTAATGTACCCAATGTCCTTCGTGTTTCAATGGGGGACATTGTAAAAAGTAATATTGTTTCTGATGATTGGGATTTGCATGCAGTCGAATCGTTATTTACTGATTTGAGATATGCTTCTTTTAATGCCGAAGATTTGTACATGAATTCTGCAAATTATGCCGAGTTATATTGTTACCAGCATTGGGGCAACCACTTTCTCCACAAACCAAGTACCCTTCGGGGTCCTTTTAATTACACCCAGTGGGAACATTGTCCTACCCCTTTGCCAGGTAGCTCCCAAACTCTTCGAAATAAGTTTACTTATTTTACAGATTATAATAGATCTAATCCTGGTTCCTATTATTTTAAATTGAACTCCTCATCTACTCAGAAAATCATGTTGACCCACACCAAATTGCTGTATTCGGGTTCCTTTTTGAACGCCTTAGCCGTGGGTGGATATGACTATTGGCGGGACACCATTGACTTAAAATCTATTTGGGGTTCAAAAGCATGGCAGGTACAGGGAATAGAAGCCTTGCACCGTGCTTGCCTCATCCCGGCCCAAATTTTGTTTTTAAATCGCTCCATATTTCAGACAACATGTTGGGGTTTGGCTACCTCCAAACAGTTAAATGCCCCATCCATTCCTGTATTATCTTCCACTCCTAACGAGAGCTTGTACTTTAACATGTCCCTTACAGATTTGCAGGTATTATTTCAGAATAATTCTTTTAATGTTTCTGAGATTGTTCAATCCCCCTGGTTGTCGTGGCCCATAACGTCTGATGCTTGCCAACTGCGTTTTCATGACAAGGATCCTGGCTATAAACAGGATAGGCCGGACCCCAGGTTTTCAGATTCACGTACTGTTACAACATATTCTGTTGGTAAATTATGTAAGCAGTGGTTGCAGCACTCTTCTTTAGATTCTGTTAAACAACATTTAACGCTCCTATCAGGCAACATTGATCTGTCCGACTTTGTTCTAGGGCCTCGTGGCCCTCGACCTAAGAGATTCATTTATGAAACTTATAATGAACTCTGGAAGCTTTCGCAGATTGAAGCTGCTTCCCGTCTTCGGGAAATAGATCAAGCTAATTTAGAAAAGGTGCTTGCTGTTGTTGACAATAGTATAAATACCCTGTCTTCCCGCATTTACACATTAGAGAATATTATTTCCTCTGTTGTTGATATTGTACAAGATGATGTTTCTGTGTTGTATCATGGGCAAAATCAATTGCGTTCAGTAATGCAGTTTGCATGGACTTTGCAAACGCTTAAAATGGGGAAGGTTCCTTGGCATTTTTTGAACACGTCTGCCTTATTTCTACCTTTTAATTTAACTGATAAACAGCAGTTCATGTCCATGAAAGATGCAGCATACACTCTGTTACATATTGAAAAGATAGAGCCTTTACCGTTCTCTGTAGCGGAACTAGATTCTGCTGTGTGGCTAGTACACGGGGTTATCGCTTTACCTTTTCCTTTGTTTGAATTTAGTTCGTGCATGAAACATTATCCTGTTGGCCGCTATCAGCCTTTAGGCAGTGCTTTCCTGCATGAACTTTGGTCTCTACCTTTCGTTTATAAATGCCTTAAGGATGGGAGGGAGGTTTTTCTCACGGGGGAGTTGTGTGATTCGACTGTGGGTCATTCTCTTGTTTGTAAACACATTACATTGCACGGAGCTTGTAACGTTTCGGCTCCGAATCTTGCTTGTGTTTTGAAAGGCATTCCTGCTCCTGCTATTTCTCCTACTTTCACTGTGCTTGCGAATGGTAGCTATCTTCTTCTGAATAATCAGGATTGCTGTGGCATGCTGGCCGGCATACCCTATATTGTAACAGTTTCTCACAGGGTTGTCTGCTGCAAAAATGTGCTTTTTCCTCCCCCGCATGGCATCGTAGATAGTTCCAATTGGCCTTCCATTCCGACTTTGAAAGCAGATTTCAATAAATTGAGCAGAATAAAGGCGCTATTATTGAATCAGGAGGTTATGCTCACATCCGCCCGGGAGACGTACATGCTCCAGGTGGCGAGTACCCACAGTGAAATTCAGGCACTTCTTAACACAAACCTCCCACAACATTTCGGAGAATTAATTCACTGTGTTTTTAATGCTTCACGCACCGAAGGCCTTGTGCACTTTTTTAAAGTTGTGGGCTCTGGCCTTGTGACCTCTTTTCAAACTATCTTTGGTGTAATACCCGCTTTTATTCATTCCATTTTTTCCAGCGTCTTTGGTGGCTTTCCATTGATCATCGCCTTAGCGGCTGGTGTTTTGCTTTTGGTCTGTGTGCTACGTAATGGCTGCACTTCCTGGGGCCCTCCTCGACCACGGTCGACTCCTGACGCTCCGTGAGCGCATCCTCGAAGCCTTCGGCGTCCTGCCATTGGCGACTCTTGGTGTGTCTTATGGACTTTCTTTTCGCTTTGCGTATTTCACTTGTGTGCAACCTGTGATGTCTTGCATCCGCTGTCCTTTCTCATGGACCTTGGATTACTGCCTCTCCAATACGTCTCTGGCTCGCCCGGATTTTGTCCAGTTGGTGGGTCCCTTAGAGGCCCATGAGCAAGACTGTTCCGGTCCTAGCTATATGGAGCGTGCGGCTGCACTTGGGATTTTGGCACAATGGGATGTCTGGGCGGCTGCTCAGACTCTCCTACAACGTAGTTATATTGAGTATCACGCAAGCTGTCCCGCATTGCTGTTCGCTGCTCCCTCTTACGAGGAACATGAATGCAGTTTTGATTTACTGGACTGGATGGCATCTCTTTTTTCTGATGATTCCAATGATGTCCTATTGGAGGTTGTAGCGTTTTTCTGCACCAACACTTTTTTGGATTAGGGAGTCCTCACTCCCTGGGCCTTTCTGTCTCTATATTTTTGTCTCTCTCTCCTGCTCCTTGACTTTTGATTGCACCACTTCAGTCACGGACGTTGCAATTCTGCTCCATCTATTGGAACTGTGTCATTGACTTATGTCTTCACCGATGGACTGACCAGGGGAGGGTGTCGTGTGGTTTGTGGACTTGTGTGATTTGCATTGCTAAGTTAGCTTAGGCCTG
Source organism: Calotriton arnoldi (assembly GCA_963921515.1). Classification (NCBI taxonomy): domain Eukaryota; kingdom Metazoa; phylum Chordata; class Amphibia; order Caudata; family Salamandridae; genus Calotriton; species Calotriton arnoldi. The sequence goes on from CAWUFW010010892.1 coordinate 489,369, forward strand.
GCTGCCATGATGCCTCTTTGCGCACGTTACTTTGTGCCCCCCAGCCTCTGCTATTTTGGGACTATCTGCCTTTCACATTCTTCCTTGTTGCTTTTGGGTTGCGTCTGAACATTGTGTACAAGGTCGGAAAACAATGTGCCTTGTTCTTGCTGATCTGGACAGACCCTCGTAATTAGACATAACACTAAATGCCACTGCACTGAAGGAATTCGGGTGCCTTTAGTATTGTGATTTTCACTGTTGGGGACACTTGGAGAAAAACCTTTCCAGAGAGAAGAGCGGTGCTTGTCTGATGATGTAACCCATTGCATCTAGATATTGAGGTATGGGGGTCTGCCAGCCAAAGCCCAGAGGTCTTCTATTTTTCTAATAAACTAGATACTAGCACGGGGAGGGTGGTGTACTCATTTAGCTATATATATTGCCAGCTTTATGAAATGCTTTCCCGTTTATATTCTATGGAATTGTAACTATGCTTATTGTTTTATTCTTATGCATTATGCTGTTAGTACTGACACGTGTACTGTACATTAGAGCACGTTAGTTAAAATAAACATTTTAAACTATACAGTGTCTCTTATTACGCACGTTGTGGACAAGTATGAGTGAGTAATGAAAGGGTGTTCTTGCTTCTGCGAGTCCTGAGAGAGAGAGAGAGATACCGTGTTCTGGGTTGTCTAATAATTAGCAGCATTGTTGCTAAGGAGACGCTAAAGCTAGTCGGATTGGGGTGTTAGGTGCTAAGGTATATGGTAGGCTCACTACTATATTCCGAGGTCCTATTATCCTGTGCATAGCTCTGTGTATGTACAGAATCCCTACAACAATAGTACAGCCAGCTCCCGATGCCACTGTAACCCCCCCTAACCTACCAGTGAGCAAATGGTTTCTGTCAACCACTGAACATGACAACCCTGACCCCTCAGGGATCGTGGAAACAGTACAGAACTTTTCGCTCAGTCACTTGTACTCACTTATCCTCAGAAACATATACAGAGAATACACAGTGGGACATTTTCAATAATATTTATTGAACCAACGTTACTCTTGCATAAAATACGTGTGCTGCAATAATTAGTAGACAGAAGCAAATAAACATGATTACAAGCAGTAATAGCGTAAATAGTAGATATAGTTCTACCATGGTGCTAAACAATATATATATGCAGGCTTATAAATAAGGCAGTAATCTAACGCACTCCTACTAAGCGAACCCTACTCTAAGTGTACCTAGAGTATGTATTGTACTGTACTGTAATTGCATTTATATAGCTCGTACTACCCCTGATGAGGCGTCGAAGCGCTTTTTCGGCAAGTAGCACGCTACTCCGGAACCCATAAAGGATTAGTGTTGAATTAGTATAGTGAAATATGAAAGTAATTTGAGTGGTGGATAGGTTAGTCAGTTATTTGGATTCAGAAGGATAGCGGAGGGATAGAAGAGGGAAAAAGGTTTGCATTTATATAGCGCTTGTTGCCCCTGATGGGGTGTTGAAGCGCTTTTTTTCGGCGAGTAGCACGCTACTCCGGAACCCATAAGGAACAGTGGTGAATTAGTATAGTGAAATATTAAAGTAATTTGAGTGGCGGATATTTATCAGTTATTTGGATTGAGAAGGATAGCAGAGGGATAGAAGAGGGGAAAAGGTTTGCATTTATAGAGCACTTGTTACCCCCGATGGGGTGTTCAAGCGCTTTTTTGGTGAGTAGCACGCTACTCCGGTACCCATTAAAGGATTAGTGTTGAAATAGTTTAGTGAAATATGAAAGTAATTTGAGTGGTGGATATGTTAGTCAGTTATTTGGATTGAGAAGGGTAGCAGAGGGATAGAATAGGGACAAAGGTTTGCATACATATATAGCTCTTGTTACCCCTGTTGGGGTGTTGAAGCGCTTTTTCGTCGAGTAGCACGCTACTCCGGAACCCATAAAGGATTAGTGGTGAATTAGTATAGTGAAATATGAAAGTAATTTGAGTGGTGGCTTTAGTCAGTTTTTTGGATTGAGAAGGATAGCGGAGGGTTAGAAGAGGGAAAAAAGACTTGCATTTATTTAGTGCTTGCTACCCCTAATGAGGTGTTGAAACGCTTTTTTCAGCGAGTAGCACGCTACTCTGGAACCCATAAAAGATTAGTGGTGAATTAGTATAGTGAAATATGAAATTTGAGAAGTGGACATGTTAGTCTGTTATTTTGATTGAAAAGGATAGTGGAGGGATAGAAGAGTGAAGGATTTAGACTTTTTTTTTGGGAGGTCATAGCAGTAGTGGGAGGCTTGGGATGAGTAAAAAGGGATGTGGAGGGGAAGAGTCAGAGGGAAGAGTTTAGAAAGGCTTGTTTTGTGGGATCAGTATAGTAAACGAGGTGTCAGATGGTGCAAGAAAAGGTAGAGTAGGGCAGACTCTAGAAAGGGCTATTTTGGGGATCATAGTAGTGGTATGGGGTTTGAGATGAATGAGAGAGTGGATGTAGAGGATATATTGATAGAGGTATAGGGCGAGAAATAGGGTAGTGCATTGGAAAGAGTAGTAGAAAGAGGTTTGAGATGAATCAGAGAGTTGAGGTAGAAGATATATTGAGAGAGGTATAGGGTGAGAAATAGGGTAGTGCATTGGATATGCTGAATTAGAAGAAAGTAATAAATATATAGATCCATAAGTACATGGAAAGCTTATAGATGCATAAAGGAAGTAAGTATATGTAGATTAAAGATATTGACAGAGGTATAGGGTGAGAAATAGGGTAGTGCATTGAATATGCTTTTTTTGGGAGGAAAGTAATAAATATATCGATCCAAGTCCTTGGAAGGTATAGAGATGCATAAATGAAGAAAGTATAAGTAGCTTAAAGATGCATTCGATAAACTCTGGTTTTCAAGTGTTGTACTTAAATGTTTTTTTTAAACATAATTATTCTACATGTTTATACAAAGCAATACACATATATAGGTACATATTTATAGTACAAATAAATGCTTATATATAGAGGGATATGCAGTATATTTCTGTTTGCGTATGGTGCTTATGTTGGGAAGAGCCAATTCTTGAGTAGTTTTCTGAAGATAAGGTGGTTGTCGGTAGATCTTATGTTGGGTGGTAAAGAGTTCCATATTGTGGCTGCTTGAACAGAGAAGGATGTGCCACCCATGGTTTTTTTCTTGTATCTTGGGATTTTGAGGTGAGGTGCCACTCTAGAGCGGAGGTTCCTATGATGAATGTGTTTAGTGATTTTATTCCTGATGAAGAGCGATCCCATTCCATGTATCACTTTGTGGGTGATACAAAGCAGCTTGAACGTGGATCTTCTGGCAACCGGTAACCAATGCAGGGCTTTCAAGGCAGGGGAGATGTGGTCTCGCGGTTTGATATGTAAGAGTAGTCTGGCAGCCGAGTTCTGAATCCGTTGTAGTCTTTTCATAGTCGTTAAAGGTGATCCGTGATAGAGGCTATTGGCGTAATCGAGTTTGTGCAGAAGAAGGGAGATGGTAGCTTGGACCTTGTGTGGGAATCCCAAATGGGGGAAGATTCGTCACAGAGTTTTTATAGTAACAAAGTTTGATCTTGCTAGTTTGTCCACTTGGGAATTCATCGATAGCTTGGAGTCCATGGTCATTCTGAGGTTTCTTACTTCCTTCGATACTTTAGGCGGTGATCCCAGTTCCTCAGGCCAGGCGGTAAGCGGGTCATAATGTTTCCAATCGCCACACGTGAGTATTTCTATTTTGGAAGCATTCAATTTGAGATGGCTCTAAGTCATCCATTGATCCACGGCTCTGAGACAACTGAAAATTGGCGAGTTTCCAATGTCTTTGGGGCACTCCTTGTTGAAGGAGTATTTGTGTGTCATCTGCATAGTTATAGCACGTGAGGTGAGATTGATTGATCAGTACCAGTAATGACTTCATGTATATGTTGAAAAGCATGGGCAAGATGATAGAGCCTTGAGGGACCCCAGCTTTTGTGGACTACGGTTTGGACGGGAAAGGTGGGGTATGGATGACATTAGTTCTATTTCTAAGGTAGGACGTGATCCAGTCTAAAGCAGTCCCCTATATGCCGGCTTCGTAGAGGCTTTGAATCAGAATGTCATGGTCAACCATGTCAAAGGCAGCTGAGAGGTCCAAGAGGAGTAGTGCAGCAACCCCGTTTCAGTCAACTGTGTTCTTCAGGTCATCCCAGATGGCAAGGAGGGCAGATTCTGTGCCTCTTCCCGGACGGAATCCTGTTTGAAAGTATGGCATTCTCTTCAATGAACTGTGGCATCTGGGCGAACGCTCCTTTTTCTATCAGTTTGCCCAGGAAAGGTCAATTTGTGGTGGGTCTGTAGTTGTCAGGGTTCAGCGGGTCCAAGTTTGTTTTCTCCAGTAAAGGGCGTTTGTATGACTTTTTGAGTTCTTCGGAAAATATTCCGGTAGTTAAGGAATGTGTAGGTGTAGAGCCAAGAATCCCCGCAAGGGACGAGCCAACCCCATTACCTGATGGGATTGAGTGAAGGACCCATTATTGGTCATGAACTGGACACCCCTCACGAGATGTCAGACCGCTGCGTGGTGATTTCTCAGTATGCAGGGACTCTCGGTGTCAGCGGAAGTACCTTCTCTACTAATCTATCGGGATGCTCACCTTTTATAATAAAAAACAGAGCCTTGCGATGTGCGCATAGATTAGTGATGTTATGGATATGTAGATAGCCCTGTCGCTCCTTGGATGAAGATAGTGATGACTTTTATACGTAATGCAAAACGAGACCTTGTACATGATGTTCAGGGCGTTGTGATAATGTTGCATAAAGCTAGATGTGAAAACAAGTTTAGTTTCAGAGAAACTAATCCAACATGGTCGTGCATGCAAATATGTGCAAAAGGTCACAGCTGGAAATGTTATTTGTGAGGACAATGTAAGAAATAAGCTGCTTCACTACATGGGCCTTACTCAGGAATATATCACCACAAACATGAAATCAGTGGATTTGCGTCTGCAATATCCCTGACAATTGACTAGCCATACTGCATGCATTTCGTAAAATGTGATCTATCTGATTAGATGCTCTTGTAACTACGTATATGTAGGGATGTAAAATAAGAATCCTTGGACATATGAGCAATGTAATGTGTAAGAAGACAATAACTAAACTAACCTCACACTTTCTTGAGATGAAACATTCTGAAAATGACTTCAAGTGGATAGTGATTAACAAACCATATATCCCAAAAACTGTGAGGGATATCAAGACACTTGTATTCCAACGAGAACAAAGATGGATTCACAGGTTGCATAGCAGTGAGAAAGGACTTAATGATGCTATCCCATGGCATCACCTGAATTGCACCCGTTAGACAACAAGTCATCACTCCAGTACATCAGGAGACATTAGTCTTTCATTCATGCGAAACCACAGTGGTTTGTATTGAATTCAGAACAACTAGAAATGAGACATGAAAGAAAGAAAAGTCTAAGTGAAAATGTGTGATGTGATATAAGAATGTCGGTTTGATATAATACTGTGCCCCGAGGACATACACAGGAGAACAGGGTATTCAAATGTAATCAATAAATAGGCGAATGCATTTTAATAGAGAGACGAGAATTCCAAGATGGCGGGTGAAGTGAGCAACCAGGAAGTCTGGTTTTCACTCTAGCAACCGGCAGCGAAGTATAGAGGAAATCATATGACTAGCAGGAGCCAGACATGAACATTTAAAAATGGGGCCTCCGCGTTGCGAAAGATATTGTCGGAAGGTGCAGAGTGGCATGAATAGTAGACATCGGACCTTGCTGCAGTGAATAGGGCTAAGCTATGAATAACTGGAGCATGTCATAGTGAGGCAGGAGGTTGAAATACATGAGTCAGAGTCCGATCACGGGCAGCCGAGTACGAACAGAAATTTCCCCTTCCTCTTCTCTCTCTCTCCAATTATTTTTCCACCCGGGGGGGTCTACGCCATATCAAAAATTGACTTGTGTGTATAACTAAAACACGGTAAGGAGGGGGTAATATGAATAAAGAAAATACCCTATGAGAAATAGGAATGCGCACAGTTTAATTTAACAATTGAAAGCTGGAAAGATTGAAAAGAAGGCAAACAACCATGGGGCTTACAGTACAATCTAGAATGGAGTATTGTAGGGTATGATTTGTTGTGCATTCTGTATAACTTTCCATACATTCATTTAGAGTGTGACTACAGGGCGCTGCCCCTCTCTCACCCCGGTTTTGGAAATAAAGTCGGGTAAGAAATTACATTTTTATGATCTCTTTTTTATAATGAGCTGAGTGTATCACACGTACGCACTGTGTTTGGTGGCACTTTTGGGTGAGTGCAAAATGAGATTGTGATGCATAGAGTCGCATCCTGGTGAGATAAATTACAGGCATAGGGATGAGACCTACCTATTGAGGAAACTATATTAATAAGCAATATTTGTTACTCTTGAAGGTACTTCCTGGGAGTGTGTCTACAAAGGGCAAGTATTGCCACATGTTAATATAACCCCTACCTTATGTCATTGACTAGGATGGAGTGTAAAAAAGGGATCTGTATCCCGACGAAGGCCATTGACCCAGTTGGGCATTTGTCTACGGCTAAAACATGTCGATACCAGCAGTTAGGGTAACGGGGAAGTTGTTTGTCTGATATACCCAAATAATTTTTAGTCCTGCCAAGGGGGGCCAAGAATAAAGTTATGGGGCACCCTCTTAGACAGTTTTAATCACTTTTTCTGCAATAGGGATCCCTCTAGAATCTTTCAAAATATGCGCTCCACCCTCAGCGCTGGTCTGCACCAGGCTGTGTCAGCGGCCCTATGATGAAGCATGCCACTATTTGGTGAGTGAGGGCAATATGAAAAACCCAAAGGGCTTTCCAGGGAGGTTTAACTTTTCCCCATAGTCTGTTCTGTTTTTCATAGTCCTTCTCGTTATGTGAGTTAAATTTAGAGATCCCACCAGGTGGTTCTCCACCAGAGAAATTCTGTGGTGGTCCAGCCACTTCCAGAGACACAGCCTCCCGGCATAGGACCTAAGACCTCATCCCATCCCGCTTTTTGCAGTACTACACGGCGGCGCTTTTGTCCATCAGCACCTGCACCAACATTCCTTTGATGGTCAGCAGCAAGCAACCCTCAACTCCAACAAATTGATGAGAAGTCATCTCTCTGCCAGAGACTGAAGGCCTTTGAATTTCCACCACTCTAAGAAGGCCTACCCAGGTGACCCCCCTTGGAAAATCAGGTTGTTTTGTGATAGGTAATTTTGATGTCTCCTCAATACGTTTTGGGCCCTTGCCTGTCGCGGGTACTTGACTCACCCACGCGAGTGAGGTACCATTTTTCTCTGAAGACTTTGGGGAATGCGGGGTGGGTGGAATTTGTGGATCCACGCAGATTCCAGAACTTTCCCACACAGAAATTTGAGAAGTATTTGATTTTTTCGGCTAAATTTGAGGTTTGCAGGGGATTCTGGGTAGGAAAACGTTGGGGGATCCACGCAAGCTATACCGCGCTGGACTCCCCTGGGTGTCTAGTTTTCAGAAATGTGTGGGTTTGGTAGGTTTCCCAAGATGGCTGTCGAGCCCGGGGCCAAAAATCCAGGTGACCCCCCCTTACAAAACCAGGTTGTTTTGTGATAGGTAATTTTGATGTCTCCTCAATACGTTTTGGGCCCTTACCTGTCGCAGGTACTTGACCCACCCATGCGAGTGAGGTACCATTTTTCTCGGGAGACCTGGGGGAACGCTGGGTGGTAGGAAATTTGTGGATCCATGCAGATTCCAGGCATATTTTTTGGGTGGGTGGGGGCATTGGCATACCCATTCTGGGCAGCCCCCACCCCTGAATTTTGAAAAAAATGCACCCCTGGTGCCTAGTGGGATTCTGACCCCCACGAGGGGGCAGATAAGGGGCTATTGCCCCCATCTACCTCCGGGGGGGGCAGAAAGACTGTGGTAATTTTTTGAGTGTGGGGGCATTGGCATGCCCATTCTGGGCAGCCCCCACTCCTACGTATAAAAAAAAATCCCTGGTGCCGAGTGGCCCCATCTGCCTCCTGGGGGGGCAGAAAGTCTGTGGCATTTTTTTGGGGGGGGCGGGGTGGGGGCATTGGCATGCCCATTCTGGCCAGCCCCCACCCTGAACTTTGAGGGAATTAAATCCCTGGTGCCCCGGGGGGGGGGGGGCAGATAAGGGGCTACTGCCCCATCTGCCTCCCGGGAGGGAGACAGAAAGACTAGCATTTTTTTCTTTGGGGTGGGGGCAGTGGCATGCCAATTCCGGGCAGCCCCCACCCCTATGTATATATATAAAAAAATCCCTGGGGTCTAGTGGGCTTTCTGCCCCCCGGGGAGCAGATTGGGGGCAGATTGGGGGTCAGAAAGGCTGTCTGGCAGAATTATATGGGGGGAGCAAAGACCCTTGCCCAAGGGGCCGCTCCCCCCTCCCTAGTGGCTAGTGGGTGGATCCCTGCTTGGGGATCGCCCTCCTGGGGCAATCCCCAAGCAGGGATTCACTAGGGAAGGGTACCATTGGAAAGAGGAGATTCTCCCCTTTCCAACGATACCTCTCCCATGTTTTTCGGTGCTCGGGGGGCTGAGATAGCCCCACAAGCACCAAAACTGTGAAACTGAAACTAAGTTTCAGTTTCGTTTTTATTGTAATGACAATGCGCGCGATCGTCATTGCAATGAAAACACAAACCATGCTTTGGGATGGTTGGGGAAGGTCTTCCCCACCTCCCAAAGCAAAAACAAGCATTGGCATAGCCTATAGGTCTCGCCTTTGGGACCTTATAAGTATTTAGCCATGCAGCACATTATCCTGAAGTTTCTTTCCCTTAAACTTCTAAGTGCATTTTACATAAAAGAGTCCCCAAGGCTAAAACTGTCTATCTAGAATTGTCAAGAAAATATTAATAACGGATACCAAACAATGCTATCGTTTACAGGTAAATAGAATGACTGCAGTGAACCTACTCATTAGCCCCAAAATCCCCCTCGTTTTCACTTAAACGTCGGCTCCTGTTTGCATGTAAATGTCCACTATTTGGATTTAATCGCCCTCCATTTAAAAGTGAAATAGTGGTAAATAAGCCTGCAGCACTCGTGGGAAGTTGATCCTAACGCCCTCCCACTTGTCAGGTCTTGTGATGTTCTCAGCCACTGCTCAGCGTCACCAGTGGTAACTCACTCAAGGCTCACGCCCCAGGCCGCCTCACTCATGACAAGCATCACACCTTGGACCTATACTGTAAAGAGTGAGATTACTGCACACTGGTATTTTCACGACGTAGGTGACATAAATTCAGGCCACGCCCACTCACTTTTACAGTGCTGCACTCCTAATGACGAATCGCATTGTCTCCCCTCAGAGTGGCTAAGCTTGAGGTTCACTCTTGACTGAGTCTGTCTTAATTGCTTCCTTGATTGGGCGGGGGGGGGCTCTTGGGGGAGTTGTTGCGTTAGTTTTTCATTAAATCATCAAAGTTTTTCCAAATTCCTTTCACACATGCATTTTCCTGCGCCCGTAATCATCGCCCAATGTTTGTTCAGCCTCCCTGCGCCTATGCAGTTTGAAGCACCAGTTGCTGTGTTTCACCCCCCCCACCCACCTCAGTTTGGATTTAAGTTACCTCCTCCCCACAGTGGTGTGTGACAAACATCCGACCACACATACCATTGGCACGCACACATAAAATAAATTAAAACAAACTGACGCTTTCAATGCTGTGCCACAGAAGGGGCCAGGTGGAAATGTATTCAGCTCATACTTATAAACGTTTGTAAAGTTTCGTTTTCTAGTGTGGATCACCGTGAAAAACAGAGTAAAAATGCACTTCTGGAGGGCGAGAAGCCCCGAAAAAAAAAGTTTAAAAAAAGGGAAATTCCCATTTGACCTTTAGAAATGTTCCCGCCCACCCTTGCAATACAGCCCCTGCTGCTACTCCGCATTTGTGTCCACGCCCCCCCCCCCACCCCTAGTATGCATGCCTGCCACAATCTCCCCATCATCTGTCCTGGGCCGTGCCTGTGTTTACTCGTCATTATCTGCCCTAGCCTGGCTGCGAGCTACTGATGCGACCGGTCAGCCAGCAGCCCCAGGCCAGCACATACCAGTGCTAGGCGGCCTGCTGTCCATGCAGTCTGAAGGGAGAGGTCACAACAAGCTAGAGAAGGCATTTAAGCAGAAATTAGGAAAATAATGCCGTGGGCATGACGAGTTGTTTTTATACAGTGCTTGAAGGCCCACTGTAATAGCCAAGCGCTAAATCACCGGACGGTACTTTTAGCAAATATAATGAGATATCTGTTGCAGGCCGGGTGGGCACTTTTAAAAAGAAGAACCCGCAAGAGTGGAGTTTTAATAATGAATTGTGCGACAGCCACCAACTGTTGCCGTTCAATCCGAAAGGACCAGTGCGATTCCATCTTCAAAGAGAGGTATCGACCCCCCACACCCTCTCCTGCAAGCCACCCCAGGCGCCTTACAAAGCTGGACCCCAAACAGATCCCCCAAACCTCACAGGCCCATATGCCCCATTCCGCAGTATCTGTGAAAACAAACCGCAAGACGCGACAGCTGACGTGTGCAAATAAAACACGACTGGAGCCCCAATGTGATGCCCAAGGCTCTTTGTCATCGAGCACCATCCATTGTAATTATCGCTTTCAGCATTTACAATTGTGCACTGCCATCTAGTGGCTTCAGAGAAAATTCGTCACATTTGTTTTTCATTAGCTTCTGGGATCTGCACGCATTTATTTTTCAACTGAATGCATCAGTAGACGAGCGAGACTCGCACAGCGTTTCCCTTGCGGGAGCGAGCAGGGGCACCATCTTTTTGCAAGATAATTACAAACAGATGTCGCCAAAGCTCGCTCCCGCAGGGAACGCTAAACGTGCACGTGTTGCAATTGAAAGCAATGCAAAGCGTGCACGTTTTGGGCAAAAAGCCGATTGATTCCAAGAGGTCCCCTGCTATGCAGCGCATGCGCGCTGCGTAGGTGAGACCTAAAAAGGGGGAAATCTCTCTGCTGTTTACAGCAGAGGGATTTTTTGAAAGTGTGCTCATGACGGAATGGTTCCGTCATGAGCACACTGGAACTTGTGCTCATGACGGAACCATTCCGTCATAAGCATGGAAGGGGTTAAAGCAGACCATGTAACAACACAAGTAAAAGGTCCAATCGTTATGGGAGGTATCAAATGCAGACATGCCGGTACCAAGGAAGGACTAACAAGCCTAATAACCACTCGGAAGCCAGCGTTTATGGACAATGACACAAGCCAATAAAAAATATGGGCGGAAAGTGTGCGGCGCTTCAAAGCCATACTCCACTACTGCATGCCTCGCAACAGCACATCGGCTGCCCAAGCTCGACCTAAAAAAACTTGCAGGATCCGCATTTGCCACACGTCACTGGACTTGAGTTAAAAGGGGACCCTAGAAGGCCACTCGGCACAGCTGCTGATCGCCAAATCGAATAAATGCTGCCATCATCTAAGGCATGGAAAATAGATTAAGGGTGGCTATCCCCTTGGAACTATAGAGTCGTTGACCAATTAATATCTTCCCTATCTTGGACTGTGACAACCGCATGCTAAATAGAACTAGGTCTGCATTCTGGGGTGTCCTCTGAGAGTTTGGGCCCCCTTAAGTCTGCTAAAAAAAAATATAAAAATACTGGGCAACCTTGAGGGCGAATTAATAGCGGGTGGGACAACTGCGCGGATGGTAGGGGTCTTTCATCATTATAACTGATTATTATATGCATTGATGCAGTCAAGGGCATTGTGAACCCCTCGATTTAGCAGCTACAGCGGGGGTGGAATTCTTACGGACCTTTTCTGTCTGCTAAAGAGCAGAAAAAAGCTCATAATATGTCAGACGAGAAAGATAAATTTAAGAAACTGGGGGAAGGGCACAGAGGATAAAATTGGAGAGTAAGTGTAAGCAAGGAAGAAAGATGGGTAAATAAGTAAAAGAAGGAAGCAACTTTGGGGGAAGAGTAAAAGAAAGGAATGGTGGTACAGAAGGAAGGGTGAAAGGATATATAGGTGAATGGATGGCTGAAAAGATGAATGGATGGTTGAGTAAAAGGAAAGGTGAGTGTGACTGGATGGATGGGCAAAAGGATCAACTGATGGTTAGATAGATTTTTTGAGGGAAGGCTGTCACAGGATGGGTGGATGGATGTTTGGAAAGGCGCACACATAGATGATGGATGTGTGAACTGATTGTTGGATGGGAAGGGCCATGGATTAAGGGAATAGTGAATGATGGATGAAAGAGTGAACGGACGACAGAACAGAAAGGTAAAATGGTGCATATCAGCGGGTAGATAACATGCGCTTGTGCAGAGTTCGCGTTATGTAAAACTGCAAAATTCAATGCGTACATCTGGCATTGTTTGATAACACCGAAAATGACGGAAATATAGTCCAATTCGGCAGGCACGTTTTCTGGGCGTTTTGTAAGACAGCCCCAGGTGACCACTGATGCTACTGCACAGCACAGTCAGCACGGCTGCCTCAGACCATTTTGACGGGTGAAAACAATGCGGTCACAGCTGAATTGCCAAAACACACAGAAAAAGTGTTTTTTTCGCCTTGCGTGTCCCCCTCCCCCTCTCCTCCCCTGTTGTTCCGCGTGTGCCTCTATACTAACTAGCTTCTTGAAGTCAGGGGTGGGGAGGGGTTGAATGTGTTTTTCAGTGGGCGCCTCTTTTCCGGGCAGATTCCTGGGGGGTCTCTCTTTCAATGAGTGCCTCGTTACTGGCCAACTCATCTGAGGCGCTGTTTCTCCTCGTGTGCCTCTTTGTTGAGCATCTCCCCTGAAGGGCTATTTTCACATTATGAGCCCTTTTACTCCACAGTTCCTCTGATGGGATGGATTTCCCTATGTGCCTCTTCACGGGCCAGCTCCTTTGAGGCACTCTCTCTTCCAGTGTGCCTCTTTACTGGACATCTACTTTGAGGAGCTACATACGCAGTGCGGAGATCAATTACCACATTACTGCATTCTCAACGAATGTTCTAAAACTCGCTATCACAAATAATCAGGTATTTCTTTATTTATTGTATACAAAAAATCTATTAAAAGCAATCTACAATTTGACCATGAATCCGTCGTTCTAACTTTGTAAAACTAGAAAAAGAAGTCTGGAGTCGGTGATCCACAGGGAGACGCGCGAGACAGAGCCTGCTGAGTGACTTATATTTGGGAGACTCGCTCAAGACTGAAAGTCTAGGTTAAAGCAGAGGCTTGAATCTCAAAGTCCACACACTATTTGATTTATAAACATGACCCAAGTGAGAAATTGCAAATAGAATGGATGGATTCTTATATAAACCTAGAGGTGTTGGTAATTACTGGTCACAACAAATTGTAACTCTGATAAACATGCAGAATTTAGTTAGAAATTACTTATTAAACCTTGAAGAAGGGGGACCACACCACGAAACGTGTTAGCAGTGGCCTTATGACTGTGACCTTCTGGCAAATAAGTTTTTGATAGTGGGAGAAGGCTAACACATAAGGACCCCAATGTGGACATTGTCTTTTAGCAAAGAAACAGAACATAAGGAAAGGAAATGTATATGAACTCTTATCTCAAAGTGAAACTCGAGGACTGTCATCACAAGCCTTTGCAATGCAATAGGTCTCGCACGCGAGTTGAAGCTATTGGCATTGTAAATGACAATGCCTATTATTTTTGTTTTTTAAAACAGAAGTAAAAGGCATTGTCATTTACAATGCCAATAGCTTAAACTCGCGTAAATGCGAGACCTATTGCATTGCAAATGCTTGCTTAAGTTTAAAACTGAGTGCGGTGCCGCTTCAAGGACACCGCACTCGTTTTTTTTTGTTTTTGTTTTTTAACACTGAGCGCGGTGTTCTTGAAGCGGGCGTCACGCTCAGTGTTAAAGTAAAAAAAAAAGAAGAAACAGAGCGGTGTCCCTGAAGCGGGCACCGCGCTCATTATGAAAGTTAAAGAAAATAAATAAATAAACAGAGCCCAGGGAGCCCAACCAGGGGTGGGCTCCCTGGGCTGCCCCCCAACGTGTGGACAGTGTGTGCTGCCCGGGTGGGACCGGGCACCCCAAACCAAAGAGCATAGTGCAAAGCCACACAAAAGATTAGCAGCAGCGGCTCTCCCCAAAACAGTGAGAGAGCAACTCATCTAAAATGTACGCGCTCGCCAAGGAGCGCCCCATATTGCCCTGCGAACTTGCCTTTTTTCACCAAGAATACCACTCATTTTTAGGTCGAGCCTAGACAGCACATGCACTGTATGGAAGACCTGTTGTAGTGAAAAAGGACTTCACTGCCTGCTGCTTTCCCATTGGTTCAATGCATTGTCTCGCCTCATTGCTGCTTCCTAAATGGTTCACGGAGCGATACATCACTTCAGTTTTGCAAAGAGCAGCACCGACCAACTACAGTTACTCTCCACTTGCATTGTTCATCTGTTTCTCAGAAGTACTCTTTTTCCTGTTTCTGGTGCGCCATGACCATGGCGCCCTTCACTGGCCGCCATGCACATAAGTTTAATAAGCACGGGTGCCGCGCAATATGTTTTAGAATGGCTCCCACTTTTGTCTTTTTTTATCAGCAGGTCACCCTTCACGAGCCGCTATGCTCATAACTTTAATGGGTCCGTTAATGTCTTTTTTTCTATCAGCATGGCGCCCTTCACGGACCGCCATGAGCATAACTTTAATGCGCACAGGTGCCGCGATGCATGCTTTAGCACGGTGCCCGCTTTTGACTGTGTATTTTTTTCTCTTCCCATATCGAGGCTAACGCCGGGTACCGCTCCCTTTCCATGCTCCACGGTTAACAGCGCCTCGGCCATATTCAGTATTCAAAGCAGCCAGAGACAGCTGCCGGGCCCAGATTGAAGGAAGCGGTTCTGCTTGACCACTCCAGTGTCAATTGTTTATTGGGGCTGGCTGCTGCTTTAGGGACCGGCGGAGGCGGCAGCTGGGAGAAGCAGCAGCAATGCCAGGCCAGCCCTGAATTAAATGCCAATTGCTCGGCTGGAGGATCCCTGGCCCAAAATGTACGTGTAAACAGTGAAGTTGTTTCTCCAGTGCTGAAAGGGGAGTGGCTTGTTTTTTTCTTGCCATGTTTTTATGCTCATTGACGAGGGCAGTTTGCAGTACATGGGAATAGCGTTTTTGTTATCTGTGATAAAAGTACATTTATTTCCGTTTTCTTGTAGTTGGTGGTTGCAGCTTGACAGACGAGTTATTTATTGGCTTAAAGTGTGCTACATAAGCTCTTGTCAGTGCTTTTTAATATTCAAAGTTAAAACCATCAGATCTTTTCAGATGGCCACTCCCATGTCATAATAATAATAATTTTAATTTGATGGAAGTGAGTAGCCAGAAAATGACCTATGTATAGCGTGAAAGTGTGCCTTATTCACAAGGCGGCATTAAGCCACGTTAAGTGGGTTAACGCCGCCTTGTGAATAAGGTGAAGCCCCTATTGCCACCACAACGTCGAGAAAAGTGACGTGGTGGTGATAGAGGCTTGTAAATATGCCCCAAAGTGCTTTTAATTATCGCTTTCTTCAATTTTCTGTTTTAACATGCAATTTGACTATCTATATGCTTTTATTATTAAAGAAGCACAATGCTTTAAGGTTTTATATTAACTATAACTTCGTATCATACATTTTAGGAAGCTTTGTAGTCACATTTAGGTTTGGGTAGCAACACCACCATTTTACAGGCTCACGTCTTTAAGTTCTGTACAAGGGCTACGTTCGCGGTGCAAAATGTTATTTGTTATTGTCCGCTTAGCGAATGAGCTATCATAGAAGAATCAACAATAGCAGGTTGACTGTGACTTCAGCATGGCAACATGGGTGATGTTTATTCCAAAAAGACATCACTCCCTTGTTTAGTTAGAGGAGCATTTTGCTGGCACTGAAAAGTCACTCCATGTCCAGCTGAGTCTTGTTTACCTCTTGCGATGAATGATTCCCAGCTCTCCACCAAGACGGGCACCCTGATGACACTTACCCACAGGTAACAGGCGAGTTAGATCACCCTACAGGGATTCTAGCAGGTACCCTAGGCTAGGTTAGGTAGAGCTAGGTAGGAGTACAATATATTACAGTACTTATATGCACACACATATTCTCTGTAACAGCAAAATGGTTGAATCGTTTATCTTCTTCAGCATTCTTGTAATGCTGATCATGTTATTCTGTTTCCTTCTGTTGGTTATTGCAACACATGTTTTTTATACAAGAATCACAGTGCTTCAATAAATATTGAAATGCCATGCTGTGTATTTCTTTGGGTATGCATGAGTTACCAAACAATAAGGTTCTAGATCTGTTTACACAATTTCCTTGGGGAGTCAGGGTTGTCATGTTCTGAGGTTGCATAATCCATTTGATACTCTGCCAGTTTAGGGGTACAGATTGAGCACTGTGAACTAGCAGGACTAAGGCCAATATATTCTGATGGTGTGCGTAGAATCAGTCTTGACCAGTTTTGACAGTTATGTAGTCCAACAAACGCACAGTTTTAACTGAGAAAGTATAAGCTGTACGACACTGAGAGAAATAGAGAGAGGACTGCAGGTCACAGGAGGCAGCTTCACAGCGTAAAGGCCAACATTACCAGGGTTACAGAGAGAGCGCAAGAGACAGACAGAGAGTACTGCAGGTCACACGAGGCAGCTTCACGGTGTAAAGGCCAACAATACCAGGGAGAGAGAGAGAGAGACAGAGACAGAGAGAGAGACAGAGAGAGAGAACTGCAGCTAACACAAGGCAGCTTCACAGCGTAAAGGCCACGAGGCCAACATTACCAGGGTTCCTGAGAGAGCGCAAGAGACAGACAGAGAGTACTGCAGGTCACACGAGGCAGCTTCACGGTGTAAAGGCCAACATTACCAGGGTTACTGAGAGAGCGCAAGAGACAGACAGAGAGTACTGCAGGTCACACGAGGCAGCTTCACGGTGTAAAGGCCAACAATAACAGGGAGGGAGGGAGGGAGGGAGAGAGAGAGAGAGAGGAGAACTGTAGGTCACACGAGACAGCTTCACAGCATAAAGGCCAACATTATCAGGGTTACTGAGAGAGAGAGAGAGAGGACTGCAGCTAACACAAGGCAGCATCACTGCGTAAAGGCCAACATTACCAGGGTTACTGAGGGAGAGCGAGAAAAAGGGTTGCAGGTCACACGAGGCAGCTACACAGGGGGGGGGGGGAAGAGAGAGAGAGAGAGAGAGAGAGAGAGAGAGAGAGAGACGGCAGGTCACATGAGGCAGCTACACAGCGAAAGCTCAACATTACCAGGGTTACTGAGAGAGAGAGAAAGAGAGGACGGCAGGTCACATGAGGCAGCTACACAGCGAAAGCTCAACATTACCAGGGTTACTAGGAGAGAGAGAGGGGACTGCAGGTCACATGAGGCAGCTTTACGGTGTAAAGGCCAACATTACCAGGGTTACTGAGAGAGAGAAAGGACACATTACCAGGATTGTCGATGAGGATATAAGACTGAAAGTAACATGTGACAGTCTTACAGTGCACAGCACACCATTACCAAGGACACCAGAAGTAATAGCTTACTGCAGGTACCAGAGTGCAACTCACTGATGTACAGGTGAACAATAGCAGGGGTACCGCAAGTGGAAGAAGACTGCAGTTAACCAGGGGCATCACGAGTGAAATAGACAGATACACCCTGACAGACAAGTACATATAGACATCTCTTCAATTCCTTTGTAACAATTAAACAACTTCAAAGCTCAGTGTAGTTTTGAATATAAACAATTTATTGTTTTGTACAAATTTATAAAATTAGCTCAAAAGTCTCTTCTGCATAATAAGACACAAGTAATATATAAAAACAATACATTATTAAAAACAGTTAATTTCAAATCACAGAATCCCGTTCCACAGAAGTATTTACATGGCTTTTATAAATATTTCAAGACATGTATACAAATTAAAATAAATGGCTCCACTTTTGCAGAAAAAAAACCTGTGGAAGATGCAAAAAGCTAACACCCAAATCCCTCGAGTTCCAGTGTAGGGGTGAGAGTCTGTAGCGGGGATTTGTCTGCATGCCGCTGCACCTCATCACCACAGATACTGTGTGCAGAAGGGTTGAAAGCTTGACATATAACAGAACAAACATAAATAAAACTACTTATTTGTCCAGCCAGTGGTGAATGCCACTGCAGACACCTTACAACTACTCTAAAATCATAAAATCTTTAGCAATGTCTGAAACGCACGCTACTGTTAGCTGCACACATCGAGTACCAAACTACTTTCAGGATACAGTAATATACGTAGGGTCTGAGAGGTACCAACTTATGTCACATAAAATGTTTTAGATCCTCCCTGGTACTTTCAAGGACAAAGCTCAGACTTCTCTATGGCTGATGCTAGATTCATTGAGTGACATCTATTTTCAACAGTGATGTCATAGTCTTTCATCAAGTGCCGGAAGTGATGTTGCAGTCTGACTTTGGTTTGTGAAGTAATGTATCTGTCTGATTTCCTTTTGTTGAGTGAAATCCCACTAGGAAGCAGAACTTGCATCAGAGCTATGTTAAACGGTACTTAACAGAACCTCCTAACCCGCCCCATAACACCCCCTAACCTACAAAAGAGCTACATAATGGCACAACTTCAGAAAATGAGGAGTCACATAAACCCTGGTGTAAAAAGTGAAAAAATACAGCAGTGCAAGTTTGCCACAGGTGCCTGGTGGGTTTTTTTAAAATCAGATTTACAAATGTGTTGAAAAAATGAGGTACAAGGTGTGGTAACAGTGTTTGTGCTCCTTCTTGAAGCATTTTTCCCTTGCTTTTACTACCAGCTAACAACTGGCAGTAAAGGTGAGTACAAACACAGAGCATCACAATTTGCGCTCCGTTCTTAATCAGAGGCAGTGCAGAAGTTGAGTAAAAACGTTTAAGCCAATGTCTGCAAAGCAACCAGAGCCTAAATAACCCCGTGAACATCTACGAAATCAGCAGATTTTAGTTTGCGATGCACACCTTCTTCAAAGGAAACTAACATTTAAAAGTTTATTAGAACAGGACGGTCACAGTTTCATTTCTAAATCACTTCAGTCAACAGTGTGCTGCTGTCAGTAGAGGACTGAGCGATTAAAGTCCAGTAAGACCATGATGTACAGGCAGCTGGCTTTGTTTACTCACTGTACAACTAAAAACAGAATACAGTGCACAGGGAGACTTTGCTGGTAGACAAGGTGGGTGTGTACCTGAGACCAGGAAAATATCACACACTTTTATTCCAGTTAAATGGCACAGTGATTCACCGCATACAAATAATGTTACCGCACAGAGTAGGTTTCCTCTGGAAGCCAAGAGTGATCCCATGCGGGAACATTTAAAACACAAAAGGGGCAAATTTATCATGGTATCATATTTGTGACGCACTTTCGCCACGCAAGGTGATACAGGACGACACCTAGAATGAGATTTACTAAGCCAAGCGCTGCAACCTTGCGTGGCCCTGCGTGGCTTGGTAGTTGCTGCCTTCCGTCACTATACCCTGTGAAGGCATTCCCTCTGTGGAGCGTGGGTGTTCCCACCCATCCCACCCATGGATTTTGGCGCATTTATGCCTTCCCATGGGAGGCGCAAGCAGGAAAAATCTCATTATTTCTCTTTGTTGTTTCCTCTTTCTAAGCGTGCTGCATTCTGTCTTGGAAAGAGTAGAATGCTTCTGAGGATTGCTTTATTGCAGAAAGTGTCCCTTCCTGCACAAAAACAATCCTGCCCTAACGCAGGCACAAGCAGCACACTCTGCACCGTGAGAACAGGAATGCACCATTTAACGTTAAATATGGCGCATTCCTGCCCTCTCCCTTTCACGCATTGCAGCACAGCAAGGTGTCTTACTGTGCTGCATTGCAGGAAAGCATGATAAATCCGGCCCTAAGCATTTTTAAGGGGATTTCAAGGGGATTTTCGTCTCAGTGGGGACACGAACACCTTGCAGAAAGATTGTGGGCTTTTTACAATATTTGCCTTGAGGATTAGTTTCATTTTTTTTTATGACGTGCTAGTTTTTTGCCATTTTTACAAGACTTGTAGCCTCCAGTTTCCCAGAGGAACAAATGGAGATTTCATTGTAATGTCACAGGCTCCGGTTTCCAGAACTCTGACGACGTTTAAAGCAAATATGTAACAAAATATCACAGAAGACTTCCCTCTGTAACAGTGCACTGCCTTTATATACTTCTAAAACTCTGAAGTAGAGCAAGAGTTACCCTGAGTGTTGTAATGACGTGCACTGCCAAAGAAGTGTACATCAAAAAAGACAAAGGATATTTGGTAATATTTTTGCCACGGAAAGTGGTCAAAGACACATGGGCCCACACTAGTCTGGAACACTGAAACAGAGAAAGGCGTCCATCTTGGAACAGCTTTGTTTCCACTTTTACTCAGTGGGAGGTCCTCGGACAAACATAAAAATAGAATTACCCTCTCTTTCTAAGATGGCTGCCACGGTTACATGGGCCAAGCACGTGGTCTTTCATTATATCCCCCGTTTCTTATTCTCCAACTAGACAAATAAAGATTGCATGAAGCAAAGGGATAATTTTGTTCTACAAAGAGACCTTTGTGTGAACAGGAAAGCATTGAGTTTCCATTGCTGGCCCCAAACAGGGCAGTTAGTAAACAAGAATTGCAAATGAAATAATAAACTATCTATGTAAGCCCATTTGGTAAAAAGCAACAATCAGTACCCAAGCACATCAATAGCTGCAGCTCTCTACACAAATTCACATCACGAAGAGTAAAAACCAAGCATGGAATTCAACAGTCAGGTATGCTTGCGCGTCCAGGGAAGTGCGCATGCGTGCGGAATGTAGCGTGTGCATGGATAAGATGCACAGGCAGTGGAATAATCTCAAGATATATCTCTACTCAAGTGATCTAAACCTACACGTGGCACAGGGTGATTGACGTGTTTAGCTGTCAGTGCAGTGCATTCTGGCATTTGTAGTCTTGTCTAATGCGTTGGTAAGCAGCCTTGAACATAACTGATTATACTAAAAAGGCAGCTGAAAACAGGTGCTCTTTGGCTTATATCCTGGCTTCTTTTTCACCACCACCTCTCCCACTCCCTCCTAGCCCCACCTTCAGATCCAGGTTTTGTAAAGCACACAATTTTCAAGATGTTCCCATTACAATAAAATATCGTCTATAAAGCGCTTCGAGTGCCTCGGAGCCGCCTGCAGTAATTCACATTCGTCCACTTTCACAGTCACAGGAAGATATTTTTGTCATTTCTCCTTCTTCCTGTTATGGTCGTGTTGCTTCTTTTGTGTTTCGCAATCCTTTGAAGGAGTTACGCCAACAGATGATTTACCAAAGTCCCTCTCTTATAGTCCCTCTCAATCAGGGTTTTCCGCGAAGTCGATTTTGAACAAAAAGTGTACTGTAATTAAACATGAAATCAAAGCTTGAGACCCCAATTCTAGCGAAAAAGCACAATTCACTAAAAACTCCCTGCAAAGTAAGTCTGAACTCGCTCGCAGGCTGCATTCCATGAGATTTCCAGATGGTGCCGTTTGCGGCGCTGCACCACCAGTCTGACTGCATTTCTCCTCGCTGCTGGGGCAATGGATGTGGAGTCTGAAGAAAACAGACAAAAGCTGCCACGTACCTCAACGTGATTTCCCCAAATTCCAACCGTTTGACCATCCCACCCCCAGAAGGCATCTAGGCCGCCTCGTTGCTTCTGCTCTCGGTGTATTTTGCATTTTGTTTCTTCTCTCTACTTAAAACCACATCCAGGTCATTGAATACACAGCAGGAACGAGGCACTCTTCTGTCCCAGATGTTCACTTTTGATCTTCAAATGTTGCTAGACGTGCCTTCTCGATTCCAGGAAACGTGCGTCGCCCAGTGATGACATCAGTGACTCCAGTGCTTCTGAACCAATGATGTTCTTGACAATGAGATGCTGTGGTGTGTGGAGGTGGCGGGCTGGGTCCACAGTTGATGAAGACTCGCTTCGTCCTCTGGTCAGTAACTGAAATGAGTGACATTCTTGCTGCAAAGTAAGTCAGATGGTAGAAGAGGTTTGGCCAGCACTCCCTGTGAGGTAGAGAAGCGACACTACAGTTCAAGAATGCATTGCGATTTGTGTTAGAAAAGGAGGCTACACATTCGCTAGTTCAGGCGGGTTGGACACAAAGCAAACCCCAAACTCACCTTATTTCATGCACCATGTTTAGCACCTGCTAAAGCTCCCAAAAAGTCAAACGCCTGCCCAGCCCTTTTTCCCCCCCAAAGAAAGTGGATATCCGCCATGGTCGCAGAGCTGGAAGCTTGAGACACTCAATGTAGGGCGCACGCTCAAGAAGTCGCGAGTAGGGCCGGGGCAACTGGTCTTCATGGCTGTGGGCCTTCCCTGAGATGCGGTTGCCCCACCACCGTCCATTGATCTGAGTGGCAATCATGCATTCAGGCATGGTCCTCAGGAGTTGGCCACCTTACGCTTCTGGCGGGCAGTCCGCGAGGGCTGTGGAAAGACCTTCTGAACCTTGGGGTAAATGTAATACAGGGTCATGGGTTGGTAAGTGGGGATGAAGCTGAGACTGCGGCTTCCATACGGGATGAAGAACGGCGCGGCCGGAGCAGGGTGGTAGAAGTACTGAGTGCCCTAAGAGGAGAGAAAAGAGTGATGTCATTGAAGAAAAAAATAATGGACATGGTCAGAGGAGCATGGGATATCAGTCCAGAGAGGAGACACAAATAAGGCAGAGCAAATCCCTAAAAAGAGAGGATGGACTGGGGATGGAAGGACAGGGAGGGTGGAGAGAAGTCAGGAGGGAGTAAAATACTAGATATATAAAACGAGAACAGACCGAAGTAAATGAGAGGAAGGAATGGGAAATTAGTGGGTAGTGAAAGGAGGGAACACAGAATGAGGAGTATGAGAGGAGAGCAGAGATAAGAAAGGAAGGATATATCAAAGATAAGAGCGATAAGAGGAGAAAGCAAGAAATTAGGAATATAAGAGAAACATAAAACATGAGGAAAGAATAAGGAACAATCGACGTGGGTATGGATTCCGATCCCCTCTAAATACACCCCATTCCTGACCTACAGTAGGGACCACTGCTCAATGCACCTGACTAGTGCACTGCGACCCCCACATTTATTCCAAGCACTAGGTCTGGAGGCAGCTCTGACAGTGCTCATCACTCAGGGCTTGCAAATGCTCATTATTGGCCATTACAGTACTGGGCCCACACACATCTCAGCCATGCACCTCACTTGTGGCTTCCAAACCATCCCACCCCCTGATCTCCCTGTACTGGGTCCCACACACATCTCAGCCATGCACCTCACTTGTGGCTTCCAAACCATCCCACCCCCTGATCTCCCTGTACTGGGCCCCACACACATCTCAGCCATGCACCTCATTTGTGGCTTCCAAACCATCCCACCCCCTGATCTCCCTGTACTGGGTCCCACACAAATCTCAGCCATGCACCTCACTTGTGGCTCCCGAGCCACCCCCCCCTGATCTCCCTGTACTGGGTCCCACACACATCTCAGCCATGCACCTCACTTGTGGCTCCCAAGCCATCCCGCCCCCTGATCTCCCTGTACTGGGTCCCACACACTTCTCAGCCATGCACCTCACTTGTGGCTCCCAAGCCACCCCCCCCCGATCTCCCTGTACTGGGTCCCACACACATCTCAGCCATGCACCTCACTTGTGGCTTCCAAACCATCCCACCCCCTGATCTCCCTGTACTGGGCCCACACACATCTCAGCCATGCACCTCACTTGTGGCTTCCAAACCATCCCACCCCCTGATCTCCCTGTACTGGGCCCCACACACATCTCAGCCATGCACCTCACTTGTGGCTTCCAAACCATCCCACCCCCTGATCTCCCTGTACTGGGTCCCACACACATCTCAGCCATGCACATCACTTGTGGCTCCCAAGCCATCCTGCCCCTGATCTCCCTGTACTGGGTCCCACACACATCTCAGCCTTGCACATCACTTGTGGCTTCCAAGCCATCCCACCCCCTGATCTCCCTGTACTGGGTCCCACACACATCTCAGCCATGCACCTCACTTGTGGCTCCCAAGCCATCCCACCCCCTGATCTCCCTGCACTGGGTCCCACGCACTTCTCAGCCATGCACCTCACTTGTGGCTTCCAAGCCATCCCACCCCCTGATCTCCCTGTACTGGGTCCCACACACATCTCAGCCTTGCACATCACTTGTGGCTCCCAAGCCATCCCACCCCCTGATCTCCCTGTACTGGGCCCCACACACATCTGCACATCACTTGTGGCTCCCAAGCCAAACCCCCTGATCTCCCTGTACTGGGTCCCACACACATCTCAGCCATGCACCTCACTTGTGGCTCCCAACCCCTCCCACCCCCTGATCTCCCTGTACCGAAAACCACACACATCTGTGCCATGCACCTCACTCTGGCCCTTAAGACCTGTACTGGGGGCCAAAGACAGTCCTGATGCACCTCAGTCCTGCGGCATCTCCTACAATGGGACCCACACACACCTCTCTTACTGGGAGCCCAAGACAGTTCTTCTTAAGCACCTCAGTCCTACAGCATCCCCCACGATGGGACCCACACACACCTCTCTTACTGGGAGCCAAAGACAGTCCTTCTGATGCCCCTCAGTCCTGCAGCACCCCCCACAATGGGACCCACACACACACACACCTCTCTTACTGGGAGCCCAAGACAGTTCTTCTTAAGCACCTCAGTCCTGCAGCATCCCCCACAATGGGACCCACACACACCTCTCTTACTGGGAGCCAAAGACAGTCCTTCTGATGCACCTCAGTCCTGCATCACCCCCTACAATTACAATGTCTGTCTCTCTATCTCTCTCAGCTCAGAGCTCCAGGGCTCACAAGCAGTTATCCTAACGCAGAAAGCTGCTTGGCTAGTGATGTCAACAGGCTGCTCGGCTTCTTCCTGGCCATTGCTAACACCTCTTACAGCTTGCTCTAAACTCCACCCGCTGAGTCTGTCAAAGAGTCCTTGGGCACTGCCTTTGTAGCCTCCATGTACAACATCTCTAGGTGAAGTGTCCTACCTGCTTCACCGTGTTGATGACGGGCACCTTGGGGGTGCACACCTCCTCCTTCGGCTTACGGATGCTTTCATCTTCAGAGGAGCTCTCGCAAGGGGAATCCGAGCCATCCGAGTGGTAGTCGGAAGTCTCCAGCTCTGAGGGGCTCTTCTTGCCATGCTCCTTGCTGCCCTCATCAGGAGTGACCGTGAAGTGGCTGCTATTCTCGCCAAGCCTGGGAGAGAAGAGAGAGATTGGGTGCACATCCTGAGCTGACGAGGATCACATACTGCCCAGAACCTAGGCTTTCTGAGATGGGAACATTCATGCACAGATGAGGAGTCCTCCTTAGTTCATGCACAGAGGAAGAGTCAACCTTCGTGCATGCACAGATGAAGACACTACTTTCGTTCATGCACAGAGGAAGAGTCAACATTCTTTCATGCACAGAGGAAGAGTCAACCTTCGTTCATGCACAGATGAAGAGTCTACCTGTGTTCATGCACAGATGAAGAGTCTACCTTCATATATACACAAAGAGTCTTCCTTCATTCATGCACAGAGGAAGAGTCTTCCTTCTTTCATGCACAGAGGAAGAGTCAACCTTCTTTCATGCACAGAGGAAGAGTCAACCTTCTTTCATGCACAGAGGAAGAGTCAACCTTCTTTCATGCACGGAGGAAGAGTTAACCTTCTTTCATGCACAGAGGAAGAGTCAACCTTCTTTCATGCACAGAGGAAGAGTCTTCCTTCTTTCATGCACAGAGGAAGAGTCAACCTTCTTTCATGCACAGAGGAAGAGTCAACCTTCTTTCATGCACAGAGGAAGAGTCAACCTTCTTTCATGCACAGAGGAAGAGTCAACCTTCTTTCATGCACGGAGGAAGAGTCAACCTTCTTTCATGCACGGAGGAAGAGTCAACCTTCTTTCATGGACAGAGGAAGAGTCTACCTTCGTTCATGCACAGAGGAAGAGTCAACCTTCTTTCATGCACAGAGGAAGATTCTACCTTCGTTCATGCACAGAGGAAGAGTCTACCTTCGTTCATAGGCAGATGAAGTCTACCTTTGTAAATGCACAGAGGAAGATTCTACCTTCATTCATGTACAGATGAAGAGTCTACCTTCGTTCATGGGCAGATGAAGAGTCTACCTTCATTCATGGGCAGATGAAGAGTCTACCTTCATTCATGGGCAGATGAAGAGTCTACCTTCGTTCATGGGCAGATAAAGATTCTACCTTTGTTCATGGGCAGATAAAGAGTCTACCTTAATTCATTCACAGATGAGTCTACCTTCATTCATAGAGAGGCAGTGTCTTCCTTCACTCGTGCAAAGGAATAGTCTTCCTTCGTTCATACACAGAGGAAGAGTCTACCTTCGTTCATGCACAGAGGAAGAGACAACCTTCTTTCATGCACAGAGGAAGAGTCTACCTTCGTTCATGCACAGAGGAAGAGTCTACCTTCATTCATGGGCAGATAAAGAGTCTACCTTCATTCATGGGCAGATAAAGAGTCTACCTTCATTCATGGGCAGATAAAGAGTCTACCTTCTTTCATGCACAGAGGAAGAGTCTACCTTCGTTCATGCACAGAGGAAGAGTCAACCTTCTTTCATGCACAGAGGAAGAGTCAACCTTCTTTCATGCACAGAGGAAGAGTCAACCTTCTTTCATGCACAGAGGAAGAGTCAACCTTCTTTCATGCACAGAGGAAGAGTCAACCTTCTTTCATGCACAGAGGAAGAGTCAACCTTCGGTCATGCACAGAGGAAGAGTCAACCTTCTTTCATGCACAGAGGAAGAGTCTACCTTCGTTCATAGGCAGATGAAGTCTACCTTTGTAAATGCACAGAGGAATATTCTACCTTCGTTCATGGGCAGATAAAGAGTCTACCTTCGTTCATGTACAGATAAAGAGTCTACCTTCATTCATGGGCAGATAAAGAGTCTACCTTCATTCATGGGCAGATAAAGAGTCTACCTTCATTCATGGGCAGATAAAGAGTCTACCTTCATTCATGGGCAGATAAAGAGTCTACCTTCGTTCATGTACAGATAAAGAGTCTACCTACACTCATGGGCAGATGAAGAGTCTACCTTTGTTCATGGGCAACTGAAGAGTCTACCTTCGTTCATGGGCCGATGAACAGTCTACCTTCGTTCATGGGCAGACGAAGAGTCAACCTTCATCCATGCACAGAGGAAGAGTCAACCTTCTTTCATGCACAGAGGAAGAGTCTACCTTCGTTCATGCACAGAGGAAGAGTCAACCTTCTTTCATGCACAGAGGAAGAGTCTACCTTCGTTCATAGGCAGATGAAGTCTACCTTTGTAAATGCACAGAGGAATATTCTACCTTCGTTCATGTACAGATGAAGAGTCTACCTTCGTTCATGGGCAGATGAAGAGTCTACCTTCATTCATGGGCAGATGAAGAGTCTACCTTCGTTCATGGGCAGATAAAGAGTCTACCTTCATTCATGGGCAGATAAAGAGTCTACCTTCGTTCATGTACAGATAAAGAGTCTACCTTCATTCATGGGCAGATAAAGAGTCTACCTTCATTCATGGGCAGATAAAGAGTCTACCTTCGTTCATGTACAGATAAAGAGTCTACCTTCGTTCATGTACAGATGAAGAGTCTACCTTCGTTCATGGGCAGATAAAGAGTCTACCTTCATTCATGGGCAGATAAAGAGTCTACCTTCATTCATGGGCAGATAAAGAGTCTACCTTCATTCATGGGCAGATAAAGAGTCTACCTTCATTCATGGGCAGATAAAGAGTCTACCTTCGTTCATGTACAGATAAAGAGTCTACCTTCATTCATGGGCAGATAAAGAGTCTACCTTCATTCATGGGCAGATAAAGAGTCTACCTTCATTCATGGGCAGATAAAGAGTCTACCTTCATTCATGGGCAGATAAAGAGTCTACCTTCATTCATGGGCAGATAAAGAGTCTACCTTCATTCATGGGCAGATAAAGAGTCTACCTTCGTTCATGTACAGATAAAGAGTCTACCTTCGCTCATGGGCAGATGAAGAGTCTACCTTTGTTCATGGGCAACTGAACAGTCTACCTTCGTTCATGGGCCGATGAACAGTCTACCTTCGTTCATGGGCAGACGAAGAGTCAACCTTCATCCATGCACAGATGAAGAGTCTTCCTTCGTTCATGCAAAGAGGAAGAGTCTACCATCATTCATGGGCAGATGAAGAGTCATCCTTTATACATGCACAGAGGAAGAGCCTTCCTTCGTTCATGCACAGAGGAAGAGTCTTCCCTTCGTTCATGCACAGAGGAAGAGTCTTCCTTAGTTCATCCACAGAGGAAGAGCCTACCATTGTTCATGGGCAGATGAAGAGTCTACCATCATTCATGGGCAGATGAAGAGTCATCCTTTATACATGCACAGAGGAAGAGCCTTCCTTCGTTCATGCACAGAGGAAGAGTCTTCCTTCATTCATCCACAGAGGAAGAGTCTTCCCTTCATTCATGCACAGAGGAAGAGCCTTCCTTCGTTCTTGCATAGAGGAAGACTCAACCTTCGTTCATGCACAGAGTAAGAGTCTGCCTTCGTTCATGCACAGAGGAAGAGTCTTCCTTCGTTCATGCAAAGAGGAAGAGTCTACCATTGTTCATGGGCAGATGAAGAGTCTTCCTTCGTTCATGCACAGAGGAAGAGCCTTACTTCGTTCATGCACAGAGGAAGAGCCTTCCTTCGTTCATGCACAGAGGAAGAGCCTTCCTTCGTTCATGCACAGAGGAAGAGCCTTCCTTCGTTCATGCACAGATGAAGAGCCTTCCTTCGTTCATGCACAGATGAAGAGCCTTCCTTTGTTCATGCACAGATGAAGAGCCTACCTTCGTTCATGGGCAGATGAACAGTCTACCTTAGCTCATGTACAGAGGAAGAGCCTACCTTCGTTCATGGGCAGATGAAGAGTCTTCCTTCATTCATGCACAGAGGAAGAGCCTTCCTTCGTTCATGCACAGAGGGAGAGTCTACCTACGCTCATGCACAGAGGAAGAGCCTACCTTCGTTCATGCACAGAGGAAGAGTATTCCTTCGTTCATGCACAGATGAAGAGCCTACCTTCGTTCATGGGCAGATGAACAGTCTACCTTAGCTCATGCACAGAGGGAGAGTCTACCTACGCTCATGCACAGAGGAAGAGCCTACCTTCGTTCATGCACAGAGGAAGAGTCTTCCTTCGTTCATGCACAGAGGAAGAGTCTACTTACGCTCATGCACAGAGGAAGAGCCTACCTTCGTTCATGCACAGAGGAAGATTATTCCTTAGTTCATGCACAGAGGAAGAGTCTTCCTTCGTTCATGCACAGAGGGAGAGTCTACCTTCGCTCATGCACAGAGGGAGAGTCTACCTTCCTTCATGCAAGATGAAGAACATGTTTGCCTTCATCCTCACAGCGCATTACTGACACCGGCGCAGGACAAAGCTCTCGGGATATGCACTAACTGTACACTATCTAGGCAGTGGAGCACCGTAACTCGCTCCCCCTAAGGGTGAATTTTCACACACTGCACCCTCCTGTAGGACTTACGGTCCCTGACCACTTTTTAAACCCATGCTTTTCTGCCACCAGCAGTGAAAGATGGTTCAGAGGTTTAAAAGTGTCGCCATCCTTTGCTGAGCACTGTCCCCAGCGCAGGCTGGTTCACGCCTTCGCAGGGGACAGTGCATCATTTTTGTAACTGAATTCACAGTCCCAGCCTGGGACAGGGCGCCTTTTATTGTCATCCAGCCTGACGGGTAATCACATTAACATATCTGAAAGAACATATAGTGATTGAGAATAACAGCTGGGGGTCTGGGTGAAAGCACAGTACTACCTTAAGGACAATATTTGATGAAAGACTTAGGGGCAGATTTACCAAGAAGGCTGCAATGAAATGCAGCATGAAAATCTCCTGGGTTAAACTGCACTAAAGGGTGACGTTTGTGCTACATCAATGAGTTCTTTGGCCATGCAAAAACAAATACCACTGCTTGAATGATGGTAAAAACTATTTACTTTTGTGGCGCGAAGGCGGGGCGAGGGCGTCTTAGGTGAGTTTTGTACTCAAAGCACACCCTCAGCTGCAGTTCTCTTCACACAGACTGCCAAAGGGTAAATCACATAATGGATCATTTTGCAAACTTGCAAGTGCAAATATCATGTGATTTCCTTTCACCCGTTGTTGCATATGTTTAGATTAATATATCTTGCAAAGGTAGCACGCGCTACTTTGTGTGACTTTAGTTTTAAAGGCGCTGTGTGGATAGTAGGTCTGGTTCCTAAGGCCCAAATTTTCAAAAAAGTCATGGAACACAGAGCAGCAGCCAAAAATGCTGCGCTGCGTGATAGCGAGGGAGCTGGAGTGTCATATCTACAGAGATATGGCTCTCTCCTCCCTTCTCCCTCGTGCAGATTTTAGGTACCAGGCACACACCTTAGCGCCATTATGCAAGGGTGTGTACCCAAGTCTACCATAGGTTTTGTACTTAAAGTCTACCCTTCTAGTACAAAATACTATGCTTAGGCACACTTTAAAACTTTTCCTACTTTGTGTGTGCTCTACAGTGTGCTCTACACAAGCAAAGTCGGAAAAGAATGGAGACATAAAAACATTTCTGCTTTTAACGCCTCCTTTCAAATGGCACTTTTGGCGCTAAACCCTGTCTACTATTGTTTGTAGATGGGGCTTTGCGTCAAAAGGCATGGCTGGTTGCATGGGAACGCCCATGTACCACCCATGTAACGTCCCCTTAGCGCTAAGTAACGCATATCCGTGATTCACGCTGCTTTGTGTTACTTTCAGGGTACTTTCCAGCACAAAACAAGTTGTGCACTGGAAAGTAAAATAGGAAAAAATTAATTTTGTGCTGGTTAACGTCACTTTTCGATGCCAACCCATTGCAGAATGTTTGTAAATCTACCCCTACGTGTTCCTGGCTCACTAGTACCACTCTCCATGAATTTAGCACCGTGCTTACGTCAACTTCAAAACAAAAATGCCACAAAGGTTGTTCTATGCTGTAGTTTGTAACGTTTAGCGTTGCTTAACGTCACGGGAACACCAGTGCAAACAATAATAAATCTTGTGCCTAGCATGAAGCCCAAAACTTCCAGAGAGTTGAAAATACTGTTTGTGTTCACACTTTTCGGTTAGGATAAGCTGTATTTACAAAGGGTGACATACGAAATACATAATATCTGCCAGTTCATGTGAATGGTTCGCTAATAGGACACGCCCTCCTGGCACCTGCTGCAGGTGTCCCGTGGATGACGTGCTGTCAACAGCCAGGAGTAAATATAATGCTGCTGCTTCAGATGTGCTGTTGGCGCTGCCACATACATGCCCTTGGCAAGCCCTGGCACCGTGACTCACCGGCAGCTGACTTCACTGGGGTCGATCCAGAGGGACATCTCGCTGGGCAAGGGGAGCTCGGAGTAGGCCAGGCCACTGGCGTCGCAGGCCCGCAGCAGCGATTCATCGACCTGCTGCTTCCGGTTGATGCGGATGCACCTGCAGAAGAGAGGGTTAAACCTTAGAGAAGAATACCAGCTATTTCTATATAGCGCTTCATACCACACTTCTGACATTTCTAAGTGCTTTACATACCAGGTGTTACTATTAAGCGGCCCTACCCAAAGAGTCGCCTTACAACCATTTGAATCAAAACCTAAACCCCTATGGTGTGGCGTTCCTCAAGGCTCCGCGCTGAGCCCTTTACTTTTTAATTTGTATCTAGCCCCACTTTTTTCTTTGATTGCCAATTGGGGTGTGAAGGCAATCTCCTACGCTGACGACACCCAGCTGGTTTTCCCTTTTCAAGAGCGAACGACAGAGGCTTTTATGAATTTTAAAGGTTGCTTGAGAGACATAGCCCTATGGATGAATATAAACAAACTAAAACTCAATGCGGGAAAAACAGAGGTGCTGTTTTTCGGAACTGGCCCTGTGCCTGCTTCAGATCTGTGGTGGCCAGTAGAAATGGGCCCTCCGCCTTCTCCTAGCACGAGTATCAAAAATCTAGGGGTGAGATGGGAGGCGGATCTCTCTTTCTCGGCCCAAATCCAACAGGTCACCGCTTCGTGTTTTAGTAAATTGAGAAACCTCCGCAAATTTTTACATTTTATGCCAGAAGATTGCCGTAAATCCGTAGTCCATGCCACAGTGACATCCAGGCTGGACTACGCAAACGGCTTATATCTTGGCCTGCCTAAATATTCGATTAGACGCCTGCAGATGGTGCAGAATGCGGCTGTGAGACTAATTAGACGCATTCCTTTTCGACATCATGTCTCTCCGCATTTACAGGAGCTACACTGGCTCCCGGTAGCCAAAAGAATCGAATTTAAGGCCTTGACCCTGGCCTATCGGGCTCTTCAGGGAAGATGTCCTAGCTATCTTAAACAAAGACTCTGCCGGTATAAGCAAAATCGTTCCCTGCGGTCAAACTCTCAGAATTTGCTCTACGCTCCCCGCTTTGCGAAAGCCCGTTTGGGTGGTAGGGCGTTCACAGTAAGAACGGCAAAATTGTGGAATGCCCTACCTGGGTTTCTCCGTCAAGCTAACACTGAGACCAGTTTCAGAAAAGCGCTGAAGACATGGCTCTTTAGCAATGATTAGGCCTGACCTCAGTGCCTAAACTTATGTGCATGCGCTGCTTGCTGCTAGAGCGCCGGGACACCTCTGTTCTTGAGGTAGCTGTTCGCGCTATACAAGCTTCAGTATTATTATTATTATTAACCAATGGAATGAAACTCAATTTACCAACCTCTGAAGGAAGCAAGGCCGAGTTGCCCATGCACTCCTGACCTTCAGATAACTATTTCGATTGCTACTGAGGTTAACATGGGCCGGCCAAGGTGTTCCTCTAGCTTGGACTGACACGAGACTTGGGCTGGCACGAGACCGGAGGCAGAGCACTCGTGCACTTAGAGTGACTCTGCCAGTCAGATTTTTTTTAGCTCTTACTTGCTGCTATTCAGATTGCCTTTTAAACTGTGATTTGTACTTTTTTTAAATTACTTTGTGTTGGGTGGGAACAGAGCTGTGTTCAATGCTCTGGGGGTGAAGGGGCTCACCTACTTCCGCTTTCCACACGCCGAACGCCGGGTCAGCAGTCTAGTTGCTGTTCCCGGCGCAGTTTCACTCAGATAAAGGAGCGTGATGACGCGACCGCACTTGGGCTGACACGAGACCGGAGGCAGAGCACTCGTGCACTTAGAGTGACTCTGCCGGTCAGATTGTTTTAGCTCTTACTTGCTGCTATTCAGATTGCCTTTTAAACTGTGATTTGTACTTTTTTTAAATTACTTTGTGTTGGGTGGGAACAGAGCTGTGTTCAATGCTCTGGGGGTGAAGGGGCTCACCTACTTCCGCTTTCCAAACGCCGAATGCCGGGTCAGCAGTCTAGTTGCTGTTCCCGGCGCAGTTTCACTCAGATAAAGGCGCGTGATGACGCGACTGCGCAGCGGGCGCGCCTAAGGCAAGCCCGTCTGCGCCTGACCGGGCCCAGGGGCCAGAACCCCTGCATCTTTTCCCCCAACTCAATACTACTACTCCAGTACTCTGCTCAAACAGTTAAATTGCTCCGTGGGGACTACCTGTGCCCATTCTATTTTGCCGGAAAAGTTCCCTGAAAAATGCCCATACTGCAGGTATAATTTTTCTGTTAATAGTTCAGTACCCACCTCATCTAAGGACCAGTTTAAAATATTTTTATTGAACTGCAGATCCCTGCCCAAACATACAGCAGAGATCTGGATGCTCCTTAAAGACTCTGATCCGGATGTGCTGTTTCTAACGGAAACCTGGCTCAACTCCAGCTCCGAGCCAGATATTGTGCAAGCACTCCCATATGGCTTTGTGAGGCAGTGGGTAAACAGAACAACAGGTAAAGGCGGTGGGATCGCTATTATCCATAAGGAACAATTCACCTTTCGCCTGCTTGGGAATCCTCTTTCAGATTGTGAGAACGCCCACTTTGCCATAGAATTCACGCCACTCCTCTCTTTCACAGGCATTCTCATCTATCGCCCCCCTGGAGCGGTAGGAACATTCAACAAATCACTGCTGGAGGCAGTGGTTAACCTGGCCAACTCGGCGGCTAATTTCACTCTCCTTGGAGATTTTAATCTTCATTTCGACGACCCAATGGCTGTAAATGCAGTCGAGTTGGCCAGAGACCTTATGGCTTTCGAATTGCCCCAAAAAATCCTGCATGCTACTCATGTTAAAGGACACTTCCTCGACCCGGTGTTCTCTAGTCTAGAGGACCTTAAAGGGGAAGATCCCACCCCTCTTCCATGGTCTGACCACTTCCTGGTCCCCCTTTCCTGGTCTCCACAGGTCATCGAACCTCTTACTCAATCTATATGGACCCAAGGTCGCTCCTGGGCCAAACTCCCCCTGGAGAAATGGACCCAGGAACTGGAAAGGACCAGACCCATACCTGACCCATGTCCAGTCAAAGCCAATGAGGACTTTTCTAGCTGGATAGAGGAGTCACTTGATGTGGTCCTTCCGAAGACTAGGATAAAAAAGACCAGCGGGTCTCATAATTCCCCTTGATTTTCCTCCGAACTGCGCACCTTAAAACAGCGCTGTAAGGTTAAGGAAAGACATTGGAGGAAAGACTTTCTACCCAGCAAAAAGTTGGAATACAGGGCAGCTATTTGTGTCTATAAAGCAGAAATAAAAAAAGCCCAGGCCTCCTATTACGAGGGTAAGATTGTATCAGCCGCCAACTCTCCTAGAGAAACCTTCATTATTATTAAAAAACTACTTAAAGTCCCCGTCCCACGAATAGCACCGGACACCTCTGGTCTACATTGCAATAAACTAGCAGAATATTTCACCACAAAGGTTCAGAATATTCTTGAATCCCTGCCGTATAAGGATGACAAAGGCGAGACCCCTTATAAGCAGATGGATCCCGACCCACGTCCTTCTGAACACATACTTAAGGTCTCCCCCCCCCCTTTCGCAGGATTCACTCCTTACATTGTTTTCCTCGGTAAAGAGCGGATCACCCAAGGATCCCGCACCGCTTAACATTCTGAAACAGGCAGCTTCGATAATAGCCCTGCACATGACGGACCTGATTAACGCCTCACTGTCCACAGGAATAGTTCCTACCAACTGGAAAGGGGCCATGGTGAAAGCCCTACTTAAGAAACCTAATCTGGACCCGGCGGATATGGGCAATTATCGCCCTATCTCCCTTCTGCCAGGAATAGGTAAGATGGCAGAGAAATACGTTAATCAAATCCTTTCCGGCTTCCTCGAAACCTACAACTTGCTTCACTCCTCGCAAACAGGATTCTGACCGCGTCAGAGCACCGAAACGGCCCTGTTAGCAGTGGTGGAGGAAAGTAGAAAAATCTTAGATTCAGGAGGTTCGGCTGCCATCATACTCCTTGACCTGAGTGCAGCGTTTGACCCGGTGAACCATAGGATCCTGGTCCACGCAGCGTCTCAGGAATATAGGAGTAACAGGCACGGTGCTCCAATGGCTGTGTTCCTTTCTGGAGGGAAGATCCTTTCAGGTATTTGAGGAGAACATCGCATCTAAACCTACCTCATTACCGAACGGAGTCCCTCAGGGTTCATCACTTAGCCCGACCCTTTTTAATGTGTATATGGCTCCTCTGGCAGCCATTGTAGCCCCCTCTGGAATCCGCATGGTGACCTATGCCGATGATACGCAATTGGTGGTAGCGTTAAACCAAGCAGATCAAAAAACCAACGGCCTCTATTCTTGTCTAGAGGACGTTTCGAACTGGATGGACGCGTCTCAGCTCAAGCTTAATGGCGGAAAAACTGAGCTCATGATATTGGGCAACCCCCTTAGCTTTAAATCCAGTTCTATGTGGCCAGTCGGTATGGGTCCTCCCCCGGTCCCTAAGTCAGAAATCAAGAGCCTGGGCATCTGGTTGGACCAGGATTTGAACTTTAGAGTACAGGCTAGGAAGACGGCAGCCATCTGCTATGGTCTGCTTAGAATGGCCCGTAAAGTCCTCCCCTCTCAAGCAAAAAAAGTACTGGTCCAATCACTTATACTTTCCAGACTGGATTATGGTAACGCACTATATCTGGGTGCACCCACAACAGTAGTTTCTAAACTACAGTCTGTTCAAAACAGCGCCGCTAGACTTTTAACTGGAGTTACCAACAGACAATTGGCGAAACCTGCACTCCTCTCCCTTCATTGGCTCCCAGTGCAGTGCAGATTAGATTCAAGGCCTTGTGCCTAGTACAGAAAGCCATGCAGGGGAACGGGCCTCCTATCAACTCAGCCATGATCCGTCCCTACAAAGCCAATAGGAAACTTCGGTCAGATGAATTGCATCTAGCCGAGGTCCCTAGGATCAAGAAGGCCAGAAGTGGTGGACGGCTCTTCTCTTATAACGCCGCTAACTCTGGAACTCTCTGCCACTACATCTTCGCATAGTTCCCAATCATTTTGGTTTCCGTAAACAACTGAAGACCTTTCTGTTTCCTTAGCTCTGACCGCCTCCCCCCGTGTCAGTCCTAGCGCTGGGATGCTCCCGGCCATGCGCTTTATATTTCATTTATTTCATTTCCCACCAGAGTGCCCCGGTCCTTCTCCTGAGAGCCGAAAAATAGATCAGCGCCTCGCATATTCAGTCCAGAGCCTCCCCACTGCCCAGTGAGATGGTAAACTCGTTTCACAACAGGATGTGGAAAAGCCACTAGATTGTGATAAACTTTGGACACCAAGGTACAGAAGGGATAACCTGCTCAACTCTGAACCAAGCCATGGGCCTTCCAACAATAAGATAGTGGCGTCACGTAGTTCCATTGGCAAGCAAGCACTCTGCAGTGCATGCATGTATCACCTTAGTGTGGGCTCTGAGAGCACTGCACTCCACAGCAAGATAACCCACCGTCCTCCGAGGACTCCGTGCACTTCCACACACCGGCCTCTCTGCTGAGGCTGTCGTCGGTAGTCTTGGTTGAGGCTAGAAGTGCTTTTGCAGTCGTTTGAGATCGCTAACTCCTCTCAGATAACAGGCCCAAGCTGGTAGCAGGCAAACTACTCAGTTCATAAACACTTGTGCAACACGTAGTAATAATCTATTCAGAGAGCAGAAATCACGTCCCAGAATTAATTACACTTGTTCGGCATTGGGTCACCTGGAATGAAGACCAGAAACCAATGGGGTGCGCTCACTGTGGTCCCTGCGGACCCCGAGATCTCTCAGGCCTCGAGGTGGCATCAGTGTTCGAGCCGCATCCTGCAGACTATATGTTTCCAACCTTCCCCGTCTCCCGGAGACTGTTATACAGTTGTGGGTTGATGGCTGGTCATGTCTCAGCTGAGTGAACAGTCACGCGACGCACGCAGCACGCACGGCCTCAAGCTGAGCACAAGAACAACACACAACATCCGTCTCCTATTAATTCTCCCCAGGCCACTGCCTGTGTGTCTCACTGGTTGCATCATCAGCCCTTCCGGCCTCACTGAGACCTCAGGAGTGCAGCGTTCGGATTTGTGGGGTACTTCCGTACACGTGGCCGACGCCAGGCAGCTCTTCGTCCAGCCCATAGCCGGACCACCATGGACCCCCCTTGAGATGGAACAGTGGAATCGGAGTTTGACATACAGAGCAGCAAATATATGAACCCTATCCAGCCTCTGGCAGGCGAATGAGCCATAATGTCGCAGCCATGTATGTACAGCTTCCAATAACCTGTCCCACAGCGTCCTCTGTCGGGTGATCTGTAGGGTAAACGTGTCTAGAACTCCTGCCCTCTACGGCCAAACCCCAACCCCCCTGGTGGTCAATTAAACTGAGTTCGAGCTGTCGCCAGAACAATTAATACTGGATACCACCAGCCGATACAACACCTCCTATTATCATACAAACATCTGCAGACATTGTACAAGAGATGGGGAAGAGAGAATGGCAGAGACCAGCAATCCTTCTAGGCGGCTCCTAACGAGGGCCTATGTTGTATGAATGCTGACCACTAGATGTCACTGTTGTCAATGTTATGTACAACTGTTTATGTTGTTGATTAATCATGCCTGTCTAGTAGATGACGCGGAAGAATGTGGCTGGCCTAAAATCCACTGCTAGCATCGTAACACTGAACGTGCAAATCGTCGTGACAGTGCAATTCCTTGGCTGGCCACTAGGTGTCACTGTTATACTCTGCTACCAATGCTGTACTATGGCCGGCTGGTAGATGTCACTGCTCTCAGTTTTATATCCTGGCGACCATCTTCGGCCTGAATGTCGCTGCTGACAATTATAAACTATAAAGTGATGTCTCACGTCTACCTCGCAGGGGATGGACTCAAAATATTCACCAACCAGCTAATTTCACGGGTCAATCCTATGATTATATTTAAATTTACAATATTACACTAACAAGAAGGTGCTCCCTTCATTTGCTTGTCCTGATCATCACAGCATTCATTTTCTATCCCCTTCCGGCCATTAGGACCTTAATACAACAAATCTCTTTGTCCGTGGAATAAAACGGAGCCCGGGTCCGTGGCTCAAACGCTGGTTGAATGGGACTCCATTCACGCACAGCGGGGCTCTGGATAATAGGTTAAGGAGGGTGCAGATGGGAAGGCCCCTTCCGTCTCTACAAGAGTTACTACTGGCAGGAAGCCAGCTGCATGGTTTCCTCAACACCTACAAACTGCTGAAACTCCGGGATGCCAACTGGAAGGCAAATGGAGGCGGCTTTACTCAGGCAAAACAGAATTTAGCAAAGGACTGGACAATTACAAAAGTACTAAACAGCCTTACTATACTAATAAAATGACTATGATCGCCAATTTACAAAAGACAACATTTCACGTTATAAATGAACTCCCAGACACCACTGGAATATCACCTCAGGTTCCCCCTTCACAGACATTTTGCGATCAGTTAAATAAATATTTTGTGGATAAAATAATGCTGAGTAGAGCAGAGATTGAGAGAGGTCACTTCCGGAAGGCTACCACTGGCCTCCCTCCAAGACTAAGAAAGTAACCACTTTCAATCCATTTTCAGGTAACTCCTAAACTCATCCTTAGTACATGGGATAGTGTCTCAGTCCTTCAAAGATGCCTCACTGATCCAGCTGCCTAAGAAACAAGAAGCCGATCCACTGATTCTGAAAAACAGTCCCCCCATCTCCTTACTGCCAGTGGGAGCCAACATTATATAAGACCACATTGCCAAACAACTGTGCAGTCAGCTGCAGGTAACCAACTCCCTGGGAAACTTCCAAGATGGATTCCGCCAGCTTGTGGCACTGAAACTGTTCTATTATCTGTTGTAGACGCTTTGAGAGTCAACGTGCCCAAAGACAGTTCAATGCGGTGATGCTATTGGACCTGTTGGCTGCATTCGATCATATCATCGTTTTAGTGGCGGCAGGACTAGAAGGCACGGCTTCTAACTTGCTTAAATTCTTCCTCACTCACCGTAGGCTCCCACCTCAGGGCGCCACCATGATCAACATTAGAAGTGGCGTTACACAAGGATCTTTGTTAGCCACACGCCTTTCCAATATATGTGAGCCCAATGGTAAAAGCTCTCCTTATCACCGAAATCAAAATAAGGGGTGGGCGTAACTTGCGTAATTTGCTGTAGCATAATCACGTGAAATTACAGCAAAATTACACAAGATTATCCATATTTACATGAGGAACATAACCCAGCAATTAGGGCTATTAGGGCACAAAATGCCTCTTTGCGTCCAATGTGGACTGGAGGATGCATTCTGCCCTTAGAAAGTGGCTCTAAATGCAACAAACGACGAACAGCAGCCGCCGGCAGCTAAATTTGTTTTTCCTGTGCTCCTGCAGTAGGATTTTTGTGCCAAATTACTCATTATGGGCATAATCGCATCATTTTCGGTAATTTTGCTTAAAAAGAGTAATGTGAAATACCAAAACTACGCCGGCGCAGGCTGCTTACCTGTACGCCCGGCCCCTGGGAGGGTTCTCCGGGTACCAGTGTCAGCAGAGGCTGCTTATCTGTAGGCTTGGCCCTTGAGGGGGTTTACCAGGTACCAGTGTCAGCAGAGGCTTATTACCTGTAGGCCTGGCCCTTGAGGGGGATCTCCGGGTACCAGTGTCAGCAGAGGCTTGTTATCTGTACGCCTGGCCCTTGAGGGGGTTCTACGGGTACCAGTGTCAGCAGAGGCTGTCTACCTGTAGGCCTGGCCCTTGAGAGGGTTCTCCTGGTACCAGTGGTCAGCAGAGGGTTCTCCTGTTCCAGTGTCAGCAGAGCCGGTTTACCTGCAGGCCTGGCCCTTGAGGGGGATCTCTGGGTACCAGTGTCAGCAGAGACTGCTTATCCGTAGGCCTGGCCCTTGAGGGGGATCTCTGGGTACCAGTGTCAGCAGAGACTGCTTACCTGTAGGCTTGGCCTTTGAGGGGGTTCTCCGGGTACCAGTGTCAGCAGAGGCTGCTTATCCGTAGGCCTGGCCCTTGAGGGGGTTCTCTAGGTACCAGTGTCAGCAGAGGCTGCTTATCTGTAGGCCTGGCCCTTGAGGGGGTTTACCGGGTACCAGTGTCAGCAGAGGCTACTTACCCATAGGCCTGGCCCTTGAGGGGGATCTCTGGGTACCAGTGTCAGCAGAGGCTTATTACCAGTAGGCCTGGCCCTTGTGGGGGATCTCTGGGTACCAGTGTCAGCAGAGGCTTATTACCTGTAGGCCTGGCCCTTGAGGGGGTTCTCCGGGTACCAGTGTCAGCAGAGGCT
The DNA here is from genome assembly GCA_963921515.1 of Calotriton arnoldi. Classification (NCBI taxonomy): domain Eukaryota; kingdom Metazoa; phylum Chordata; class Amphibia; order Caudata; family Salamandridae; genus Calotriton; species Calotriton arnoldi. Next base: position 530,220 of record CAWUFW010010892.1, read on the forward strand.
TGTTATCTGTACGCCTGGCCCTTGAGGGGGTTCTCCGGGTACCAGTGTCAGCAGAGGCTGTTTACCTGTAGGCCTGGCCCTTCAGAGGGTTCTCCTGGTACCAGTGGTCAGCAGAGGGTTCTCTTGTTCTAGTGTCAGCAGAGGCTGCTTACCTGTAGGCCTGGCCCTTGAGGGGGATCTCTTGAGGGGGATCTCTGGGTACCAGTGTCAGCAGAGGCTGCTTACCCGTAGGCTTGGCCCTTGAGGGGGTTCTACGGGTACCAGTGTCAGCAGAGGCTTATTACCTGTAGGCCTGGCCCTTGAGGGGTTCTCCGGGTACCAGTAGTTAGCAGTAGGCTGCTGACCTGTACGCCTGGCCCTTGAGGGGGATCTCTGGTTACCAGTGTCAGCAGAGGCTGCTTACCTGTCACCTGGCCCTTGAGGGGGATCTCTGGGTACCAGTGTCAGAAGAGGCTGCTTACCTGTCACCTGGCCCTTGAGGGGGATCTCTGGGTACCAGTGTCAGAAGAGGCTGCTTACCTGTCGCCTGGCCCTTGAGGGGGATCTCTGGATACCAGTGTCAGCAGAGGCTGCTTACCTGTAGGCCTGGCCCTTGAGAGGGTTCTCCGGGTACCAGTGTCAGCAAAGGCTGCTTACCTGTAGGCCTGGCCCTTGAGGGGGTTCTCCGGGTACCGGTGTCAGCAGAGGCTGTTTACCTGTACGCCTGGCCCTTGAGGGAGATCTCTGGGTACCAGTGTCAGCAGGGGCTGCTTACCTGTAGGCCTGGCCTTTGAGGGGGTTCTCCGGGTACCAGTGGTCTGTGTACTTCTCGCACAAGATGGCAGTCAGTTTCTCCCCGAACTTCTCCACTTTATCCTGGTCCAGCGTCTTATTTCGGTTAATCAGTTTTGAAATGTACTCCACACCCACGGCTACTTGCTCTTTCATGCTTGCTGCAGGATGGGGGAGGGCCCTGCAGGAGAAAAAAAATAGAGAGGCCACTTTGAACAGGGGTCTTCGGCAACCCCTTAAGTATGAATACATGTACTGGAAGGGGGGGGGGGAATTAGAGGGGTGGGGACAGCAGTGCTTAATTTGAGCTGGGACTTTCCGGTGCTAAGCACCGGCACTTAATTGGTTTCCGGTGCTGGCACTGGCACCTAATTGTCAACACCATACTTAAAACAGTCCACCACATGGTGGCGCTGCTCATCTAATTTAGAGATGAACAGAACAACGGTTGTTTAGGAATACAATATACATTAAAATAGTGCTCATACCTGCCTCCCCAGCCATTCCTTTAGCTTTGGGGACCTGGAATAATCTGAACTGTCGCATTTACATGCGAGAGAGATGGTAAGTAGTTGTTTTGGCAGCGATGACAAGGGTGATGGGTGCTGCAGTGGCCTCCTGGTCAGAGCTCTGGCACTTAATATTTTACAAATTAAGCACTGGGGGACAGACGGAACGGCGCGTTGTTCATCATAACACCTCGCCTTGATGGGAGACAATACTCCAAAGCTCATCACTAGAATCTTACACTTCAGAGAGGATACAAGCACTACAGCCACGTCATCACTGAGGAGACAAGCACTCCAACCCACTCTAAAAGGTGTAAAACCCCAGGGAAAACAGCCACGCCAGCCCTGACTTAAAATAATGTTACACCTCCTAGAGGAGGCATCAACTACAACCATATGTAGGCGATATGTTTAATCTCAGAGGTGACAAGCACTTCAACCCTGAACTAAAGAATATTACACCTCGAAGAGGAGGGATACAGTACAACCTATTCGAATGACGTGTTACATCTCACAAGAGACGAGCACTTCAACTTGAATCTAAAGAATAATACACCTCGAAGAGGAGGGATACAGTACAGCCCATTCGAATGACGTGTTACATCTCACAGGGGGCAGGCACTCCAACCATAATCTAAATAATTTTACAGCTCATGGAGGAGGCTGCACTACACAACGCCCTTGGAATGAAGTGCTACATTTTAGATGAGTCACGCACTTTAACCATGATGTAAAAAATATTACACTTGACATAGGACATAAGCTATTCAACCCTGGTGTAAAAAAATATCACACCGTAAAGAGGTTATAAGCACTACATCCCCATTCAAATGACGCGTTACATCAGATAAATATAAGTCACCCTATGTCAATATTATTCAATATGTTACTGTATAAATCTGAATGTCTCCTAAGTTTCACGGTACAAAAATCTTTGAATAGTTTCGTTATTTTCTTCTTATCTTCTTAACAAGAACTTTTAGTGACAAAAACCTGCTCCAAAACTACATTCTTTTGCTATTTACTACAGGTTTGATCATAATAGATTGCACATTTCAGAAATGGAATCAAAACATTTTTATATCTCTAGCTATCTATTTTTGTCTTTCTCTTTTAATCTGAGCACATATGTTAATCTCATTCATCCCGGGCTACTACAGCAGACACCCTCCTGCAAAGGCATCCCAACACCCAACATAAAAATCATCAATATAAGATCTGTTGTAGTGAACAATCTAAAAAGACCTTGCTGCTATGTTTCGGTGGAAATCTTTTATCCTGCCTTCTTCAGGACCATTACAGCCCAGATGATGTCAGAGTGGATATGTCAGTAACATTTCTTTGAATTGTGGGTGGTACAATAGCCTCCTTTGGTTCTGGCATCAATCAATCAAACCGGATTTATGGAGCACGGTTGATCCCCTGCGAGGGTATCCAGGTGCTGAGAGCGAGTCGAACAGCCAGGTCTTGGGTCCTTTCCTCAATTCCAGAAGAGAGGAGGATGTCCGCAGGTCAAGGGAGAGGTTTTTCTAGTATTTCGCTGCTAGGTAGGAGGAGAAGGAGCGTCCCCCACTGCTGCTCTGGCGGATGCGGGAGGTGTGTTCCAGGGAGAGGGAGGCGGAGCGCCGGTGTCTGGAGGGTTGGTGGAAGTTCAGGTGGTGGTTGATGTAGGCTGGTCCTTGGTTGTGCAGGGCTTTGCAGGTGTAGATCAGCATCTAGAATTGACATCTCTTGTGGATGAGGAGCCAGTGGAGCTTTCCGAGGTTGGGGGAGATGTGGGTCGCATTAGGGAGGTCGAGGATGAGTCTGGCAACTGAATTCTGAATGATCTGCAGTCTCTTCAGGAGGCATGTGGTGGTTACTACATTCCGCCAATGAATGGAGTTGTAAAGGATTACCACCCATCGTGAACTCTGCACTTTAGAATGGGATTAACATACTGAGAGCATAGCTTCAGCTCGAACACCTTGGAATGTGAGGTGTTTCCCATGCACACATTCTGTCATGTTTTATCTGCGCAGGGAAAAGGGTGGTATTAGGACACCACTGGCAACACCGATGCAGATGCTGCGGGGGGGGGGGGGGGGGAAAGGGGGCTAACTCAATTCTTGTTAACTGAAGAACCAATTCCCTTCACGCTTTCCGGGGTTAAAAAATAGAGCAGCATGTCTGTTGACAGGGCTGTTATAGTAACGAGTTTATTTACAGTGCCTAGAAATGACAGAGTGCGCTATGAAGCGCTAGATACGCCGTTGTTATTATTAGAATGATACACGAGAACCGTTTTCTCTGTAATGGAGTGACCGAAGTCTTGCAATCTGAAGCTCTCTGGTTATCGGGTGCTACTCTTAGCTGATTCAGTGGCACTACTTTCATCAGTCCCAGGTGGGTGCAAGGATCAGCCCGCCTTGGGAGACTTGAAACCTAGGTTGCTCAGAGGTGCATAAACCTGCTTTGCTATGTCATCGTTTTTTTAGCCAAAACGCTTCGAAGCAGCCTCATTCACACCTAAAACTAGTCCTCGTGTTGTTGACTTTTGAAGACTGAAAGGTTGAGGCCGCCGTGCACAGGGTGATATAATTGTGAAATCACCGCCCAAACCCATTCATCTGGGACACCCCCCATCCACACCCTCCGCACTGTGCATATTTGACATTGCCCGGTTCAGGGTTCAGCTCCAAGTTTATTTTATGGACTTCAACCCGAAGAGTTTGTATTTGACACAACATAACTTGACTACAAGTCCCAGAATGCAAAGCCGAGGCCCGGTCAGGCAGGTTGAGCTGCACGTGATGCAAACAGCCACGCGGTGGACCGCACATCTCAGTGCTCTGTCCCCGGTGGACTGTGCGTCCACAGCCCACCCTCGGTCGGGGGTTCCGGGAAGCGATGATGAAGCCGTGGCTGGTGCAAGAGGCTGCAAGGGCAGAATGAGTCACGGGCGGAACCGGCTGACACCCCCCCAGCCGGCATCACTTCTCGCCAGGCTCTGGTGCAACCGAGGGGAAACCCAGGGAGAACCGAAAGGAACAGAGGGGTGGGGGCGCTTCTGACCCACCTCACGCCACGCTCTTCTCTCTCCTTTCTGCCCCCACTGTACATCTCACGGATCGTTCAGTGGATGCACCTCGTTTCTGCTCCTCCTCTCATCTGCGAGCTATAGTCTCTCCCATTCCGCCCACTCTCGTCTACGTTCTTTAGTCTTCCATTCCTATCCCCATTAGTCCCAGTCACTCCTTTCTTCCGTCTCACCCGCTCCTGGTGGTCTCGCTTTAGCCCCTCCCATTTCACCTGTTCCCTCTGCGCCCCCCACTTTCACTATCGCATTATGTTGTCGATGTCTTCCGCTTCAGTTAAACCGGCCTCCTTTCCACCCTTACCCAACCTCCTAAATTCGTGACATTTACCCTTTCTTCTGAGTAAATGCTTCTCCCTCGAGTCTCATATCTGCTCCTCCTTTCAACCACGTGCTCTGTGTGCCTTCACGTGACGCCCCTTGCACTCTCTTCGACATCGTCCCTTTCGGGCTGCCTCCAGTGTTTCACACGTTTCCTTCTCCCCACCCCTTATTCTCACTCTTCGTCCTCTTTACTTTCATCGTCTCCCAGGCCCGGCTCCAGGAACTTTTATTTGGGTGGCCCAAGGGTGCATTCGGGTGGGCCACTGCGGGCCCGATTTGTCGCTTATATGTCTAGCCAGGCCTACTTCTGGGCCCTCCTTTATCTCTCCTTAGTCTTACAAGGCCCAGTAAAACACACTCTTTTCCAAATCTCTTTCTAAATGTTATCACTCTCAAAAAGTGTTTTTTTCCCTCCATGTAATGTCCCTTTGATGGGAAGAGGAGGTTTCCAAGGTGGGAGTATCAGGCAAGTGACACTTCTCGGGCACCCTCTGTGCGAGCCTTCAGGGAGAATCCCTCTTCATTACTACCTCCACCTCACCCCTGACTCTGCAGCGCACTCCCTTACAGGCTTGATTATCCACTTTTCTACCACCCCTCTCCAGTGCATCTTATCTCACGGCTGACCTTGGGCCCCAGCCCCATATCAGCCACCATCCTATTCCCGGTAAAATACATTAGTAAAATCACCTTCAAACTTGAAACATTGAATAAGCAGTAAATGTAATTAGCATGCACTTTAAAGTATGCTCCACAGTTCTCCTAATCACCCGACTGTTAATTAAATAAACGAAAACAGAAAGGCCATGACAGAGCCGGCTTTAGTGCTGGTGCAAAAGTCTTTTTGGGGCCCCACCAATGACCTCTTTCTCTGTAGATACCTTTACTACCACCCTCATCTCTCCGTAGCCCCTCTCCCTCATGACCTCCTCCTCAGACTCCCTCACTATCACCCTCCACCAGTGTCGCTCGTTTCTCCGTAGCTGCCCCCCACCCCATGACCTCCTCCTCAGATTCCCTCACTGCCACCTTCCACTAGTACCCCTCATTTCTCCGTAGCCCCCCACCCCATGACCTACTCCTCGGATTCTCTCACTGCCACCCTCCACTAGTGCCCCTCATTCTCCGTAGCTCCCCCCCACCCCATGAACTCCTCCTTGACTTCCCTCACTCCCACCTTCCACTAGTGCCCCTCATTCTCCGTAGCTCCCCCCCACCCCATGACCTCCTTCTCGGATTCCCTCACTGCCACTCTCCACTAGTGCCCCTCATCTCTCCGTAGTTCCCCCCGCACCCTATGACCTCCTCCTCGGCTTCCCTCACTGCCACCCTCCACTAGTGTCCCTCATCTCTCCGTAGCCCCCCCCACCCCATGACCTCCTCCTCGGATTCCCTTACTGCCACCCTCCACTAGTGACCCTCATCTCTCCGTAGTTCCCCCCACCCCATGACCTCCTCCTCGGCTTCCCTCACTGCCACCCTCCACTAGTGCCCCTCATTCTCCGTAGCTCCCCCCACCCCATGACCTCCTCCTTGGCTTCCCTCACTGCCACCCTCCACTAGTGCCCCTCATTCTCCGTAGCTCCCCCCACCCCTTGACCTCCTTCTCGGATTCCCTCACTGCCACCCTCCACTAGTGACCCTCATCTCCCAGTAGTTCCCCCCACCCCATGACCTCCTCCTCGGCTTCCCTCACTGCCACCCTCCACTAGTGCCCCTCATTCTCCGTAGCTCCCCCACACCATGCCCTCCTCGTATTACCTCACTGCCACCCTCCACTAGTGCCCCTCATATCTCCGTAGTTCCCCCACCCCATGACCTCCTCCTCGGCTTCCCTCACTGCCACCCTCCACTAGTGCCCCTCATTCTCCGTAGCTCCCCCACCCCATGACGACCTCCTCGGCTTCCCTCACTGCCACCCTCCACTAGTGCCCCTCATTCTCCGTAGCTCCCCCCCCACCCCATGACCTCCTCCTCGGCTTCCCTCACTGCCACCCTTTACTAGTGTCCCTCATCTCTCCGTAGTTCCCCCTGCACCCCATGACCACCTCCTCGGGTTCCCTCACTGCCACCCTCCACTAGCGCCCCTCATCTCTCCGTAGTTCCCCCACCCTAAGACCTCCTCTCCAATTCCCTCACTGCCACCCTCCACTAGTGCCCCTCATCTCTCCGTAGCTCCACCCCATGACCTCTTCCTCGGATTCCCTCACTGCCACCCTCCACTAGTGCCCCTCATCTCTCTGTAGCTCCACCCCCACCCCATGACCTCCTCCTCGGATTCCCTCACTGCCACCCTCCACTAGTGCCCCTCATCTCCCGTAGCTCCACCCCCCCACCCCATGACCCCCTCCTCAGCTTTCCTCACTGCCACCCTCCACTAGTGCCCCTCATCTCTCCGTAGCTCCCCCCCACCCCATGACCTTCTCCTCAGATTCCCTCACTGCCACCCTCCACTAGTGCCCCTCAACTCTCTGTAGTTCCCTCACCCCATGACCTCCTCCTCGGAATCCCTCACTGCCACCCTCCACCAGTGCCCCTCATCTCTCCGTTGCCCCTCTTTCATATGCATTTCATTTGTTGTATAGCCCCTCATTCTCCGTAGCCCCCCACACCCCATGACCTCCTCCTCGGCTTCCCTCACTGCCACCTTCCACTAGTGACCCTCATCTCTCTGTAGTTCCCCCCACCCCATGACCACCTCCTCGGATTCTCTCACTGCCACCGTCCACTACTGCCCCTCATCTCTCCGTAGCTCCCCCCCACCCCATGACCTTCTCCTCGGATTCCCTCACTGCCACCCTCCACTAGTGCCCCTCAACTCTCTGTAGTTCCCTCACCCCATGACCTCCTCCTCGGAATCCCTCACTGCCACCCTCCACCAGTGCCCCTCATCTCTCCGTTGCCCCTCTCTCATATGCATTTCATTTGTTGTATAGCCCCTCATTCTCCGTAGCCCCCCACACCCCATGACCTCCTCCTCGGCTTCCCTCACTGCCACCTTCCACTAGTGACCCTCATCTCTCCGTAGTTTCCCCCACCCCATGACCACCTCCTCGGATTCTCTCACTGCCACCGTCCACTAGTGCCCCTCATTCTCCGTAGCTCCCGCCACCCCATGACCTCCTCCTCGGCTTCCCTCACTGCCACCCTGCACTAGTGTCCCTCATTCTCCATAGCTCCCCCCACCCCATGACCTCCTCCTCAGCTTCCCTCACTGTCACCCTCCACTAGTGCCCCTCATTCTCTGTAGCTCCCCCACCCCATGACCTGCTCCTCGGATTCCCTCACTGCCACCCTCCACTAGTGCCCCATATCTCTCTGTAGCTCCACCCCCACCCCCACCCCATGACCACCTCCTCGGATTCCCTCACTGCCACCCTCCACTAGTGCCCCTCATCTCCCCGTAGCTCCACCCCCCCACCCCATGACCCCTTCCTCGGTTTTCCTCACTGCCACCCTCCACTAGCGCCCCTCATCTCTCCGTAGCTCCCCCCCACCCCATGACCTCCTCCTCGGATTCCCTCACTGCCACCCTCCACTAGTGCCCCTCAACTCTCTGTAGTTCCCTCACCCCATGACCTCCTCCTCGGAATCCCTCACTGCCACCCTCCACCAGTACCCCTCATCGCTCCATAGCCCCTCACCCCATGACCCCCTCCTCGGCTTACCTCACTGCCACCCTCCACTAGTGCCCCTCATCTCTCCCTTGCCCCTTTCTCATATGCATTTCATTTGTTGTATAGCGCTACTCATATCAGAGTAGGGTGTCACAGTACTTTACATCACGCACACATTATACAGAGAAAATAAATCAGTCTACAGGGAATGTCACATAAGCCAATGAGGATTACAAGGTATAGGAATCACATGTCATCCATACTGGTGGGCTATATCTTTTATGAGGGTTTGGTCTGGAGAAGCACAAACTCAGGATTTAAAGAGTACTCCATTGGTTGGGGGTTGGATTTACAGATAAATAGAACTGCCCAAAGAAACTCTTTTTAGCAACATTAGAATAATGAAGGACTGGAGAAGTTCTAACTATATCACAACACAAAAAAGTGAAGTTTGTATGCAGCTGTTTGATGACAGTTCATAGGTCAAGTCTGTTTTAGGATTGTAACTTCTGAACTGCAAGTAACACAAGGATCTCTGTGACAAAGGCAGTAACCCCCTGAGCTATCCACATAAAATTCAGTTTATCTGCATTTAAAAACTACCAACAGACAAATGATTGCTCTGCAGCAGGACCATAAATCACCAGTTATCTGAACATTTTGTATTGTTGTGGTCCATCGGTGGCAGATTCACTGCAAGGGCCAAGGCTCATGTTTGGGCCTGTTGTCTCCTCTTCCTCCTCCGCTGAGCCATTGCGCAAAGCGCACGTTTCACCCAGCTGTGTCTTGGCGCGGTCTACAAAATGTTTATTATTACGTAAGTTAGCGTTCCTGCAATGGATTCATTTGTGCACTGTGCCCCAGACACGAATCTGTCGGAGTGAGTACACTTTTATAGTGCTGTGCTCAGGGGCGTAACACTGGCCCCGCGGTGCGGGGGCCCCCTAAGCTCCAGGGGCCCCCTCAGCACAGCACTCTGGCTGCAGAGCTCCTGATTGAGCCCGGAGGGGGCCCCTCCACGTACCTTGCAGGGAGGCCCCCTCAAGTTTCGTTACGCCAGTGGCTGTGCTGAGGACTGTCTTCCACTAGGCGCTTCCATGACATCTCTTGGAAGTATCAGAATCCCAGATCATTGGAGCAAATACCCTCTCATGGAGGTGGGGCAGGGACAGGCACTAAACTCGAGGCGGCCTGACCCCCAAGGGCACCAACGTCGGCCTGACCCCCAAGGGCACCAATGTCGGCCTCACCTCCAAGGGCACCAATGTTGGCCTCACCCCCAAGGGCACCAATGTCGACCTGACCCCCAAGGGCACCAACGTCGGCCTGACCCCCAAGGGCACCAACGTCGGCCTGACCCCCAAGGGCACGAATGTCGGCCTGGCCCCCAAGGGCACCAACGTCGGCCTGACCCCCAAGGGCACCAATGTCGGCCTGACCCCCAAGGGCACCAACGTCGGCCTCACCCCAAGGTCACCAATGTCGGCCTCACCCCAAGGTCACCAATGTCGGCCTCACCCCCAAGGGCACCAATGTCCGCCTCACCCCCAAGGGCACCAATGTCGGCACCAATGTTGGCCTGACCCCCAAGGGCACCAATGTCGGCCTGACCCCCAAGGGCACCAACGTCGGCCTCACCCCAAGGTCACCAATGTCGGCCTCACCCCAAGGTCACCAATGTCGGCCTTACGCCCAAGGGCACCAATGTCCGCCTCACCCCCAAGGGCACCAATGTTGGCCTCACCCCCAAGGGCACCAATGTCGACCTGACCCCCAAGGGCACCAACGTCGGCCTGACCCCCAAGGGCACCAACGTCGGCCTGACCCCCAAGGGCACCAACGTCGGCCTGGCCCCCAAGGGCACCAACGTCGGCCTGACCCCCAAGGGCACCAACGTCGGCCTCACCCCAAGGTCACCAATGTCGGCCTCACCCCAAGGTCACCAATGTCGGCCTCACCCCCAAGGGCACCAATGTCCGCCTCACCCCCAAGGGCACCAATGTCGGCACCAATGTTGGCCTGACCCCCAAGGGCACCAATGTCGGCCTGACCCCCAAGGGCACCAACGTCGGCCTCACCCCAAGGTCACCAATGTCGGCCTCACCCCAAGGTCACCAATGTCGGCCTTACCCCCAAGGGCACCAATGTCCGCCTCACCCCCAAGGGCACCAATGTTGGCCTCACCCCCAAGGGCACCAATGTCGGCCTCACCCCCAAGGGCACCAATTTCGGCCTCACCCCCAAGAGCACCAATTTCTGCCTCACCCCCAAGGGCACCAATTTCGGCCTCACTCCCAAGGGCACCAATGTTAGCCTCACCCCCAAGGGCACCAATGTCAGCCTCGCCACAAGGGTACCAATGTCAGCCTCGCCACAAGGGTACCAATGTCGGCCTCACCCCCAAGGGCACCAATTTCGGCCTCACCCCCAAGGGCACCAATTTCTGCCTCACCCCCAAGGGCACCAATTTCGGCCTCACTCCCAAGGGCACCAATGTTAGCCTCACCCCCAAGGGCACCAATGTCGGCACCAAAGTTGGCCTCACCCCCAAGGGCACCAATGTCGGCCTCACCCCCAAGGGCACCAATGTTGGCCTCACCACAAGGGCACCAATGTCGGCCTCACCCCGAAGGGCACCAATGTCGGCCTCACCCCGAAGGGCACCAATGTCGGCCTCACCCCGAAGGGCACCAATGTCGGCCTCACCCCAAGGTCACCAATGTCAGCCTCACCCCCAAGGGCACCAATGTCAGCCTCACCCCCAAGGGCACCAATGTCAGCCTCGCCACAAGGGTACCAATGTCGGCCTCACCCCCAAGGGTACCAATGTCGGCCTCACCCCCAAGGGCACCAATGTCCGCCTCACCCCCAAGGGCACCAATGTCCGCCTCACCCCCAAGGGCACCAATGTCCGCCTCACCCCCAAGGGCACCAATGTCCGCCTCACCCCCAAGGGCACCAATGTCCGCCTCACCCCCAAGGGCACCAATGTCCACCTCACCCCCAAGGGCACCAATGTCGACCTGACCCCCAAGGGCACCAATGTCGACCTGACCCCCAAGGGCACCAACGTCGGCCTGACCCCCAAGGGCACCAACGTAGGCCTGACCCCCAAGGGCACCAACGTCGGCCTGACCCCCAAGGGCACCAATGTCGGCCTGGCCCCCAAGGGCACCAATGTCGGCCTGGCCCCCAAGGGCACCAACGTCGGCCTGACCCACAAGGGCACCAACGTCGGCCTGACCACCAAGGGCACCAACGTCGGCCTGACCCCCAAGGGCACCAACGTCGGCCTCACCCCAAGGTCACCAATGTCGGCATCACCCCAAGGTCACCAATGTCGGCCTCACCCCCAAGGGCACCAATGTCCGCCTCACCCCCAAGGGCACCAATCTAGGCACCAATGTTGGCCTCACCCCCAAGGGCACCAATGTCGGCCTCACCCCCAAGGGCACCAATGTTGGCCTCACCCCCAAGGGCACCAATGTTAGCCTCACCCCCAAGGGCACCAATGTCGGCACCAAAGTTGGCCTCACCCCCAAGGGCACCAATGTCGGCCTCACCCCCAAGGGCACCAATGTTGGCCTCACCCGAAGGGCACCAATGTCGGCCTCACCCCGAAGGGCACCAATGTCGGCCTCACCCCGAAGGGCACCAATGTCGGCCTCACCCCAAGGTCACCAATGTCAGCCTCACCCCCAAGGGCACCAATGTCAGCCTCACCCCCAAGGGCACCAATGTCAGCCTCGCCACAAGGGTACCAATGTCGGCCTCACCCCCAAGGGTACCAATGTCGGCCTCACCCCCAAGGGTACCAATGTCGGTCTCACCCCCAAGGGTACCAATGTCAGCCTCGCCACAAGGGTACCAATGTCGGCCTCACCCCCAAGGGCACCAATTTCGGCCTCACCCCCAAGGGCACCAATTTCTGCCTCACCCCCAAGGGCACCAATTTTGGCCTCACTCCCAAGGGCACCAATGTTAGCCTCACCCCCAAGGGCACCAATGTCGGCACCAAAGTTGGCCTCACCCCCAAGGGCACCAATGTCGGCCTCACCCCCAAGGGCACCAATGTTGGCCTCACCACAAGGGCACCAATGTCGGCCTCACCCCGAAGGGCACCAATGTCGGCCTCACCCCGAAGGGCACCAATGTCGGCCTCACCCCGAAGGGCACCAATGTCGGCCTCACCCCAAGGTCACCAATGTCAGCCTCACCCCCAAGGGCACCAATGTCAGCCTCACCCCCAAGGGCACCAATGTCAGCCTCACCCCCAAGGGCACCAATGTCAGCCTCGCCACAAGGGTACCAATGTCGGCCTCACCCCCAAGGGTACCAATGTCGGCCTCACCCCCAAGGGCACCAATGTCCGCCTCACCCCAAGGGCACCAATGTCCGCCTCACCCCCAAGGGCACCAATGTCCGCCTCACCCCCAAGGGCACCAATGTCCACCTCACCCCCAAGGGCACCAATGTCGACCTGACCCCCAAGGGCACCAATGTCGACCTGACCCCCAAGGGCACCAACGTCGGCCTGACCCCCAAGGGCACCAACGTAGGCCTGACCCCAAGGGCACCAACGTCGGCCTGACCCCCAAGGGCACCAATGTCGGCCTGGCCCCCAAGGGCACCAATGTCGGCCTGGCCCCCAAGGGCACCAACGTCGGCCTGACCCACAAGGGCACCAACGTCGGCCTGACCACCAAGGGCACCAACGTCGGCCTGACCCCCAAGGGCACCAACGTCGGCCTCACCCCAAGGTCACCAATGTCGGCATCACCCCAAGGTCACCAATGTCGGCCTCACCCCCAAGGGCACCAATGTCCGCCTCACCCCCAAGGGCACCAATCTAGGCACCAATGTTGGCCTCACCCCCAAGGGCACCAATGTCGGCCTCACCCCCAAGGGCACCAATGTTGGCCTCACCCCAAGGGCACCAATGTTAGCCTCACCCCCAAGGGCACCAATGTCGGCACCAAAGTTGGCCTCACCCCCAAGGGCACCAATGTCGGCCTCACCCCCAAGGGCACCAATGTTGGCCTCACCCGAAGGGCACCAATGTCGGCCTCACCCCGAAGGGCACCAATGTCGGCCTCACCCCCAAGGGCACCAATGTCGGCCTCACCCCAAGGTCACCAATGTCAGCCTCACCCCCAAGGGCACCAATGTCAGCCTCACCCCCAAGGGCACCAATGTCAGCCTCGCCACAAGGGTACCAATGTCGGCCTCACCCCCAAGGGTACCAATGTCGGCCTCACCCCCAAGGGCACCAATGTCGGCCTCACCCCCAAGGGCACTAATGTCGGCCTCACCCCCAAGGGCACCAATGTCGGCCTCACCCCCAAGGGCACCAATGTCGGGCACCCCTGGCACTGCTGAGGCATGAAGCTGCCACCCAGTGTCCAGGAGGGCTCTGTTTAGGCCAGAGTGGGGAAGAGCCTAATAGTGCCTGGTAGAACAGGTGGGACATTTGACCCCCCCACCCCACGCCCCCGCCTGTGGTTGTTTGACAGGCTCTGGGGGACTCTCCATCCTCGGATACCCCACTAGCCAGTCGCAAAGGCGGGCATCGCTGATTGGCACCCTTTTAAACCCTAGTCTACAGACTGGTATCACGCCCCCTCCCCCTCGCAGGCTGCCCCCACGGGGGTGTGACGAACCAGGAGGTCTGCCCAGTTCACCCCAGCCCTGCTCTCCCTCGAGTGGGTCCCGCTGAAGCCTGGATGATGTTGGAGTCAGACTGCATTGTGCATCAAATCACACATTCTGTAATTCAGTAACATCAGGACCAGAAACTGACCACCTGCGTCAGGGCTCAGAACCCCCCTTCTCGAACCCCAAACACTCAAGCCTTCCGTGGGAACCCTATCTGCCCAGCTATCGGTACCAACCCCTCCTGCAGAACTTTTACAAGGAGCTGCCATGCCCTCTCTTCCTTGGCAGTGCCACCTTTATCTGCACGGCCTTCATGCTGTTGTCCATGCTGGTTCTGGACCAGGGGTGGTGCTACCAATAGTTCAGCAGGTACCATGCACCAGGGCCTAGGGGCACGAGGACCCACTGCACTCAGTTCGGGCGTCTTTACCGCCAAACCTGGGGCCAAGGGCCCATTTCCTTCCTTTCACTCGGGCCCATGACCCCCCACCCCCTTAGCATGGCACTGCTCTAGAATGTGCTGAATAAAATCACAAATAAATAAATACTTAAGTTTTCGATGGCCGTTATTGTGAATTCACTGGAAGGTTACAAACGGGGAGTCCTCTCTGCCACAGTGGGGTGCCAATGGCTAGTCAGAGTCACCTGGAAGCGCCTGCTTTCCTTCCTCGCCCAGACACCAGCAGAGCGCTTCAATCTGGGCTTGAAGGTATGTTTAATGTGGCTCAGTTTGAAAGAATGATGTACAAGTTAAATGACTATTTACATCTCGTTGATTATATATGGGGTCCTTTTCTAAATGTAAGGTGATTCAGAATGTATAATGTATACTTACTATCGATGGGCTCTCACTTATTTTCATATATTGTATATACCACACTTCTTGTTGTATACATTAGATTTTCATTCTGTTGTATTGATTCATCATTTACCTGTGCTGTGCACTCAAGGTAGTTGTGATATTGTTTTGTTTTTATTTTATTTCCTCCTATTTTGTTACTATTTCTTTTGGTTAATAGTGTCATTGTTTGCTTTTACATATTGCATAATCGGGTTTTCCTTCTCTGTTTTCATGAAGATATTTACTGGTTGATTATTGTATGTGTAATTATGAAATACATTTATGAAAGAAATGCAATACAGACACCATGAAGTTCCTTATGTTTACTTTGGAGCGCCCTCTGTCACATGTTCTCTAATCCAATATTTCCTGGCAAAAGCAACATGATTTATTTGTTGATGCAATATAAACAGAAACTCCCCTGCCTCGTGCCCCCAGGTCCCACCCTCGCAGCCAGGAATAGAACGGGGGTGGGGGGACTCCAAGGAAGGGACGAGCCTCTCGAAGGCTGGAAGAGCTGGGCACATCCAAAGATTAGAGTCAGTCACGTTAGGTTTGGACCTCTGAAAGGATGCTAAGGCCGAGCTGAAGGATGATAGGTCAGGGGTGGAGTCAGTCACGTCGGGGTTGGACCTCTGATAGGATGCTAGAACACAACATCTGAAGGATGATAGGTCAGGGGTGGAGTCAGTCAGTCACATTAGGCTTGGACCTCTGAAAGAATACTAGGACTGAGCACATCTGAAGGATAATAGGTCAGGGTGGAGTCAGTCACGTTAGGCTTGGACCTTCTGAAAGGATGCTAGGACCGAGCACATCTGAAGGATGATAGGTCAGGGGTGGAGTCAGTCACGCTAGTCTTGGACCTCTGAAGGGATGTTAGGACTGAGCACATCTGAAGGATAATAGGTCACTGGTGAAGTCAGTCACGTTAGTCTTGGACCTCTGAAGGGATGCTAGTAGGACTGAGCACATCTGAAGGATGATGGGTCACGGGTGAAGTCAGTCAGTTTAGGCTTGGACCTCGTTAAAAATGCCAGGGCCAGCATATCAGAAGAATGATAGGTCAGGGTGGAGTCAGTCACGTTAGTCTTGGACCTCTGACAGGATGCTAGGACTGAGCACATCTGAATGATGATAGGAGTTGAGTCAGTCAGTCACATTAGGCTTGGCCCTCTGAAAGAATGCTAGGACTGAGCACTTCTTAAGAATGATAGGTCACTGGTGAAGTCAGTCACGTTAGTCTTGGACCTCTGAGGGATGCTAGGACTGAGCACATCTGAAGGATGATGGGTCACGGGTGAAGTCAGTCAGTTTAGGCTTGGACCTCGTTAAAAATGCCAGGGCCAGCATATCAGAAGAATGATAGGTCAGGGTGGAGTCAGTCACGTTAGTCTTGGACCTCTGAAAGGATGCTAGGACTGAGCACATCTGAATGATGATAGGAGTAGAGTCAGTCAGTCACATTAGGCTTGGCCCTCTGAAAGGATGCTAGGACTGAGCACATCTTAAGGACGATAGGTCAGGGATGGAGTCAGTCACGTTAGGCCTGGCCCTCTGAAAGGATGCTAGGACAGGGCACACCTGAAGACTGATAGGTCAGGAGTAGAGTCAGTCAGTCACATTAGGCTTGGGCTTCTGACGGGTTGCTAGGGCTGGGTAGAGTCAGTCACTTCAGATCCTACCTCACTCTTGTGCGACTACGAGCCAGGCAGGTCTCCTGCAGAGGTAGTCACATGGAAGGCGTGCGCTTCTGAAGGAAAACAAGGACATCTTGTCACTCCCTGGGCCGGTGTTTGTTTTCACAAGTGCTTCTGTGCGTTTAGTGCAGTCTTTGAAGCCGAGGTGAACTCTCGAACATGCACAGGAACATTTCTGTTTATGCTGAAATGTAAACATTCAGCCCGCCGAGAGGGGCGCCGCGAGCTCTCTTCATGGGCACCCTTCGGGCACTCAGCGCCTAAAACAAAAGCCTCAATCGGGATGTTGTTCTCAGGTCACGCTACAGTGAACTTTGAACTTGACATGGGGTCAAGGACATGAAGAACAAGGTAGAACCCGAAACTTGAAGTGCATACCGAGCAACATCTGTTACCGCCACCGAGAAGGATCCAGACGGACCAGGGCACCAAGAATGCCATGGCAGGCCAGTGGTACGTGGGAGTCCACCCGGGCCACCTGACCCTCCATCTGTGGGCATCACCTGGAAGAACCGTGAAGGGCCACGGTCACAGGGCACCAACAATTCCCCACCTCCGACCATTTAAAAAGTTAACCCCAGCTCGAAAGATGAAGCAGCCAGGAGAAGTGCGCTTATGCGTCGACATGAGGATCTCACCACTGCGATCAAAAGAGAATGACATATAACACCATCTGTGGACGAAATCGTAGGAGAACTCTCCGGGTCGCGATGGTCCTCCAAAATGGACCTACGGTTTGGCTACCACCAGATCCTACTGGCGCCCGATTCCCAGCATGCGACCACCTTCTCCACTTACCTCGGTCTGAGGCGGTATACGCACCTCAATTTCGGCATCTCCAGTGCCTCTGAGGCGTTTCATGACATTATCAGGGGAGTGCTGGCTGGCTTCGCCGGAGTTATGAATGTCAGCGACGACATCCTAGTCCATGCACTTACTCTGGATGAACATTTTCACCGACTACCTACACTCCATGTTCAAACGGCTACAAAGCTGAGGCCTCACCTTGCACAAAGGGAAATGTGAATTCCTGAAGGAGGAGATATGTTTATTTGGATACCGTTTCTCCGCGGAAGGAATCACCCCTGACATGGCCAAAGTCCATAACATCCAGGCCGCAGCAGCTCCTGCTACAGTCACCGGAGTCAGAAGCTTCTTCTGAATGGTGACCTAGTGCGGCCGCTTCATGCCAAACCCAACCCAGCTCACAGGACCGCTGCGAGATCTCACTGTGGCGTCAACCCCCTGGCAATGGGGTCCCGAACAAGAGAAGTTGTTCCAGGACACAAAGCAGGTTCTGTCTGAAGACTCATCTACTTTGACCCAAACAACGACACAGAGCTTGCCGTGGACACCAGCACCACTGGTCTGGGAGCAGAACTGTCCAAGTGACAACCGTGCAGAGAGTGGGCCCCTGTCACATATGCCAGCAGAGCTCTGACCCCCCCCATGGAGCAGCAATACTCACATATCAAAAAGGAAGCCATAGCCATTGATTGGGGCTGCAGACATTTCCATATCTACCTATATGGGCACTCATGCACAGTCATTACTGACCATAAACCATTGATCCCACTATTCAAAGGGTCAGCGTGGATTGAAAAGAGGATACTCCAGCCAAAGGAATCCCATCTCTAAGTGGAGCATCGACCTGGAGCCCACAACCCCGCGGATGATCTCTTGAAACATGCCTGCCCGCCACACCCACAGGAGGAGCAAGTGGCCGAGGATGCAGAAGAATATGTGAGGGTAATCGTGGGACGGTCACGGCTTAATCAACATCATAGAAGCCACCCGAGCGGACAACTGTCTTCAACACGCCATAGCGGCAACCAGGTTGGGGAGGTGGAATGCCATCACGGCGGCCCTTCGACAGTCTCCCAGATGGCTGACACTTTTGGGTAGTCACTAATGACTTCTCTAAATATCCGGAAGTGGGGATCGTGAAGATCACCTATGCGGAAGAGACAATTCCTAAACTTTAGAAAATTGTAGCCTCACATGGCCTAATTCAGGCACCCCTAACGGACAATGGACCGCCTTTCAACAGCCAAGACCTCGCCATGTACTTGACATGCAGAAGAACCAAACACCGTAGGATCACGCCCTGTAGGCCCAAAGCGAACGGCGACATCAAAAGGTTTATGAGAAACATCACGAAAGCCATCTGCAAAGCCCAGGCAGAGCGACAGAGCATGGAAAGGGCAATCTACACTCTCTTGAAGGACTACTACCACCTCACTGACCCCTCACACCAGTGCAGGAGTAGCACCCAGCATCCTTTGTTTCAGGCGTGGATTCATGGACGTTATCCTGCACCACTCCGAGCCAAGCTCAGTCTCGTAGGGAGGAGTAAAACTGGCGAGCATTTCAACTCAGGCAAGCGAGAGCACCAAGATCCCGTAGGGGGCTGGGTGGTGTAAGAGACTGACATCCTGGGAGTAAATTTCGGCTCCCATTTCAGTGTCACCCCTGGAAAAACAGCAGAATCCAAGGTACAATGTTGTCGGCCTCCAGGGGCTGAGAGACAGTCACCTGAAATTGGAAAGGCCCCGCGGTCACGTGACCCGCGGTTTAAATACCCGGGCGGCACGGTGCATAGGCAGACTGGGGCCCAGGCCATGACCAGTGAGGCCCGTGCGTGATGTGCTTACACGCGCAGCATTCTGGGGCCGACCCTGCCTACCCTCCCTCCGCCCCAGAACAGAACACCCGTGTCCTTTGTGGTGTGTGTGTATTCATTCATCCTTGTGTGTTTCTGTGTGTGTGCAGGTCTCCTTCTGCCCCGTGTGTCTACATACCCGGGCGCGCGCGTGTGTTGAGGGTGAGGCAACTGGTGCGTGTCTGATTCTGCTGTTTATTTCTAGACCCGTGAGGAGTTCCTGTCTCTCTTGCTGTCTGTGTGTACCTGTGTGTACTTTACCACGTGACGCGCTGTTTGCCACAGTTCACTCGGATCACGAGGGCTGAAATCTTACTCACGGTAACCAGAACACCGCGGGCTGCGCCACGTCAGCTCCCAGGGACCGGTCTGTTGTGCTTCACCCCCACCCCCTTTCAATCCCAGATCAGACCCCACCCTCAGGAAAGGCTTCACCAAACCAGAATGTTTCAAGAAGGTGAAAACGTCCGCTTCGCACAGGTACAAAGTTTGAAGCGATTCTTCCAACAAAATATCTTTTTGTAAGAAGGGTTTTTTATCTCCTGCAAAACCAACTTTTTTTGCGGAGTGTTTCACCTGTTTTATTTACCACAACCCCTCTAGCGCCTCAGCCAGCCCCAACCTCTTTGTCCGCTTTCCAGCTGCTATTTTCGGAAGGAAACAAGGACACCTGAAGTCTCTTTCGGGGCGCTCGGGAG
Organism: Calotriton arnoldi; assembly: GCA_963921515.1. Taxonomy (NCBI): domain Eukaryota; kingdom Metazoa; phylum Chordata; class Amphibia; order Caudata; family Salamandridae; genus Calotriton; species Calotriton arnoldi. The sequence goes on from CAWUFW010010892.1 coordinate 550,073, forward strand.
ATTCCGGTTCGGCCGACAGAAGACTAGCCCAAAAAAATCAGTATGGCACTTTTTATCCACATAATGTGGCAAGGTAAAGCGTGACCGTATAGGTGTGTGGAAACACAGCACATTCCATGTTTTGCAGTTCGTTGCTGGGTTACACGTGGTATTACCGCATACCGGCGGTGGCACGGGCTTCTCTCGTGATGCGAACCTGTACTACAGGCCGTTGGTAACCACGTCCCTCTCACGACTTCTGTAGTTACCTCTTGTTTACTACTGTGCTCCTCCCACATTGTAAACCCATCTACTCGGACATGTATGACCGATGCTGGATTGTAAATCAACGCATGTGTTGACCTCTGCGTGGTGTCCATGACGTTTCATCTGGGTACAGCGCTCTGAAACCCTGTCAGGTGGAGTGTGCGCTTTATCATACAGTACAGAAGTGAAGGGGCCGTGTCCTCCATGAGAATTGACACCAAGGCAGTGAATTATTTCGGGAGATGTAGGCACGGTGCCAAAACGGGCCAGTGAAATCTGAGAATATGTCAAGAGTTATTGCCAAAGCAGACAAGAATTCGGGCTATGGCAGTGCTGATGCCACTGGAGAAGAGTCGCCCTATTTCTAGAGGGGGGCTTGGCAGGGATATCCCAGGCACCCCATGAAGGGTGGCTCCAGCGGCTGCTTCAGATGAACACCCCCTCCCCTCTCTCCCCCCCCTCTCTCTCCCCCCCACTCCTGAGAACACAGCAGCGGGATCCCAGGTGCCTTTATGGTGAACAACCGATCATCCGATGCAGCCATGCAGGGCCATCCTAGCGCCTGGCACATGGGTAGCAGGCGCGCTTGTGCCATGCACACAGACACCAGGCTCGCTCCCTGCCAGGGTCCTGTGCCCAGCCTCGACTGTACAGCAGAGCGCGCTGCATGCCAGGCTACGAAGAAGCATTGCCTTGTGCAAACCTTCTCCCAAGGCAGCTGCCCCAGCGCGGCGTCCAACCATCGGTCAGTCGGAGCAGAGTCACAGCTGGAACCCGTCCATCAGAAAGGGAGGAAGGGGTGAACATGCCCACCGTGTGCAAAGCTGCCTAAAAGCAGCACTTCATGAGCCGGAGGTACAGGGGCTTGTATGCCAGAATATTTGTGGCAAAAACATTGTCTGATAGATATATCGTTCCATGGGCTCGACATTTTCTATTATTAACTCCAGTGGGTGATATTTTTGTAAGGAACTCGGAAGGACACTGTTTTACAGATGCTAGCCAGGCCACGCTATTCTGGGAGCAGGCTGTCAGCACGAGCCTGGGCTGGAGGGAAACTCCAACATCAACTCCTGGAAAGATACCTGCACGAATGGCCGACCGCCCCAGTCAGCCAGTCCCAGCTGGTGCTGCCAGGATGGAAGCTGCATCAGTGTGATGTGTGTGTGGGACAAGGGTGAGGCACGTGCCCTGGAGAGGGTCAGAGGGAGAATCGCTGGATACTGAGACAAACGCCAAAAAGCCAGTCAGAACAAATGCATTCCAAGGTTTTTCTGAACCTCAGAAAGTCCACCTGGAGGTACAGGTGACGAGGAAGCGAGCCCTGAGGGAGACGCTGTGTCTCGCCAGGTAACCTACCAAAACAGTCGGAAGCCATCTTACGTTTGGAGTGTGAGGGGGCACTCAACCGGTGTAGGCCTTCAGGTCCAAGCGTCCTATTGAATGGTCCTACTGGTCGGGAGTGGGTGTAGTGACTTCCGTGCAAGTGTCACCTGATTGATGGAGGCTGAGGAGGCCGCTTGGGAACAAGACCATCGCCTTCGCAGGACGGCCCATGTGGAGTCCATTCCAGTAGGCGCTTTTGTTGAGGACCTTTCACAACACAAAGCTGATCCTTCGAGGCAGGGTATTCCACAGGATGGACAGGTAATAAAATAGATTTTACATTATCCAGGCGGATGGAAGGCAGGATCCAGCTTTCCTGAATAACTGGACAGAAGAGGCGTATTCTTACAACACTAGGAACTACTGACAGATAACTAGCAGTGAAAGACAGCCAATGGCTGAAGGGGGCTGACCCACTGCCTCAAGTTGTACGCTTCCGTGAGCAGAAGACACAGTGAATGGCAGGTGAAGGAGCAATGGATGGAGAGAGCTCCCCAAAAGCCCCTTCATCTCCGCAATCTCCACTGGCTTCCAGTCAAAAAAGAATAACCTTTAAACTCCTCACCCACGCCTACAAGGCCCTTCACAACACCGGACCCGTATACCTGAACAGACGCCTCTCCTTCCACACACACTCTTCCCAGCTCTCTCTGGCCACCGTCCCACGTATCAATAAGACCAGAACGGGAGGAAAGTCCTTCTCCTACCTCGCAGCCAAAGCCTGCAACACCTTTCCCCTCCACCTCCACCTCCACCTCCGGCAATCTGCCACTCTGGTGCAGTTCAGGAAGGACCTCAAGACTTGGCTTTTCGGATGACCCCCAACTCTCAACGGAGCCGGCCCCCTCCACTCCCCATGCACTTTGAGACCCTCACGGGCAAGTAGATGCGCTTTACCAACCCTCATTGATTAATTGAATTTAATTCTTGAACTCTATTAGTCTCTCTTTGACCCCGCTGAACAGTTGGCTGTCTACTTCATCTTGCCTCTTGTGCCTAGAGGGTCGTTGTCTCCCTGGTCTCAAAATGTGTGACTTAACCACTATCAGTAACCGCCCTCAGGGCTGAACTTCTGTTCTGTGTACACATTGTATTCCACCTGCATTGCCTAATATTGTTGTATGTGTATATATCGTTGTTATGGTACTTGAACCTAAGATTGTTGCACGTTCATATACTTAGTGACTGGGTTAATGCCCTACTCTTGATTCTGTAAAGTGCTCTAATACCTTCGGGTCTAGCCAGCGCAATATAAAACTCATAAATTAATTGATGTTTGTGTAGGTATGTATTTTATTTATGAAATGGGGTCACGGTGGCCAGCTTAATAAAACAACCCAAAAATGAAAGCAAGTGTGAAGGACAGACAGAGAAGATAACAAAGGAATGAAAAGGGGGCAAGAGAGGGAGGAAGAGAAGTAAAGGGTCGTAGAGTTTAGATGTAGTGGAAAAAACACAAAAACAGGAAATGGGGAGGAGGGTGAAAGAACGAAAGTTGGCTTAAGGGTCAAATGGTAGGCCAGGAAGCGCTGTGGGTTGCCTAACACGGGCCAGGACTGCACACCACTGGGATTACTAGGCCAGACCCCTGAAGCCAGCCATGCTGTCCTGTCAGGGCGATGTGAGCGCTTTCTGTTGGTCAGGCCGGGACTTTTGATGTCCCTCCCATGTGTGACCAATCGCATGAATCGTTCTACAAATCCCAGTATATTAAGTCACATTTCCTGGACTTAGCCTGAGCAAGAGTAATGGTGTGGGCGAGCGGGGTGTGCGCCTGGGGGCCCCAGGGCATTGAATCACGTCGCAGCCCCTTCCCCCCACCGGATGTGCAATTCGTGGTCTGCAGACTAAGAACACGCGGCTTCACAGCACGCCATATGTGCTGCCATGAGGTGGGATCAGATACCCGAATGTGCCCCCTGAAGCAATGCTGCACTGTAACCTGGCGCCGACAGCAGCGCCACCTAGGGGACAGAATGGGGAGTGATACACGTCTCCAGGGTAAATGTGCATGAGCTCTAGCGACACCTAGTGTCCTGGTATAGAATGGCACCAGTATCAGAGGCAGTGCGGGCCTGCCTGGCAGGTGCCCCGTCTACCAGCCACTGCAGTGAGGGGAGTGATGCTCCTGATGCAGATCTGTGGCTGCTCCTGGCACTGGCAGCGCACTGGACTAACTGCCCAATTTAGGATGTCCAATATGCCACTATTTCCAGTCGTGCCACCTCTGTGTAAGACTGCCAAGTTAAACACAGAGGCCTTGCACGGAAACTCTCCACCTCCAGGGACGTCTGATTAGCGGGTAGTGCGTGTACTCGCAGGTGGTCGGTAGCCACACTTGTGCCAGCCGGCCCAGCTTGTCACAGGTGCGATGCATCGGGGTACCAGGACATCACCCCACACCCTCACAGGCTGGCTCCTGCCATGCCGACGGAGGGCACCGCTGGGGTAAAATGTAAAAAAAATGTAAGTCCGTTTTTATATAGCACAGCTACTCACCCTTACGGGTCTCAAGGCGCTGGGGGCCGTAGTGGAAATTAAGTGAGCTATTGCCCAGAGTCACATGGTGCTGAGCTGAGCTGCCGCCGGAGCCAGGGATCGAACCGTGAACCCTGTGCTCCGAAGTCAGCTGCCCTGGCCGCTGCACCACACATCTCCAGGTCAAGGCCTAGCACGGCAGCAGGGACCCCTGAATGCGCAGACTGCCCCCGCCCGTGTGGTGAGGGGCGCCCTCCGTCAAATCCATATTTAAGCAATTAGATCACAAAGTCATCCGAGGCCCCCACTCACTGGGGCGCCCCGAGTCACTTCTGTGGCATCTCAGCCTGAGGTGGGTGGGGGCATCACTGTTGCACCTCAGTCTGGAGGTCACAGTGGACTCTCAGTCGGGGGCGGGGTCACTCGGGAACCTCAGCATGAATTGGTCATTGTGGAATCTCATGGGAGTCACTGTGGCACCTTAGTCTGGGGTCACCGTGGCATCACATCCGGCAGGTGGGTCACTGTGGCGTCACAGCCGGCAGAGGGGGTCACTGTGGCGTCACAGCCGGCAGAGGGGGTCACTGTGGCGTCAGCCTGAGGTGGGTGGGAGTCACGGTGGCACCTGAGTCTGGGGGTCACTGTTGCGTCACAGCCGGTGGGGGGTCACTACGGCACCTCAGTCTGGGGGTCACTGTGGCACCTCAGTCTGGGGGTCACTGTTGCGTCACAGCCGGCGGGGATCACTGTGGCACCTCGGTCTGGGGTCACTGTGGCACCTCAGTCTGGGGGTCACTGTGGAGTCACAGCCGGTGGGGGTCACTGTGGCACCTCGGTCTGGGGGTCACTGTGGAGTCACAGCCGGTGGGGGTTACTGTGGCACCTCGGTCTGGGGTCACTGTGGAGTCACAGCCGGTGCGGGTCACTGTGGCACCTCAGTCTGGGGGTCACTGTGGAGTCACAGCCGGTGGGGGTCACTGTGGCACCTCAGTCTGGGGGTCACTGTGGAGTCACAGCCGGTGGGGGTCACTGTGGCACCTCGGTCTGGGGTCACTGTGGCACCTCGGTCTGGGGTCACTGTGGAGTCACAGCCGCTGGGGGGGGGGGGTCACTGTGGTAACTGTGGCGCTGTTCCCTGGTGTCAGGAAGGCAAGAAGGAGTGGCTAGAGAGGGGTGGCTGACTGTCGCAAGCCGGGCCTGGGGTGCGTGTCTGCACCAGTGCACATCGGCGCAGGGGGGTGCATGCGACGGCCATGGTCCGGCGGCCTCCCATGGGCTCCCCGTCAGCAGAAGCCATCGGGCACCTGGAGCGTTTGAAATGGAAGGCGAGGGCCGCAACCAGCCGAGGTACGAGCAGGGGCCTGGGGCAGGTGGAGAGAAACACGCGCTTCCTGCCACCTACTACCGGAAGACATCAGGCAGACGAAAAGGCAACAGCTGCATGGAACAGAGTGTGGTGGAGGAAAGACCCACGGCGGGGTGGGGGCGACAGGTGAAGAGGAAGCGCTTTTAGTGTTATTGAACCACAATAAATCGAGGGGTGGGGCGTGGGGGACATAGAAACGAGACGTAACTGAATATTCTGCTGAGCCCGTGGGCGGAGAACAGCAGGTTGGGCTTCACAGTGACCGTTCACTTTGGAAAAGTTCGGGAACCCTATAGGGAGGTGCATACATTAATCGCCGTTCACCAGCTGGACGACCATGACCAACTGCACCACCATGACCAACTCGACGACCATGACCAACTGGACCACCATGACCAACTGGACGACCATGACCAACTGGACGACCATGCCAGAGTTCTCCTCCCACCCGCCCCTCAGAGAGCCACAACCCCTCTCCCAGGAAGTGACCATACCAACGTAGAGCTCTTCAACCACCTGTCTCCGGACACGAGAAGGGCATACTAGAGGCATACCACGTGACCCAGGGGGCGACCCTGCCCACCTAAAACTCTTCCACCACCAGACACGTAAAGATTTCAGAGGGAGAGGCGGAACCTTTCACCCCTGGGACGACCCTGCCCACCCAGAACTCTTCCACCACCCACCCCCAGACAGGTCTGAAGATCAGAGGGAGAGGCGAAACCTTTCACCCAGGGGACACCCGTGCCCACCCAGAACTCTTCCACCACTAGACACGTAAAGATCTCAGAGGGAGAGGCGGAACCGTTCACCCAGGGGACCACCGTGCCCACCCAAAAGTCTTCCACCACCAGACACGTAAAGATCTCAGAGGGAGAGGCGGAACCGTTCATCCTTGGGATGACCGTGCCCACCCAGAACTCTTCCACCACCAGACACGTAAAGATCTCAGAGGGAGAGGCGGAACCTTTCACCCTTGGGACGACCGTGCCCACCCAGAACTCTTCCACCACCAGACACGTAAAGATCTCAGAGGGCGAGGCGGAACCGTTCATCCTTGGGACGACCGTGCCCACCCAGAAGTCTTCCACCACCAGACACTGAAAGATCTCAGAGGGAGAGGCGGAACCTTTCACCCTTGGTACGACCGTGCCCACCCAGAACTCTTCCACCACCAGACACGTAAAGACCTCAGAGGGAGAGGCGGAACCGTTCATCCTTGGGACGACCGTGCCCACCCAGAACTCTTCCACCACCAGACACGTAAAGATCTCAGAGGGAGAGGCGGAACCCTTCACCCTTGGGACGACCGTGCCCACCCAGAACTCTTCCACCACCAGACACGTAAAGATCTCAGAGGGAGAGGCGGAACCGTTCATCCTTGGGATGACCGTGCCCACCCAGAACTCTTCCACCACCAGACACGTAAAGATCTCAGAGGGAGAGGCGGAACATTTCACCCTTGGGATGACCCTGCCCACCCAGAACTCTTCCACCACCAGACACGTAAAGATATCAGAGGGAGAGGCGGAACCGTTCATTCTTGGGACGACTGTGCCCACCCAGAACTCTTCCACCACCAGACACGTAAAGATCTCAGAGGGAGAGGTGGAACCTTTCACCATTGGGACGACCCTGCCCACCCAGAACTCTTCCACCACCAGACACGTAAAGATCTCAGAGGGAGAGGTGGAACCTTTCACCTTTGGGACGACCCTGCCCACCCAGAACTCTTCCACCACCAGACACGTAAAGATCTCAGAGGGAGAGGCGGAACCGTTCATCCTTGGGACGACCCTGCCCACCCAGAACTCTTCCACCACCCGCCCGAGATGTGTAGGGGTCTCATCAGCGAGAGAGGCGGAAGCGTTCACCCACGGGATGATCATACCCACCCAGAACTCTTTAGCCACTAGTCAGATATAGGTCTCATCAGCAGGAGACGCAGAACCTTTCACCCAGGAGACGCTCATACCCACCCTGAACTATTCCACCGCCAGACAGGTAGAGGTCTCATCAGACGAAGAGGCGGAATCTTTCACCCAGGGGCCCACCCATAACTCTTCCACCACCCACCACCAGATAAGCACAGATCTCATCAGAGGTAAAGGTGGGACCTTTCACCCATCGGACGATCATACCCACCCAGAACCTTTCCCCACCGCCACCAGATAGTTAGAGGTCCCATCAGAGGAGGAGCTGGAATACTTCACTCAAGGGGTGAGCATACCCACCTAGAAGTCTTTCACTACCCTTCAAGGAGAGATCTCATTATAGGGAGATGCAGAACCTCTCACTCATGCCCGCCCAGAGCCCTCTTCACTTGAAGGGAGATGATTCTGCTACTGACCTGCCCTTTCTCCTAGGGGGAGACGAGTCCCACCCAGAGCTCACTCACCACCTGCCACTGATACAACAGATGGTGGCAGACGACCAGCTCGCAAAGACAATGGGACTGTTCATAGGGCACCTGACTGTGGAAAGTGTGCCAAGACTTCCACTTGATGTATTCTTACAGTACACAGCTTCTCCCTTCCAGGAAAGTGTGCCTCCCGCCCCTACTAACGGCCTTGTCACTTCGCCACCGTGTGAGCCTGGCAGGAGGCAAGGTCACGCCACATTGCAGAAGTGCCAGGGTTGCTGGCAGTTTCATCATCTCGGCAAATATCAAAATATAAACAATAGCTCTGCTCAGAAATTCCACTTAGGAAAGTCCCAGCATAAGCACTTCATGGAAAAAGCACCTAGGTTTTTCTCAGGAGTCAACGGCCAGTGCACCAGGACAAACTTTGCAACGTGGGCATGACCAGCACACTTGTGTACACCAGTCACACGGGGACCTAGCACTTTCAGCTGCTCTCTGATAGGATGTTAGTAGAGGTCAAAGGGCTTACGTTTTTATGTGCTGCTCCCTAGAGGTTTGTAGAAGGGGTGTAAGAGGCTAGTCAGTTCATCTAGTCTCCGATTGGCTACAGAAAAGGTCACCGACAGTCGGATGGCATCAGCTGCTCTCTTGTGGTCTCCAGCTGGGGTTAGAGAGTCTAGCCCTTCCGGGTGGTCTCTGGCAGTCTGTCGTAGAGGTGAAAGAGTGCAAAGGCACAACAGCTCTCCTGTCTGTGGCAAAGGTTAGCTAGTCTTTGATGGCTGCAGCAGAGATCGAAAAGTACCACGTTACTTCATTGGCTGCTGTCTCATGGGTTCTAGAAGTGACCAGGGCCCAGCGATGTCTGCTGCTGTCTCTGGGAATATTGCTGACACCAGAAGCACCTTACTCCGGTCAGCGTCTGAAGAAGGCGTAGTGAGAGCCCAGACCTACCAGTGCTCCCTGGTGGGCTACAGAAGGGGCCAGAGAGCCCAGGCCTGACAGCTGCTCTCTGCTGGGCTACAGAAGGGGGCAGAGAGCCCAGTCCTGACAGTTACTCTCTGGTGGGCTACAGAAGGGATCAGAGAGTCCAGACCAGGCAGCTGCTCTCTGGTGGGCTACAGAAGGGATCAGAGAGCCCAATCCTCACAGCTGCTCTCTGGTGGGCTGCCAAAGGGGCCAGAGAGCCCAGTCCTGACAGCTGCTCTCTGCTGGGCTACAGCAGGGGCCAGAGAGCCCATACCGGCCAGCCGCTCTCTGCTCTTTGGTGGGCTACAGAAGGGACCAGAGAGCACAGACCTGACAGCTGCTCTCCGGTGGGCTACAGGAGGGATCAGAGAGTCCAGACCAGGCAGCTGCTCTCTGCTGGGCTACAGAAGGGGGCAGAGAGCCCAGTCCTGACAGCTCCTCTCTGCTGGGCTACAGAAGGGGGCAGAGAGCCCAGCCCTGACAGCTGCTCTCCTGTGGGCTACAGAAGGGGGCAGAGAGCCCAGTCCTGACAGCTGCTCTCTGGTGGGCTATAGAAGGGGCCATACTGAACAGTCGGTCTCTGGTGGACTGAAGCAGGAGCCAGAGTCCACACCTTACAGCAGCTTTCTGGTGGGCTGTAAAAAAGTCAGCTTCTGTCTAGTGGGCTATTGCGGTGTCCAAAGGGAGTTGAGCCCGGACAGTTGCTCTTTAGGACCACGGGGTGTAGACGGTCAGTAGTTCGCTGATAGGCGCTAACAAGCATGGAGCGTGGCTCCATTTATAGCAAGGATTAGAAGTGGTCTAGCTGTCTCTGCTGCTCTGAAATAAACCCGAGCTTGGCCTCATCAGCTGTTCTTGGACTGGCCATGGTAGAAGCCGAAGAGAGAAAGCCCAGTCAGGTCTGGTAGGGTGTGGGACACATCTGAGGCTTGGCCCTTCACCTGCTCTTTGATAGGCCACAGTAGAGGCCGGAGACAGTAAGCCCAGTCGACTCTGGTACATTGCAGTAGACATCGAAGGCTGGGCCCGCTTGGGGCTCTACAGCAGGCCATGGTAGAGGCCAGAGAGAGTAAGCCCAGTCGGCTCTGGTAGGTTGCAGTAGACATCAAAGGCCGGGCCCGTTAGCGGCTCTACAGCAGGCCATGGTAGAGGCCAGAGAGAGTAAGCTCAGTCGACTCTGGTACATTTCAGTAGACATCGAAGGCCGGGCCTGCCTCCGGTTCTACTGCAGGCCATGGTAGAGGCCAGAGAGAGTAAGCCCAGTCGGCTCTGGTAGGTTGCAGTAGACATCAAAGGCCGGGCCCGTTAGTGGCTCTACAGAAGGCCATGGTAGAGGCCAGAGAGAGTAAGCCCAGTCGACTCTGGTACATTGCAGTAGACATCGAAGGCCGGGCCCGTTAGCGGCTCTACAGCAGGCCATGGTAGAGGCCAGAGAGAGTAAGCCCAGTCGGCTCTGGTACATTGCAGTAGACATTGAAGGCGGGGCTCGCTAGCGGCTCTACAGCAGGCCGTAGTAGAGGCCTGAGAGAGTAAGCCCAGTCGGCTCTGGTACTTTGCAGTAGACATCAAAGGCTGGGCCCGTTAGCGGCTCTACAGCAGGCCATAGTAGAGGCCAGAGAGAGTAAGCCCAGTCGGCTCTGGTACTGGCAGTAGACATCGAAGGCCGGGCCCGTTAGCGGCTCTACAGCAGGCCATGGTAGAGGCCAGATAGAGTAAGCCCAGTCGGCTTTGGTAGGTTGCAGTAGACCTCAGTGACAAACCGTAAAGTTATAGGGCTCCCTTGCAGAATGTGATGAGGGGCCCCTTAGTCTCTCATATCGCAGATATTCATTTGCCACTGGCTGAATGGTGGCCCTTGAAGTGTTGGGGACCCTATGTGGCCCAGGGGTTGCAGGGTCGTGCGTTATACGGCTGGTACAGATACAAGGTTGGGCCCATTAGCGCTATTCAACACGCTACGGTAATGGTTTGAGAGAGCGTAGTCCAACAAATTCTCTCTGGCAGGCAGTATAAGTGGTGAGAGATCTCCTCCTGTTACGAATGACAAATGGACCGAGCGGAATCCGAAACATCAGAGCTCTTGACTGATATTCTCTGGCAAGGTATCCCAGTATACGGAACTAGGTACGAGAAACCCAAGCCTCCCACTCTGTGCATGGTGGAAAACTTTTCTGGCAGAGCATAATTGATTGGTGGAGGAGAGAAGGAGTTTTCTTGTAAGTTTTGCTACCAGGCACAGAAATTTGAACTTAATGCGATCTTCCAGTTTGAGCCCTGTAGGGTTCTGCTTTCTGTGAAATATGGTCAAATTAGTGGAGAGCTGGAGCCAATGTTACCCCGTACTCCAGGGCAAATGCATCCTGTGGATACAATATCTCCTATATAGCGCCTATTTGTATAGTCCAAACCTGTGTTGACCAAGGCACCAAGCAAATATTGCTGATACCGAGGAGGGGAAGGAGAATAAAATGAAGTGTCTGCTGCAGAGAAGATAGCGGGAAGTTAATAGTGGGTATCATTTCTCCAGCTGGAACGTTATTATTATTATTGAAGTTCTTATATAGCGCGTAGCCACCTATAAGGTTTCTCAGCGCTTGAGGTCAGGTGACAGTGGCCTACAAGAACAAGACCTAAACTAACCAAGTTTTTAGCTTCTTACGAAAAGAAGTGAAGCCTTTTATAGGATCAGAGAGAGGGTTCCACACCCTGGGACCTAGGAAAGAGAAAGAGCGGCCACCCATTCGAGAGCATCTGTTTTACTGTATTGAGAAGAGAGACCGGCTACTGGAACGCAATGTGCGGGAAGACCAGTTTTTGTAGGAATTGTGGTCTTGAATGAATCTTGATTTTGTACATACAGCAGTGCGCCTTGAAGTTGATGAGCTTCTCCGCTGTGAGCCAGTGGAGATCATGAGGGAGATCAGACACCGAAGAGTATTTGGAGATCCGAAATAAGAGTCAAGCTGCCGCGCTTTGAACCATCTTACGACATCTGATTACTGTCTTGTCAGACCCCTGCATATAAGATGTTGCCATAATCCATCCTAGATAGTATCATGGCCTCGATGACGGTTCTCTCATTATGGCGCAACAGGAAGATGAAACCGTGGCTACTTGTGACTTCATTGTTGTCAAGCTCAATATCCAGCCAGACCCATGGCCAGGAAGAAAGAAAGCAAGACACACAAATGATGGACGGAATGCAGAGCAAATCCAACATTCACCCCCAGTCAAGAGATCTAGGTTAAATCTGTCCATCAATTGTTCTTTTTGCATTCGTCACCCCGAGTGGGACGGATATGCCCAGACGTGGGTCTCGTGCTCACTTTGCCACTGGAGTCAAGCTATCCTGGCTGATGAGGGATGAAACCCCGAAACCGGTCCCAGGATGCTTGTTTCCAGTCCAGGGAGGACCTGGCATGGCAGTTCGGGCTGGACTGTTCCCATTGGGCGCAGGGTCAAGACTGATTTGCATATGGCTGGGTTCAAACTGGAATGGCATGGGGAGCAAAAAAACAATGAATTTAGGCCCAGATCTCTGTACTGGTGTGAATGACATTGTTCTGCATTCTGTCCATCAATTGTTCTTTTTGCATTCGTCACCAGGAAGGAAGAAAGGCTGAGCTGAGATACAGAGAGAGACTACAGCAGATGACAGATCGAGGCAGACCGATAGCTGATCCACCATAAGGTTAGATGGTGTTTGAGTAACACACTGGGGTGCGACATGTCACTAATGCCCCCCACACCCTGGCTTCAGTATTCTGGTCTCAATCAGACCACGCACTCAATGTAGTTCTGTGTGCAACGCCTCGTGCTAGAGATGCTTTTGTAGGAACAAAAATGCTAGCCGTGCACTACATCATATACATTGCGTATGTTATCTATGTAATTACAGACACATAACTCTTTTGGAATACTCTAACTCGTTGATGCACGACTATTCCTAAATGGCGAATTCCTGGCTAGTTTGAAAATGACCAACACTTCCATGACCACTAGTTATAAGACACTGCATTGCAGCTCTTAGATATACAAGTGACGTTCAACCACAGTGACAAGTCAGGTGAGACGCGTGATCTAGAGACAGCAGCTGTGCTACACGAATTAGACTGCGCCCACTCTTTGCAGGCAGGCCTGGGGAGTCCACTGACCCCATGTGTGATGAGGATCGCTTGCTTTTCCCATAAATGAGGTAAAGCAGTATGTGTGGCGCAATAAGGGATGTTGTTGGTGGCTGCCCCGCCCATTGCTTCAACCAGTCAGGAAGTTTAGCACGATCAGTGCTAAACTGGATTATATGTAGGGCCACTGGAATTATGTGGCAGGGGAGCACCAGATTATGCAGCAGGGTTTACTAAATTATGCAGCAAAAAAAGGCAAATTATGTGGCATAAAGCAGCCCATTTTTGATAGGATTGCTTCATTATTTTATCATTTTTATACATGGTAATACTGTCTGAGCCGAGATTCCATCACATTAGTTCTAGTTTAACAATCAAATACAGAAACAAGCAACTGAAAGATGACCAGTTAACCTTTGCCAAGGGCCTTCCAGTGCGCGCACACAGATATTGATACATTTTTAGTAACTTTCGATCTGTTTGAGCTAGAAACAGCATTTTATTTTGTTAAAATATGCAGCTTATACAGCAGATAATGGATTCTGTGGCAAATGCAGCAAATCTATAATTATGCGAAAAAAGCGGCGGCCGCAGACTCGCATAATTCCAGTGGCCCTGATTATCTGCTGCCAGAGTGGAATACCGACGGTGCCCTTTCAAATGGCTGATAAGCAGCCTCTGAGCAAACTTACAGGCTGCAGCTATACCACAGGCTGGTCCTGTCAGAGAACAGCGGACAGGACTCTCTTGGACACACAGATATCGGTCTATCAGAGTACCATACTGTAAGTGAGACACAGGGCCTGAGAGAGACACTGCAAGGAGACTCGACTGAGCCATGTAAGCATAGAGACACTCAAAGACAGCCCACAGAAATAGTCCCCCCCCCCAGTGTTCTATGAGTGTGTGACTATGCAGGCTCCTTGCTTGTGAGACTACACAGGCTTGGGGTAAACAAAAGCAAAGCAAACGTTGAGAGTGAGACTACTCTAACTGGTGAGCGAAGCAAATAGGGAGAACTTTCAGGTCCAACTGTGTGAAACCCTCAGGTTGCGATACAGCAAAGAGGAGAGTCGCGGGGTAAATGAGTGAATGGGTGAGACTCTTTTGGTTGTGAGTGCAGAGAACAGGACTAAACCAAAGATTGCAACACTTATCGCACAAGGGCAAGGCCTCAAGATCTATGATTGTGTTGTGTTGAGTGACTCAGTATGACTTGACTGGGGTACATTCAGTGTATCATTGCTGTAGAGCAGGCCAACGAGTAATTTGTGAGTGACTGGCAGCTCTTCAGCTACCAGTAAGTAGCTTCCCTTTGTTCAGCCTAGTCTAGTCAATTAGAGGCTTTGACTTGGTTTAATTATTAGATCTATACACAATTTGAAAAAGGCGTATATTTCCAGAACGTATAGACTGATTTTCAGAGAAAAATGGTTGAATTTATAAATATGTTTAAAGTTGGCCTTTGAATGTAAATTCTGCTGCATTGGGAACATTTATAACTAATGTTATTACTTTGGTGCCATGGGCATTGCAACTATGGTTGCTATGTGTTTCCCATATTGCGGCATTCCAAGCTGATAAAGTATGCCTTGGCATTACTGCTGAGGCACCAGGGTCATCACTAATAATAATCTTACACAGGGTTTCCACTAAGGACTTGATATTGTCAGCTCCGTAAAGAGTGAGATCCCTCAGGTATGACAGTGAAAGCAAGAGTGAGACCTCAAAGGTATGTGAATGATCTAAACAGGCCAAGTCACCACAGCTGTGCAACTGAAGTCAACAGAGCAAGACACCACTGCTGTGCGAGTGAAGTGAACAGGCCAAGACGCAACAGCGGTGAGAGTGAAGTAAACAAGGTAAGGAACCACAGCTGCAAGAGTGAAGTAAACTGAGTAAGACACCACAGCTGTGAGAGTGAAGTAAATATAGCAAGACACCACAGCTGCGAGAGTGAAGTAAACAGAGTAAGACACCACTGCTGCGAGAGTGAAGTAACAGAGTAAGACACCACAGCTGCGAGAGTGAAGTAAACAGGGTAAGGCACCACTGCTGTGAGAGTGAAGTATACAGAGTAAGACACCACTGCTGCGAGAGTGAAGTAACAGAGTAAGACACCACAGCTGCGAGAGTGAAGTAAACAGAGTAAGAAACCACAGCAGCGAGAGTGAAGTAAACAGAGTAAGAAACCACAGCAGCGAGAGTGAAGTAAACAGAGTAAGAAACCACAGCAGTAAAAGTGAAGTAAACAGTAAGATAACATAGGTGTGAGAGTGAAGCAAATAGGTCAAGACACCACAACTGTGAGAGAGAAGTAAATTGGCCAAGACAACACAGCTGAGAGAGTGAAGTAAACAGAGTAAGACACCACAGCTGTGAGAGTGAAGTAAACAGGCCCCCTGTGTGTGAATGTAGTAAACAGAATAAAAACCACAGATCTAGAAAAGTCATTAACAGAATGAGGCATCAATCAATTAATCAATCAGGGATTTGTGAAGCGCACTACTCACCCGTGAGGGTCTCAAGGAACGGGGGGGGAAGGGGGAGGAGGGTATTTCGGGCAGCTCCGGCTCATCCGAAGAGCCAGGTCTTGAGGCTCTTCCTGAATGCTTGCAGTCTTGCAGGCATGCAAGTCCAATAGGGCAGTGAACAGAATGAGAGAGACCCTCATGTCTGTGAGGGTAGGTAACAGAAGATGACCCTAGTGTCTGTCAGGGCAGTGAACAGAATGAGAGAGACCCTCATGTCTGTGAGGGTAGGTAACAGAAGGTGACCCAAGTGTCTGTCAGGGCAGTGAACAGAATGAGAGAGACCATCATGTTTGTGAGGGTAGGTAACAGAAGGTGACCCAAGTGTCTGTCAAGGCAGTGAACAGAATGAGAGAGACACTCACGTCTGTGAGGGTGTCTAATAGAAGATGAACCAAGTGTCTGTCAAGGCAGTGAACAGAATGAGAGAGACACTCACATCTGTGAGGTTAGCTAATAGAAAATTAACCAAGTGTCTGTCAAGGCAGTGAACAGAATGAGAGAGACACTCGCGTCTGTGAGGGCATCTAATAGAAGATGAACCAAGTGTCTGTCAGGGCAGTGAACAGAATGAGACCCTCATGTCTGTCTGGGCAGTGAGCAGAATGTCTGTGGGGGCAGTGAACAGTGGAGGACCCACATGGTTGTGTGTGGAGTCAACACAGTGAGTCCCACATGTCTGTGTGAAATGAATAGAGTGGGACATATAGAAGTGTCAGTGAACAAAGAGAGACTCACATAGTTATGAACTGAGTGAAAGTCACATGGTTGTGGCGCAGTGAACATAGTGGGACCCACATGGCTGTGAGGGCACTGAGCAGAGGGAGACCCACACGGCTCGGGGGCAGTGACCAGAGGGGGACCGCGTGCTGTGAGTGCAGTGACCAGAGGGGGACCGCGTGCTGTGAGTGCAGTGACCAGAGGGAGAGCCACGTGATGTGAGTGCAGTGCCCAGAGGGGGGCCACGTGCTGTGAGTGCAGTGACCAGAGGGAGAGCCTAGTGATGTGAGTGCAGTGCCCAGGGGGGCCACGTGCTGTGAGTGCAGTGACCAGAGGGAGAGCCACGTGATGTGAGTGCAGTGCCTAGAGGGGGGCCACGTGCTGTGAGTGTAGTGACTAGAGCGAATTCACGTGCTGTGAGTGCAGTCAAAGTGATCAGAATGAGACACACATGGCTGTGAGTGGAATAAACCATGCCCACGAGTGTAGTGAACCGAATGAGACCCAAACGTCTGTGTGCAGTGAACAGAGGGAGTCCCGCGTGGATGTGAGTAGAGACTCACATGTCTGAATGGACCAGACGGAGTGAGACTCACGTGTCTGTGAGTTTAGTGAACAGAGTGAGACCACATGTCTGAGAAGAGTGAACCTTTGACACCCACGTGGCTGTGAGTGCAGTGAATATGGGAAGACCCACGTGTCTGTGAGTGAAGTGAATATAGGAAGACCCACGTGTCTGTGAGTGAAGTGAATATAGGACCCACGTGGCTGTGAGTGCAGTGAATATAGGAAGACCCACGTGTCTGTGAGTGGAGTGAATATAGGAAGACCCACGTGTCTGTGAGTGCAGTGAATCTAGGAAGACCCACGTGTCTGTGAGTGCAGTGAATATAGGAAGACCCACGTGTCTGTGAGTGGAGTGAACAGAGTGAGACCCACGTGTCTGTGAGTTGAGTGAATATAGGACCCACGTGGCTGTGAGTGCAGTGAATATAGGAAGACCCACGTGTCTGTGAGTGGAGTGAATATAGGACCCACGTGGCTGTGAGTGCAGTGAATATAGGAAGACCCACGTGTCTGTGAGTGGAGTGAATATAGGACCCACGTGGCTGTGAGTGCAGTGAATATAGGAAGACCCACGTGTCTGTGAGTGGAGTGAATATAGGAAGACCCACGTGTCTGTGAGTGCAGTGAATATAGGAAGACCCACGTGTCTGTGAGTGCAGTGAATATAGGAAGACCCACGTGTCTGTGAGTGGAGTGAACAGAGTGAGACCCACGTGTCTGTGAGTTGAGTGAATATAGGACCCACGTGGCTGTGAGTGCAGTGAATATAGGAAGACTCACGTGTCTGTGAGTGGAGTGAATATAGGACCCACGTGGCTGTGAGTGCAGTGAATATAGGAAGACCCACGTGTCTGTGAGTGGAGTGAATATAGGACCCACGTGGCTGTGAGTGCAGTTAATATAGGAAGACCCACGTGTCTGTGAGTGGAGTGAACATAGGAAGACCCACGTGTCTGTGAGTGCAGTGAATATAGGAAGACCCACGTGTCTGTGAGTGCAGTGAATATAGGAAGACCCACGTGTCTGTGAGTGGAGTGAACAGAGTGAGACCCACGTGTCTGTGAGTTGAGTGAACAGAGTGAGACCCACGTGTCTGTGAGTGGAGTGAACAGAGTGAGACCCACGTGTCTGTGAGTGGAGTGAACAGAGTGAGACCCACGTGTCTGTGAGTGGAGTGAACAGAGTGAGACCCACGTGACTGTGAGTGGAGTGAACAGAGTGAGACCCACGTGTCTGTGAGTCCAGTGAACAGAGTGAGACCCACGTGTCTGTGAGTGGAGTGAATATAGGAAGACCCACGTGTCTGTGGGTGGAGTGAATATAGGGAGACCTACGTGCCTGAGAAGAGTGAACCTTTGACACCCACGTGTCTGTGAGTCCAGTGAACAGAGTGAGACCCACATGGCTGTGAGTGGAGTGAATATAGGAAGACCCACATGTCTGAGTGGAGTGAATTTAGCAAGACCCACGTGTCTGTGAGTGGAGTGAACAGAGTGAGACCCACGTGTCTGTGAGTCCAGTGAACAGAGTGAGACCCACGTGTCTGTGAGTGGAGTGAATATAGGAAGACCCACATGGCTGGACTGCAAGTCCAGCGAACAGAGGGAGACCCGCATATTGAGTTGAATAAACTTTTGAGTATCACAAAGGGTTCGGTGAACAGAGGGAGACCCACCTGGCTGTGAGTAGAGTGAACGGAGTGGGACCCACTTGGCTGTGAGTAGAGTGAACGGAGTGTGACCCACTTGGCTGTGAACAGAGCGAGACCCACGTTCACACCTGAGATGGGTGACTCTGAGACCCCCGTGGCTGTGAGTGTAGTGAAGAGAGTGAGACCCGCGTGGCTGTGAGTATAGGAAAGAGAGTGAGACCCACGTGGCTGTGAGTGTAGTGAAGAGTGTGAGACCCACGTGGCTGTGAGTGGAGTGAATAGTGTGAGACCCACGTGGCTGTGAGTAGAGTGAACGGAGTGGGACCAACTTGGCTGTGAGTAGTGAACGGAGTGAGACCCACGTGGCTGTGAGTGTAGTGAAGAGTGTGAGACCCACGTGGCTGTGAGTGGAGTGAATAAAGTGAGACCCACCTGGCTGTGAGTAGAGTGAGACCCACGTGGCTGTGAACCGCTTGAGGCCACATCTGAGAAGGGTGACTCTGAGACCCACGTGGTTGTGAACAGCTTGAGACCACACCTGAGATGGGTGACTCTGAGACCCCCGTGGCTGTGAGTGTAGTGAACAGAGTGAGACCCGCGTGGCTGTGAATACTACGAGTGTGACCTCGACGCCGAGAGTACTTTATGCAGCCATTAGCCTTGGCTCCCCCCATGGACGTGTCACCCCTCCCCCTCAGCACGAGGTTCAGCGCCTGGAAGTGCCCTAACTTCACTGGGGGCTGTGGCCGTCAGGGGCGGTCCCAAAAGAGGGCCAGTTTTCATGCAGCCCCACCCCGGCTTGTTCTGGTTCAGTTCCCTGAAGTCGGGCTGGGGGTGAGGGTACAGCGATCTCTGTTTACATCTGTAACCCTCCCCCTTCCTACGGGCTGGCCCGCCCCTTGGACAAGCATGGCCAGAAAAACAGGAACCCGCTGAAAAGAACATGCAAACCGCAAGGCACGCACGCTGGAGGAAAAACAGGGCAAACGAGAGTGTGTGTAAGAAAACACAACAATATACTGGGCGGCTCGACTCTCACTCGCAGCTGTCCCCCCCTGCAAACACACAGACCACAGTGCTCCCCCTAGACACACAAACACACATACCACAATGCCTCCCCCAGTCTCACAAACCCACAATGCCCACCTCCCAGTCTCACAAACCTACAGACCACAATGCCTCCCCGTCTCACAAACCCACAGACCACAATGCCCAACCCCCAGTCTCACAAACCTACAGACCACAATGCCCCCCCCCCCCCAAGTCTCACAAACCTACAGACCACAATGCCCCCCGCCCCCCCAAGTCTCACAAACCTACAGACCACAATGCTACTAACAGGGGGGGAGGGGGGTAATACACTATGTGTAGTATTTGAGTCACGAGGACCCCCTCGGAAAATCACTAGTGTGGGGGTGATGATCACAGCACCCCTGGAATCGCGCCGCACACTGGCACAGCTCCACATATCACTGTAGCGCCGCGTGCTCGGAGTAAGAGAATGCACGCGCTCGGTAGCTCCGAAATGAATTGCCTCAAGGCGCTACGAACTCGGAGGACTGGGCGCATTGGGGATATGTGTGTGCGTGGAGGGCGGGGGCTGCGCACCACCACAAAGAAGACACGCCGGGACTCAGCGACCAACTTTTCAACTTCCTTAAAGTCCGAAAGTGGTCCGGGAGTCGAGGTTCTGGTCGGACTTACCCGGTTCGGCTGTGGTAAACCAGACCGGCCGCGGTACTTCGGAGGCTGAGCGATTTCCCGTTGGGTCTTCGGGCACGACCCCTCGGTGCCCTTCCTCCTTAGGGCTCCGATACTTCTTATTGTAGGCACGTTGCCTCTCTGGGTCACTCGGCAAGCTGCCTTTGTCCTTGAAACGCTGCCCCTCCGCACTCTGCCCTCTCGGGTCTGGTGCCCCGGCACGCTGCCTCTTTAGGTCTCTGGGCACGCTGCCGTCCGGTCTCTCGCTGGCTCTCCTGTCTCTTTCTCTGGGCACGTGGCTCACTGGGTCTCTCTGGGCACCCCGGCTCTCTTTCGGGAAACTGTCTCATTGGCTCTATCTGGGCACCCTGGCTCTCTCTCTCTGGGCACCCTGGCGCTCTCTCTCTGGGCACACTGGCGCTCTCTCTCTCTGGGCGCCCTGGCGCTCTCTCTCTGGGCACACTGGCTCTCTCGGCACACTGTCTCTCTCCGGGCTCGCTTGCTCTGTTGAGGCACGTTGGCTATCTCCGGGCACGCTGGCTCCCCGGGCACGCTGGCGCTCTCTCTCTCTGGGCGCCCTGGCGCTCTCTCTCTGGGCACACTGGCTCTCTCGGCACACTGTCTCTCTCCGGGCTCGCTTGCTCTGTTGAGGCACGTTGGCTATCTCCGGGCACGCTGGCTCCCCGGGCCGGACACGCTGCCTTCTCTGCCTCCTTCCTTTCTTGTTGTGAGTAGTCAGTCGCATGCCGCTGCCCGCGTGTCCCGCCGGCTGAGCCCGCCTCTGACTCACAGAGCACTCACTAACCAGGCCCCAGGGGGAGGGAGTCCCTCTGATGTCACGGCCCTTGTAAGGAGATCCTGCGCAGCCGCGCACACTTCCTGCTGCATCATCATCACCATCTCAGGGTCACTCACAACATGCTCGTCACGTGTAGGGCGCGCTGGGACACAAAGAGCTCCAAACTTTTCAAAACATCCGCGCGGGGTCCAACACGGTACGTGAAGGTCTCACTGCGGCAAACTTCTACAAGGCACAGAGTCTGCCAGTCTGATATCAGTGTCCCGAACTGATGTCACGGGGGTATCTGGAGTGATGTCACATTTACATTAGTGATTTCTTAGTTTAACACTAGGTTGCTTCAGTGATGTCACAGTCACACACGTGGTTCATGCACTGATATCACACTGTAGGGTCAGGCTCATGGAGCAATATTACAGTTTGACGTCGGGATGCATACCTGCACGCATCCCACTCATATGGAAAAGCAGCCTTCTCCTGTGTCACTCCTAAGGCGTGCAATGACCTGCTGCTACACGTAAGAGCCTCGTCCTCTGTCCTTGAATTCTGCAAGAAGCTGAAGCGCTGGCTTTTCGAGAAGTCCCACGAGGCCCTCGGTTTGGCTAGACTCACAGCTGCTTTGCAGCAGGATACCCTCCCGTACAGTGTGTGCTCCAAATCTACATAAGATAATGCGTGTTTCACATGTGAGTACTTGCGGCATGTTTCACAGGTGCGTGTTTGTGTCATGTTTTACTTGTGTGTGCAAGAAGTCACTGTGCTCACTGGGTGGCGTGTTCTAATGCAACTACTTGTTTGCACATATTGCCGTTACCTAATCATGTTGTCGCAGTTCTACCTGTGTGGACATGACAACCTGGAGACCCCGCCTGAACCTTGGAAGAGACCCTGTGAATAAGCCCAGAGAGGCATCTTTTGTCAAGTGGTCCCTTCTGGCTTCAGAACAGGACTAGGCCTTGCATTCTGGAGCACGATGCATTGTCTGGTGTGGAGACTGGCATGTCTGAGCCAAGGAGCAAGGCCCATCTCCCTGCAGCCTGCGTGGAGGTCACCTGAAGGAACTGCCCAGGAGCCACAGGGCCCTTGCAGCCCACCTGGCCAACTCCATCTGCCTGGAGCATTCCGTGACTGCAAGTGTGGTGAGCTCAGCTGGCTCTAGTCCATCCCTTACACCGGCCCCATAAGGACACATGTTTGTATTCTTTACCCAGTCCTTGTGGGATTGTCACATTTGCTGAGGGCAGTGCCCCTGATTCAGGAACCCTGGATTTTGCCATTCTAGCTATTACTTTACTGGGTATAAAAATATCTATTATCCTAAATCCCACTTCCCACTCTTAACTGGAAGAACCTGTAGGTCTAGTTCAGGCTTTAGTCCCTTATATACCCCCCCCTCCACCAACTGAAAATATAGGTGTGACAGGCCTGTCTGAAACCTGGAGCCCCTGGGGATGTCTTTGTGGGTACACGTCCCACTCCAGCGCCAAGTCCCCCTGCGTCCACTGTGTCCAGGGAACAGGCCCCGGGAGATGTCTTTGTGGGTGCAAGTCTCATCCAGCGCCAAGTTCACCTGCGTCCACTGCCTCCAGGGAATATGCCCAGGGGGGTATCCTCGTGGGTGCAAGCCCCATTCTAGTGCCAAGTTCACCTGAGTCCACTGTCTCCAGGGAACAGGCCCCGGGGATATCCTTGTGGGTGCAAGTCCCATCCAGCGCCAAGTTCACCTGCGTTCACTGTCTCCAGGGAGCAGACCCCGGGGGATATCCTCGTGGGTGCAAGCCCCACTTCAGCACCAAGTTCCCCCGCGTCCACTGTCTCCAGGGAACAGGCCCCGGGGATATCCTTGTGGGTGCAAGTCCCATCCAGCGCCAAGTTCCCCCGCGTCCACTGTCTCCGTGGAATATGCCCCGGTGATATCCTCGTGGGTGCAAGCCCCATTCCAGCGCCAAGTTCCCCCGCGTCCACTGTCTCCAGGGAACAGGCCCCGAGGATATCCTTGTGGGTGCAAGTCCCACTCCGGCGCCAAGTTCCCCCGCGTCCACTGTCTCCGTGGAATATGCCCCGGTGATATCCTCGTGGGTGCAAGCCCCATTCCAGCGCCAAGTTCCCCCGCGTCCACTGTCTCCAGGGAACAGGCCCCGAGGATATCCTTGTGGGTGCAAGTCCCACTCCGGCGCCAAGTTCCCCCGCGTCCACTGTCTCCGTGGAATATGCCCCGGTGATATCCTCGTGGGTGCAAGCCCCATTCCAGCGCCAAGTTCCCCTGCGTTCACTGTCTCCATGGAACAGGCCTCGGTGATATCCTTGTGGGTGTAAGCCCCATTCCAGCGCCAAGTTCCCCTGCGTTCACTGTCTCTATGGAACAGGCCTCAGTGATATCCTTGTGGGTGTAAGCCCCACTCCAGCACCAAGTGCCCCCGCGTCCACTGTCTCCAGGGAACAGGCCCCGGGGATATCCTTGTGGGTGCAAGTCCCACTCCGGCGCCAAGTTCCCCCACGTCCACTGTCTCCGTGGAATATGCCCCGGTGATATCCTCGTGGGTGTAAGCCCCACTCCAGCACCAAGTGCCCCCGCGTCCACTGTCTCCGTGGAACAGGCCCCAGTGATATCCTTGTGGGTGTAAGCCCCACTCCAGCGCCAAGTTCCCCTGCGTTCACTGTCTCCATGGAACAGGCCTCAGTGATATCCTTGTGGGTGTAAGCCCCACTCCAGCACCAAGTGCCCCCGCGTCCACTGTCTCCAGGAAGCAGCTCTCCAGGGTGGCCTTGTAACAACAACTGCCTGTTGGCTCTGTCTCCTCAAGAATCAGGTATACTGTGAGCTCACTTTGCTTCCATCGCCCTCCATAGGTTTTCAAGGTCAAACAGTGAAGACACTCTTGGAGGGGGATGTAGGATTAGGAGTCCAGGCACAGGTAAAACAGAAACACCTCTCAATTCCTGAAGTGTCCAGTCAGGGCTATAACAACAAGACTATTAATCACTGTCAGGGTCCATAATATATTGATTTAAGATGACTTCACAGACATGCATTTGTATCCAAAAGCCCGAATATTCTGTCTTGTCTCTTTAGTTGTGGCTCGTTGTCAGTGAGCATCTAAGGAAGGGGTACAAGCGTACCAGCGTCCAGCACATTCCGTCAGCGTAGGGCTGTGTGTCTGGCTCGTTGGAACAGTTCAGGTGGGTCTGTGTGTCTTTTGGATTCATCTTCCTTGGTCTTTTGGGAGGGCGCAGCCGCACCATTGATTTTCTGGCACTCTTCGGTGTCAGAGGGATGTCGGTGGCATAGCGACGTCCATAGCTCGTCCATAGCACCCCGTGGGTGTTGTGGTGTGATGTGTGACGCCAGTATTTAAATGAATCTTTAAGAGAACTTTTGAGTATTGGTCACAGTGGAGGAAGGACAGCGGCATAGGTGGAGGTTGTAGTGGTGGTTGTAGTCCGACAGGCAGGGCCAGGGTTCGAGTGCCACTCAAGGCTGGGACAGGCAAGTGCCGGAAAGTGTCCACGGCCAGAGAGTCAAAAAGGAAACAGTCCTTTGTGGAGGAAGAGACACTTTGGAGACCTGTCAACAACTGGGGTTGGCCCTGGGTTATTTCCTGATCTTTTCTGGTCCATCTCTTTTACGGCACAGTTACGGATGCCAGAAGCATTGTGCTTCTCACTTGTAGAGAGTGATGGTCTCTCGCTCTCTCTCTTTCTCTTCCTCGCTCCCTCTCTCCCTCTCTTTCTGTCCCTCTCGTCCTCCCTCTCTCTATCTCCCTCCCACTCTTTCGCTCTCTCTCTTTCTCTCCCTCTCTTTCTCTCTCTTGCGCTCTCTCCCTCTCTTTCTCTCTCTATCTTTAACTCTCTATCTTTTCCTCTCTTTCTCTCTCTTTCTTCCTCTCTCTATCTATCGCTCTCTATCTCTCCCTCTTTCTCTCTCCCTCTCTTCCTCTCTCTATCTATCTCTCTTTCTCTCTCTCCCTCCCTCTCTTTCTTTCTCTATCTTTAACTCTCTATCTCTTCCTCTCTCTCCCTTTCTCTCTCTCTTTCTTTCTCTCTATCTATCGCTCTCTCTCTCCCTCTCTGTTTCTCTCTCTCTCCCTCTCTTCCTCTCTCAATCTATCTCTCTCCCTCTTTCTCTCTCTCTCTCTGTCTGTCTCTCTCTCTCTCTTTTCCTCTCTAACTCTCTCCTGCTCTCATCCTTCTGACTTTGGTCCTGACTCTCTAATGAGTGCTGCCACTGGTGCATTCTTTTCTCCTAAGATGGCGCATATATCTTGGCCAAAGTCAAAAAGGAACCGATTCTCTGGCTCGACAGGTCAGCCAATCGGAGCGTGTGCAGCACTTGAAAATCTGAAGAGAACCAACCAATGCATCTTTCTAGGTCCATGCTCCAATGCCCTACATACCAACATCCACTAATGCTTACTTGCTCTGACTCCATGGTCAGAGCAGAAACCTCCTAATGTTCGCATGGAATGTTGATCTCTTGCATACAGTTCTTTACTCGATCCGCCAATCGCAGGCTGTTGATGTGTTTCGGCTCCCTTGCCACAGCTGGAAGAGGATGCAATGGGATGGACAAGGAGGTGTTTGCTTCTTGCAGACCACAGGCATGCCTGCTTGAGCTTGTTCAACCAGTGAGATGAAGCCAAAGGCCCCCTCCCTGCACCAGTGAAGAGTTTGTTTATAGGAGGAGCTTCAAGGCAAGCAGAGACAGCTACCAGCAAGAGCTACAGCTATCTCCAGCCTCCTTGGGGACCTTCGTCCAGACAAACACCTTCCCCTGATGTGCAACACACAGACACTCACTTATGCATACACACACATATACATGTACAGACTCACCCGCACACACTCATACACACACAGCATAGTCGAGTACTCTGTTGGAGAGTGACAAAAACACATGTAGAGCACCAGCCACGGGACACATGACAGAAGTCTCCTGCACAGGGAATCACTCCGAGTCTGCAGGAGCGGATGACGTCACGACCAGTTAGTGCTTTTAGGATTTACTCCTTCAGCTGCACTGTGACTGACCAACCCCAACTACCGCACCCCCAGTGGCCCCGCTAACTAGACATTGAGATGTGTGAACTGGCCTTTGTCATCCTAACACATAGAGTTTGGAGTTCGGTGGTACCCCTGTTTTTATTTGGGTGGTGTTTTTTAGCCTCCTGCTTTTTTGGACTGCTTTACTGTAGACTCAGGGTGATGGCTTCACACCCCCTGAATTGAACACTATTGCACCTATGGCCAAATAGAAACTAGTGCAAAGCACAGATCTATCATAGCAAATTGACATATTATTGATACATTATTGCTCTGTATCTGGCTCCTCTTCTCCATTGCTTGGCAGTAGTAAGGTAAACACACTTTGCAATAATCTTTAGAACCCGGTAAGACTGCTGAAGGCGCCAAACCTTTCCCATGAGTTAACAGTGGTCAGTGGCCACACAGTCCCATGTCATTGAAAATGCAGCACCTTACTCTGTAAATTATGCTAGTGTGTAAAGATGGCAGAACCTCGTGGTTTCTGTGTGCCTTTATTTTACTTGCCATAGCCTTTCCTTTATTTAAATAAAAGCATGTCTTGTATCAAGATATTGCTCTCATAATGGTATAACACTGGAGCTGAGCTCAAGCACCCCTACCAGCCCCTGGACTAAGAACTGCTGAATCCTCAGAAGGGTATCTGAGGATTCAAGGGCTTGAAACCCGTGGAGAGTCAGTTGTAGTAACTCACGCATTTATAAACCATTGGAAAGCCAAGCGTAGTCGCTACACCGATGGACAAGTCCATCTGATGGTTCATGGGGCTGATCCAGACTTACTGCTGACACGGTGTAGAGGGTCATGGTGGGGGTGCAAGTATCTCTCCCGTTATAGTGTCTCCTAGGCAACCGTCTCCTTGAGCTAGGGATGTCGAGGCTGGCACCGGGTGCCACACAGTAGGGGAAGACCTTCACGCAGAGGCACTCAAGTAGGACCAATGCAGAGCGCAGGTTCTCTTGCTACTGCAGACGCCACCAGACCCACGAATCCACGGCGGAGCGTGCGCTCAGTATGTACCTTATAGTTTCTGCCATGATGGCTCTGCTTGGATTACAGAGGGATCAGGTGCTGGATGATGGAATGCACTAGGGTTTTGATGGAAAAAGCAGAAGGACTAGTTCCTCATAATGTCCCAATACACAGAGGGTATGGACTGGCTGTGGAGAGTCAAGCATCTGTTCCTTCGATGACCTCTGCCCAGAGGCAAGGCTCCATCTCTGGGGATATTTCTACGGTGGGATAGGTGTTGGGAGTCTGGATGCCTTGACCTTGATATCCAAGGTCAAGTGGCTTAGCCTATGGAGCAGCCTCTGGTTGTTGGTCTCTAAGTGAAGGGAGGTCTCAGACTTAAGATGCAGGAGCATGTATGTTGGGTTCAGTGGTTTGTTTGAAGAGTTCAAAAGCGGACCCGTTGAATCCTGTCCACGGGTATAGCTGATGGCGAGTAAGGTCACAAGGGTAGAAGTCATGCGCATACTGTGAGATGAGTAAAGGCGATCAGCTTTAGCCAGGTGATACCCAGCCTAAGGCCGCCAGGTGGGTTCTGGCGCATCTCTCTTTTGCAGGCTGTGGGTGTCAGCGCGGAGGTGTGTGCTGTGGAGGCATGAGAAGAGAGGATGGTGGCAGACCAGAGCTGCCGGAGCTCAGCCGCAAGGAGCTCGCAGAATCTGTAATATGGCAGTGGGATGTAATAAGGGAGTGTAGTAGGGGAGTCTTTTTTTCAAAGGCTGCAGGAGGTAACGAAGGTAGTCGAATTTTGGACTCGGCTGTTTCAGTGAGGTTTGTAAGTTGACTGTGGAAAGGGGTCAGCTGAGGGTGTGAACAGAATTCCTAGGGTCTAGAATTGGGAAACTTTGCTCAAGCCCTTCATGCAAGTCAGTGTTCCTCTGGCCTCGTGTCAGGAGGCAGGTGCAAATCCCACGCAAGGTATTGGAAGTGAGAGTAACAAAGCATGTTTAGAATTCATGAACACCTATAAATATATGAGTTTGTTGGAACCGGAATTGGGCAGAGATTAACTCTTGCAATGGGCTGTAGTATGTCCTTTTTCAGGGCAGGAAGAGGCACAGAAAACCTCCAAACTTGGTATAGTGTAGGGTGAACGCGATTTCTTGAAAGAGAAAATGTTTTATTTGTAGAGAAAAAAAGTGCAATTGCACAACAACACTTGCATTCCCCCCTGTGGAATTGTGACTGTGTCTACAATTCTGTATTCACTGGGAAAATGGCAACACTTGAAAAGGTCGTGTGACTTATTTCAAACCAGCCAATAGTGCAGCTGGAAAAGTTTACAAATGTAACAAAAGAAGTATCAAAGTTAGCAGAACACGTGTAAATGTCCAAGGGCGCTTCTGCGTTTTATTTCTGTGAATCGGACACAGTGTCTGGTCAAGGTGGCATTTTTCAAGGTGCCATAA
This sequence comes from Calotriton arnoldi, assembly GCA_963921515.1. Classification (NCBI taxonomy): domain Eukaryota; kingdom Metazoa; phylum Chordata; class Amphibia; order Caudata; family Salamandridae; genus Calotriton; species Calotriton arnoldi. Next base: position 578,433 of record CAWUFW010010892.1, read on the forward strand.
TAAAGGGGTTATCAGTAATGTGCACTAACACTCTATGGCCCTTATTATGAGTTCAGCGGTATAATGGACAGCCGAACCCATGGTGGCAGTCCACGGACCGACACACTGGCCCGCCGCATTTGAACTGGGGTGGTTGGACCGCCACGGGACCACTGCTGCCGCCAGGGATCCACGATCCTTGGCAGTGGCGCAGCGGTCTGAGGCCCCTAATATGCTGGTGGTGCAGCTGCGGCACTGCCAAGCATATTAGATGTTTCCTCACTGCCACACTTTTCATGGCGGAAAAGTGTGGTAGTGAGGAAGCAAAGAGGGCCCTACAAGACCCCCTGTTGCCTCTGCAGCACGGCGTGCATGCAGGGGGGCACATGCTGTGCTCCCCTGTGTGCATGCTCTCCCAGTTCCTGCAGGGCATGGACGTGACCATCCATGCCCTGCAGGAACTGCCTTTGACGCTCCCATTGTGGTGCCTTTTAAGGCACTGCTGTGGGACCGCCAAAGAACCGCCCACCAGAGTACTCTGGTGGGCAGTCTTTAATGGTTTTGGCGGTCTCGGAGCAGGGCGGCAGCATGGCGGCCCCGCTCCGAGAACACCAAAGTCATAAAAAGGTCATAATAAGACTCCACTGAGTCTGCCATATTGGAGGCTTTAGAAGAAATCCGCAGAACGGTGGATGATTGGGACAGAGCGGCTCTTATTCTACTCGATCTCTCAGCCGCATTCGATACAGTCAACCATGAGGTACTCATGGGGTGGCTGGAGAGTACCGGAATTGATGGTGCCGCCCTGGCCCTCCTCAATTCATTTCTAACAACTAGGTCTCAGTTGACTGCAATGGTTTCCAGTCAAACCAGTATTCTCTGCCTTGTAGGGTCCCTCAGGGATCATCCTTATCCCCCGGACTGTTTAATATTTACATCACTCTCTTGTTAGAGCTTATCCAGTCCTACGGTCTGTCGGCGGTCTCTTACGCCAATGACACTCAAATCATTGTTGCCATTCCGGAAGATGACGGCCTCGTGGCTTCAACCTTACAGTCCTGTCTTACCCAAGTATCGATTTGGATGCGTACTAATTTCCTAAAACTGAATGTGGGCAAACCAAGGTTATTCTATTTGGCAGGAACACCAAGTTCTGGAATTCCTCTTGATGGCCAACTGATTTCAGCCATTTACCCTCATCCGTCCCAAAGGTAAAAAATATCGGAGTTATTTTTGACGACTATCTCAGCTTTAGGGAACAGATCAACTATATTACGTCAACCTGCTATTTCATCATAAGGCTATTAAAGAAAGATTTTCCATTTATTCCTCTGGAGTTAGAAAAATTGGTTGTAGTTGCACTCATCTGATCAAGGATCGACTACTGCAATGCTCTATAACTAGGCACTACACAATGGGCACAAACTAAATTACAATCTTTGCAGAATGCCGCTGCACAGACTTCTTTTAAAGGTTCCCAAATTTTAATCTGTTACCAGAAACATACGGGCCCTTCATTGGCTACCCGTAGCAAATAGGATTACATTTAAAGCTCTCTGCCTCATTCATAATGTCCTGTATGGTAAAGGAGCGAAATACCACCGGTCTAACATTCATTGGTATTGTCCTCAACGAGCTTTACGCTCCTCCTCTGCCCACTTGCTCTAAGTCCCTAGGATAAAGAAAGAAAGTCAGATGGAGAGGTAGGATTCTCTACCATCTTGGCAGTAAACTCTGGAACTCCCTGCCTTTAGCCCTAAGAGTGCAGGGGAGTCTCCCAGGCTTCAGGAAACAACTTAAAACATGTTTTTTCTCAATCTCCTTGATAGAATAGCGATGCTCAAGTTTCCGACTGATCCTTTTGAGGTCTCCGCCTCTAGAGCTAAGACACCTTGGTATTTGCGTGCTTAAGAAAATTATTACTTACTTACTATGATAGCCCTCAGTCGGAGGTTCTTTGGGTCATCCTTAGGACCTTTACTATGAGTAGGGGTTAACCTACAATCATGCCAAAATTCTGGAATCGAGCTCATTAAGTTCTGCCAAGGCAGTGGCACCCAATCTGTACTAGCAGTCATGGTTGAAGAGCTTAGAACAACACAGGATGAAGGGCTTCCAGTAGAATTGGTCTTATTGGAAATGTATATCTGCCACATTCAATACCGTTGACCATACAACGTTTATTATAAACCTTACGGAGGTTGGGAATTCAGAAACGGAATTGCATTGGTTTCGTTACTTTTTACAGGACTATTCTCAAACTCTTTCCTTTCCTCTTTATTTTGCTCTAAGACAGTGGTTCTTAACATTTTGACTTCTGTGGACCCCCATTTAATCATTACTAGAAACTAGGGACTCCCACTGAAGCATTATTGGACTCTGGGCACCCCATAGCAGCAATTTTGATGATTTCATACACAAAACAATACACAAAAATAGAGAAAGAAGCATTCATCAGACAAATAAGCAGATGATTAAATATTTTACCCAAAATATTTTTTTAAAAATCTACATTTTAACCCTAGTGGCCTTGGAGCCACCCAAGCAAGCAAAGCAGTTCTTACTGCAGTCTATCTAGTCTAGGGTCTAGAGAAGAGTTGGTTTCGGTTATCAGACCGACTACTGGTGTCATACTGTAGTGGTGCATGGTACAGATTTATTTGCTTTAGTACTATTTAGACCTTTGCTGTACTAATCAACAATGTGATTTTATCAACTTTGTTCTATGATTATCCAGTATGGACCTTCATGTGACTTTTTACTGTACTTTTCCACCAGGGATTAAATCTCAGCTTTGCTCCCACATTCCACCCCAAAATCCTTTTTTGTAAATCTTTCTTTTTGTTGGCAGATTTGTTTTGATCGAAATAACCAAACCACTGTTTATGCAGGTTTGTCTATTCAGTTTCTTACATGCCCTCACCACGGAGCTATCTGTTCAAACATTCATTTCTTTGAGGAAAACTCAGAATCTATGCTTTTAATTCAACGCATAGTTTCCGTATAACTTCATAAAAGAGGCACTGTCTGAGACGATTCCACTAGTAATGGTGGGTCTGAAGCCTCATCAGGTCCCTGTACATCCGCTGCACTATCGACCACTAACGGACCAGAGGTTTCATCCGGGGCTTCATTAATCCATAAGATTTTACATTTGCCCCATATCTTGCAAAGATTACCCACAGTTACCATATTTTCTATTGGCCCTTGTTCAGAAGCTAGTATGATAAGAAGTGAGTAACAGTCCGATGTTAAACTTTGGATAAAAAATACAAAAGCTACATCTTACAAAGATACAGACCAGTACGTCACTGCACGATTACATTTGATCACATTGGGTTTGTGAACCCAGCTCAAATTTCCTAATGTTAAAATTTGGGTAAACTTCGAAAGCTACGTCTTACAAAGATACAGACCAGTACGTTACTGCGCGATGACAAATGTTCATATTGGGCTTGAGAACCCAGCTCAAATTTCCCATTGTACGGTATTTGATTCTATCTAGAACTAAGTTTTTAACAAGGTTAGACCTTCCCTGGGTGGTACCTTGCTGGAAAGGGCAACCACCTTCGAATACTTGGGAATCACTCTTTCTGAAACCATGTCTTGGAAGCCCCAAGTGGCTAAATCCACCTTGAAACTTCCTCAAATAGCAGAGGTCATAAGTAAAGAGCAGCGATTCTCCCAAAGTAAACCAGTGGCGATGCCTTTACAGATCTACGAAATGAAAGAGGTGAGCGCCGCCCTTTATGGAGCAGAGCTGTGGGGTTTTGATAGGATGGATGATCTATATAGGGCAGAGAACAAATTTCTAAGGAATTTAGTCCAACTCCCCCAGAGTACCCCTCTCTTCCCTTTAAGGCTAGACCTGAGAAAGAAATCGATTGTCAGTAAGGCAAAGTTGCGCCCTGTGCTATTTTGGCGGACGATATGGACAACTCCTGAGTTAAGTTCATATGCCAAGGCTCTGGAAGAAGTTATTTCCAAGGATAAACAGCACAAACTAGGGTGGCTAAATAACCTAAAGCACTTGTTAGCTGATATAGGGTGAGGGGATCTGTGAGAATATAGGGACCCTGCATTATTCCCTTCTAAAAACCAAATAAAATTGCAGTACTGGTGTTGGGTTTCCCATCAAGCCGTTGTTAAGCCTAGTGAAGGTCGGTTATGCAATGAATTTATAGACTTCAAGTCCGACACCCTCCTAAAACCCTTTCTAGATATTATTTAAACCCCATTAGATAGGAAGCTGTATATGCAGTTCAGGCTCGGCATGCTCCCATTTAATGTTCACACTGGTTCATGGCTCAATACTAGCGCAGCCACACAGTCCTGCCCTCTCTGTACTGCATCCCGAATCCCCAGCGCCTGTCTTCTTTGCCTGCCCTGCCTATTCTCGCCCCAGGTCTAAGTGGCTTACACCCCTATGTAAACAGCTAGGGACTAGAGTCAATACCGAAGCCTTGCGCATACTAAGAACTGATTCTAGACAAGTTATAGCTTACTCAGTCGCAAAGTCTTTGGGCTACATGTGGGACATAAGGAGGAAACTACTGCAATGAGGTGGAGATTGATAATTTAACATCCCATTGTATGAAATAGCCGCACAATACCCCTAACTGTAATTGTTCATGTTTGCGATGCTGGCTGCCCTCCAGTCCTGAGGCCTAAGGAGCAGCTTGGATCACTTGATTTTTTACAGTGCGGAGCACGTGGTCTAAGGAGAATTTGCTAGAGGACTTCTAATTTGTGAAAAATGACCTAGTTTTAATTGGCACCACGCATAGGTCATGTTTTTATCTTTCTATCTTTTATACCCTTTTAAACCGTATGAAATCAATTGGATAAATGTATTTATTGAAATTGCACTTTATGTCCATCCAATCATGGGAATTGGAGTGTATGAGTGGACGTGAAGATTGTACTTTTATGGTCTGTGACCGAATAAAGTTGATGATGATGATCACCATGATCATCGATTACTACTTATTTGTTGATTAAATTATCCAACATTTAGAATCTGACAAAGAGAATTCTATGTGTCCAGTACTGTACCTACTACTTCAAACAAGCGCCGATTAAAGTCACCCGTAATAACCCACACGACACAGCGCTATTCGATCCAATAATGGTGCTCCGAACTTCATTACTTTCTTTGCTGCAACGTTGTTCATATTCTTCGATGGGGAAGTAAACTTCACACAATAATTAACAAGCATTATTATTCTTGCAAGGTACAAATTTACTCTGTGTCATACAGCTTTACTCCTGGTCTGACTCAGTGTCTTTCTACTTCCTTTTTTTCACCATCTCCCATAATACGCGTGTCACTGAGCACGTTAATGTCCTTGCCCCTACTACGTATCTCTCATGGTGGCTGGTTTAAGTATCCATTAGTCTTTCTAGAGGATCTTCCTCCTGAACCGGGAGGTTGTTCTTACTGTATTTTTATCCCTTTATCCTGCTAGTCACCATTGATAGTATTCCTCCTTGATGTTCCCTATGTATTGATTTCATATCTCAACCTCTCATAGTTCACTCTTAAGTATGCACTGGAAATGCTTTACTCCTTGAATCTGCGCCCATCTCGTGATTTCTGCAAGGGTTCCTTGATCTGCCTGCCCTGAACCATAGATGCATTTATGTTGTTACAATTTTGATATTTTAACAAACTGCATTGAAAGTCAACTTTTAAAATGTTATGTTACATGATGTACCGTGAAGGCTGTGAACCCCTGCTGATGGAGTTTGTGCTGAATAAATCAAGACTTAAATACAAAAAATGAAATAAAACTCAGCCCTCACCACTAAAAGATCTACTAGTTTGCCATGCCTCTGTGGTGTAAGTGAGGAAAGGGTAAGAAGATCCCCATTAGATCTTACCCTACTGGATTTAATTCCTAGATAAATAAATGTCTAAAAACTGTAATTAAACGGCTCTCTGGCTCGTCTCAATCAATCAGTCAATCAATCAACCTTTATTGCGTGATTACTTAAAACCATTGCAACTATAAAACGATATATCAATATAATTCATTTGGAAAGACATATTTTAAAAAATGCGTCATGATAAACAATGATAGCCAAGGTTCAAAGTTCAGGACCTTGTTTGTGTGGTAGCCTATATCATTTCATAAGCCTACAGGTTTAGCAAGTGGTCTATTAAGAACAAAAGAAGGGTAGTTAAAAGGTTTCAAATATTTTACACTGTGAGGTTGCGGGTAGCTGCCAGTTTTCCATTTTTGCCAAGGGCAATGAGTCTTAAGCACATCATGTGGTGTCCCCACCTATTGGCTGCCAGTTGGAGTTCAGCATTTTTACTACTTTGTCTAGGAATTGGACAAGGTGGCAGGCTAGTTGGATATCTTCCGCTTCGAAACATGCTTTAACCGCCTGCCTGCATGATCTTATTCTCGTTTTTTTTAAAGCAGGTTTTAATATGTATCTGCGCTCCTTGTCCAATCTCCTGCATATGCATAGAAGATTAATAATATCCTCTTTTGAATCCCCGCATAGACGGCAGCTGGTTGTTGTTTGTAGGCGTAGTGATGGAAGAATGCCCAGCCTTAGATGCAGATACTTCTCCTTGGTTGTCCGCATGAACCCGGCGCCTAAGTAGGGTTGAGCGGAACCTCTGGTGTAGCTCTCAAGGACAAACCAACCGTGGGCCCTTTTCTTTAGCGCCGCTTTGTCCTCCACTAACGAGATAATTCTTACTGTTTTGTTTACAAGCTCTTTGAACATGTTATGCGATCCAGTGGTTTCCCAGAGATTTCGTAGAGCCAGGGTATCTATTGAATGCTGTAGATAGATTGTAGCTGCGCTACCTTTTTTTGTTTCAAGCTCCTTCCAGAGGTAGTAATTCATAGATGTCACGTCCGCTCCCTTTATTTTATGCCAGCATTTGACATAGGCGCCCTTCCGCGCTATTTGTTGGCAATGTATATTTGGGAAGGTTGAATATGATTCGCATTGTCCTGGCTACTGAGTTGTCCAAGATCTGAGCGTCGTCTCCTCGTAAACATTCGCTTCCGTAGGGGATGGTAGGTAGAAGTTTAGCTTGAATCACCTGTAGCAAAGGGATGAAGCTGGGGCTAGCCGTTTTCAGTTTAAGATTTTTCAGTGCTACCGCCGTTGCATTCCCTCTCCTTGCTATTGCTTCTTTCTGTAGCTGGAACGTGCCTTTACTGTCAACTATTACACCCAGATACTTGTATTCTTTAACGGTTTCCAATGGGGATCCTCCGGTTGCCAGCGGTAGCTGTGTGTAGGCCTCTTCGAGTTTATTCTCATCACTTTTGTTTTATCGAGGTTTATACTTAATCCATTTGTAGCTGAGTAGCTGTATGTTGTATCAATTCGATGTTGTAGGCCAATTGGCGTGCGACTGATTAGAGCAATGTCGTCGGCATATAATAAGTTTGAGATGTTAAAACCTCCCAATTTAGGAGTGTGGGAGTTGCAGTTATCTAACTCGGGGGTGAGGTCTGACATAAAGAGGTTAAATAAGGTCAGAGCCAGGACACATCCTTGTTTAAGGCCCTTAGTCGTCTGAACTTTTCTCGACAAGCAATCCTCGGCTCCCAGCTTGATTAGCACCCACATGTCAGTGTGGAGTAGAATCAGTTGAGACAGTAAAGCTGATGGAATTTTTCTTTTTGATAGCTTATCCCACAGTATATTCCTGTTGATGTTATCAAAGGCAGATGTAAAATCGATGAAGCAGACGAAGAGTGGGTGGTTGGCAGTTTTGGCAGCGTCTATTAGAAGCGTTAAGGTGAGGATATTTGTTGTTGTTCCAGTGTATTTACGAAAACCTGTCTGATTGATAGGGATTACTGCGTTTTCGGCAGCCCAGTCGGTAAGCTCATCCAATAGAAGGCCAACATAATATTTGGCGTCGTTGTCAATTAAGGCCACAAGTCTGTAGTATTTTGCTTCATTTTTTCTGCCTTTCGTGTGGACTGGAGATATTATTGACCCCTTCCATGAATTTGGAATTGTTTCTGCTTCTGAAATCTGTTTATCAAGTGGCAGTAGTGCCGCTGCCCAATATTCCGGGTCTCGCTTGTACAGAATGGGGGGGATACTTAGGACTCGGTGCCCCCTCTGTCTTGCCTTTCGCTATCCTTCTCATAATTTGTTTGTCCGTGATGGCCATGGGTACTTACTCCGGTGATAAAGTCCAGTCTAATTTACTTCTGCTGGATTCCGATGGACCGTTTATTTAGTCCGATGGTGCTGCATTGAAGTGATGCCAAAGGTAATCAGCCCAAGCTTCTTCTGTCAGATGCAAGTTAATACAGGGTGCTCTTGAGTCCTGAAAACCTTTCACTGTGCGCCAAAACCTTCCACTGTTGTTAGTTTTAGCATCATACAACAGCTTGGCCCACAGCTTATCCTCTGTCTCCCTTTTGAAATGCCAGATTAATTTCTTTTTGGTGTTTTTTAGGTTTCTTAATTCTTTTTGGACAGCCTCGTCGGGGCCCGCTTGGCGTAGGCGTCGCTGTGATCTATTTATATCTCTCTCGAGGAGCCTTAGACTAGTTTTTTGCTCGGTTGTCAAGCCGTGACCTTGCGCGCTGTGAGATTCGAGGTAAGGCCTCCTTTGCAGTTGTACTTCAGTTGGTGGGCGTTCATCTTCTCTCTTTGTGTGGGCTTGCCCAAGGCTGTTGGTGAACTTTTCCCAGCGACTTACGATATCATTGTGCGTCGTTATATCTTTTTCCCAAAGGTCTTTTGCTTCAGTCTCAAAGTATTCCAAGTTGCGGATATTGCATTTTATTGTTTTGTGTGTGACTGATAAGGACACACGCGGATTCACTGCTGGCAAGGTTGACGCTGCCCCTTGTATGTGTAGCGTGATCTCTTGAGGTAAGTGATCGCTAGCATCCATTGTTCCTATTCGGAAGTCAGAGATTTCACTAAACAGTGACAGTGATGTAAATGTGTAGTCTATTATTGAGCTCGCTAGTGAGTTATGAAAAGTGGGTGCCGGCGGACAGTCCTTTGGAAAACGGCTGTTTAGTGCCACCAGATTCAGATGTTCTAGGTCCTTTAAGTATTCCTTCGCTTGCCTAGATTGTTTGCCCCATTAACTCCCCTCCTGTTGTGGGATGCCCCATGCCAAGAACTGCTCTTCCAATAAGGGGTCCCTAGTCAGGGGCCCTGCGAGGTGCATGTTAAAATCCCCTGTTATGATGATATTCAGGGTTGCCTCCTCTGACAATATTTTTGACATCTCTGAGACCAAGAGTTTCATCCCTACTTTTTTCTCTCGGGGATGCAAGTATATGTTTAGCAGTACTAATTTTTGATTGGGTTTGTTTCCTCCTAGATCCTGTTTTATTGCATTTATGCCTTTGTTTGCTGGCTGTTTGACATCTAATTCCTTTATTTCGTTTATGCTCCTTATTGAAGTATAGATTGTTTGCCCGCCCTTTAAATGGCCGTACTTAGCACTTCTGACCGCCGGTAGATGGTACGCTTTAAAGCCTTGTAGTTGGTATGGTTGGTCTAACCAGGTCTCTTGGAGGGCAATTAGGTCGAATTTTTGAAAGTAAAGTACTAATTGTGTGTCATTGATTTTGTTTGCTAAGCCATTTATGTTCCAAGAGCATAGTTTTAGGTGGTGTTTTGTTGTAACATTTTGTTGCATGCCTTGTCAGATTTTCTTATCTTGTGTATTAATAGTCCTTGAAATCCACGTCCAGTTATTTCGACTAGGATTTCCCTCTGATTGCCTAGGGCTCCGTAGATTGGTTTCCGTCTGCGAGATGGAGGTGCTTCGAGCCCCTTTGAGCACAGATGGGGTCTTGCCTGTCGTTTGGTTATTTAGCAGCCTGCCGCCTTCTCTCTCTTGTTGTTTTTGAGACCGCGGCTCTGGATACCTGATTTTTTGATAGAGTTTTAGTTGAATCCCCCAGGCGTAGAATCGACTTTCCTCCTTCAGAATTCTCTCTACTATTTCCTGCGTGGCCCAGGTTGTCTTAGTTACCGCTTGGACTGACAAGTGTTTGTAGTCCTTGAACTCAACAGAATCTAAATCGCTTGTACTTATGTCACTCAGATTGCTAATGGATGATTGTAGTCATAGTATATTGCCTCGATTGAGGGTATCTCCCCAACCTCTTGATTTGTACTCTGGGATGAGCAGGATCGTGCAGCTGTTGGGCTCCTCCCGATTACTGCTCCTTACTTTAGTTTCTGCCGCGGACGGTTGTTCCTGGATCCAAGCAATTCTTTCTGTTCTAACAGATGATGCTTCTGCCCAATGTACAGTTGCTTTGGTTTCTGCAGCAGGCAGATGGTCCTGGCTTGGTGGAATTCTCTCTGTACCGGTTGGCGGTGCCTCTGCCCACGGCACGATTGGGCAGTCACCAGTTACAGTCCCCTTTGTTTGACTGGCGGAGTTATTTGCCCGGTAGTTGGGTGTGGGGAGTCTCCGTGGCCGGTGAGGTTGTTGTAGCCGGAACTGACCTATATACTTCTTCTCCCCCTTTTGGATTTGAGGTTCCCACTTTGAAATATTCCCTTATATTGGTTGTCTTTTTTCTCCCTTTCCGCCTCTGCGTCCGACATTGTTTAGTTTGTTCCCCGGTTTTTTCCAGGCTTCTTTTTTCCGTAGGCTGCCCTTGCGGACTATGGTGGCCATTGTCTACTAGTTCGCTCGCCTGCTGCTGCAAGACGTTACAGAGCTGTGAGTTTGAATGCCCGGGATTTTCTTCATGCTGTATTTCGCTAGTCCGCTCCCGGCCTTGACCTGCAATTGCAGCATAGGTCTTTTCGTTGGTGTGCTCGGATAGATTCCTACTGTTCCTGTTATTCCATTAGGAGTTTTGATCCTTTAACCCTTTGCCATCCCAGGACTTTATAGAGGTTTATTGGTACTGAGTCTACTGCTTCCTTAACCCCATGCTGTTAGAAGGTGAAGCTGACATGTCTTTTTCTTCCGTGGCATGATGACCGTCTTTCGCGGCATAGGTCAATCCATTTGCGGAATCAAGTTGCTTTCTGCTGTTCCCTGATGACTTGTGTTCTGTTATCCCTTTACCATTGCAGGGAATACTGGAGGTTTCTTGCTCTTGTCTATGCTGCTTATTTCCCCCTGTGATGCTGGAGTTTGGGGCTGTCGGATCTTCATTGTGACCGAGGTGGGATTCTTTTTTTGCGTCACTGGTTACCTTTTTTAGGTCAGTCAAAAGTCTCCCCAGTAGTGATGGAATTGTTGTAAGCTTATCCACAATGGTGTGGCAGGTGCAACTCGGCTGAATTATTTTTGTTTCTGCTTGGACCCTCTTAATAATGCTGCTCAGGTCCGATATCTTGTTGTCAATACTCGACACATGTATTGCCAAAAAGTTTAGGAGGGATAGTTGGACATCCATTTTGTCTGAATGATACTGCATGGCTTTTATTGCGAGTTATAAAGTATTTAATAGGGAGGACCAAAGATTTTCCACTCCCACTTGTATCTCCTCTGTCGCCCTATTTTGCTCAGGTTCAGGCTTGCTGCTGTCCTCCTGTGGATGACTGGGGAATATGAAGATACCAGCCTTTCCCACTCTTCTGTTGTAAGATATGATGTGTTTCCCGGTTTGGGGGCTTCCGTTGTTTCGTTCTCTGCCTCCTCTGTTTTTGCAATTTCCGCTGGCTCTTTCTCTGTCCCCTCTGGGCCATAATCAGTCTGGCTGTGCAGATCTGCTGCCTGGGGTGCTGTGGTGCTCGCGACCAGTATACTGCTAGCAGTTGCAAGTCCCTGTCCCGTTCTGTCTGGGTCATCGGTTTCCCTGATATGTGGCTGTCTTTGGGCTTGCGGATCTGTGATGACCAGTAAGCTAGGTGGATTGGGTGTTTCATGTTTAGTTGTCGGGTGCCTGCTAAATTCAAACCCTATTACGGCTGCTCTTATCGGCTGTGGTTGAGGAGTGGGGGAATTGGGGGAATTATTTGCCAGAGGCAGGTCTGATTTTAATGACGGGGTGGGCAAGATTGTGATCTTTGGTTCAAGCGGAAGATCCCACTTGGTGCGAGGGGTTATACCTTTAGTGGCCTGATCTTCCATGGGCAGACTTATGACCACATTACCTGCTTTCGTGAGTATGTTTGTGATGCCCTCTGCCTGGTCCTCGCCCCCTGTCCTGCTTCCTTGTCCTGCCCCTGTGTAATTACTCCTTGCGTCTTGCTGTCAGAGGCTCCCTTACATGCTGATGGTGCAGTTACAGCCGCCCCTTCTATTTGGACTACCACCTCGGGGTCCAGAGGAGAGGGGAGTCCCCTAAGATCTCCGATGGAAGAGCTCAAGACTGACCCTGCATCCTTCAAAAAAGCAAATTTTGTGTAGATCTTAGGCTGGAAGCCCTTAGTTGCTGTTCTGTTCGGGGTGGCGGAGTCTATCCCTACCAGCGCTTGGCATTCCAATGTGTCGCGGTCTCCTATCTGCTCTTGTTCTTTGTTTGTTTTGCTTAGTGCATTGCACTTCCTGTTTCCTTTCCTTCTGGTCGGCGCTGTAATGGTTAGTTTCCTTTCTTTCCCCGACCTCATAGTGCGCCTGTGGGAAGTTGTGTGATTGCCTAAGTAATTGGCAGAGATGATTGATTTCAACGTGCTTTTTCCTGCAGCGTAGCCGTGCTGGCAGTGTTATTGGTGCGAAAGGCGGGTTAATAGTGCCGGATACAATAGCGGGGGTTGGAGGAATTCTCCCGAGTGGGGACTCACCGGGACAGCCGCAAGAATATGCAGGCCTAGTGGGATCGCTTCTGCAGAGGGGCCCGGGCTCTCTCTCTGCGGTATGGGCGCTACGCCCCCCTCACCCGGTGTGCCCTCTGGGCTGCCTCAGTGCTGCCCCGCTGCTGGCTGGCGGCGGTGATCTTCCTGGGCCCCACAGAGACAGCTGGATGGTATCCGGTTTTGTCTTCCCCCTCCCTCTCCTCGGCTTCGCTTGCCTTGCCTTGTCTCCCCCTGGTAAACCGGGGGTCAGACAGTCTGTTGGCGTTTTACGCTTGTGCTTCTTTTTGGAGAGTCCAGCGTTCCAGTGTTCAAAGAGGTGATCTAGGCGATCTAGCCTAAAGCGGTTTGAGGATTTGAGGCAGCTGCAGAACGAGGGTGGTGACTTGAGCGTTAGACAGGGGGAGCGCAGACTGCCTTCTGAGCTGCCCTCGTGCCCCCTCAGCCTGCTACGGCAGCCTGCACTCCACCCAACACCAGCCGGCGAGAGGAGCAGTAAAAACAGGAGAGACTTTATGGAGCGCTGAAATATCCTCCCGAGTCCTCCCGAGCGCGTTTGCCCACCCTGGCGCCCCCCTGCTCCTCTCACCATACAGTCGCATGCTCAGGGACCCTCTCTGATGCCCAGCACCGTACTGATGCAGTGCAGGTCGGCAAGGCAGCTCACGGCACGGGTGTTGGTACAGCCGAGGACCCGCGCCACGCTCTGCCTGCCTGCTCGTTCCTCGTTCCTTGATGCTCCACCCACAAGCTTCCGCTTTCCGCCGAACATCAACGGAAACTCTGTTTGGAGATTCTACACAGTCATTTAGGTGGCAACCCTATTTGCATGGTGCAAACTCCATCCAGTGGGATCCTCTCGCGTACTAATGGACCAGAGCATTTTAAACAAGACCTAAAACAGTAGGTTTCAGGAATTCATCCTTGAACTCCCCCAGGGCACCTATTGTCAAGCACAATGGTTTTATTATCTAGGAACCAGTGAGAGAGGCTCTGAGGTATGTCACTCTTAGCTGAACCATAACCACCCCATTTTCATCGTACACCTGGAAGTCAAACATTCACCTCCATTCGATACACCTGGACACTCTTTGGTCACTTGTCCAGAGGTTCTTGTTACCAAAGTTGTCCCTCCAGTGAGATTTGTGACTGATGTTTCTTTTCAATACCTTACAGTGGACACAATCTTCAGACCGAGTAGACGAATTGCTGCTAGTTTGTACTTTTAGGGAGTTTTGTCAATTTTACCATGATTTTTTTGTGTAACATGCTTGGATGTTCTAAGTATTTCCTTAGTATTTAATCGCCCTCAGAAGGTCACATTTGACTCCATATTTTAGATAAAAATTCCACCACTTCAGTGTCTTTTGTGAATATCCTATTAAGATTAGGATGAACTTAAAAAGCTCTGCAGCTTACAAATGTACAATCCAACAAGTTACTGCACCTTGTCGATGGCACGTAAGAGTATTTGGCTGCTGAGTCCATGTCAAACCTCCTATATATCTTAATGCATCTTATCCTGATAGCAAGTTGCCACAATTAAAGATGTTGTTTGGGCCCTTATATTCATATGAGGGGATGAAGCAGAGACCATCGCGTGTCCCCTCCTCTAGTACTCATGGTGTCAAAGAGCCAATAATTGGTAATAACAAGCCCCTTTGCTCCTTGTATCCAGAGTCTCAGGACGTAGCTCTCACATAGTTTAAGTTCTGCTCCTAACTGTATGTTATATGCACCAGTTGGCCTTGGGGATATGTTTGTACTTATGTCAATACTTATGACTTATGTTATTGGCCAAAAGATCTGAGATATGCTCCTGTTGCATTTATGACTGGCACTTGATGTCGCTGAGATATCGCTCCACACACATTTCTGAAGAGCGCCATCACATGAACGTGGAATGTGATTGGCTCTCTGAAGGACTAAACCCTCCTTAAGCTATTCTCTATAATATTACACCCGGTAACAGTACTACTAGTTTTGCTACTCATGTTTTGGTTTGGGTTTACTCTACAGACATAAAGTGGGCTTTAGGTCCACAACTTTAAGCCATTGGCTTTCTTTGATCAGCCTTTTTCAGCCATTGACTTGATGCTTTGTAATCATGTGTTGGCTCAGCCTAGTGGAGTATTTATTTTTCACCTAACGCTACTGTCTGTATCCTTCCGCCTCTACTCTAGTGCTTGCATTGCATAAGGGACTACATTACAACTATAAACCCATTTATGTGCTGCAACTGGCTCCTGCCAGCGTGCCTCAATCTAATGTAGTAAAGCTTTAAATCTAGACTTATTGGCTTTACCAATACTTGTTTCGTGTTGCACAGATTTGCTTTGTCATGTCTCCTACTAATTGAGGAGGGCGTTGCTTTTACAGAAGTTTCACAGAGATAAAGAAGGCAATGGAATCCCTCATTGGTATGTTACGAAATCACCTAATTAACCAGACCTAAGTATACACCTGTGAATTTCGCCAGAAATATTCAATCACGTCCACTCAGCCTAAAGCTACCTCTTAGGACCTGATTACATGTGGCCCATTGTAAGAGTTGGGTTATTAGTTGCAAATAATGTGAGTCCTTCACAAGTAATAAGTCCACAATGTTCTCTTTACTGGGAACGAAGTGCCCTATTGAAGCACTTGCCTCTTCAGGCCAGTGAAGTAGAGCAGTCTAAGGCCTACTTGGGGAAGATGGTGTGGCTAGTAATGCCAGCTAGCTGGTACGCTACAACGACAATAAATTATTGTCCAGTCAGTGCTTTTTCTTACAAAAGGGAAAAACACATTTAGTACACACACTTTTAAATACTATGCTTTAAATTACCAATATATACAATCAGATAAGTGGAAATACCTTTGGTGACACCCTCATTTCACATTACACCTCTGGTGTGTTCTGTAATCTATAACCACATTATTCCCACCTCTACTAGATGTGATATTACAGTATAAGGGAGTATCAATTATTAGAAAATCGAGTTATGGGGTGCCATATCGTGCTCGCGCTCGCATTTTCTGGAGCCTTGCAGGAGAAAAATTCCACCACACAGTGATTGGCGGAATTTGGCTGGAACTCTGCGTTAAAGAGTAACGCGGAGTGACCAAACTTCCACCAATTTGGCATGCGTATTGAAAAATTCTGCCCACCTCTATTTAGGACCAACCAGAAGGGATTCTCACACTCCAGAGCTTATGAGTATCCCTCACCAGCTCTGCTTGAAAATAGGCAAAATCTCTCCCAGGGGCATAAATGTGACCGCAGAGAGACTTAGAGCTACTTTTGTTGGGTATCTTCTGGTGACTGTTGTACTCCATGCAGGCCTCAAATAGGACCTAAAAACTATTGGTGGTGCCCCTCCAAAGATGGTTGATGGTTGATGGCATGGGCAAACCGGGCCTTTGCCTAGGGCTCCCACTTTCAAAGGGGCCTCTGGGAAAGTGAACTTCATATTTCACTTCTCTCCATTCAGTTTCTATAGCTAAACTTACCACCCCCCCCATGCTTAACTTACTCCGTATCTCTACTCAACTATTTTTATGTGACCTCATTAAAGTTTCTCATATAAAATATAATTGTTTTGCATCATGTGGGCTTGAATTGGCAGGAAGTTAATAACATTCAAATTTGTTCCATAAAGGGCTCCTCAAAATGTCTTTCCCAGTGTCCCCAAAATCCTTAAGATGACACTGCGCCCGTCCTTTCCTGCGGGTACCACACAGAGCATTAGAGGCTCCAATTTGGTAAGCAAACTGCCTTGTGATGCATTTTTAATTTTTTTCTTGGGTGCCCTGGTCACACTTTACAGGCATCGTCTTTCTGGGTGGGGGCCGAGGGGTTGCACCAATACCTGAGCAGCCCCTCCCAGCTCCCCGCACACCTTAGCTTGTCCGGTGTAGAAGCTGGGAACCCTCTTTGCTGCTCCTGCTAGGAGCAAACCTTCTTTCTTTGGCTCCCGCTCGGAGGTGGGCCAGTCTGTCCTCTCCTGCTTGGGCTGGCAGGAGCCAGTGTGTCGGTGTTTCCCGCCACCCCCGACATGGGCACGGGGGGCATGCAACGTGCCTGAGACTAGTTGTGCATTTCTTCTGTCTCATGGGGATGGGGTCCCCCAGGACACTTTACCTTGTATTGAGCTCCGGGATATGGGATCCCCTTGACCAAAAGTAATCTGAGGGAGGGAACCCCATGCACACCCTTTCCCATGGGAATTTTTATTATTGCTTATGCGTAAACCTCTGGAGGCTTGGCCTTCCCAAGGGGAGCATTGTAAACATATGGTGAAGCGCAAATCGCTTCATTGTCTGCCCTGTCCCCACAGGGGACTGAGCTCTTTGCTTTCTTTTCTCCGGCCGAAAGGCCAATATAGATGTTCTTGGATTTATTTTACTATGCTCCTGGCACTGAACTCTAGCCACCTTGAGAATTTCTTTATGCATCTTGGCCTCTAAACTGCTTTTTCATTGGTGGACCTGATTTATTGCTTCCTTGCCAGACCTGTTTGCTTTCTGGGCTCCTGGTGTTCTCTCCTGCTTTGGGCATCTTCAACAGCCCCCCACAGCCAGCCAGCAGAACACCTTCCATGCCCCTCAGGTCCAACAGCCTCCAGGCTTCTTGAAGGGCACCTGTGTGTGAGCGGAGACATGGGCTAGTCCACCGTAGTCCCAGGAGAACCATACATGTTCCCCCAGCAGGTCCATTTCCCCAAGTGTTCCTCAGGGGGCATAAGGACGCTGGTGACACTGGCCCTGGAATGCCAAGAGGGCCAACTAGAGTTGAAATCCATCAGTCCATCTTTGCAGGAGCATCAGGTAGCTTCCCCTTCTAGCTAGGCACTCTTTCGTTGCTCCCAGGTCCAGTGTTTTCTCAAATGTCTCTCCCTTGTTCAGGAGTTTTTAATTGGCAGTGAAAATGTTTAGAATCCAGGCATCCATGGCCAATCCTAGGGTACCACATCATCACTCTACCCCTGCTCCAGCCCTCCTGCACCGCATTCTGGGGCATTCCAACATGGCGATTTCAAGTGGTCTATGGAAAGACCTTCCCTGGGAGCCACAGCTCCACCCCAACTGACATAGCTGCCTGATCCCTTCCCACCAAAATGTCACAGGTAAGCTCCTCCTCTGTGGGCTTAGCCTTTCCTAGTCAATGTGACGTGAGGAGGTAATTAGCAGATTCAGATTTTATTCCCACGCCTTCCTTTCCCAGGAATTGGTTTAAGCACTGTTAATGGCTCTGTTGTGTGTGGAGGCTTTTGATTCTCTTGATGGCCAGCAGAGTAATTAACTTGGCCTAGTAGGGGGGACAAAGGCCTAGAATCCGATTACGAGCTGAGCCAGGGAAACATTCTAAAAGTGCCATGAGCAGCGTAGATGGTTGTATGTAATTTAATAGAAAAATAATTTAATTGAATACCATTACTGAAAAACCATTTCATTTAAACAATTTAATGGAAATTTGCAGTATGAATGTGATTTACCATTTCATAGGAAGCAATTCATAGAATGCCTTTTTTTAGAGAATGACTTCTGTATACTAATTTTTTACTGCATAAATTAAATGGTCGAAGGTCTTACTTTCAGAAACGTTTTTGTCGACGATATTTATTTCAATCCGTTACGTCAGTGGACATTATTTAGGATTTATATCTTTTACATTGTCAAACAATTACTTTGGATGCATTTAATTTATTGAACCTGCACCATCCTTAAACACCATCCATTTCTGCCCCCTAAAATGCCTCCCCACGCATAAACTGCACCCATCCCTGACCCCTAAACTCCACTGATCCCTGAACCATAAAAGCCCTTTCTAACCATAAACTCCACCTATCTCTGACCCCTAAACTCCTCATCCCTAAACCCTAAAAACCCTTTCTGCATATAAACTCCACCTATCCCAGAACCCTTAAAACCCCACACCACCCTATACTCCATCCATTTCTGAACATTTAAAACCCTTCACACCCCAAATCTCTACCCATCACTAAACCTTAAAAGCACTCGGCAGCCCTAAACTCCACTGATTAGTAAAACCTAAAAAACCTCAACGGCCCAACACACCACCCATCGCTGAACCCTAACAAACCGTCACCACCCAGAAACTGCACTCATCCGTGAACCCTAAAATGCACTTACCACCCTGAAGTCCTCCCATGCATGATACATAAAAAACCCTCCTCACTCATAAACTCCACCCATCTCTGAAGCTTAAAACCCCTAAAAAATCCCTCATTACCCCTAAACATCACCCATCCCTGAACCCAAAAAACCCTCAACACCCCTAATTTCTTCCAAGTGAGTGATTTTGGATGTTTCCTTAAAATTATCTGTCCTTTAAAATGTTTCCTTTAATTTTGGATTTATTTGTATTTCCTTAAAATTGTCTTTCCTTAAAATTGGTTTTCCATGATTTGGTTTCCTCACTTCTTAGTTATTGCTTTTTCACAAACTCACACACATCAGTGTAGATATGATGAAAGGAACTGTGGAACTACACTCGAGAAGAATATTTATCCTAGGATTGATAGTTCACTGGACCCTGTAAGCCAAAGTAGCGCAAAACTGTACTTTGTTGAAGATTTCGCCTATAATGTATCATTCAGTTAAGCACCCGATTTTAAGAAAGCACTACAGGCCTATACAATTCATTCTTGCCTATTGCTAACCGCCAGTGTCTACCTGCACAGCTAGGGTAAGAGGGTCTGGGCAGGTGACAAGCACACATGTGAGCACACACAAGCTGCATGTGTCAGAGTATTGTCTTGTGCAACTCGGTATCTTTGCACAGGTAGCCTGTCACAGAAAGAAACCTTCAAGGGCTGGTGCTGACCTGGGTAGGCATTATCATGTGAGTGGGAATTATCACACACACTCAGTTCCAAACACCTCAATGTCACATCTGACATAGGCCGTTCCTAATTAGTCTCATGAGCCTCAGTATACGAGTTAGAATGACTGATGGTAAAAGTTCATTAATATAGACATTATACCACCAGTGTGAACTAGAATAACTTACTCATGGCTACAATAGGTTTTACCTGATCAACAAATAGAGCAGATTACCCCAGGGTATTTCATTTCTGTAGCATTCATTTCCATAGTGTATTAAGTATGTTAAAATGTGACACACAAACACAATACATTGTGTTTGTTAGTCACATTTTAACATACCTTACAAAAGTCTATATACAATTAGTTTACAACAGCACCACAGATGAAAAGAAAAGAAGTAGGAAAGTGGGTGCAAAGGTTGAAGGTGTCACCAGCTAGTTGATCCTCAATGTAGACAGAACGATCCATGGCCCCCAGGCTTCCGATCACCTACTGGTAGTCTTTGCCATGAAAACCTAGGCCCTCCTTCAGCCACTGCAGCATGAACAAGTAAAACATATTCTGCCCATCCACAAAACTCTTAAAAACAAGTTTTACAGCACCAGCCAGAAAGTTAAATTCTCAGGAAGTAGAGAACTAGCACAGCATTCAGTCTTTCAAAGGGCGAAGAAATGTTGGTGTTTGTACGCTCAACCAATACCTGGATTAGAACTACGCTCCTCTCAGAGAGTTATCCTTCAGCAACAATGTACTCTCCAGTTGTCAATTCAACAAAGACTGCACCACCTCAATGATTCAAACAGTTTAACTCCTACTAACGTGGAGGAACACAGAAGATGGTGTTGTGTAGTTCCCACTAATCCATAGGA
Organism: Calotriton arnoldi; assembly: GCA_963921515.1. NCBI lineage: Eukaryota > Metazoa > Chordata > Amphibia > Caudata > Salamandridae > Calotriton > Calotriton arnoldi. The sequence continues at coordinate 598,838 of CAWUFW010010892.1, forward strand.
CCTGCGCGTTTGGGGGCAACATAAACTTTGGGTGAGGTGCTTAGACTGAATCTATGCACCCCGTAGTATATGTTGGCCTAGGGACAAGCTAGCTCACAGTCCCACCATAAGCCCCCAACCAAAACAGGGAGCGAATGGTTTTTGCAACAAATGGACATGACAACCCTAACCCCTCAGGGATTGTGGTAACAGATCTAGAACCCTTTCACTCAGTCACTCGTGCACTCTTGTTGTCTGAGAAATATACAGAGAATACACAATGGGACATTTTCAATACATTTATTGAACCAACGTTATTCTTATATAGAAGACGTGTGCTGCGTTAATCAGTAGACAGAAGCATATTAAAGTGATTACAAGCACCAAAATAGTGATTAGCAGATATAGTTCCACCATGGTGCAAAAACAGTGTATATATGCAGGCATATAAAACAAGGTAGTAATCAGACGTACTCCTCCTATGTGATCCCTACTCTATGTGTGTCTAGAGCATGGGTACTCACAAACTTTCTCCCGGGGGCCAAATTTACAGTGTGGTTTGTGGCCGAGGGCCGCACTGGTGTGGGCGGGGTCAGTGGGGGAGGGGGCGGGGCTAGAGCAAAAAAAAAACTGTGACCATGAGGTTGAACACAGGCCCCTGCAGCGGACGCCTTCGTCCACTGAGCCACCAGACCCGGCATACACACATCTCTCTCTCTCTCTCTCTCTCTCTCTATCTCTCTCTCTGTCTCCCTCCCTCCCTCTCTCTATCTCTCCCTCCCTCTCTCTCTCTCTGTCTCCCTCCCTCTTTCTCTCTCTCCCCCTCTCGCTCTCTCTCTCTCTCTCTCTCTCTGTCTCCCTCTGTCTCACCCTGTCTCACTCACTCTGTCTGTCTCCCTCTGTCTCACTCACTCACTCTGTCTGTCTCTCTCTCTCTCTCTCTCTCTCTGTCTCCCTCCCTCTCTCTCTCTCTCTCTCTCCCTCTCCCTCCCTCTCTCTCCCTCTGTCTCCCTCCATCTGCCTCCCTCTGTCTGTCTCCCTCTGTCTGTCTCCCTCCCTCTGTCTCCCTCTGTCTGTCGCCCTCTGTCTCCCTCTGTCTCCCTCTGTTTGTCGCCCTCTGTCTCCCTCCCTCTGTCTCCCTCTCTCTCTCTCTCTCCCTCTGTCTCCCTCTGTCTGTCTCCCTCCCTCTGTCTCCCTCTATCTGTCTCCCTCCCTCTGTCTCCCTCTGTCTGTCGCCCTCCTCTCTCTGTCTGTCTCCCTCCCTCTGTCTGTCTCCCTCTGTCTGTCACCCTCTGTCTCCCTCCCTCTGTCTCCCTCTCTCTCTCTCTCCCTCCCTCTGTCTCCCTCTGTCTGTCTCCCTCTATCTCCCTCCCTCTGTCTCCCTCCCTCTGTCTCCCTCCCTCTGTCTCCCCCTCTCTGTCTCCCTCCCTCTGTCTCCCTCCCTCTCTCTGCCTGTCTCCCTCTCTCTCTGTCTCCCTCTCTGTCTCCCTCTCTGTCTCCCTCCCTCTGTCTCCCTCTGTCTGTCTCTCTCCCTCTGTCTCCCTCTGTCTGTCTCCCTCTCTCTCTGTCTCCCTCCCTCTCCCTCCCTCTGTCACCCTCCCTCTGTCTCCCTCCCTCTGTCTCCCTCCCTCTGTCTCCCTCCCTGTCCCTGTGTCTCCCTCCCTCTCCCTCCCTCCGTCTCCCTCTGTCTCCCTCCGTCTCGCTCTCCATCTCTGCCTCTCTGCCTCTCTGTCTCTGTCTGTCTCTGCCTCTATCTGTCTGTTCCTGTCCTTGTCTCTGCCTCTATCTGTCTCTGTCTGTCCCTGTCTCTGTCTCCCTCCCTCTCCGTCTCTGTCTGTCTCTGCCTCTATCTGTCTGCCCCTGTCCCTGCCTCTATCTGTCTCTGTCTGTCCCTGTCTCTGTCTGTCTCTGTCCGTCTCTGCCTCTATCTGTCTCTGCCTCTATCTGTCCCTGCCTCTGTCTCTCTCTCTATCGCTGTTTGTCTCTGTCTGTCTCTGCCTCTATCTGTCTCTGCCTCTATCTGTCCCTTCCTCTGTCTCTCTCTCTCTCTCTCTCTCTCTGTCTCTATCGCTGTCTGTCTCTGTCTGTCTCTACCTCTGTCTCTGCCTCTATCTGCCTCTGTCTCTGCCAGTATGTCCCTGTCTCTGCCTCTATCTAGCTCTGCCTGCCCCTCTATCTGTCTCTGCCTCTATCTGGCTCTGTCTCTATATGTCTCTATCTGTCTCTGTCTCTATCTGTCTCTGCCTCGATCTGTCTCTGCCTCTATCTGTCAGTCTGTCCCTGTCTGTCTCTGTCTATCTCTGTCTCTATCTCTATCTGTCTCTGTCTGTTTCTGTCTCTATCTGTCTCTGTGCCTCGGGCAGTGCACACGTACTGTGTCTACACGTCCCCGTCACCAGCCCAGAGACAGCCCCCCACTTCCCCCTCTCCCTGTGTAATGTAAAGCCAGCTCTTTTCTCCTGGAAAAGACCACTATCGCGTGGCAAGTGTGAGTCGTGTGACAGGTGTGACAATAAAAGGCTGGGGGTGGGTTGGTTCAGATTCAGTCACATCCGTCTGGTGAACGAATGATAAGTAGCACTGGACACCAGGCGCGCAACGCCCATTGGGCTCAAAGGGCTTCAGCCTCCCTCCCCCCCCCCCCCCTCGTGTGTGTCAGCCCGGGCTGAGACAGCTTCCCGGGCACACACACAGCCGCACTCGAGTACTTCACAGGTCTTTAAAAGACCATTTAAATGTTAATGAGGCTTTGTTGTATTTCGCCTCTTCTTAGCGCCCCTGCATCTCCACTCTGACTATCCTGGAATCGCCCGGCCCCCATAAGCAGAGTCTCTCGGAGTCCACGCTGCAAACACAGGTACGATCGATGTCTGTAAGGTCCGCGGGCCGCCAAGGAAGGCTTGCCGGGCCGCTGGCGGCCCGCAGGCCGTACTATGAGTACCCGTGGTCTAGAGTGTATATGCAGGTGTGTAGCCAATAATCCCCCCACGGGATGATCCAACCCCATTAACTAGCGGGCAAGAACGTAGGACCCCATCTTGATCCGAACTGGACACCCATCACGGAGATGGAAGGCAGCTGCTTGGTGAAGCCTCAGTATGCAGGGACCCCTCGACGTCAGCTGAAGTGTCCCCTCTGCTAACCCCCGGAAATGCTTCGTTATTCATAATAAAAAGCATCCATGCGATGTATATGCAGATTATTGTTGTTATGGGTATGCAGAAAGCCCTGTCGCTCGTGGATGAAGATAGAACGACATTTGTACAGTGAGCGTAAAGGTCTTGTACTCAGTGTTCGAGGCATCGTGATAATGTTGCGCAAAGCCAGATGTGTAAGCAAAGTAGTTTCAGAGAAACAAATCCAACATTGCCTGGTACGCAAATGTGTGCAAAAGGTTGCACTGAAATGTTATTGTGCAGAAAGAGGACAATTTAAGAAAATGTGCATTATTGCTACATGGGCCTGACGCGGGCACATAACAATGGTAAGAAGAGTCAACAGACATTAAATATCCAATGATAAGAATTGGAGGATGGAACCGAAGGGACCCAGATACTCTGGTCTCATCTTACTATCTCTTGCATACCGTAACACTCCCAGTGCCTGTGATTAATTGAAACTAATGTCTCCAATGTATTTCTGTCGTGGGATGCTGCTTTTATTGTTGACTCAGCAGGACTGCAAGATGTGAAGTAGCCAAACTGAAGGGTTGCATAGCAAAACAGGCTCTATTTTCAAATGTTTACCCCTTGGCAAAGCAGGACTCGCTAGTCGCTGTTCTCCTCAAGGTCAGGTCTAGGTCTAGGACTCTGGAGAACCCTGGGGTTGGTGGGACTTGAAAGAAGGAGTAGCTGTACTGCATGCAGAGGAGAAGGCCTCAAACCAGGAGGGCGCGACTGAAATGTCTCACTATACAGAATTGCCAAGGAGTCAGAAGGCTCTTGAGGTTTAGCTGGCCTGACAGAACCTAAAACGCATTGGATTCTCCGGAGGTTATAGGAGCCGCCGGGTGCACTGCATGAATTTGAGTGCAGTGAACTAGTGTTGGCCCTCACCCATCAAACACCAACTTGGGAGAGGCTGTATCTTTCCATTTGCAGCTCCAGAGAGGGGGATTTTGTTTCATCTTCACCCTGGATCTTGTGGTAGTGGTCTGTTGGCTGAGGCCAGACCCCCAAATCTGAAACCCTTGGTAATGTGTTTCTAGCCCTTACTGTTGGAGATATCGAAATCTGAAATTGTGGTAGGACCATACCCCTAAATCCCTATTTCCAGTCCCATCTGGTAGAACCCATGACTCTAACGGTTGCACTAAATCCCATTGGTGCCCCTGAGGACTGCAAATATCACCCATGGTCGGCCAGTTCTGAGATAAAATGTGGTACCCCGCGGACAGTCTTGTTGATGCATGTCCCACCCAGTCCCCCGTATTAACTGAGACTAGTTTCTCAACTGGTCTTTTCAACAACTCATGTCCAGTACAACTGACACCACAGTTAACCGACCACAAAAATATTGTGTGAGCTGGCCTTTGGCACCATAAGCTAAAGTTTTGGGATTTTTGTAGCACAGCTACCACAATAGAAATGTGACGCCATTATATGATTTGGGACTGGCTTGTAAGTAAGTCAACTACATAGGGTGAAATCCACAGAGTGGTCGGAACTTGCACCCGGCAGACTGTAACCATATCACACCAGCTTGATATTTTCTGCTCTCTGTCTGGGACCTCTGCCTTATTGACTGAAGGTTAATACCCAGTTTGCATGGACGTATGGGTCGCTCTTGTTACTTTAAATTATTGACTGACGGTGGCAAACCTGAGAAGACGTCAGAGCTGACAAAGACACCCAAACACTTCCCTATTGGTTAATATTGTCATAAGGTCCTATATCACCTAAAGCATAGTGTTTGCACTCATCTCAGCTCCAAAAGTTGATATTACTTAACGTTTTGTGCCTATGCTTATTTTAATAACCATATCTGCCCGGTTATGTCAATAAAAACTTCATGCCCTTGAAGTTATAGCGATGACAGGACATTGAGCCTTCTTAGTGTTACACAAGCAACATGACTGCTCAGTTATCTTGGAGAAAGAAGAGCACAAAGGGAGTGGCCTGGTTGTCCACAAGGCAGAGGAACATACATGGGCCACTACAAAACCCAGAACAGATACTGCCCAGTTACTGCTGACTGGCACAAGACCCACAGACAAACCCTCATACAGATCCCTGTGATGTCACAGACTGATAGCAGATATGTGAAGTGACGTCACAGCATGATGTCTGGCTCCAAAAGTGGCAGGTTACTTCATTGACGTAAGAGTGTGACATCAAGTTCATGGAGTAATCAAGCAGTCTGCCTTCAGGCTCTTTCCGTGACATCACCATGTGACGACCGCTTCCTTCATTAACATTATGACCTGGTATCCCCTTGAGCAGCGCCACTGCCTTATATCAGGTTCACAGCGAGAAGCCAAATTGGACTTCAGACTATCCCTGGTGTGACGTGTGAGACATTTTCTAAAGTCAGAAAAGGTTCCTGTAAGGTGTCACACTCTGATATCAGGGTCGGCAGTGATGTGCTAATCTGACCCCAGGTTGCTGCAGTGGTACCACTGTCTGACTTCAGGTTCCTGAAGTTGAATTCCTTGAGCAATACTACAGTTTGGGGTCAGTTTCCTGGAGAGATGCCACAGTTTACCAACATGTTCCCGGTGAGATGTCACAGTCTAACTTCATGTTCTTAGAGTGATGCTAGTTTGGCTTTTAACTCATGCATCAATGCCACGCTCTACCGTTGTTTCCTTCACTGATGTCACAGTGTGACCTTTTTTGTGCAGTGTGTGTAAAATTCCGAAATTAAAAGACAGCAAGTCCAAAATAAAGGAAACAGGAATTTAATGGAGAAGGCACAGTACTGCTCAGTCCAGGTCTCAGAGCAGAGTCACTAACAGAGAACCACCGGAGATTCCAATACTAATTGGAATTCTAACAACAGTGTGGTAGGTGCCAGGGTAGAAAGAATACAGGGAATTAAGGGGAAAGAGCGGGGAAAGGGAAATGCACAATGCAACACATTTCTCCCCTGAGAAGAAACTAAGAAATAACATCAATACATTTGGTAACACGTCTGACATTCCATACTTTGCCATCTTGGGTGACAACACTATTACGATTGACTTTTACAATCTTAATTGGCCTACCAAATTTCATTTCACCTTTATGTACAAAACCAGGCTTTCGTATCCTGACCCATTCTCCAACAGTAAAAGAAGGTTCTTTGACTTTCATATGGACATCATAATGACATTTACTTTTGAGTTGTTTAACTTCCACTCTTTGAGCTACATCATCAACATTGATGCTAGAGTTACAACCATTCGTAGCTTTTCTGAACCACCATGGACACAATTTGGAAATGGGATCCCTACCTCTCAATAAACGGAAAGGTGAAACTTCGGTGGTAGTGTGAGGAGTTATGCGGTACAACCACAGCTTTTCTCTCAGTTTATCCTTCCACTGGACACCAAAATTGCGTGCCCACAAAATGTCTTGCTTAAGAACCCTATTATATCTCTCCACCTGGCCATTTCCCTGAGGTTCATATAATGCTGTAGTCACATGTCTAATATTGGAAAATTTAAGAAAATCAAACATCACCTGGGACTTAAACTGCACACCATTGTCAGAAATAAGAACTTCGGGAAAACCTTCACGGGCAAAAACTTCCTTAAGAAATATAATGACACTTTCAGTAGTAGCATGGGGTACCAGTTTGACCTCGGGCCATTTTGAATGATAATCGATTAACACCAAAGCAAACCTACAATCTTGTGGCAAAAATTGAAGGGACCAGCTATATCCAAGCCTAATTTCTGCCAAGGATAATCTGGCCATTTGACTGGAATGAGAGAAGCAGGGTCACACTTACACATCTTTTCACTGCTGACACATTCAGAACATTCCCTCACAACCTTGTCCACAAACCTGTCTAAACCAGGCCACCAGAAAACCGACCTGATCAACCTTTTCATAGAGGACATACCCAAATGGCTCTCATGACTCACAGACAAAATGTTGCTGCGAAGAGACGAAGGAGTAATACACTTCCCCTGTCTGAATATCAAATCTCCTTCAATGACAAGTTCATCTGAAACTTTCCAGAACGGAAAGATTTCAGCAGGAACATCACTTTTAGAAGGCCACCCTATCCTGGTGTAATCAATAACTTTACACAGGATATCATCTTCACTCATGGCTCCTTTCCACATTTCTTCTGAGATGAAACTAAATTTACCAGATACGATTTCGGTGATGTCAGCAACCACTTCATCATCTCCACATTTATCATCAGAACTGCATGGAAGTCTTGATAAACAATCTGCAGTTACATTTATTTTCCCTGGTACATACTCTACTGCAAAACTATACTCCTGTAAGCGTGACATAAGCCTAGCTATGCGGGCAGTGGCATTAAGTCCTCCTCCAGGAGACAGAATGGACACCAAAGGTTTGTGATCCGTTCTTAAAACAAACCGTGCACCCCAAATGTAATTTCGAAAATGCTCCACACCCCAGACACATGCCAACAATTCTCTCTCTATAACAGCATAACGCCTCTCAGTTAAATTAAGGGTGCGGGAGGCAAACGCAACATTCCACTCTTCCTTCCCCGCCCGTTGAGACAAAACACAACCTAGACCATACAAGCTAGCATCAACAGTGAGGACACACAACTTATTCATGCAATATGGTTTAAGTGTGGGAGCAGCTAACATTTCTTTTTTTATGCTCTCAAAAGCCTCTTGTTGCCTTTTTCCCCAAACAAACTCAGCATTTTTCCTTGATAGCTCTCTCAAAGGCTCCATTTTGGTGGCAAAATTCATTATGAACTTACTGTAGTATTCACAGAGTCCTGAAAAAGAAAGAAGTTTGTCCTTACAGTCAGGGGCAGGCGCTTTCAAAATAGCATCAATAAGAGATTTTTCGGAACAACACCTTCTTTGGATAGCGTTTGACCAAGATACTCAACAGAATCTTGGTATAATTTACACTTTTTCCTCTTAAGTGTAAGACCATACTCCTTGAGAGTACTACAAACATTTCTGAGATGCTCCGTGTGAGAGTTCTTGTCTGGGGAAAAAATTAAAATGTCATCTTGAAAACACTTTACGTAAGATTGCATGTCCTTAAAGAGATGGCACATGGACCTCTGAAACACGGAAGCAGCTGACTCCAGTCCAAAAGGCATTCTCTTGAATTGAAACAAACCATGGGGCGTGATAAAAGCTGTCATATGTCGTGACTCTTTCACCAGTTCTATCTGATGGTACGCGGACCTCAGATCAAGAGTGGAGAAGATGGTGGCCCCTCCCAACATGCTTACTACCTCATTGATGTTGGGTAACGGATGACAATCAATAAGAATATTGGCATTCAGAGCTCTAAGGTCAATGCATAATCTCAAAGACTTATCCGGTTTGCGTGCTAGAACAACTGGAGAAACCCATTCCGAGGACTCTACTTCTTCAATCACACCACCAGATAACATTTCTTTCAAAGCATCACCTAACTCTCCTCTGACATTGATGGGAACATTTCTTAATTTTTTGTTTCACAGGCGATGCCCCTTGTTTGAGCTTGATGGCATGTGTGAAACCTTTAAGTTTTCCTAAATCTTCAGAAAAAACGTTGGGAAATTCCTTTACAATATCACTCACCCCTACATCTTCCTCGATTACCATGACAGGTTCTTTGTTACGGGGATTAAGGATTATTCCCAATCTCCATTGGTCTCTCCAACCTAAAACATTGACACCCTTTTTTGCAACATATAACTTGATAAAAGCTGACCTTCCTTTAAACTCAATCTCAGAGGCAATGTATCCTATAAAATCAATAGCCGAACCATCAAAGCCTTGAGCTACAATATCAGGAGGACACAAATCCCCAATGGATTTTTTACCCCCATATTTCTCACTGAAATAACTCTTTGTCACAATGGACCAGGGTGAACCAGAATCTGCCATGAGTTCAAGTTCCTCGTTCAAAAATTTAACAACGCACTTGGGAGAACTTAACGTCTCCCCATCAACCATACATACATTCACCAAGGAGACAACTATCCCTTTTTCAACTTGGGAATCATCGTTTGATGAGTGGTTGCATCTAGTACAAGGAATTTCACAAGGTTGATTATACCTTACGTAAGAGACTTCACCACCTTTCTTAAAATTCCTATTTCTATCAAAATTTCTCTTCCTGTCATCTCTACATGAATTGGCGAAATGTCCCAACCTACCACACTTGTTACATTCTTTACCTATAGCTGGGCAAAATTTAAAAGAAGCAACATGGTTGTTACTACCGCATCTGTAACATATCACACCTTTGGTAACAAACTTCCCTATTTGTGAACTCTTGGTGGTATTGTTCATAGCACAAACTTCGTCACAACTTTTGCTACATTTATCACCCTTTCCATTAGCATCTTCGATGGTTTTCATCCATTTCTCTGATTGCTCGAATGCCTTGGCTGTGGCAATGGTATCATGCAAATTAGGGTTCCCTAATACCCATAGTTGCTCTTGTGTCTTTTTACTCTTTACATTCACTATAATTTGGTCTCTAATCATCTCATCAGTTATGGCCCCAAAATTGCAAGAAATCACCAGTGTTCTGAGGCCCGTTAAGAAATCATCAAATGACTCAGAATCTCTTTGTGACCTAGTGTAAAATTTGTACCTGTTTAGTGCTATACTGGAGGTAGGTTTAAACCTGGTCTCCATGCGTAAAAGGGCTTCATCAAACGTTCCCAGATCACCTTGAGCCATGGGAAGTGTCCTAAAAACAGCTTGCCCCTCTGAACCAAGACAATGAAGGAGAATGTTTTTCTTCCTTTCATTACCCATTCTATCCCCATCAATGGCCTTCATGTACGTTAAAAATTCTTCCTTTCACCTCGTCCAAGGGATGGGGGGATCCCCTTTGGATTGTAAAAACTTGGTGGGAGGTTCAAACTGCATGGTGCTATGTATAAAATCACTATTAAAACAGTATAGTGAAACACGAATGTGAGCACCACTTCTTGAATGACTCTAATAACAATGCAAAATGTAAATAAACTAGGGATTTTCTCTCATAAAATCCATAAAGTTTAACAAATATGTATTCCTTTATAATTGTTCATACATTTGCTGTGCACATCAGCGCGATGTGCAAATTGAAGAAAAAATAACATTAAAATGTTTTCCCAAAACATCACTTATTAAAGTACCTTAACCAATATGAACAAATGCGCAATCGAGCGCATCGACGATTATGAAGACTCCCAAAATCGTACACATATTAGTGTATACACGAAGATGAACAAATGCGCAATCGAGCGCATCGATGAGTGTGAAGATCGTTGAGGAAATGCGCCAGACAGTGACTAGAACACTTCACAGAGCAAGAAAAGACACTTTCAAGATGGCGGCGCCGTAATGACGTAGGGACGCTACGTTACGGCAATGACGCTTGTTAGTAACACCAGAGATGTAGATAGGATGCAGTACGTCATGGAACACCTCGCGTCGTCCAGTAGCAGAAGAAGAACGAGACGCTTCAGGTTTCCATGGAAGCAGGTGAGGTTGTGCCGATGCGAAGTTGCTCGTGTGGGAAACGGTTGAGTTTTTAAAATGCTGTACTGTGGTAAATCCGTCAAAAGTCCATCCAAGCACTTGGGAAACTCAAACCTTCGGTGGTGGATTAAAATTTAATTTATCCACATTCAGGTTCTCGTTGAATTCTTTGTCCAAGTGCAGATCCAGTTGCCAGTTGCTTGAAAAGTTCAAAGTAGTTTGTACCGCTCCTGTGCCTACGATAGTAGCAGGTACCTTGACACTCGTCGCCAGTGTAAAATTCCGAAATTAAAAGACAGCAAGTCCAAAATAAAGGAAACAGGAATTTAATGGAGAAGGCACAGTACTGCTCAGTCCAGGTCTCAGAGCAGAGTCACTAACAGAGAACCACCGGAGATTCCAATACTAATTGGAATTCTAACAACAGTGTGGCAGGTGCCAGGGTAGAAAGAATACAGGGAATTAAGGGGAAAGAGCGGGGAAAGGGAAATGCACAATGCAACATGTGTGACAGTGCAACAGTGTGACCTTTTTCGTGCAGTTATCTCCTAAAGAAGCCATCCGGTGAATGACATCACAATACATCTCAAAACCCAAGATGGCATCGTCGAGCAAAACAACATTGTAGGATCCCTGTTGTTGGTGATTGTTAGCAATTCAGGACTGGGTAAAAAGAACGACTTTTTAGGTCGAGCCTGGGCAGCGCATGCGCTGCTCTGCGAGGCATGCTGTTTTGGAGTATGGACCAGAAGCCTCGCCCACTCTACGCCTATATTTTTCATTGGCTTGTGTCACTGTCCTTCGTAAATGCTGGCTTCTGATTTGTTAGTAGGCTTGTTAGTCCCTCCTTAGTACCGCCTTGTCTTCATTTGTAACCTCCCATGAGGACTGGCCCTTTTACTTCGGTTGTTACACAGTACCTCTTTTTTAGTCTGTAAGCACTATTTTCTTTAAATGGTTTCCCCTACTGCAGGCACGACATGCTTTCCTGCAACATTCAGTGCACCACCCGCACTTTCACTTTCTAAGCAGCCCGGGACAATGGCGGCCACTTCTTTGAATGGGTCTCGCATTTACAAGAGTTTGAGCTATTGGCGTTGTACATGACAGCGCCTTTTATTTATATGTTAATTATCAAAACAGATAAATAAAAGGCATTGTCACTTACAGTGCCAATAGCTTAAACTCTTGCAAATGCGAGACCTATTGCCTTGCAAATGCTTGTTCTCTACACTGCTTCTGAGATCCAGTACCTCATATATCTGACTTCTAATTCCTGCAGTACTGACACTGATGACTGTAGACATATATGAGGTTCTGGAATCTCATTCTAGCTTCCTGGACTGATGTTACAGTCTGACGTCAGGGGCAATCAGTCACCTCGCAGATTGATGTCAAGTACTTGAGATGATGTCATACGCTGAGGTCAGGTACCTAAAATGGTATCCATGTTTGAAGCCATGTTTCTATAATGTTGTCACAGTAGCACAACTGGGATCTGGAGCACTGTGGTCAGTTAAAGTTGCAATCCTTGTGCACCTTCAGACAGCAGGTTCCCTGAGATGCGCCATACTTTGACGTTTCTTGCAGTGATGCCGGAGATCCGGTGCCTGGAGCGGCCTCTTCTGCACTAATGTCACAATCCTTAGGTCAACATTTTGAAATCATGTCACAGTCTGACACTGGATTCCCAGAGTGACAGCTTACTTTGACGCTGAGTTCCTTCAGTGATGTCATAGCCTGACATCTGCTCTGTGGAGTAATGTCAAAAGCTTGACGTCAGATTTCTGAAGTAATGTCAGAGTCTAAGGTCAGGTTTTTTAAATGATTTCATAGTCCAACACCTCACATTGTGCTTTGACTTCAAGTTTCTGCAGAGCTATCATTGCCTGACGTGATTCCTGAAATAATGTCATGGTTTGATGTCAGGTTCCTTCAGTGATGTCACAATTTGACAGCAAATACCCCGAGTGACGCCCCAGTCTGACGTCAGCCTCCTGCAGTGATTACACAATCTCATGTCCTTTTCTTCCAATGATCTCACACTCTAGGTCTGGATATCCAGAGTGATGTCGTAGTATCGTAGTGTGACGTCAGGCTCCTGAATTGTTGTCGCAGTCTGATGTCGGATTTGTAGAGTGATGTCAAAGTGTGCCATTTGGTTTCTGGAGTAATGTTTTCCCTGAGTGATTACATAGCCTGACGCTGGGTCCCCAGAGCGATTTTGTAGTTTGATTCCAAGTTCCTGTCACAGTCTAATGTCAGATTTTTAAAAGACTATTTCAGTCTTGCACCGGATCTCTAGTGTGACACAGTACCTTGACATCAGGCTATTGCAGTGATGTCATAGACTGACATCTGGTTTCTTGAGTGATGCCACAGTCTGATGTCAGGTTCCTTGCTATGTTATAGGTATTTGTAAAGTGCACAATGCCCCAGAAGGGTATCCTGGCACTGTTGCAGGTGTTAGATTGGGGCTGGTGAGGGGTCTATTCCAAAACCAAGGTCTTCAGCTTCTTGCGGAACTCAAGAATTAAAGGAGCTGTTCTGATGTGTGATGGCAGGTCGTTCCAGGCTTTGGTAGTGATGTGGGAGAAGGCCCAGCCGCCGGTTCTGGTTCTGTGTATGCATGGGATGTGTGCAAGTAGGGGTCCAGCTGAGCAGAGATTCGGCTATTGAGGTAGGCTAGGCCAGTGTTGTGTAGTGCTTTGAAGTTGTGTGTGAGGAGTTTGAATTGTATTTGTTTGTGTATTGGAAGCCTTCCTGAGGTGTGGTGTGATATGCGTGTTGCATGGTAGGTTGAGAGTGATCCGGGCTGCTGAGTTAAGGATGTTTTGAAGTCGTCTGATAAGTTGTTTGTTGATCCTGGCATACATGGGGTTCCCGTAGTACAACTTGCTTGTGACTAGGGCATGAGACACAATTTTGCAGGTGTGGGTTGGGAGCCATTTGGAGATTTTCTCAGCATCTTCAGTGTGGAAGCAGCAGGCTGTAATGGCATTGACTAGGTCAGTCATGTTGAGTTGGCTGTCGATGATAACCCTGAACTTCTAGGCTTTCGTTGTGGGAGCGGGTGTTGAAGCAGGAGGCTGTAACAGTGTTGACTAGGTCAGTCATGTTGAGTTGGCTGTCGAGGATAATCCTGAACTTCTAGGCTTCCGTTGTGGGAGCGGGTGTTGAAGCAGGAGGCTGTAATGGCATTGACTAGGTCAGTCATGTTGAGTTGGCTGTCGATGATAATCCTGAACTTCTAGGCTTCCGTTGTGGGAGCGGGTGTTGAAGCAGGAGGCTGTAACAGCGTTGACTAGGTCAGTCATGTTGAGTTGGCTGTCGAGGATAATCCTGAACTTCTAGGCTTCGGTTGTGGGAGTGGGTGTTGAAGCAGGAGGCTGTAACAGCGTTGACTAGGGCGGTTATGTTAAGTTGGCTGCTGATGATAATCCCGAAGCTCTTGGCCTCGGTTGTGGGAGTGAATATGGGTCCAAATTCCACCGGATACTAGGTGGAGTCCCACAGTGATGAGTTCTTCCTGAAGATCACGACTTCTGTCATGTTGGCATTAAGTTTTAGACTGTTCGTCTTCATCCAGTCTACTCTGTTGGTCATGCAGTTGGCAAACTTGGTCCAGGTGTTTGGGTCTTGTCCAAGAAGGAGAGTACAAGTTGCGTGTCATCAGCGTAGGATAGGATATCAGTGTCGTAGATTTGGATGATGCATGTTAGAGGGATCATGTAAGCATCATTGAAGAGGGTCCGGCTGAGTGAGAAAAGAATCCTTGTGGAACGCCACAGATGAGTTTGTGGACATCCAAAGAGTAGAGGTCCAGACTAGCTGACTGTCCTTCCATTCAGGAAGGAGTAGATTCAGCAGAGAGCGGGTCCTTGTGTCCTTGGAGTACCTTGTGTAGGCGTTGCATGAGAATGGGGTGAATACTCTGTCGAATGCCACGGAAAGGTATAGGAGGATGAGGGCAGCCGGGTCACCTCTGTTCTGGTTCCAATGAATGTCGTCGGTAGTGGCGCTGAGGGCTGTTTTCATACTGTGGTTGGGTCTGAAGCAGTGTTATATTGCATCAAGGAGTTGGTGGTCAGTGAGTAGTTGGTGACGCGTATGTTGATTAGTATGTCCTTCAGTAATGTCACTGTCAGCAGATTCCCATGGGGACGTCTCAGTTTGACGCCAGAGTACCATTGTAGGTTGATGACAGGTTCCTGTTGTGATGTCACAGTCTCAAGTCAGATTCTCGAAATGATACCACGTCACGCACAGGGAGGATAGCGTGCTATCTTTGACATCACTCCTTGGTGAGGGATGTCTGTGACATCACTCCTTGGTGAGGTCTATCTCTGACATCGCTCGTTGGTGAGGGCTATCTGTGACATCACTCCTTGATGAGGGCTATCTGTGACATCACTCCTTGGTGAGGGCTATCTGTGACATCACTCCATGGTGAGGGCTATCTGTGACATCACTCCTTGGTGAGGACTATCTCTGACATCGCTCCTTGGTGAGCGCTGTCTGTGACATCACTCCTTGATGAGGTCTATCTGTGACATCACTCCTTGGTGAGGGCTATCTGTGACATCACTCCTTGCTGAGGGCTGTCTCTGACATCACTCCTTGGTGAGGGATATCTGTGACATCACTCAGGTCAGGTCAATAAACTTTATTCGGTTTTTGTTTATAAAACCATAAAAGTTACACAAATACAATACATACAAACAGAAAAATTATAACATAACAAACTCCATTACCACACAATAAATCATCTAAAAACATGTCTAGATAAATAGACTCTACATGTCCATAAAGTGCCTAAATTTCATAGATGCCTTTAAAAACCCTACAATAAAAATGATACAATCATCCTTCAACAATTGGAGATACATTAATGCAGGTCTGACCTGATTAAAATTCAATTTCTTTAAAATAGGGACTAAAAAATGCCTCCTGGGGACTTCGTATAGATTACAAAAAACATAAAGTGCAGCAAGTCCTGAGGAGACTTTCCGTCGCAGCCACAGGAAGCTAGCACTTGACCTCTAGAAGCCCCCTTGGGTCTTGCTAACAGGAGATGGAAGAGATTCAACCAAAACCTGGTTAAAAGAAATTTTTCATGTGTCGTTAAGGACCCCATAAGGTATGGTTCAGACAGTGGCGTCGATTTGAGCAATAAATATGCCCGAACACTAGGTTTCCGTGCCTCTTCTGCATCCCGATCTGCTTGCCTTCTGCTCAAAAAGGCTGACTTGGTTAATTCCACGTCCTTTTTACAATAACATCTGGCTTAGAGAATAAAACTCCCCGCCCAATCCATTCAAACCCTCTTTTAATATAATTAAGCCAGGGGATACGAACCACATTATCTAAGGACAGGCAATCTCTTAAAATCAAATGAGTGAGGGTTAAATCTTCATTTAACCAACACGTTAACCAAAAAATCAAGGGACGCAGAGCAAGGGTATCACTTAGGTAGGAAACCCCCAATTCCTCGTGTACCGCCATATTCGAGGTTCCTTGCGGGACACATAATAACCTTTTTAGAAACCCATTTTCCACGACCTGGAGGGGTTCTGTTACCGTGTATCCCCAGATCTCACTACCATAAGTTGCTATAGCTAAGCTTTTTGCTTGATACACTTGAAGCATAGCTCCTGTTGGTTTCTTTCCCACTTTGGAGGCAAAATTAAAAATTGCAGCATTGACCCGCACCAGTTCCCCTTTTTCCTTTTAATTAAGGGGTCCCACCTGAGTTGATCATCAAATAAGACCCCTAAATAGGAGAAAACATTCGTGCGGGAATCTTATCATTACCGGTTCTAAACTGAAAGCTCCTTTTCGTATGTTTCCCTACTTTCATGACATAGGACTTTGAATTATTAATAGCCAAGTCCCGATCTGACATGAATCCAGCAAACGCAGTTAAAAGGGTTTGTAAGCCCCGTTCGGTTCTTGATATTAGGACGGCGTCATCCGCGTAGAGCAGAACGGGAATGCCCCGCCGTCCTACATAGGGAAATCCGCTCCGGTTGCCCTCAGCACACTATCTAATTCATTGATATAAAAATTAAATAAAAATGGCGCCAAAATGCAACCTTGCCGGACACCCTTCATAATCTCAAAGTCCCTGGATACCTGCAGATTTTGTGAGAACCTGACATTGGCTTTAGTTGAGGAATGCAGGTCCTCAAGAAAATTAACAATACTATTTTCTACCCCCATTACCCTCATGGACTGCCATAGCTTGGCCCTATTTACACAGTCGAAAGCGGATGACAAATCCATGAAGGCAAGGTGGATGGTTCCAGAATGCGCAACAGTGTATTTATTCAGTATCATAAATAAATTAAGACACTGTGCGACAGTGGAACGCCCCGGCCGGAAGCCATACTGGACGTCCGACAGGATCCTATTCTCATCTGCCCAGGTAGTTAATCTCTGTAAAAGGACACGACCCACCACTTTGACCACTGAATCAATAAGCGAGATTGGTCTATAGCAGTGAGTACTGTTTCTATTGCCCTTTTTAAAAACTGGGACTATGGTTGAAGAAGCCCAAGACTGAGGACACCCCATCTTAGCTGCCGCATTAAATAGTGACTCTAAAATCGGAGCCCAGAACAAGGGGTCTGACTTAAATAAATCCGGGGGATCCCATCTGGACCTGGGGCTTTGTTAATAGTTAGCCCCAGAATCCCTTCCATGATCTCACACCTCTCAAAACATATCAGAGCATCCTTCCTATTCTGGGGTTCACTTCGGATAGGCTCGAGCGGGCAATCAAACATGGTTTTAAAATGAAGTACCCACTCATCTTCTGTGATATGAGCCACAAGGCCCTCCCCCCCATCCTTAACAAACAGGGGCCCATTCACAACATTCCAAAACCTCGAGCTGTTCCTCAAAGTGCTAGAATCAATCAGCTCCTTCCAGGCGTCTTCCTTCAGTGCTCCCTTACGTTTGGCCAGGGCTATCTTGTAATCCCTACAACAAGCACAGACCTCAGTTTGGATTCTTGGTTTGGCTGCCAGAGCCTCCCTCAGCCGCTTAGCTGATTTGGAGCAATCTGAGTCAAACCATCTGGGGCCATGAAAGGCAGTACCTCTGGCCGGAGCACTTAACAATTCACCCACTGTTTGCGCTATTGCCTCGTAGGCACCAAGGATCTCATTGGGAGTGGACCTCTCGGATGTACACAATGACAGTTCAAGGGCACAAGATGCTTTCACCTTTTTATAAAAACTTTCGGGAGACACCTGGGACCATTTTAATCTTTGCTTTCCATCCGTCGGTTTCAGAGTGCCCCGTTTAAAGCCTCCCCAGTTTTTATCAATAATGGGCCCGACATATGGACTGTTAAAGGATTATGGTCACTGAATTCACTTGCTACAATGTTAAAACCATTGAAGAAGGATAGCAACGACGAAGAAATTAAAATAAAATCAATAAATGATCCTCTTCCGTTTCCTTTAAACGTTGGTACAGGGAACTTGGTGTGAGGGTCAGTTAAAGACATCGTGACCACCAAATCTAGTTCGTTTAGCATATTGTTCAACAGTTCTCCTTGGGGATGGTGATCAAAATGAAAGCCCCTCATACGGGGGCATCCCAACTCCGAGATACAAGATATTAAAGGATTACCGCAGGGGTGTATATTAAAATCACCAGACACCAAAAAATTATAAAAACCACGACCCATAAATTGTTTTATAAGTGCTCCCAAGTTGGTAATGTTACACACCTCATGCGGACAAGCCACCGAGTTATAAAAAGTAAAAATTCTCCATCTAGTATCCCCCCTAATTACTGACAGTGCCAGAATTCCCGGGTATGTGGTTGGGATCACCTGCAGCTTGCAGTCAACGGCCACAGAGATATAAGTAACTAAACCACCCCTTGGTCTTCCCCTCGCCGATGGAATGGCCGGGACAAAAAATGCCTTATAGCCTTTCTAAGAAAAGGTCGCAATCCACCGACCATGTTTCTTGAAGACTAATTACAGTGTGTTGCTTCATATAACATACCCACCGAGGATCTAGGAACTTATTAGCTAGCCCTGCAATGTTCCAAGATAAAACATTATTAGACCTCACAGCTGTATGCCTCACAGCTACCACCCCTGGGGTCTGAGAAGGTGTAACTGATTGTGGTCCAGGAGGTACAGAGGCCCTTAGTCAATCGCAGTTATCCAGTCCGGATAAAACTGCGAATCTGTTATCTAGCGCCAGTGTGTGGGTACTACAAAGCTGCCCATCAGACTCAGGGGCTAAATAGGCTAGGGCGAAAGATTGTTGCCTGGGAGCTGGTTTGTTTAACCATCCTCCTCGTTGGCGTTCCCTATAACCATTTTCTAGCAATTCCCTATTGGGTGCTAGCTTATAAAAATAACCCAGGGGTAAAGCCTTGACAACAGAACCAGTTAACGGGGTGAGACTGATGTCCCTAGATAAAATACGCCCGGCAGTAAAGGGGTTGTCAAAGTTTACGATGACACAGTCTCCAGTGTCCGATTTACGGGAGCTCCCTATCCAACTAACCCTACGTGCCATGAGGATGTTTTTAGATACTCGGTGGCCCAGGGTGGTGTTGTGTGTAAACCAGTGATTTAATTTATTTCTCAGCTGCCCAAAATTTTCCTCTGCCCCATTGGGGAGAGGAGGTACATTCCCCAGTACCACTACATATGGGGTAGATTCTGGTGGAAGATCTATAATCGGGAGACTCAGTGACTGGTGGTCCCTACCCTCTGACCCCCTTTCCATACGAGACCCTGCTCTGCTAGGGTGCTGGCATCTAGTAACCAGAGTATCTGGACTTCTGGGCCTGGTACTAATAAGACTAATTTTGTCTTGTGCCTCTCCATTCGCTGCAGTCCTTACAGTGGGCCCACCCCCTGTTCCTTCCCACACAGCTTTTTTTCCCCTCATAGCTGTGTCATCTATGTTTATGGGTGGGCTAACTATTAACCTAGCTGGAGGATTGCAGCCAATAGACCCCTCTAGTTTGGCCAGCCTAGCTTCTATCACACTTATTTTTTGGAACATCGGATCAAATAAGGTAGATAACATGGTTTCTAACCTGCTCCAAAAATTCCCCTCCACAGTGCTATCCAATAATTGCCCTGGCATTGTCTGGTTCATAGAGGT
The DNA here is from genome assembly GCA_963921515.1 of Calotriton arnoldi. Lineage (NCBI taxonomy): Eukaryota > Metazoa > Chordata > Amphibia > Caudata > Salamandridae > Calotriton > Calotriton arnoldi. Next base: position 618,587 of record CAWUFW010010892.1, read on the forward strand.
AAAATTACCCTCTTTAGCACCACTTGTGGGGGGGACAACTGATACTAACCCTTCTGAGATTCCCTGTGCATTTTTTTAAAAATTTTATACACCCTTGGCCCTTTCTTTTTATAGAATAAGATTCATTGTTACGATCTGATTGAAGCTTAGCTTTCTGCCCTCTGGTAGTCGCCTTAGATTGCACAGGGGTAGCTTCATGTTCCTTAGAGGAGCAAGAACCAGAGTTTATCATTATAACTGAGGGTACAGATAAAGGCGAGCTCAGCCTGGCTGAGGAGGCATCTTGGTTCAGTGCCGGCAAGGAATCGGGGAGTGTAGGGGTTAGGGAAAGTCTACCTAGCGGGGAATGTGGGTCAAGAGATAACCTTCGTTCTGTCAGTTGTATTTCGTGTATGAGGGCAGATTCAGCCCTCAGAATGAAGGCGGCTAAAGTGCCGACCACATTTTTCCCCGTATTTGCTTTCCGCTTATTCATTATCAACAGCCTGTGGACACACTTTTAGAGAATACACCAGGCCCAAATAAGATACAAATCTGAGAATGTTGGCCAGTTACTTAAGGCAATGTGCAAAATGCAATGTGCAAAATACAGTATACAAGACACTGAACAAAGATTTATCAAAGCAGCATCAATAAAATCAGTTCGACAGTAAAATGGCGCTAAAGTGCAAAGTGCAGTGCAAAATCCAGGCGCTAAAGTGCAGAGTGCAATGCAAAATCCAGGCACATAGGACAGAGTCTTTGGTCCGGTATCTCTTACAAAGATACGTTTAAAGTGTGACGGATTGTTCACACATTATCCAGCAAGGCAAAGTACATTAGGAATTATCAAATAACAAAACAACACCTTTACTGCCAGCCAAGTAAAGTTTTGATAACACAGGAAGGGACAACAGTACCTGTATGGAGGACCTTAGTCGTGATTGAAAAAAAAGGTGGCCCTGCCCTGCCTCTTCCTGGCAAAGACGGGCAAGGACGGGCCCCGCTGCGGGGGGCTGGCGCTGTTTAAATGGCGCCTCCAGGCGCGCTCTGCCGCGTCAAGACAAACGGCAAAGCAAAGGAGTCTGGGGATTAAAGTCCCAGTCCCGAGGAGCCAGTAAAGCCGTGCCCTCACAGTAGGAAAATGATGGCGTCTTTGGCGGTAGAAGCGATGGCCGTTGCCCTCACGGCGATGGGAAAGCAGCAGGACCTTAAGTGCTGCTGGTCCCCGCTGATGTCCTCCGATAAGCGCGTCCCCAGGCACAATTCAAGGGCACCCCTCGCAGTCACAGCTCTGCTTGCAAGGGAGGAAACCCAGCAGGGGCTTGCAGCAAACCTCTTCAGACCGCGCTATTATCGGGTCACGGGGCCTCAGGGTCTGGGTTCAAAGCTACAAGTGTCCCCTCGGCGCTCAGGTCCGCCCGGGGGACTCTTCAGGCAAGGCAGAAGGCCGATGGAACAGGATTCAGAGCCGGGGGAAGGCCTCAGCACACCACAGCCCTGGCAAGATTACGGCTACGCTCCCAGGAACAGCTTCCCTCCAGCGGTGGGCCTCAGCAACAGAGCCGATCTTGCGGCAGGCCCAGGGCGAAGAGGGGCACCCACTCCCGCTAACTCAGCGGGCCGGGCACCGGGGCCGATCGCCTCACCTCGGCGAGCCCGCCGTACAGCTCCAGTGCGCAGGAGGCAGCTCAGGAGGCGGCCCGATGCGGCGCTTGGTTCACGTTGTGGGAGCGGGTGTTGAAGCAGGAGGCTGTAACAGCGTTGACTAGGTCAGTCATGTTGAGTTGGCTGTCGAGGATAATCCTGAACTTCTAGGCTTCGGTTGTGGGAGTGGGTGTTGAAGCAGGAGGCTGTAACAGCGTTGACTAGAGGCGGTTATGTTAAGTTGGCTGCTGATGATAATCCCGAAGCTCTTGGCCTCGGTTGTGGGAGTGAATATGGGTCCAAATTCCACCGGATACTAGGTGGAGTCCCACAGTGATGAGTTCTTCCTGAAGATCACGACTTCTGTCATGTTGGCATTAAGTTTTAGACTGTTCGTCTTCATCCAGTCTACTCTGTTGGTCATGCAGTTGGCAAACTTGGTCCAGGTGTTCGGGTCTTGTCCAAGAAGGAGAGTACAAGTTGCGTGTCATCAGCGTAGGATAGGATATCAGTGTCGTAGGTTTGGATGATGCATGTTAGAGGGATCATGTAAGCATCATTGAAGAGGGTCCGGCTGAGTGAGAAAAGAATCCTTGTGGAACGCCACAGATGAGTTTGTGGACATCCAAAGAGTAGAGGTCCAGACTAGCTGACTGTCCTTCCATTCAGGAAGGAGTAGATTCAGCAGAGGGCGGGTCCTTGTGTCCTTGGAGTACTTTGTGTAGGCGTTGCATGAGAATGGGGTGAATACTCTGTCGAATGCCACGGAAAGGTATAGGAGGATGAGGGCAGCCGGGTCACCTCTGTTCTGGTTCCAATGAATGTCGTCGGTAGTGGCGCTGAGGGCTGTTTTCATGCTGTGGTTGGGTCTGAAGCAGTGTTATATTGCATCAAGGAGTTGGTGGTCAGTGAGTAGTTGGTGACGCGTATGTTGATTAGTATGTCCTTCAGTAATGTCACTGTCAGCAGATTCCCATGGGGACGTCTCAGTTTGACGCCAGAGTACCATTGTAGGTTGATGACAGGTTCCTGTTGTGATGTCACAGTCTCAAGTCAGATTCTCGAAATTATACCACGTCACGCACAGGGAGGATAGCGTGCTATCTTTGACATCACTCCTTGGTGAGGGATGTCTGTGACATCACTCCTTCGTGAGGTCTATCTCTGACATCGCTCCTTGGTGAGGGCTATCTGTGACATCACTCCTTGATGAGGGCTATCTGTGACATCACTCCTTGGTGAGGGCTATCTGTGACATCACTCCATGGTGAGGGCTATCTGTGACATCACTCCTTGGTGAGGACTATCTCTGACATTGCTCCTTGGTGAGCGCTGTCTGTGACATCACTCCTTGATGAGGTCTATCTGTGACATCACTCCTTGGTGAGGGCTATCTGTGACATCACTCCTTGCTGAGGGCTGTCTCTGACATCACTCCTTGGTGAGGGATATCTGTGACATCACTCCTTGCTGAGGGCTGTCTCTGACATCACTCCTTGATGAGGGCTATCTGTGACATCACTCCTTGGTGAGGGCTATCTGTGACATCACTCCATGGTGAGGGCTATCTGTGACATCACTCCTTGGTGAGGACTATCTCTGACATCGCTCCTTGGTGAGCGCTGTCTGTGACATCACTCCTTGATGAGGTCTATCTGTGACATCAATCCTTGGTGAGGGATATCTGTGACATCACTCCTTGCTGAGGGCTGTCTCTGACATCACTCCTTGGTGAGGGATATCTGTGACATCACTCCTTGGTGAGGGCTGTCTGTGACTTCGCTCCTTGGTGGTGACATGTGAGGTCTTTTCTATAACGACTGCCGTGTATACAAACGCGATGTTATTAAAAATAAAACGGATTTGTGGAAAGTATAAGAAAAAACATACTGGAGACGGCTTTCTAACAGTAATAAAAACAAAAAAGCAAGAAATGGCTAACAAATTGGAAATGAGATCCGCTGGTCCCTGTAACTCTCTGATCAAGCAGTAAGGCGTGTCTTTGTGTTCCGACACTACAAGGGACACGTCAACAATTTGTGAACAGCTGTTGCAGCAATACATTTTTGGGAACGTAAATAGATCAGGAGACTGTGACGTACACCTGTTTTCTTCCCTCCTGGAATTCCACCGCACCCCACAGAAGTCTTTAGCATTATTTAACTCTCCCTGCCATGGTATGGGGGTCAGGGCTCCAGAGCAGGAGCTAGGTGCGCGGGGAAATGACCTCACAGCAAAAGAATTGTTTCCGGAAGCCGGAACGGTGCCTCCCTTTCTTACCCAAGAAATGCCGGGGCTTTGATTGGCCAACACGTCATGGATGTGTCTGGAAAGAAAGAGGTGTTCGCCTTCTCGTTGAAGATTTGCATTTCTCACACCTGGACTTTGTTTGGCGTGAAAAGCCTCGCTCCATCAGTGCAAGGAATGGGGATTCGTGACTCGAATGATCACGGAAAATGCTTGGGTTTTGACAATGCACAATTGCACCATAGAGAACGCAGTGCAAACAGAGGCGCACTGAACTACTCCCAAATCCACATGGCACCGGAAGCCGGCGTCTCCCTCCTTTAACAGGCCGATAAGGCTGGGGCCAACTCTGTGATGCCCTTCCCTAGCCTTTCACATACATCCTTGCTTGCCAATCCAGGGAATTTTCTCATATTTTTTGTAACCTGAATGCTAGTGCGGATAAGCGAGATGGGCTGACGCCAAGAAATACATAGTTATCCTCTGAGCTATTTGAGGAAGTAAAAAAAATGACCGTCAGTGTCAAGAAGGCCACCTGGTGTGAATGTCACACACCGTAAAATTCCATAACATACCAAGCGCAGTTTGTATACCCACCTTATGCCAGTTCTGTAGGTGTGGAGGGCTGGTCTAGAGTCAGTCGGAGAACTGGGCTGTTCCACAGTATTAGAAGAGGCGAGGCCATGCATATTACATCACTCATAACATGTTCTATAACTTCATTGATAAAATCACTTCAACATCTCAAACATCATTGATGACTACATGAGGGCACAAGTAATAGTCACTTGCGATAACTATAACTGGTGAATTTCAGTGGTTTTGTTTGTTTAAAACTATGTATTGACTGACATTTTCACCTAGCTATAACGTACCTTCAACATTTGTTTTTTTCCCTCTCTCTCTCTCTCTCTCTATATATATATATATACATATATATACACATATTACTGCTGAATATTATCCAGTCCTGATTTCGCCTCTAAATACGCAGTTCAAGAGTAACAAACCCAAGTTCACTCTCACCAGTGAGAGCAGGGCTCAGCATTAGATTGAAGATGGGCCCTGCAGCATGCCTTGACAGTGGCTCTTCAGTTCCATCTCGCTTAACCTCAAATCCTTTGGTTTCCACGTCATCCCCTACCTATCTAAGGGCAAATAAACAATAAACCCATGTGGCTTAATATTAGCTGAGCCTCCTACGTCGGATCAAATTGTAACTCCAGACTTACACATTCTAAGCTACAAACATTCATCCATCACACATTCTGTTCCCAGCTACAAACATTCATCCATCACACATTCTGTTCCCAGCTACAAACATTCATCCATCACACATTCTGATTCCAGCTAAAAACATTTATCCATCACACTTTCTGTTCCCAGCTACAAACATTTATCCATCACACATTCTGTTCCCAGCTACAAACATTCATCCATAACATGTTGACAGGGACAGTAACCTGCTCCCCTCAGTTGAACTTTACTCCTGAAATGTTACTTCCATGCTGCTGCCCTCCTGATCACAAGTCAATGCAAATACAATCTTCAGCTTCCCAGGGTGCATCAAAACTTTACTGAGCTGTATATACCAGTGAATATTTTGGCTGGCAGCAAACCTCCCCCTTGGTGGCACATCTGCGTCTTCTGCAACACCAGCATCATGAGACCCACACAACACCAACATAATGAGAGCCACACAACACCAACATAAAAAGAGCCACACAACACCAACATAATGAGACCCACACAACAACAACATAATGAGAGCCACACAACACCAACATAATGAGATCCACACAACACCAACATAAAAAGAGCCACACAACACCAACATAATGAGAGCCACACAACACCAACATAATGAGAGCCACACAACACCAACATAATGAGACCCACACAACACCAGCTTAATGAGACCCTCACAACACCTGCTTAATGAGACCCTCACAGCACCAACATAATAAGACTCACACAACACCAACATAATGAGAGCCACACAACACCACCTTAATGAGACCCACACAACACAACATAATGAGACCCACACAACACCAGCTTAAAGAGACCCTCACAGCACCAACATAATAAGACTCACACAACACTAACATAAAGAGAGCCACACAGCACCAACATAATGAGAAGCACACAACACCAACATAGTAAGACGCACACAACACCAGCAAAATGAGACTCACACAGCACCAACATAATAAGATGCACACAACACCAGCTTAATGAGACCCACACAACACCAACAAAATGAGACTCACACAGCACCAACATAATAAGATGCACACAACACCAGCTTAATGAGACCCACACAACACCAACATAATGAGACCCACACAACACCAACATAATGAGACCCACACAACACCTGCTTAATGAGACCCTCACAGCACCAACATAATACGACTCACACAACACCAACATAATGAGAGCCACACAACACCACCTTAATGAGACCTACACAACACAACATAATGAGACCCACACAACACCAGCTTAAAGAGACCCTCACAGCACCAACATAATAAGACTCACACAACACCAACATAAAGAGAGCCACACAACACCAACATAATGAGAAGCACACAACACCAACATAGTAAGACACACACAACACCAGCTAAATGAGACCCACACAACACCAGCTTAATGAGACCCACACAACATAATGAGACCCTCACAGCACCAACATAATAACACACACACAACACCAACATAATGAGAGCCACACAACACCAACATAATGAGAAGCACACAACATCAACATAATAAGACGCACACAACACCAGCTCAATGAGACCCACACAACACCAATATAATGAGACCCACACAACATCAGCATAATGAGACCCACCCAACACAAGCATAATGAGACCCACACAACACCAACATAATGAGACCCACACAACACCAACATAATGAGACCCACACAACACCACCTTAATGAGACCCATACAACACAACATAATGAGACCCTCACAGCACCAAAATATTAAGACGCACACAACACCACCATAATGAGACCCATACACAACACCAGCTTAATGACACCCACACAACACCAGCTTAATGAGACCCACACAACACCAACATAATGAGACCCTCACAGCACCAAAATATTTAGACGCACACAACACCAACATAATGAGAGCCACTCAACATCAACATAATGAGAGCCAAACAACACCAACATAATGAGAAGCACACAACACCAACATAATAAGACACACACAACACCAGCTTAATGAGACCCACACAACACTAACATAATAAGACCCACACAACACCAACATAATGATACCCACACACCACCACACAACACCAACATAATAAGACCCACACAACACCAGCTTAATGAGACCCACACAACACCAACATAATGAGACTCACACAGCACCAACATAATAAGATGCACACAACACCAGCCTAATGAGACCCACACAACACCAACATAATGAGGCCCACAAAACACCAACATAATGAGACCCACACAATACCAACAAAATGAGACCCGCACAACACCAACATAATGACACCAACACAAAACCACCTTACACCAACATAAAAGACCCACAAAACACCAGCTTAATGAGACCCACACAACACCAACACAATGAGACCCACACAGCACCAACATAATGAGACCCACACAACACCAACATAATAATATGCACACAACACCAGCTTAATGAGACCCACACAACACCAACATAATGAGACCCACAGAACACCAACATAATGAGACCCACACAACACCAACATAATGAGACCTACACAACACCAACATAATGAGACCCACATAACACCAATATAATGAGACCCACACAACACCAACTTAATGATACCCACACAACACCAGCTTAATGAGACCCACAAAACACCAACATAATAAGACCCACACAACACTAGCATAATGAGACGCACACAACACCAGCATAATGATACCAACAAAACACCAGCATAATGAGACCCACACAACACCAACATAAAGATACCCACACAAAACCAACATAATGAGACCCACACAACACCAACATAATGAGACCCTCACAACACCAACATAATGAGACCCACACAACAACAACATAATGAGACTCATACAACACCGACATGAGACTTACACAACACCAGCTTAATGACACCCACACAACAACGACATAATGAGACCCACACAACACCAACATAATGAGACCCTCACAACACCAAAATAATTATACCCACACAACACCAGCTTAATGAAACCCACACAACTCCAACATAATGAGAGCCACATAACACCAGCTTAATGAGACCCACACAACTCCAACATAATGAGACCCACACAGCACCAACATAATGAGACCCTCACAACACCAACATAATGAGACCCACACAACACCAACATAATGAGACCCACACAACACCAACATAATGAGATGCACACAACACCAACTTAATGAGACCCACAAAGCACCAACATAATGAGACCCTCACAACACCAACATAATGAGACCCACACAACACCAACATAATGAGACCCACACAACACCAGCTTAATGAGACCCACACAACACCAACATAATGAGACCCACACAACACCAACATAATGAGACCCACACAACACCAACATAACGATACCCACACAACACTAGCTTAATGAGACCCACACTACACCAACATAATGAGACCCACACAACACCAACATAATTAGACCCACACAACACCAACATAGTGAGACACACACAACACCAACATAATGAAACCCACACAACACCAACATAATGAGACCCAAACAACACTAACATAATGAGCCCCACACAACACCACCACTCAACACCAACATAATGAGACCCAGACAACACCAGCCTAATGAGACCCACACAACACCAACATAATGATACCCACACAACACCAACATACACCAACATGAGACCCACAGAACACCAGCTTAATGAGACCCACACAACACCAACATATTGAGACCCACACAACAACATTATGAGACACACACAGCACCACCTTAATGAGACGCACACAACACCAACATAATGAGACCCACAGAACACCAACATAATGAGACCGACACAGCAACAACATAATGAGACCCACACAACACCAGCATGAGATGCACCAACACCAGCTCAATGACACCAACACAACACCAACATAATGAGACCCACACAATACCAACATAATGAGACCCTCACAACACCAACATAATTATACCCACACAGCACCAACATAATGAGACCCACACAACACCAACATAATGATCACCACACAACACCAACATAATAAGACCCACACAACACCACCTTAATGATACCCACACAACACCAACATAATGAGACCCACACAACGCCAGCTAAATGAGACCCACACAACACCAACATAAGGAGACCCACACAACACCAACATAATGAGACCCAAACAAAACCAGCATAATGAGACCCACACAATTCCAACATATTGATACTCACACAACACCACCACATAACACCAACATAATGAGACCCACACAACACCAACATAATGAGACCCACACAAAACCAGCATAATGAGACCCACCAACATAATGAGACCCACACAAAACCAGCATAATGAGACCCACACAATACCAACATATTGATACCCACACAACACCACCACATAACACCAACATAATGAGACCCACACAACACCAACATAAAGAGACCCTGACAGCACCAACATAATTATACCCACACAGCACCAGCTTAATGAGAGACACACAACAGCAACATAGTAAGACCCACACAACACCAACATAATGAGACCAATGATCCCCAAGCTAGGCAGAGGAGGCTATATCTCATACGCCACGCACCTCTGGAATTACCTGCATTAATTCCGAGACTGACCTCACTACATCAGAAACCATTTAAAAGCTTTCTTTTCTCAAGTGTTCTCCGAGGCTTCTCCTCCCACTGGTCACCGACTGTGTTTTAGAAAACTATGGACCTCATTTACGAGGAAATGATTCAGCGTGGCGCCGCAAGCCATTTTGCTGCACCGAGCGCCGTCATTTTAAAAGCACAGGGATGCGCCATATTTACAGCAATATGGCGAATTCTTGTACTCTCCCCTGCACCAGCACTAAAACAGCAGCCGTGCACCAACACAGGCACCCTTGCACCATTGTGCAAGGGTCCCTGCATTGCAGGGATGATTGTTGTTGTGCAGGAAGAGACACCTGATCACATCTCCTCTTTCTATGCGTGCTGCAGAATGCAGCACACATAGAAAGAGGAACAAATAAGGAGAAATAAAAGTATTTCTTCTTGTTGTGCCACTATTACGCCTCCCCTGAGGAGGTGTAGGATTCTGACGCATTCCCAGGTTTATGAAACGTAAATCTGTGAATTTCGGCAGAATCCATAGGTGTTGTGGGGGAACACCCACAGCAACACCCATGGAACGCCGCTTTCACACAGAGCAATGTGTTGAAAGGGGTCATATTTACAAGTATATTTAAACAAGAGAGGGACGGGAAGCCAAGTTTATGAGGTCCTGCACCCAGGCTCCGAAAGAGTTAATGTCTAAAGGGAAAGTGCAGTTCCTATCTGGACATGGGGGAAGACAGGTCTTTCTTCATGTTGCCCTCACACACCCCGAGAGATGTCATGCTTCATCATAGGGCGTTTGCCCCTCGTCAGGCCGGCGCTGCAATGCCTGACGGGCTCCCGAAATCGGGGCTCTTTATCGGGGATCTTTTAGAAGAAGCCGTTAGGTGTGTGCGGGTGTGGGGGCTGGGTAGTGCACGTGAAGTGAGATAAGTAAAGGTAAAATAGGTCTGGAGCAGTCCTACCCGGAATAAATTGTTTAATGTATTGGGTAGCTCTAGCCTAGATAAAAACTGTGTATGTGCCCTTTCCCTTTAGACGTCATATTTACAAGGCCATGAAAGCCATGCAGGGTGGCTTTGCGAGGCCATGTAAATGTGGGGTAGCACACTGTGCTGCCGGTGTGTCAAAAAAAGTGGCGCACCGGTGGCGCAAGGGGCTTGTAAATAAGCCCCTATTTGTTTCCAAAATGCACTTTAGGATGTGCAAGACATCCTCTTGATCTGTTCACCTTGGTTTCGATTGCCATATTTATTTATGATAGTTTGTTTATTCAAGTGAGATGCTCACCTCTGTATCACTGTGAGCTGCAATACCTACTTTATAATGCAGTAAACATTGTGATTTTATTATTTTTGGGCTGAGTTGTTAGATTTATTAAACAAAGTTTATTTAAATTAGATAATCTCGCATATGTTTTTATGGATTCAATCTGATACTTTCTACGGTGCACAGAGAAAATATCGAGTTTTTTATTTTGACCTACATTAATATCGAGTTTTAAATATCGTAGGGACAGAATATCGACATCAAGAATATAGGTGACCAGAATATCGACCTGAAGCTAAGAAATATCGTTTTTTTTAATATCGAAGTTAGTAATATCGATAGCAGAAATATCGATGTTAATAATATCGATGTTTATGTTAGTGTTATGTATTTTAATATGTATTTTATATGTATGTGTTCCACATGTTTTGTTATGTTTTGTATTTTTTTAAATATATGTATTAATTGTTTAGAAGTTAGTAATTTTTTTAAAGTAAATTTTGCGTTATATTACCATAGCGGGTTGTGGGTTTATAGGGAATAGGGTGGGAAGTAATTTAATTATAATAAATTAATTCATAATTTTTAGAAATTATTAATTATTTTTAATAAAATTTAGCATTTTAGTTCTCTAGCGTGTTGTGGGTTTATAGAGGAATAGGGTGGGAAGTAATGTAATTGTAATTAAGTAATTATACATTTTTATTTATTGGTATTGATAATTAATTTATTTTTAATTAATTATTAATTGGTAATTAATTTTTTATTAATTGATTAATTGATAATTATTTTAATTGTATTCATTTTTTATTGGAACGGGTTGTGGGTTTATAGGGGAATAGGGTGGGAAGTAAATTAATTATAATAAATTAATTAATTTTATTTTTGGTATTGATAATTAATTTATTGTTTATTAATTATTAATTGGTAATTAATTTTTATTAATTAATTAATTGATAAATATATTAATTGTGTTTAGTTTAGGAGCGGGTTGGGTGTTTATAGGGGAATAGGGTGGGAAGTAATTTATCAGAATTAAGGGGCACATTACGATACCCAGCGTAAATAATTCCGCCAGGCATGGAAGCGGCAAAAATCCGCCCGCACACACCGCCTGAACACCGACCACGCCATTACGATTACACAAACCGAATACCACCATCGGCGGAAAAAGCACACAAAATACCGCCCGCCAACGTCCGAGTCGGAGTCAAACCGCCCGCCACGGACGGAAACACGCACGACAACACAAAACCGCCCGCCCTCACGGCCGACACACCGCACGTGAAATTACGATCGCACCGACATGAGCGCGGAAAAACCACAAATATACCGCCCGCCAGCGCAAACAACGCCGATGAGAAGCGACACGGCAGAAGCCATGGCGCCCACGTACCTGCACAGAAACCATCCGCACACAAAACCAATAGCACACAACATGGCCAACAAGTCCACACAGCAAGGCACGCACAAATACACAAGCACAGTACATATCCCGAAAACACCCCCCGGACAAACAAAAAATACAAAGGCCAGAACCCCAGACACAACACACCTGAAAACAACAGACCATGAGGACACACCCACATAGGTGAGTACAAAAGCAGCACTCCCACAGACCACAACCCCTTGCTACATTGCAAACCAGAGAGGAGAGGAGAGGACACAGTGACACAGCAAGGACAGCAGCACACCACAGAAACGCACACATCACAACCACCACCACCACCACCACCACCAAACACCGGCACCACAAACCCCCTGCACATTACACAACACACACCGCACCAGCACCACAAACACCATGGCACCACAAAGGATGCCCAAGTTCACGCCCATGGAGCTGACGGTCATGGTCGACGAGATCATCAAGGTGTACCCACAAATCTATGGGAACATGGTCCAGCACACACCACTAGCCACCAGAAACAGAATGTGGAACCGGATCGTAGACCAGGTCAATGCAGTCGGGACCCTGCCCAGGAACAGAGTCGAGATTAACAAACGTTGGAATGACGTCAAGAGCCTGGTCAAGAAGAAGGAGGGCAAAAACAGAGAGCTGGCTGCCGTCACTGGCGGAGGGAATCCCGCGCTCTTTAAGACCTTCAAAGCGTGGGAGGAGAAGGTGCGAGTCGTAATACATCCGGAGATCCTCGCCGGATTAGCAGAGGGAGTGGAGGCTGGTAAGTACAAACTAATGTATACCAGCACACCGCTATGTACTCACATGCACTACCACCATGCCACAGCTCCCAGGGACAAACACCCCCATGTCCAGCACACAATACACAACACATCACACACACATGCAACAGACACCACCACACACAGCCCAAACCGAACAACTGCAAGATGCGTGGGGACATGTGTACACTAAGCCAGCCACGTAACCACCAACAGGTCCCCAAATATGCCAGAAGCGCCACAACGAGCACCCACCACACCCATGTGTCCGCCACAGCTGCACCAACCGACAAGTAACAGGTAAGTGGCAGGAACACAAAGTGCAGTGGGTGGGATGGTGGACAGCCCAAGTACAACACACACCAGGCCCCAGTCCCACAGCACAGCAAGGAGGAGCATCCCCACACCCCACACCCACGTGTCAGCCACCGCAGTGCACAACGACAGCCGAAAGGCAGACATCACGGTCCACAGCAATCGGTGTCAGTGGGTATCCAGCCACCCCCACGACCCACAACACCCTCCCACCCCCACAGACCTGCAACATGGAGCACCCCCGCTTAGAGCCATGTGGCATCCAGTACAGTGCACGCACGAACAACTTGCAGGTGGGAAACTGGACAGGGCCGGATCACTAGAGGCATGAGGACCATAACACGACCAACACATGGGACATGTCACGTAGCAGACGAACACGCAGCACCGCCCACCGTCACGAACAAGTGAACAATGTGCACACGGACATGAACAACAGACTCACACCCCACATGACCCATCACAGACATAGCAACACCCAAGGAGCCACGTCTGCATGCACAAGCCACACTGAATATAGTACCACACGGCAGCCACTGTGCAACTCATCACACACAACCGAAACACCATTGAAGTCCTGTCCATGTAGCCCCAACTGCCTGTCAACCACACACCCCACAACTACGCCTATGTAAGACAAACAACACTAGACGCAACAGAGCGGAACAACATAAATGCACACGAACACCACTGAACCCATCAAACACACAGACACACCATGCACAAACAACATACCATCCATCCCATCCGTCAGCCCCAGTCTCATGAAAGGCATGTCATCCGCACAGCTGCCACACATACAGCAGTCACGCTAAGATACATGCCCATTACCAACCATGTGCCAGAAGTCAATGAAGTGCACGACACACTGTGAGCAACAACACACAACATGGGCCACACCCCCCGAGCACTGCAGTGATGCACATGGCACAGGGCAGCACGCACACCAAGGAGATGGGACAACTGCAATACGTTGGCTGGCACACAACCATCACTCACTCATAACGATGCGTCCAATGCCATGTCCAGTAATCACAACAGACAGCAAATATGCAGGCCATGTCAAGCATGCACACACCTCAAACCATGCACTGTCATGCTGCCACAACACATGTCACGTTCGGCACCCATGGCTCACAGCATGTACCCCAAAAGCATATTCCCTCCCAAATGCGAATCTGGGGCATGGCCCCCATGTTGCCATATGCGTTCCTAAGCGTTCCATTTGAACCCCAAAAGCATATTCCCTCCCAAATGCGAATCTGGGGCATGGCCCCCATGTTGCCATATGCGTTCCTAAGCGTTCCATTTGAACCCCAAAAGCATATTCCCTCCCAAATGCGAATCTGGGGCATGGCCCCCATGTTGCCATATGCGTTCCTAAGCGTTCCATTTGAACCCCAAAAGCAAAGTACAAACCAGACCCAGGATGGGCCAGGAGCCCGCATACACCAGAGTCACAATAAGTAGGGGCACAGCAACACACCCATCGGCATGGCCAATCCGTCCCATGCCACATGTGCACAGCACACAGTCCCATTGCCAAGCACACACAACTACAGATGCTACAGCCACACACACGCCTCCGGGAAACCCATGTACGAGATTGCACGAACTGTCAATGTCAGACGACAAATACATACTTCGCCAGGTGCAACACAATAACTAATCTCATTCTCTCCACAGGTGACGAACTGCTGGATGCTGGGGATGGAGCCAGCAGCCAGCACAGCCAGCCTACAAGCCCCCAACGAGGACACACGGATCTGGAGGATCTGTCCTCCTCTTCGGACACGGACAACCAAGCAGGCCCATCTGGTGTGGCAGGGCCCAGCCGCTCCCCAGGACCCTCCTACCCACCAACCCATCATCCAGGGCTGCTGAACATTCACAGCCCCCTGCTGCCACTGTCGTTGCGGCCACACCCACGGTCATTGTGGCCACTACCACTGCCGCAACCGCCACCATCGCCGCACCGACCACCACCGCCGCCACCACCGCCACATCTCCGCTGGCACCAGCCCCAGCGCAGGTGGTGGCCCGGACGACTGGATCCACCCTGGGAGCCACAGCGTGGACCGTGGTGAGCAATGTGGCTATTGGGCAGGCCGGTGGCAGCAGGACTGGTAGGAGGAGCAGGGTCAGGGAAACGCCAGCCTCCCCTGGGAGCCATGCCCTGCCTCACATGGCCAGAGTCCTTGGGGCCTATGAAGAGGCCCAAGGACAATGGGTCCGGTCTGCCTCAGACACGCGTGAGGTGCTGGGGGTGTTGAGGTCCATGGACGCCCGTATGGGCCAAATCGTGGACCTCATGGGACAGCTGGTGGTGGCGGTGAGGTCACAGCCAGGGACAGCAGCTCCCCCTCCGCCACCACCTGCCGGGGCGCAGGGTGGAGCAGCAGTGTCCAGTTCCCCTGCGTCCACAGCCAGTGATCACACCTCAACCACCAGCATGTCGCAAGCAGGCACCCCCCTCGCAAACGTGGAAGGGGCCGTCCGAAGAGGAAACAGATCTCCCGGGAGGACTTCGCACGCTCCAGTCGCAAGTGAGGCAGCCAGCCAGCCTTCCGCCAGCCTTCCTTGACCAGCCACTGCATTGACTTGGACTACGATCCCACTCCACACAGCCATCTGGATGGCATGTGTGTGTTGGACTATGGACATAGAACCAGTGGGTACACCCTGATCATCACGCAGCCATGACCGACAGCTCATTGTCACTGCACGCACCACTTTTGTCATCATCTTACACACAATCACATGTCACAGTTTGTAATAAATGCGCCTTTTTCACTAACTGCTGTTTGTGCCCTGTGCTTTATTTGTACGGAATACAACGGCCACCTTGGGCGGAAAGGCACCTGATGCGTGGCATGGCAATTGAATCCGGAGGGCCTGTGGGGACCTAGGGGTGGGAGACAGAACAGGAGCACATTCAATGAGTGTGTCACACACCCATCACACAGTACATGTCAACAACTACAAGCAATGTACACACATCGCACAGAGCAATAGGGCACAATGCCACAGCCACCAACAGTGGCATACTACCCTGGCCATGGAGCGTTGACACACAGCACGCAGTGAACAAACGGCCACCCTGACACAGCACACACACACCTGCACAGATACAGCCACATCAGCCGTCGTACATGGACACTCACCGTCAAGTGAAGTAGCGGGCGATGAGCTGCTGCCGCACATTACCAGCTTCCTCCTCTCCGCTGTCCTCCTCACTCGAGCTGTCCTGGTCTGCGGGCTGGGGCCCTGGTTGATCTCCGTCATCCACGATGAGGGGATCTGCTTCCGAATGGCCAGATTGTGCAGCATGCAGCACGCCACCACTATCTGGCACACCTTCTGTGGGGAGTACGCCAGCGCACCCCCGGTGCGGTCCAGGCACCTGAACCTGGACTTGAGGAGGCCAAAGGTACGCTCGACCACACGTCTGGTCCTCCCATGTGCCTCATTGTAGCGATCGTCTGCTGGGGTGCGAGGATTCCTCAATGGACTGAGCAGCCATGCCCCATTCGGATACGCAGAGTCACCTGGGTGTGAGGGACACAGAGAACCGTTGCTAATCCAACTGGACAGGGGACAGCATCGCACAGCCAGCACGCTACACCACTCCACATACTCACCGACAATACAGGCACGATCCTGTTGCATATTGGACATCAGTCGTGGCAAGATGCTGTTGCGCATTATGTGTGCGTCATGGGCCGAGCCTGGGAACTTTGCACACACGTGGGTGATCACCATGTCCGCAAGGCACACCACTTGCACATTCAGGGAGTGCGTGTGCTTCCTGTTGCGGTACAGGTGCTCAGTGGCCTGTGGTGGAACAAGGCCGACATGTGTGCAGTCAATGGCTCCAACGACGTGTGGGATTCTGCCAAGGGCATAGAATGCACCCTTCACTGCCGCCAATTCACGAGCCCTGGGGAAGCGGATGTACCTGTTCCGGTACAGCATCATGGCTGCCAGTACCTCCCTCAGCACCTTGCTGAACATGGGCTGGGACATCCCTCCTCCACTGCCCACTGTGTGCTGGAATGACCCAGTGGCGAAGAAATGCATGGCGGCCATCACCTTAGCCGTGGGGGTGACAGCAGTCGGATACACCCTGCGGGGACGGAGATGGGGTTCTAACATGGCACACAGTCGATGCAGGGTTGGCCTGTCCAGCCGAAACTTCCTAATGACCTCCGTATCCTCCATGTCTGCCAGCAATTGGTATGGGCGGTCAATGTTCGGTCTCCGCCTAGGGACAATGGCAGAGGACACATGTCAAAGCAACACGACACATAGCAATTCCGCATACACATCACTGACATGACTGAGCAAGCACATGAGCCACAGCCCAGCTGTCAAGCTGGGACGGCACGGCCACAATACACTTACACAGGTCTCCCACCAATGGCAATGGCTAGTGATACAAACCACTGCCATGTGCATGCACATGGGGATCTAGGCCCCAATGACTTGCGGGGCGTGCTGATGGGGACTGACTGCATATCCGTCAAGCGGCAACGCCACGGCAACATGAATGTCTGCTGAGCATGGAACTGCTTCCGCGGCTGGATGAGTATGGCACACGACGACGACGATGTGGGCACAGGCTGAGCGGCCAAAACAAGTGGGACCTGTGGCACGAGGGGATATGAGACAGTAGTAGGTGTCAGCACTGCACCCTATGTACAGCACTGTACGGATCACACCTCCCGAAACATTGACAGGTGTCCACATTGACAGCCCCATGCCAAGACGGCTGTGTGCTTGCAGTCACACGTCACAGGTGAGAGGTTACATTGCACGTGCCAGGTGGCAGACGTACACAGTGGGAGCTGGCATGTGTGTGCATGTGTCTCCTGTTCAGGATCCACCACATGGGCGCTGACTCTGTACTGACCATTGGACACAGCATGTTCCGTGGAAGGCTTGTGTGTGTGGGATGGTGGCACTGGATGTGCCTCCGTTGGGTGGGGGGCCATGCACAGGGCGGGTACGTCGATGATTGCGCATTGTTGGTCACGGTGGGTGCACCAACTAAGATGTGTTGCCCTGTGTTCAATTCCTATGTCCGCATGATGATGGACTGTAGATGTGGGCAGACTACACATTGGTCGATGTGCTGTCTGTATGCATGTGCCTTCACACCAGGCACAGCTGCCCCTGCACATGTGACCCCTGCTGGACTCGCTGCTGGGTCTGTGGAGCTGATGCACCTTCTGCGCGTGGGGCGGACAGCTCTCCTCACTTCCCTCATTGCGCATGTCATGACTTTGCCGCAGGTGACATGGATCATGGAGGGCCCACATGTACGCGTGGGTAGGCTACACATGATTGTACACTGGTCGCCACCCCCAGTCAGTGTTTCGAATGGGAAGCTTGTCGTGCTGGTGGTATGTTCGATGTGGCGGATGTGCGGGCCTAGGTGCGGGCTTACATTCCGGACATGGGGGTAGTTGGATTGGCGACTAGTTGCAGTACACACGGGACACGTCTCTTCCTTTCCACATCTGGGTCATCCCTTGTACTAACTGACAGTGATACAGTCATCTTCGCCCCAGCCCTCATGTCCTCCCCTCGCTCCCCCAATATGCATGCTCACCTGCGAGGCTAGCGCTTGCACAGGCAGCCCCAAGCTCGCACCAGAGAGGGCAAGGAGTGTATGTGTGGGTCCAGTTGCACGAGTGGGCTGTCTCAGGGTATGATGTGTGGCGGGACGCCGTCCACCTGCGTGGTGCCCCAAATGGAGACCCGGCCTGCATGGACTATGCATCACAGTCTTCGCCTTCCGGATCCGCCACCTGCGACACCCAGTGGCTGTGGCTGCCCTTGCGGCCAGGCCGCGTCCGTCTGTGGCTGATGGCCCACACATTCACTCTTTGGCCTCTCTGGGGAGGGCTCGGGGTGGTGGCGCACGCGCTTGCACTTAGTCGCAATGGCATGTGGCGTGGTTGGTATGATGGGCAATGGATGGGATGGTGCGAGCCACCTCCCGTGATGTCAGTGCTGCTCGTGCTGTGGTGCGTCCCCCTACACTTCCATCTGACTTGTGCCATGCTAGACGTTGAGGTTCTATTGCCTGCGTGATATGACCAGGAGGAGCGCGAGGAGACCTCTCACACACCATGCTCCACTGCCATCCCGTGCCCTGTATCGCCTGTGCGGATTGACTATGTTGGGGTTACACCTGGTCGACTGGGGCTGTGTGTGCCTTGTCAGGGGCATGGCGGGCACACAACAGGATCCAGCTTGTCCACAGAGGGTGGGCTGAGGTGCGCCTGGTACCGCTTTGTACGTGTGCCCGGCTGCTATGCACACACGTGTTCACTCCCCCGACAGGTGTCCTCTCACAATGCCCAGGGAAGCGGTGGTGTACTGTTCATGACCCCTCCCAACACGGCGTGCTCCAACTTGGCATGTGCGCATCTACCCGTCGCACCCACCCACCTGAGCACTGCGTCCATACGACTTCACACGACACATGTGTGTCTTCCACAGTAGTGCTACTCATTTGCGTTGACATCCAATACCAGTGGACTACATGGTCATGTCACGACTGCCGTGTACTTCACATACTCTCACCCTCTCTCATTCGTACTTGTGAAATGAGTCAGCGGAGACAGTTTTGGTTTCAAACATTATATTGAGTCTTCTGTCCTCTGTGATGCAGTATAGTGGACACTACTGGCAGCGGAATACATGTTGAGGATATACTGAGCATGATTGCAAATGGGATAGGGTGTGGGGTTACATGTCATTGGCTGTTGCATGTGGGATGTGGGCTTCAGAGTGACATCTGCTTGGCCAAGGCTGTGCTAATGTACATTTACGTATAGCTGCGGAGCTGCGGACTTTGACACAGACGGTATACATGTAGCCTACCAGACCGCTTGGCATCATGGGCACAGTCCATCTCAGTTCCATGTGACAGGTTTGCTGCGGTTGTTCCTCATGCACGCGTGCATGTGAGATGACATCAGGGCATGTGCTTGCGTGCATGCAGCGGCGTGCCACTTGTTGTTGCACTGTGGTGGTTACTGGACATGTCACAGTCACTGGGGTCGTGTTGTTGTTGTATGCACTTGTCGTCCATGCAAAGGTCCTGGTATGGGATTCCCGGGGCGGGGTGGGAGGGGTGCAGCACCCACAGACTCCAGGCGACCTATTCATGTCCACTGAGCGGTGTGTGTGTCCATGGGCGCTGGATCCATGTCGTGTCCTGGTTGTTCGTGCAGTTCCGTCCATGTGGGTGCGATACACAGAGCCCATGCCACTGCCTCCCACGATGCATGCGGTGTTCCTGGATGTGATGGGGAACAGTGTGCATGTCCCGGTCATATCCGATGTCATGGCGATGTCGTTGATGGTGTGGTTACAGTTGCCGGTCGTTTGGTATGGCTGTTGTGGTGGTGACTGGCCAGTCCGTGCGGAAGCTAAGCATGGGTGCGGGGTTGGACATCATAGGTCACTCGGGGAACCTGCGTTGTGGTCCGACGAATTTACAGGTTGTCAGGTATGCAATGCCGTCCAGCAGGGCTTCCATGTCATTGGTGGTGTACATGTTTGCCAGCCAATGAAGCGGATGGTGGCTGTCAAGGTGTTGTTCGTAAGTTGTCCCTTGGAGGACCATGATGGGGCATGCTGGGTGACATTCGATGTAGCTGTTATCGATGATCCGTCGTGTGGAGGCACAGTGGTCCCATTTCAGTGCGGGTGCGATGTTGGCCACATACGCCATGCCCCCATAGGCAGAGCAGGCCCTGTCGTGTGCGTCCAGAGGGAGGAGTAGTGGTAGCAGGTCCGCCTTCAGACATGCCGGGTTGGAGAGGCATATCTCGACGGGATGCTGGTAGGGACACCTCCGACAGTAGAAGACGGGCATGACGCAGCTGAACAATGTGATGCGGTAAGTCAGTCGGTAACTTACGTTCAGCAGGGACAGGAGATCGCATCCCAATGTATGGCACAGGTTGGTTTTGTACAGCTTGAGCTGTTCGGCGTAGTTGGGTAGCACTGTGTTGCGGTTGCCATTTCGCAGCGGTTCGTAGAGGTGGCGTGCTCCGGCTGTGTGTGCAGTCTGCAATGTGCACGCTCCGAGGTTGCTGTGAGCTCTGTGTAGTCGTAGGGAGACAGGACTTGTGTTCTGTTGGCTTGTTTGGAGGACACGGGCCCTCATCCCACATGCTTCTCAGACAGTTCAAGGTCAGTGATGTGTGACTCCTTCCAATTAACTTGCATGTGGCCGACATGGGGGAGTGTTTTCTTCTTTCTTCCCCGTCCGTTGTGTGCTTCTGTGATATGCGCTATCTGCCCTGTGGTCGGTCTCCTCGGCATGCCTGTGTTGGTCTATTCTTGGACAATGGCTGTATTCACCGGCTTCTGTCGTAGGGCTGTGGTTTCGGAGTTGGAATGGAAGGAAGGTCATTCAGTGCTGTCTGCTCTCCCTTGTGTGGGCGGCAGGCTGCCTTTCCGCTCTGCGTTGGGCCTTGTGTGTGAATGTTATTCTTGGGCCACCTGTTGTCGGTCCCCGGGCTCTTTGGTGTTCCGTTTTATATGTCTTGTTCATATGTGCAGGGTGGTATGGGTGTTTCTGTGTGGTACTGGCGTTCCTCTTCCCGAAGGGGCCCTGCTTCTCCTAGTTGGTGTTGCCGCCGCTGTGTGCTACGCCATGTTTGTTACACTGGGGTGTGTCCTGCTGTTGCGTGTCTTCACTGACATGTGTGCGTCGGTTGTGTGGCGTTGGGTGTTGTCCGTGAATTGGGCGTTGGGGACATGTCTGTGGCCGGCCTGTCACGTGTCATGTGCGTTCGGGGTGGGGCTGATGTGTGTGCTGCTTGGTTGTGTCCCTGTGTCTGTGTGCGACGCATGCATGGCGCTGCGGTTGGCCTCTGCGTTGTGCGCATGTGTGGCGGCGTCATCGGCGCTTTGGGGCCGTGACGGGGTGGTTGGTTCCTAGTCCCAGGTGGTGTGTACACATGTGTTCTGCGATGTTACGATTTGGCCTGTGTGTCATATGTGGATGCGATGGTGGATGTGTAGTGTACACGCGCTGGTGGGGGGTTGTCCGCTTTTTCCGCCCTTGCACTGTGTGCGCTGTTTGCGTGCACTTGTTGTGTGTGTGCCTACCTGCGTCTCCGCGGTACGTTGCGTCCTTGGTGGTGCATCAGCAGGAGCATGGGGAGTGCCTGCAGTGCTGGATTCATGCTCGGGGAGCCGCTTTTCGTTGTCCGTGCTCGGCGTCCGTGTTACCGCTTCGGTTTGTCGTACGGTATCTCTTGGCCGTGGGAGCCGTTTGTTTGCGGCATCGTAATTTATGCGCCGGGCGGGACGTGTTTCGTCGGACGGTGTGTGTCAGTTGGGCTGCGCCGCTACGTGTACGGGCGCACTTTGATGGCGGACGGTGTTGCTGGCTTGCCGGCGGTGTTTGGCCTGCTTTTCGCATCGTAATTGGGCGGGCGTGTGGACTGCTGCGTGCCGGCGGTAACTGGTGGTTTTTGCATCCGCCAGCACGGCGGTTGTGCTTCCGCCCGCCATCGTAATGGGCCCCTAAGTAATTATTTATTAATATTTATTGGCATTGATAATTAATTTATTGTTAATTAATTATTAATTGGCAATTAATTTTTATTAACTATTATTTATTGGTATTGATAATTAATTTATTGTTAATTAATTATTAATTGATAATTACTTTTTATTAATTGATTAATTGATATTTATATTAATTGTGTTAAATTTTATGCGGAGTGGGTTGTGTGTTTATTGGCGAATAGGGTGGGAAGTAATTTAAAGTTATTAAAGTAATTATTAATTTTAATTTATTGGTATTTATAATTAATTTATTGTTAATTTATTAATAAATTATTATTTAATTAAAAAAATTATTTAATTGATAAGTATGTTATTTTTAACCCCTACGCTATCCAACACTTTCCCTACTGTTGCACTCTCTGGAGTGGGAATAGTACTTTTTACCCCTACGCTATCCAACACTTTCCCTACTGTTGCACTCTTTGGAGTGGGAATAGTAATTTTTACCCCTAACCTATCCAACACTTTCCCTACTGTTGCACTCTCTGGAGTTGGAATAGTAATTTTTACCCCTACGCTATCCAACACTTTCCCTACTGTTGCATTCACTGGAGTGGGAATAGTAATTTTAAGCTTTTTGCTATCCAACATTTTCCCTACTGTTGCACTCTCTGGAGTGGGAATAGTAATGTTTACCCCTACGCTATCCAACACTTTCTCTACTGTTGCACTCTCTGGAGTGGGAATAGTAATTTTTACCACTACGCTATCCAACACTTTCCCTACTGTTGCACTCTCTGGAGTGGGAATAGTAATTTCTACCCTCCCGCTATCCAACGCTTTCCCTACTGTTGCACTCACTGGAGTGGGAATAGTTATTTTTACCTCTACGCTATCCAACACTTTCCCTACTGTTGCACTCTCTGGAGTGGGAATAGTAATTTTTACCCTCCCGCTATCCAACGCTTTCCCTACTGTTGCACTCACTGGAGTGGGAATAGTAATTTTTACCCCTACGCTATCCAACACTTTCCCTACTGTTGCACTCTCTGGAGTTGGAATAGTAATTTTTACCCCTACTCTATCCAACACTTTCCCTACTGTTGCACTTTCTGGAGTTGGAATAGCAATTATAACCCCTTCGCTATCCAACACTTTCCCTACTGTCGCACTCTCTGTAGTGGGAATAGTAATTTTTACCTCTACGCTATCCAACACTTTCCCTACTGTTGCACTCACTGGAGTGGGAATAGTAATTTTTACCCCTACGCTATCTAACACTTTCCCTACTGTTGCACTCACTGGAGTGGGAATAGTAATTTTAACCATTTTGCTATCCAACACTTTCCCTACTGTTGCACTCTCTGGAGTTGGAATAGTAATTTTTACTCCTACGCTATCCAACACTTTCCCTACTGTTGCACTCTTTGGAGTGGGAATAGTAATTTTTTTCTCTCCGCTATCCAATATTTAATTAAAAAAATTATTTAATTGATAAGTATGTTATTTTTAACCCCTACGCTATCCAACACTTTCCCTACTGTTGCACTCTCTGGAGTGGGAATAGTACTTTTTACCCCTACGCTATCCAACAGTTTCCCTACTGTTGCACTCTCTGGAGTTGGAAGAGAAATTTTTACCCCTACGCTATCCAACACTTTCCCTACTGTTGCATTCACTGGAGTGGGAATAGTAATTTTAAGCTTTTCGCTATCCAACACTTTCCCTACTGTTGCACTCTCTGGAGTGGGAATAGTAATGTTTACCCCTATGCTATCCAACACTTTCTCTACTGTTGCACTCTCTGGAGTGGGAATAGTAATTTTTACCCCTATGCTATCCAACACTTTCCCTACTGTTGCACTCTCTGGAGTTGGAATAGTAATTTTTACCCCTACGCTATCCAACACTTTCCCTACTGTTGCACTCTCTGGAGTTGGAATAGTAATTTTTACCCCTACTCTATCCAACACTTTCCCTACTGTTGAACTTTCTGGAGTTGGAATAGCAATTATAACCCCTACGCTATCCAACACTTTCCCTACTGTCGCACTCTCTGTAGTGGGAATAGTAATTTTACCTCTACGCTATCCAACACTTTCCCTACTGTTGCACTCACTGGAGTGGGAATAGTAATTTTTACCCCTACGCTATCTAACACTTTCCCTACTGTTGCACTCACTGGAGTGGGAATAGTAATTTTAACCCTTTTGCTATCCAACACTTTCCCTACTGTTGCACTCTCTGAAGTTGGAATAGTAATTTTTACTCCTACGCTATCCAACACTTTCCCTACTGTTGCACTCTTTGGAGTGGGAATAGTAATTTTTTTCTCTCCGCTATCCAATATTTTTTTGTTTTGTTTTAGTTAATGTTGTGTATAATTCATTTTAAAAACATTAAAAATATTGTAGTTTTTTAGGGGCCCATTACGATACCCGGCGTAAATAATTCCGCCAGGCATGGAAGCGGCAAAAATCCGCCCGCACACACCGCCTGAACACCGACCACGCCATTACGATTACACAAACCGAATACCGCCATCGGCGGAAAAAGCACACAAAATACCGCCCGCCAACGTCCGAGTCGGAGTCAAACCGCCCGCCACGGATGGAAACACGCACGACAACACAAAACCGCCCGCCCTCACGGCCGACACACCGCACGTGAAATTACGATCGCACCGACATGAGCGCAGAAAAACCACAAATATACCGCCCGCCAGCGCAAACAACGCCGATGAGAATCGACACGGCAGAAGCCATGGCGCCAACATACCTGCACAGAAACCATCCGCACACAAAACCAATAGCACACAACATGGCCAACAAGTCCACACAGCAAGGCACGCACAAATACACAAGCACAGTACACATCCCGAAAACACCCCCGGACAAACAAAAAATACAAAGGCCAGAACCCCAGACACAACACACCTGAAAACAACAGACCATGAGGACACACCCACATAGGTGAGTACAAAAGCAGCACTCCCACAGACCACAACCCCTTGCTACATTGCAAACCAGAGAGGAGAGGAGAGGACACAGTGACACAGCAAGGACAGCAGCACACCACAGAAACGCACACATCACAACCACCACCACCACCACCACCACCACCAAACACCGGCACCACAAACCCCCTGCACATTACACAACACACACCGCATCCAGCACCACAAACATCATGGCACCACAAAGAATGCCCAAGTTCACGCCCATGGAGCTGACGGTCATGGTCGAGCGAGATCATCAAGGTGTACCCACAAATCTATGGGAACATGGTCCAGCACACACCACTAGCCACCAGAAACAGAATGTGGAACCGGATCGTAGACCAGGTCAATGCAGTCGGGACCCTGCCCAGGAACAGAGTCGAGATTAACAAACGTTGGAATGACGTAAAGAGCCTGGTCAAGAAGAAGGAGGGCAAAAACAGAGAGCTGGCTGCCGTCACTGGCGGAGGGAATCCCGCGCTCTTTAAGACCTTCAAAGCGTGGGAGGAGAAGGTGCGAGTCGTAATCCATCCGGAGATCCTCGCCGGATTAGCAGGGGAGTGGAGGCTGGTAAGTACAAACTAATGTATACCAGCACACCGCTATGTACTCACATGCACTACCACCATGCCACAGCTCCCAGGGACAAACACCTCCATGTCCAGCACACAATACACAACACATCACACACACATGCAACAGACACTACCACACACAGCCCAAACCGAACAACTGTAAGATGCGTGGGGACATGTGTACACTAAGCCAGCCACGTAACCACCAACAGGTCCCCAAATATGCCAGAAGCGCCACAACGAGCACCCACCACACCCATGTGTCCGCCACAGCTGCACTAACCGACAAGTAACAGGTAAGTGGCAGGAACACAAAGTGCAGTGGGTGGGACGGTGGACAGCCCAAGTACAACACACACCAGGCCCCAGTCCCACAGCACAGCAAGGAGGAGCATCCCCCACACCCCACAGCCACGTGTCAGCCACCGCAGTGCCACAACGACAGCCGAAAGGCAGACATCACGGTCCACAGCAATCGGTGTCAGTGGGTGTCCAGCCACCCCACGACCCACAACACCCCCCACCCCCACAGACCTGCAACATGGAGCACCCCCCGCTTAGAGCCATGTGGCATCCAGTACAGTGCACGCACGAACAACTTGCAGGTGGGAAACTGGACAGGGCTGGATAACTGGAGGCATGAGGACCATAACACGACCAACACATGGGACATGTCACGTAGCAGACGAACACGCAGCACCGCCCACCGTCACGAACAAGTGAACAATGTGCACACGGACATGAACAACAGACTCACACCCCACATGACCCATCACAGACATAGCAACACCCAAGGAGCCACGTCTGCATGCACAAGCCACACTGAATATAGTCCCACACGGCAGCCACTGTGCAACTCATCACACACAACCGAAACACCATTGAAGTCCTGTCCATGTAGCCCCTACTGCCTGTCAACCACACACCCCACAACTACGCCTATGTAAGACAAACAACACTAGACGCAACAGAGCGGAACAACATAAATGCACACGAACACCACTGAACCCATCAAACACACAGACACACCATGCACAAACAACATACCATCCATCCCATCCGTCAGCCCCAGTCTCATGAAAGGCATGTCATCCGCACAGCTGCCACACATACAGCAGTCACGCTAAGATACATGCCCATGACCAACCATGTGCCAGAAGTCAATGAAGTGCACGACACACTGTGAGCAACAACACACAACATGGGCCACACCCCCCGAGCACTGCAGTGATGCACATGGCACAGGGCAGCACGCACACCAAGGAGATGGGACAACTGCAATACGTTGGCTGGCACACAACCATCACTCACTCATAACGATGCGTCCAATGCCATGTCCAGTAATCACAACAGACAGCAAATATGCAGGCCATGTCAAGCATGCACACACCTCAAACCATGCACTGTCATGCTGCCACAACACATGTCACGTTCGGCACCCATGGCTCACAGCATGTACCCCAAAAGCATATTCCCTCCCAAATGCGAATCTGGGGCATGGCCCCCATGTTGCCATATGCGTTCCTAAGCGTTCCATTTGAACCCCAAAAGCAAAGTACAAACCAGACCCAGGATGGGCCAGGAGCCCGCATACACCAGAGTCACAATAAGTAGGGGCACAGCAACACACCCATCGGCATGGCCAATCCGTCCCATGCCACATGTGCACAGCACACAGTCCCATTGCCAAGCACACACAACTACAGATGCTACAGCCACACACACGCCTCCGGGAAACCCATGTACGAGATTGCACGAACTGTCAATGTCAGACGACAAATACATACTTCGCCAGGTGCAACACAATAACAAATCTCATTCTCTCCACAGGTGACGAACTGCTGGATGCTGGGGATGGAGCCAGCAGCCAGCACAGCCAGCCTACAAGCCCCCAACGAGGACACACGGATCTGGAGGATCTGTCCTCCTCTTCGGACACGGACAACCAAGCAGGCCCATCTGGTGTGGCAGGGCCCAGCCGCTCCCCAGGACCCCTCCTACCCACCAACCCATCATCCAGGGCTGCTGAACATTCCCAGCCCCCTGCTGCCACTGTCGTTGCGGCCACACCCACGGTCATTGTGGCCACTACCACTGCCGCAACCGCCACCATCGCCGCACCGACCACCACCGCCGCCACCACCGCCACGTCTTCGCTGGCACCAGCCCCAGCGCAGGTGGTGGCCCGGACGACTGGATCCACCCTGGGAGCCACAGCGAGGACCGTGGTGAGCAATGTGGCTAGTGGGCAGGCCGGTGGCAGCAGGACTGGTAGGAGGAGCAGGGTCAGGGAAACGCCAGCCTCCCCTGGGAGCCATGCCCTGCCTCACATGGCCAGAGTCCTTGGGGCCTATGAAGAGGCCCAAGGACAATGGGTCCGGTCTGCTTCAGACACGCGTGAGGTGCTGGGGGTGCTGAGGTCCATGGACGCACGTATGGGCCAAATCGTGGACCTCAGGGGACAGCTGGTGGTGGCGGTGAGGTCACAGCCAGGGACAGCAGCTCCCCCTCCGCCACCACCTGCCGGGGCGCAGGGTGGAGCAGCAGTGTCCAGTTCCCCTGCGTCCACAGCCAGTGATCACACCTCAACCACCAGCATGTCGCAAGCAGGCACCCCCCTCGCAAACGTGGAAGGGGCCGTCCGAAGAGGAAACAGATCTCCCGGGAGGACTTCGCACGCTCCAGACGCAAGTGAGGCAGCCAGCCAGCCTTCCGCCAGCCTTCCTTGACCAGCCACTGCATTGACTTGGACTACGATCCCACTCCACACAGCCATCTGGAAGGCATGTGTGTGTTGGACTATGGACATAGAACCAGTGGGTACACCCTGATCATCACGCAGCCATGACCGACAGCTCATTGTCACTGCACGCACCACTTTTGTCATCACCTTACACACAATCACATGTCACAGTTAGTAATAAATGCACCTTTTTCACTAACTGCTGTTTGTGCCCTGTGTTTTAATTGTACGGAATACAACGGCCACCTTGGGCGGAAAGGCACCTGATGCGTGGCATGGCAATGGAACCGGAGGGCCTGTAGGGACCTAGGGGTGGGAGACAGAACAGGAGCACATTCAATGAGTGTGTCACACACCCATCACACAGTACATGTCAACAACTACAAGCAATGTACACACATCGCACAGAGCAATAGGGCACAATGCCACAGCCACCAACAGTGGCATACTACCCTGGCCATGGAGCGTTGACACACAGCACGCAGTGAACAAACGGCCACCCTGACACAGCACACACACACCTGCACAGATACAGCCACATCAGCCGTCGTACATGGACACTCACCGTCAAGTGAAGTAGCGGGCGATGAGCTGCTGCCGCACATTACCAGCTTCCTCCTCTCCGTTGTCCTCCTCACTCGAGCTGTCCTGGTCTGCGGGCTGGGGCCCTGGTTGATCTCCGTCATCCACGATGAGGGGGATCTGCTTCCGAATGGCCAGATTGTGCAGCATGCAGCACGCCACCACTATCTGGCACACCTTCTGTGGGGAGTATGCCAACGCACCCCCGGTGCGGTCCAGGCACCTGAACCTGGACTTGAGGAGGCCAAAGGTACGCTCGACCACACGTCTGGTCCTCCCATGTGCCTCATTGTAGCGATCGTCTGCTGGGGTGCGAGGATTCCTCAATGGACTGAGCAGCCATGCCCCATTCGGATACGCAGAGTCACCTGGGTGTGAGGGACACAGAGAACCGTTGCTAATCCAACTGGACAGGGGACAGCATCGCACAGCCAGCACACTACACCACTCCACATACTCACCGACAATACAGGCACGATCCTGTTGCATATTGGACATCAGTCGTGGCAAGATGCTGTTGCGCATTATGTGTGCGTCATGGGCCGAGCCTGGGAACTTTGCACACACGTGGGTGATCACCATGTCCGCAAGGCACACCACTTGCACATTCAGGGAGTGCGTGTGCTTCCTGTTGCGGTACAGGTGCTCAGTGGCCTGTGGTGGAACAAGGCCGACATGTGTGCAGTCAATGGCTCCAACGACGTGTGGGATTCTGCCAAGGGCATAGAATGCACCCTTCACTGCCGCCAATTCACGAGCCCTGGGGAAGCGGATGTACCTGTTCCGGTACAGCATCATGGCTGCCAGTACATCCCTCAGCACCTTGCTGAACATGGGCTGGGACATCCCTCCTCCAATGCCCACTGTGTGCTGGAATGACCCAGTGGCGAAGAAATGCATGGCGGCCATTACCTTAGCCGTGGGGGTGACAGCAGTCGGATACACCCTGCGGGGACGGAGATGGGGTTCTAACATGGCACACAGTCGATGCAGGGTTGGCCTGTCCAGCCGAAACTTCCTAATAACCTCTGTATCGTCCATGTCCGCCAGCAATTGGTATGGGCGGTCAATGTTCGGTCTCCGCCTAGGGACAATGGCAGAGGACACATGTCAATGCAACACGACACATAGCAATTTCGCATACACATCACTGACATGACTGAGCAAGCACATGAGCCACAGCCCAGCTGTCAAGCTGGGACGGCACGGCCACAATACACTTACACAGGTCTCCCAACAATGGCAATGGCTAGTGATACAAACCACTGCCATGTGCATGCACATGGGGATCTAGGCCCCAATGACTTGCGGGGCGTGCTGATGGGGACTGACTGCATATCCGTCAAGCGGCAACGCCACGGCAACATGAATGTCTGCTGAGCATGGAACTGCTTCCGCGGCTGGATGAGTATGGCACACGACGACAACGATGTGGGCACAGGCTGAGCGGCCAAAACAAGTGGGACCTGTGGCACGAGGGGATATGAGACAGTAGTAGGTGTCAGCACTGCACCCTATGTACAGCACTGTACGGATCACACCTCCCGAAACATTGACAGGTGTCCACATTGACAGCCCCATGCCAAGACGGCTGTGTGCTTGCAGTCACACGTCACAGGTGAGAGGTTACATTGCACGTGCCAGGTGGCAGACGTACATAGTGGGAGCTGGCATGTGTGTGCATGTGTCTCCTGTTCAGGTTCCACCAGATGGGCGCTGACTCTGTACTGACCATTGGACACAGCATGTTCCGTGGTAGGCTTGTGTGTGTGGGATGGTGGCACTGGATGTGCCTCCGTTGGGTGGGGGGCCATGCACAGGGCGGGTACGTCGATGATTGCGCATTGTTGGTCACGGTGGGTGCACCAACTAAGATGTGTTGCCCTGTGTTCAATTCCTATGTCCGCATGATGATGGACTGTAGATGTGGGCAGACTACACATTGGTCGATGTGCTGTCTATATGCATGTGCCTTCACACCAGGCACAGCTGCCCCTGCACATGTGACCCCTGCTGGACTCGCTGCTGGGTCTGTGGAGCTGATGCACCTTCTGCGCGTGGGGCGGGCAGCTCTCCTCACTTCCCTCATTGCGCATGTCATGACTTTGCCGCAGGTGACATGGATCATGGAGGGCCCACATGTACGCGTGGGTAGGCTACACATGATTGTACACTGGTCGCCACCCCCAGTCAGTGTTTCGAATGGGAAGGTTGTCGTGCTGGTGGTATGTTCGATGTGGCGGATGGGCGGGCCTAGGTGCGGGCTTACATTCCGGACATAGGGGGTAGTTGTATTGGCGACTAGTTGCAGTACACACGGGACACGTCTCTTCCTTTCCACATCTGGGTCATCCCTTGTACTAACTGACAGTGATACAGTCATCTTCGCCCCAGCCCTCATGTCCTCCCCTCGCTCCCCCAATATGCATGCTCACCTGCGAGGCTAGCGCTTGCACAGGCAGCCCCAAGCTCGCACCAGAGATGGCAAGGAGTGTATGTGTGGGTCCAGTTGCACGAGTGGGCTGTCTCAGGGTATGATGTGTTGCGGGACGCCGTCCACCTGCGTGGTGCCCCAAATGGAGACCCGGCCTGCATGGACTATGCATCACAGTCTTCGCCTTCCGGATCCGCCACCTGCGACACCCAGTGGCTGTGGCTGCCCTTGCGGCCAGGCCACGTCCGTCTGTGACTGATGGCCCACACATTCACTCTTTGGCCTCTCTGGGGAGGGCTCGGGGTGGTGGCGCACGCGCTTGCACTTAGTCGCAATGGCATGTGGCGTGGTTGGTATGATGGGCAATGGATGGGATGGTGCGAGCCACCTCCCGTGACGTCAGTGCTGCTCGTGCTGTGGTGCGTCCCCCTACACTTCCATTTGACTTGTGCCATGCTAGACGTTGAGGTTCTATTGCCTGCGTGATATGACCAGGAGGAGCGCGAGGAGACCTCTCACACACCATGCTCCACTGCCATCCCGTGCCCTGTATCGCCTGTGCGGATTGACTATGTTGGGGTTACACCTGGTCGACTGGGGCTGTGTGTGCCTTGTCAAGGGGCATGGCGGGCGCACAACAGGATCCAGCTTGTCCACAGAGGGTGGGCTGAGGTGCGCCTGGTACCGCTTTGTACGTGTGCCCGGCTGCTGTGCACACACGTGTTCACTCCCCCGACAGGTGTCCTCTCACAATGCCCAGGGAAGCGGTGGTGTACTGTTCATGACCCCTCCCAACACGGCGTGCTCCAACTTGGCATGTGCGCATCTACCCGTCGCACCCACCCACCTGAGCACTGCGTCCATACGACTTCACACGACACATGTGTGTCTTCCACAGTAGTGCTACTCATTTGCGTTGACATCCAATACCAGTGGACTACATGGTCATGTCACGACTGCCGTGTACTTCACATACTCTCATCCTCTCTCATTCGTACTTGTGAAATGAGTCAGCGGAGACAGTTTTGGTTTCAAACATTATATTGAGTCTTCTGTCCTCTGTGATGCAGTATAGTGGACACTACTGGCAGCGGAATACATGTTGAGGATATACTGAGCATGATTGCAAATGGGATAGGGTGTGGGGTTACATGTGATTGGCTGTTGCATGTGGGATGTGGGCTTCAGAGTGACACTCCCTTAGCAGGAAACGGGTTTAACATGGCTCTGCTTAATTGCAGATCCCTGCCAAAACACGCCACAGAGATATCTATATTATTACAAGACACTAAACCAGATGTTTTGTTCCTCACGGAGACATGGTTAACCCCCAGTTCCGACCCAGACATTGTCCAAACGCTCCCTCCGGGATACCTGATTCAACGAATGGACAGACTAAACGGGAAGGGGGGTGGGATTGCAATTATTCATAAAGATCATTTAATTTGCCGTATTTTGGACAGCCCCCTTTTAGACTGTGAAAATGTCCACTTTTCAATTGAATTCACCCCACTACTTACCTTTGTTGGCATTCTTTTATATCGCCCCCCAGGAGCACATGGACAATTCTGCAGTTCACTACTGGAAACTGTCTTAAACCTTGCCAGTGCTTCGCCCAATTTCAATCTTCTGGGAGATTTTAATCTTCACTTTGACGACCCAAGAGACAGGGTGGCCAACGACCTAGCCTACGATCTAGCAGCTTTTCAATTGGAACTAAAAATACACCATGCAACTCATGTTAAGGATCACCTTCTTGACCCCATTTTCTCAAGCATAATGGAATTAAGGGAACGATCCCATTCCTCTCCCTGGTCAGACCACTTTCTTATTCCCTTCTCCTGGCACCCACCCTCTCCGTGGGTACACTCGCTAGTTTCACGCATCCAAATCCGCCCCTGGTCCAAACTGATTGTTGAAGATTGGACCCGTGAATCAGAGTCATCTATGCCCACCTTGGACTCTGATCCTTTAGCTGCCAACAGTAAGTTCTCCTCATGGATCGAAAACTCATTAAACACAGTACTCCCTAGGAAAACCGCTTAAAAAAAACGGGCCCAATAAACTTCCGTGGTATACCCCGAACTCCGCGAACTGAAACAACAGTGTAAAAAATTGGAAAGAGCATGGAGGAAAGATTTCTCAAGCGAGAAAAATCACCATATAGGCTATCCATTGCTCAATATAAATCAGCTCTAAAAATAGTTCCAGGCTGCCTACTATGATGAAAAAATTCGCTCCGCCTCAAACTCCACTAGAAAAATATTCCAGATCGCAAAGAAACTTATGAAAGTGCCCGACCCTCCTGCAGTCCCCGATCCTTCTGGTCGCCGATGCGAGGAACTAGCTCGCTTCTTTTCGACCAAAATTCAAAACATCCTCAATCTCCTTCCACCCTCTGTCAATGAGCACTTAGTCAAACTATATGACCTAGAACCCCTGAATAACCCTCACCTCTTAGAGTCATTCTCTCCACTCTCCGAGGATTTATTCTTTTCCATCCTAGACTCAGTTAAGAGCGGGTCCCCGATGGATCCTGCTCCCCTAACATCCTGAGGTTGGTTGCTCCTACAGTCGCCCCCACATCATTAATCTAATCAATGCCTCATTAGCATCGGGCATTGTCCCCCAGGACTGGAAAAATGCTATAGTGAAGGCGCTACTAAAAAGCCTCACTTAGACCCATCTGAGCTAGGTAACTATCGCCCTATTTCATTACTCCCTGGAATTAGTAAAATTGCCGAAAAATACATTAATCGTATACTTTCGACCCACTTGGAAACATTTAAATTACTCCACTCGTCACAGACTGGCTTCCGTCCTGGTCAGGGCACAGAAACTGCTCTGATAGCGGTGGTTGAGGAGTCAAGAAAGATTCTTGACTCCGGAGGATCCACGGCCATCATTCTCCTGGACCTAAGTGCAGCCTTTGACACGGTGAACCATGGCATACTGGTTCACCGTCTAAAAGTGGGAGTGACAGGCACGGCCCTATTATGGCTGAAATCGTTCCTGGAAGAAAGATTCTTCCAGGTATCCGAAGGTAACTCCCGCTCTCAACCAGTCCCGCTGCAGTGTGGTGTCCCACAGGGCTCGTCTCTAAGCCCCACACTTTTTAACGTATACATGGCCCCTTTGGCAGAGATTGTAGCCCCTTTCCAGAATCCACATAGTCACATACGCTGATGACACCCAATTAGTTGTGGCATTGAACCATGCGGAACCCGTCCCTCGGATCTGCGCTCATGCCTTGAGGCAGTTGCCAGCTGGATGAACTCATCCCACCTGAAGCTCAATGGCGAAAAAACTGAGCTCATGTTGCTGGGCAACCAAGCAATTTTTAACTCAAATACCATGTGGCCGAGTTGCATGGGTACAGCTCCCCTGCCAAAAAACGAGATAAAAGTTTGGGTATCTGGCTCGACCATGACCTCACTTTCAGAGTCCAAGCGAGGAAAACGGCAGCCGTATGTTACGGGCTACTCAGATCCACTCGGAAAATACTCCCTCTCCTACCTAGCCACTCAAGAAAACTCCTGGTCCAGGCACTTATCCTCTCTAGGCTGGACTACGGTAATGCTCTCTATTTGGGTGCTCCCAAATCAGTCATAGCGAAGCTCCAGGTGGTCCAGAACTCAGCAGCTAGACTTCTTACGGGCACAAAAAGCCACTGTTCAGCAAAGCCTGCCCTTCGCTCTCTCCACTGGCTCCCAGTACAGGAGAGAATACATTTCAAGGCCCTCTGCATTGCCCACAAAGGTTTGCAGGACAGAGGCCCTCCTATTACAAAACACCTGGTCAAATCATATAAGGCCAATCGATGTCTACGCTCAGATGAGCTTCACTTGACACAGGTCCCCAGAATTAAGAAGGCCAGAACAGGTGGGCGCCGTTTCTCTTACAATGCTTCTAAGTTATGGAATGCACTTCCTCTTCCTATTCGTAAAGGGTGAATCACCTGACCTTCCGGAAATTCTTGAAAACCTGGCTATTCCCATAATTCCCCCCCCCCCCCCCCTAGTTACCTCTGCAGCGCTGGGATGCCTCCGGGTAGCCATGCGCTATACAAAAGCTCTTAACATAACATAACATAACATCTGCTTGGCCAAGGCTGTGCTAATGTACATTTACGTATAGCTGCGGAGCTGCGGACTTTGACACAGACGGTATACATGTAGCCTACCAGACCGCTTGGCATCATGGGCACAGTCCATCTCAGTTCCATGTGACAGGTTTGCTGCGGTTGTTCCTCATGCACGCGTGCATGTGAGATGACATCAGGGCATGTGCTTGCGTGCATGCAGCGGCGTGCCACTTGTTGTTGCACTGTGGTGGTTACTGGACATGTCACAGTCACGGGGGTCGTGTTGTTGTTGTATGCACTTGTCGTCCATGCAAAGGTCCTGGTATGGGATTCCCGGGGCGGGGGTGGGAGGGTGCAGCACCCACAGACTCCAGGCGACCTATTCATGTCCACTGAGCGGTGTGTGTGTCCATGTGCGCTGGATCCATGTCGTGTCCTGGTTGTTCGTGCAGTTCCGTCCATGTGGGTGCGATACACAGAGCCCATGCCACTGCCTCCCACGATGCATGCGGTGTTCCTGGATGTGATGGGGAACAGTGTGCATGTCCCGGTCATATCCGATGTCATGGCGATGTCGTTGATGGTGTGGTTACAGTTGCCGGTCGTTTGGTATGGCTGTTGTGGTGGTGACTGGCCAGTCCGTGCGGAAGCTAAGCATGGGTGCGGGGTTGGACATCATAGGTCACTCGGGGAACCTGCGTTGTGGTCCGACGTATTTACAGGTTGTCAGGTATGCGATGCCGTCCAGCAGGGCTTCCATGTCATTGGTGGTGTACATGTTTGCCAGCCAATGAAGCGGATGGTGGCTGTCAAGGTGTTGTTCGTAAGTTGTCCCTTGGAGGACCATGATGGGGCATGCTGGGTGACATTCGATGTAGCTGTTATCGATGATCCGTCGTGTGGAGGCACAGTGGTCCCATTTCAGTGCGGGTGCGATGTTGGCCACATACGCCATGCCCCCATAGGCAGAGCAGGCCCTGTCGTGTGCGTCCAGAGGGAGGAGTAGTGGTAGCAGGTCCGCCTTCAGACATGCCGGGTTGGAGAGGCATATCTCGACGGGATGCTGGTAGGGACACCTCCGACAGTAGAAGACGGGCATGACGCAGCTGAACAATGTGATGCGGTAAGTCAGTCGGTAACTTACGTTCAGCAGGGACAGGAGATCGCATCCCAATGTATGAAACAGGTTGGTTTTGTACAGCTTGAGCTGTTCGGCGTAGTTGGGTAGGTGTGTTGCGGTTGCCATTTCGCAGCGGTGCGTTGTGGTGGCGTGCTCCGGCTGTGTGTGCAGTCTGCAATGTGCACGCTCCGAGGTTGCTGTGAGCTCTGTGTAGTCGTAGGGAGACAGGACTTGTGTTCTGTTGGCTTGTTTGGAGGACACGGGCCCTCTTCCCACATGCTTCTCAGACCGTTCAAGGTCAGTGCTGTGTGACTCCTTCCAATTAACTTGCATGTGGCCGACATGGGGGAGTGTTTTCTTCTTTCTTCCCCGTCCGTTGTGTGCTTCTGTGATATGCGCTATCTGCCCTGTGGTCGGTCTCCTCGGCATGCCTGTGTTGGTCTATTCTTGGACAATGGCTGTATTCACCGGCTTCTGTCGTAGGGCTGTGGTTTCGGAGTTGGAATGGAAGGTCATTCAGTGCTGTCTGCTCTCCCTTGTGTGGGCGGCAGGCTGCCTTTCCGCTCTGCGTTGGGCCTTGTGTGTGAATGTTATTCTTGGGCCACCTGTTGTCGGTCCCGGGCTCTTTGGTGTTCCGTTTTATATGTCTTGTTCATATGTGCAGGGTGGTATGGGTGTTTCTGTGTGGTACTGGCGTTCCTCTTCCCGAAGAGAGCCCTGCTTCTCCTAGTTGGTGTTGCCGCCGCTGTGTGCTACGCCATGTTTGTTACACTGGGGTGTGTCCTGCTGTTGCGTGTCTTCACTGACATGTGTGCGTCGGTTGTGTGGCGTTGGGTGTTGTCCGTGAATTGGGCGTTGAGGACATGTCTGTGGCCGGCCTGTCACGTGTCATGTGCGTTCGGGGTGGGGCTGATGTGTGTGCTGCTTGGTTGTGTCCCTGTGTCTGTGTGCGACGCATGCATGGCGCTGCGGTTGGCCTCTGCGTTGTGCGCATGTGTGGCGGCGTCATCGGCGCTTTGGGGCCGTGACGGGGTGGTTGGTTACTAGTCCCAGGTGGTGTGTACACATGTGTTCCGCGATGTTACGATTTGGCCTGTGTGTCATATGTGGATGCAATGGTGGATGTGTTGTGTACACGCGCTGGTGGGGGTTGTCCGCTTTTTCCGCCCTTGCACTGTGTGCGCTGTTTGCGTGCACTTGTTGTGTGTGTGCCCTACCTGCGTCTCCGCGGTGCGTTGCGTCCTTGGTGGTGCATCAGCAGAAGCATGGGGAGTGCCTGCAGTGCTGGATTCATGCTCGGGAGCCGCTTCTTCGTTGTCCGTGCTCGGCATCCGTGTTACCGCTTCGGTTTGTCGTACGGTATCTCTTGGCCGTGGGAGCCGTTTGTTTGCGGCATCGTAATTTATGCGCCGGGCGGGACGTGTTTCGTCGGACGGTGTGTGTCAGTTGGGCTGCGCCGCTACATGTACGGGCGCACTTTGATGGCGGACGGTGTTGCTGGCTTGCCGGCGGTGTTTGGCCTACTTTTCGCATCGTAATTGGACGGGCGTGTGGACTGCTGCGTGCCGGCGGTAACTGGTGGTTTTTGCATCCGCCAGCACGGCGGTGGTGCTTCCGCCCGCCATCGTAATGTGCCCCTTAATTTGTTATATATATTTTTTATATTTTTATTTATATTATTTTTGTATGTGTATAATGTATTTATAATTTATAAAATGCTTTTAACAATTTATAAGTTATTAAAATAATTATTTATGTATATTATTAAGTAAGTATATATATTATATTTTATATGTATATGTTTAATTTATTTTAACATTATATGTATGTTATTATTTTTAATTTTTAAAAATATCTTTAACTATGTTTCTTTTAATTATATGTATTATTTACTTTATTTTACATTATTTTTAACATTTAAAAAAACCAATATTTTTGACATCGATATTTTTTCTCTATATTTTTGTACTTACCATGATGTAGATAGGATGTCGATATTCTTGACTTCGATATTTTTGTCACGATATTTTTGTACCTCGATATTTTTGTAATCGATATTTTGTCAGTGATTCACTTTCTACTGCTTGCTTCTTGTTTTACATTTTTTTGATTGTAGCCTTGAAGTTGTGTTGCATACCGCGAAACACGTGTCGGAGTGTATTCTGTATAAATAACAATAACGCGCTTTTTCACAATAGACTGAATGTAACAAAATGTGATTACTGTCCCTTGGAACACTTGTGAAGGGTCTGATTTGATCATCATGAGCATAAAGAGTTTCTGTGACGTTTTTTCCTCGATGTTAAATTTGGGACACTTTGGATGCGTTGAGTGTCTACCCGGGGGAGCGCTCTGTGATGCGCCATTGAGCCAGAGTTTCCAAGTAGAATAAGGTTGTTTTACATGCCAGGTTTATTGTATGTTTAGTTAAAAACATGATATAATAGCAGTAAATGGTGACACAACCACAAAAATGAAATCGTAACAGGATTAGAAATCTCTAGATTCTTCTTACACTTCAACTTATACAAACAGTTTAAAACCAAACATGCAGCCTGATTGGATAGTTAGGTTGGACCAACTGCACAGTAAACTTGGGATAATATTGTTTTATAATATGTTAGGTGCCTTCTGTTAACCACACAACTTTAAACCGCATTTAGGTGTCCATTACGATACCGGGCGGTAAAAAATCCGCCATCCACCATAGCGGTAAAAATCCGCCCGCCTACACCGTCTGAATACCGACCGAGCAATTACGATGCCGTGAAGCGAACCACCGCCCGCGGCGGAAAAACCCCCAAAATACCGCCCGATCATGTCCGATTCTAAGTCCACCCGTCCGCCACGGACGCAAATACGC